>JAXCHO010000017.1:0-1209642 GCA_036630365.1 Acanthiza pusilla
CTTCCCATTCCTTCCTCCTTCCTTCGTTCCTTTTCTTCCTTCCTTTACTTTCTTCTTTCTTTCTTTCTATCCTTTCCTTTCTTCCCTTCCTTTCTTTCTTCTCTTTCTTCTTCTTCTTCTCCTTCCTTCTTTCTTTTCTTTCTTTCTTTCTTCTTTCTTCTTCCTTCCTTCCTTCCTTCCTTCCTTCCTTCCTTCCTTTCCTTTCCTTCCTTCCTTCCTTCCTTCCTTCCTTCCTTCCTTTCCTTCCTTCTTCTTTCTTTTTCTTTCTTTCTTTCTTTCTTTCTTTCTTTCTTTCTTTCTTTCTTTCTTTCTTCCTTTCTTTCTTCTTTCTTTCCTTTCCTTCCTTCCTTTCTTTCTTTCCTTCCTTCCTTCCTTCCTTCCTTTCTTTCTTTCTTTCTTTCTTTCTTTCTTTCTTTTCTTTCTTTCTTTCTTTCTTTCTTTCTTTCTTTCTTTCTTTCTTTCTTCTTTCTTTCTTTCTTTCTTTCTTTCTTTCTTTCCTTTCTTTCCTTTCTTTCTTTCTTTCTTTCTTTCTTTCTTTCTTTCTTTCTTTCTTTCTTTCTTTCTTTCTTTCTTTCTTTCCTTTCCTTCCTTCCTTCCTTCCTTTCCTTCCTTCCTTCCTTCCTTCCTTTCTTTCTTTCTTTCTTTCTTTCTTTCTTTCTTTCTTTCTTTCTTTCTTTCTTTCTTTCTTTCTTTCTTTCTTCTTTCTTTCTTTCTTTCTTTCTTTCTTCTTTCTTTCTTTCTTTCCTTCCTTCCTTCCTTCCTTCCTTCCTTCCTTCCTTCCTTCTTCCTTCCTTCCTTTCTTTCTTTCTTTCTTTCTTTCTTTCTTTCTTTCTTTCTTCTTTCTTTCTTTCTTTCTTTCTTTCTTTCTTTCTTTCTTTCTTTCTTTCTTTCTTTCTTTCTTTCTTTCTTTCTTTCTCTTTCCTCTATTTACATCTTGCTCTTTCTTTTTTTCCTTTCCTTAAAATCTTGCACTCTCTTCCTCTCTCCACTGTCCCCCCTTAGTCTCCCTCTTCTCTCTCTCTTTCTTTCTTTCCTTTGTTCGTTCTTTCTTTCTTTCTTTTGTTCTTTTTTTCTTTCTCTCTCTTTTTTTCCCCTCTCTTTCTCTTCTCTCTCTCTCTCTCTTTCTCTCTCTCTTCCTCTCTTTCTCTACAGCTTCCAAAATAACTTTAAGAAAATCTTTAAAATGTTCATACAAGAAAAATTATATGAAGTATCATATAATTTTTAAATTTCTCCTTGGATTACTGAAAGTTATACCAATACCTCATGTCTTCACTAGCAGGAAGAAAAAGCTAGCTTGTATGTACATTTAATGGCAGACTGAGGGGGAAAAAAAATCAGAACAGTAATCCAGAGCAGCAAACAAAACCCCTCCTTTGAGGGAGCAGTGGGAAATGACAACATACTTTCATTTTCCTACCTTTGGTGAAAGACTTTCAAAACAGCTCTGGGCATGATGTCCAAAAACTACATTCGGAGTAAAAGTATATAAGCCACTACATTCAAAGAGCATTAAGCATCTGTCTTAAACTCACCAAGGTAAGGAAATTCAGAATTAAGGCTGTAACTCCATACTTAACTCTCACCTTTGTAGTCAGTCCATATGGAATGAGAGATCACCCACTGCTAAGAGACCACTGTGATTCCAGCTTTAATGTTGAATGTCTTTGCTCTTTAAGTGCTGAACTGCATCTGGAATGTTAACCTATTTGTAAGTTTTTCTTTTTTTTTTTTATTCTTTTAGTGATGCAGATAAAAGCAAATAAAACATATGAAGACTATGTTTTGAAATAGCTTTTATTTTGATTTTCACAGTTTCTATTTTTTTTTCCAATGATCAAATTTGAATAAAAACTAGTTATGGGGGAAAAAGCATGCTTTTTTACTATGATCTTATGCCAGGTTTCAATCCAGTGCAAAATTTTACAGTCATGTGAACCCCTAAAAGGAGAGGTTTATAAAGGAAGCATTGACAAACCCTTAAGTAGAGCAAGGCAAGTAGGTGTCTCTATAATATTACTCAGTAAGAACCCTGTAATTACAGCTCTCAATAGAAGGTGGGAGTATAAGGGGAATGAAGGATTTTCCTCCATGTGATATTTCTGGCATAATTTGTGCTGAGGTTTGTTGAGCCATAACCACAACTCACTTCTCCACTGAAAAAATATTAATGATACAACAGTTTTTCACTAGACTTGTAAAAAAAGTTCCTGTTTTCTTACCAAAATTATATTTTATTGCTTACATTTCAATTATAGTTAAGAACATGATTTTGAAGCCTCTCTGATTTGTGGAAACTGTCCTTCTCTTATGAGAGCAAAACATGACATTTCAGCAAAATCACACTTCATTCCAAGGAAATGGATTTTGTGGGCTTTTATTTTGTGAGTTCAAAATCTCCACTGTCAAGTCCTTTGAAACTACTCCTCTTTATCAAAATTTAAACAGGCATAAAAACTTTTCGGTGATTCATTCAGTCAGGTTACCCAGCTGCAGCTTCATCTTTAAAACTTTATGGCTATGATCTTCCATCTTTAATTCTTTCCATGTTGCATTAAAGATTGCCCTTGTCTGCTTGGATGTGTCACTTTCTCTCCAACATCAAGACATTGCTCCTATAACATCCTCCAAAGAATAACCACAGAAAAGCCCTTGGAAATAGCTTTTCAGGATGGGACCACATGGAAGAATATTGTAACTGTGATCTCATGTAGGATATCTATCTTTAGGACAGGCAGGGTGGACGGGGAAGAAAAAGGAGAGGGATTATCTAGTAATTTTATATACAGAGAGACATGGAAATATTAGCAACAGTGGGGAAATGGACAGAAACATAAATTAAGACATTCTGGTGAGACTAAAGACAGTGTAAATGGTGTAGGCTTTTGGCAAGTGTTCTTGAATATGAATATCCTCTTTTTCACTGTACTGTAATGGTCACTCTCCTTGGCTCCTACTTGGGTCACCTTCCCGTTAACCTGTCTTTGAGCTTTTTTTGTCCATATAGTCTTTGATTTGCAGCACATTAAATAAGCAGAGATTAGCTTCCATGAAACCAAGAGAGTTTTATGCCAGCATAAATCTGATGTAACTGAGAAGTTAGCTCAACTTTGAGGACATTAGGATTTGGCTTTAAATTACAGTGTTGAATGTCCCACAAAACTGAGTCCCTTCTATCAAATCTTGTAGAAAAGACAAATAACACCAACTTGCTCTCCAGGTTGTCTGTACATGTCCATTGCTAAACCCCACAGGTACTCCTTGCTGCTGAAAAACCAACTTCTCCTCCCATTCCTCTGTGGTGGATGAAAGGATAGCAGTGGTGTACAGTGAACGCTAAATGCTTTAGCTAAAAGCTAAATTCAATCAGACAAAATCCCCTTAGCACAGATGCTGATGAGAACAACACCTTCCCTACCAGCCCCAGCCCAAGAGAGGCACAGCAACAGCTGTGCAGGGTCCACCTCTGGGCAGCATTACAGTTTCCTTCAAAACTGATAATGTTTTCCTCGACAAAGATGTATGCCCAGGGCACCAGAACTGAGGCTGTCCCTTGGTGATTTAACGTCCCCTTCACCTCCCAGCCTCATTACGGAGAGTATTATGGCCTGCATCTCCCAAAACATCTGCATCACTCTCATGCCAGGTGGGACTGATGACACTGACCCCAACTCCTTTGACTGCTTTGACTGCATTGACCCCGAGGCCAGAGATTTTCCCAGGGCTGCCCCATATTGTTCTTCCAGAATTATATGTCCTCCAAAATTGTTGCTGAACTACAGCATGTATTTTACTGTCCATATGTTCTTTTTTTCTTGGATGATAATTTAAGAGCATATAAAAATTCATATATGAATCACACACTTGCAGGTGTAAGTGGAAACTTCCCAGATATATTATGCTAAAAAGACCCAAACCAATCATGTTATCTTCCATTGCATGGGATTAATGGCCCATCCATCTTTGTCAGTTGCTATTCCACATAGCTACATTTATTTCTGTTTCTAGCAGAATGTGGAATTTCTTCTTCAAAGTCAAAGGATTTTTAGTACACTCTGTTCTGTAGTCACAAGCTGGATAAGCAAACATGTAGCTGTGCTCCAGCATCTACTGCAGGTTTTCATTTGGATGCAGTTACAGCTTCCAGGGAGCACTAAATAGCCTGTCATAACATCAAAAATATTAACAGAATTAAGAAAATTATTCTACTTCCATTAGACACCTGAGAATCCATCCATATGCTCTAAGGCATAGTTAAATTTGAAGCCTGATGCTCATTTCCCTCTAGGATGGCTAATACCATTTTAGAACAGAGATGTTAGGCAGCCCCATAACAAACCAAATTGGGTCCCATGAGTTTAAAATGTCAGGCAATAGAAACAGAAAATGGTTAACTCCGTTGATGGTCTTTTCCATCATAAATAATTCTATGATTTTATGATTTTTTAGGAATAAAATGATAGGCAGCCAGAAGCATCAGAGAAGGATAGAGAGTATTGTATCTCTCTGTGCTTGAATATTAGGTGCAGTTCTGTTTTTCTACATCAAAAAAGTAATACTAGCAGAGGGAAAAGTAACAAGGATATGAACAAATGTGTGGACAAAGAAATGGAGAAATTTCTGCAGAAGCAAGGAAGGAGGTTTACAGCCTAAAAACGAGATGCAGCACATACATTATTAGTACAGAATCTGAAAGCCTAAGAAGGCATAAACAGCTCAGAGAATAAGATTAAGAAAAGATTATTTATACTATCTCCATACAAAACCAGGGGAGATATCAAATAAAAGGATCAGTTGTCAGAGTGAAAGCCTACAAATGGCAATACTTACTCATAAATAAGAAGTTTTTGTGGAAACCAGTGCAGATATTATGTAGCCCAACAGTTTTTTGTCATTGGTGAAACCCTGGGAAATACAATCCGACAAAGATTGCTGAAACAAACTTTCTGTCTCAGAAATCCATGAATTGCTGGCCACTTAGATATGGAGCAAAATCTTGGTGAATTGTTTACCCCAGACACTTGGGTGAAGGAGGGAGAAGCCATTAAAGATTTATAAGAAATTTCTAATCTCTCTGGTTATTTCTACAATTCACAGAAAGACCTTTCTGACTGGCCTTTACTTAGGAGTAATGTTAACTAAATTAAAATTTCTTTGGGAGAAGATAAAGCAAGAGTGAATTAAAACACCTTATAGAAACAACAATATAAAAAATAAAATTAATCAGCTCTACAACTTCAAGAATTAACCACTGCATTTCCTTCAGGAGAAGAATGGAAGATAATTTGGAATCTCTGTTGAATTTTTTAAAATATAGAATAGTTATAAACCATACTAAATTTAGATTATTATTGAAAGAAATAAACTGGAAAAGCCCATGGATACCCAGTGTCAAAATCCACAGTAATTCCAGCTCCCTAATTGTAAGGTTTTGAATATCTCAGCAAAACATTTTATTTCCTAAAAAAGCAGTAGAGAAGTCAAATCAATGAACAACCAATAATGCGGAGAGGATGACTTGTAAGAAATTTTATATCTGTAACCAAAGGAGTAACAGAGAGGAAAAACTGCCTTATATGACACCCCCCTTTCTATAGGAGGAGGAAAAAGCCCCATGAGTAACCACAGCACTCTGTTGCCTCTCACATTAATTATTAGAGCAGGAAACATCATATGGAAATGTGAAGACCCAGAAGCAGCAGAGGCATTCTTCAAAAAGCTGGAAAGTGAATTGCATTGCAAGTTGGATTTCAACAAAGAGGAACTCACAGAGCTTCCAGAAATACTTTAAGACTGCTACCCAGTAATGAAAAAAGCTAATTGGAACATAGATATAAAGGAATAAAAGAATTTCTGGAGGAAGAGAGAGGAAATGAGAGAAAAAACAGTTTAATATGCAATAAAAAAAGGACGCCAGGTGAAAGTCAGCTTCTACACAGTAAAACTCATGGTATTATTATCTTTATAGTAATATACTGAAACCTTGAAATACTCCTTGCAGGTGATTATAAAAGATTTCTAGTCAGCTATCTAAGATGTAAGTATCTTCATTTTGTTTCTAGAGCTAGAGATGATAAACGCCATGGTCTTCAGCACCCTTAAAAATTTATGACCACTGGACTTCAGTCAGATTCTGCAGCCCTGGGATTTCTCTACTTTTTACTCTTAATTTTTTGCTGGGGAAAAATAAGACATCCAGAAAGATGATCTCAATAGCACTGTACTAGGTGTTAGTATTACTCTGTAAGGTCCATACATTGCTTTACAATATGGAAGAGCTGAGATCAAACTTTTAGTCTTAATCAGAGGATGGACCTGACTATTATTCTTCTAGAACCAGAGTCTGTACCCTCACTGTTGGCATGCATTTGAAATTGCTCAATTCCTTCTCTTACTTTGACTAGGACCACTTTCCTGGAGATGAAAAAAACACTGTCTAAATAATTTTTTGTTGAAGTTTTATCAAAACTAACACAAGGTCAAGGAAAAAAAAAAAAAAATCCTTTCCAGAAAAGACAATGTCCCACAGGAGAAAACCCCAACTTCATTGGAAAATCCTTTCTTAGACCTATGATGACATTTATAAGACAAACAATGGAAAGATATGTAAGAGGAAGCACAAACAAGGGGACATGGAAGTGCATAAGTTCACAAATTCCTGTGAACAATCTAATGCAATTCAAACTACCAAATTAAAGTGTGGAGCCCCTTGTGTTCCCAGGAATGGATTCCTTTGTGCTGTAACATCAGCACCTCCCTCCTATGTCAGAAAGCGAGATAACCATTTAGAATCTTAAATATCACTAAAAAGTTGTGTGACTTGACTTCCTATGTGCTGTGAGAGGAATGAAGTTTGGCTCCCAGACTAGAGAAACCTGCATTGCTGATAGTGAAACTGGACAGATCCTGTGATCTCAGTGACACACGGACACATCGGAAGGGCACTGATCCACACTGCCTCTGAAGGGTATTTACCTGTGTGAAAAGTTGCTCTGCAGTTAGTGACATGACGTTCTTGTTAGCGATATTGTGATTAATATGTGCTTTTCTGGGAGTATGCACATTTTTTCCTTTGGCTTCATGACCTCTCTCTTTCTCTCTCCAGAAAGGGTTTAATTTCTCCTACAATTAACCTCATTTTGTAGGACAAGTGTGTTTCATTAAAATTCAATGCTGTACTGAGGAGGGATGAATCACAGAATACTCCAAGTTGGAAGGGACCCACTAAGTGAAAGGCCCATGTGGAAGACAGAATTAATCAGGATTTGTATATCCTGCTCGATTTATGGGGGGTGGTTCCAGTCTCAGAGGTGGAGATAACTAACTTCTTTAGCTCTCCAAATCAAATAAACAACAGTACCTCACATTGTCTTCCAAAGCAAATCCTTAGTACCTGAAGGAGAGGTAACCATAAAAAGATTTAGTGCTTACCTCTCACTTTGGGTTGTTGTTAGAGCAAAGAAGTAATAATGTGAAGAAAGAGTAAATTATGGGATGGAGACCAGTCAAGGTAACAGCTGAAACAGAAGCAGGCATGTGAGCCATGGTAGTAGCTCTTCAGTCTGGTGGAAGGGATTTTAATTATATCTCAGAACTCTGTGACTTTGCAGCACAAATAAAAATTCCATCTAAGAAGTTCCATTAACATGGAAATGCCATTAGATGTTAAGTAACAGAGTTTGATCCAATGCTGTTAACCGCTGTTAAAAAAAAATCATACTCTCTTTTGTTTTCATTTAAACCAGATAACATTTTGTCCTTTATTTCAGTAGCTATTAGAAAATTCTATGTATTTAGAGGGTGGCAGCATTATAGGTTTTTTTTCCCAATTTTTGTTTTGCATCTGTTGTCTATGCATTATGTGCCATCTCTTTGAAACATTGTAGTAATTACCCTTAGCTTCAAATTTATAGAAGAATATCTTTATAGCCCCTCAATTGCTGTGAAAGTAGGCAAATAACTGTGTGGTAATTAAGCACTTAAAAATAGAGCCTTGTTTGCTTATAGATCTTCTGGCTTTTAAGTTTGAAGAAGTACTAAGTAAAAAGTATAGGAATTCCAGGTTTTTAATAAGGTGACTCTTCTAACAATGGGACAAAACCTGTACCAGGTAAATAAGGAATTGGAAGACTGTGACTTCTAAATGGAGTGTTGCAAAGTACCTGTAATAAGAGATCAGAGAAAAATTATTTGAAAAACACTTGTATAACATTTGAGAATATGAACGTAGGGTTTGCTTCTGAGTGCCTAATTTTCTCTGACTCCTTGCAGCCATGATGGAAAGACAGCATGAAAAGTCATAGTCATGATTTTCCTAAAAGGAGACTAAAGGTATACTTGCCATGTGGAAACAAATACAGCAGACCAAAATCACTCAGTTGACTGTCAGTTCATAGCAGCTGAAGGATTTTATGCACTTGATTTTTTAAATTTTTCTGCTTAGCTAGTATCCTACTATAGGATAGTGTTCTCAAACAATATTCTTCCTGACACACTGTGTTTTCATGTACAATAATAAACCCATGGTGGAAGTAGCTTGCAGTGAAAGGTGATTTCTAGTGAAGTTAATTGGTGATGGGTGACTGAACATGAGCTAAATCCTCTACTGCAGACCCCTGCTACTGTCAGGTCATGCTGGCTAGACCAAACCATGTTATTCAATGCTCTTTTACAGCCACAGTCTATTTCGCATGACTTCAGGTACCTGAATCAGATCTCACCACAGCTCAGCTTATGCCTGAAGTTGTAGACTTCAGTTCCCTCAAGCCATCATGCCCGGGCTCAGCTGTCCAGGCAGCTGAGCAAATCTGCAGTCAACACCATGCCTCAATAAAGGCACTCTAGATCATAGAATCATAGACTACACTGAGTTAGAAGGGACCCACAAAAATCATCAAAGTCCAACTCCTTGCACAGGACCACCCCAAGAGGAAGAGGAAGCAAACCCTTTTATCTGCATATTCCTTTGATGTTATCTGGCATATATCCAGGAGCTTTACTAAAGCTGGCTTCCTGGTTCTTTTCTTTGCATTGTTGCATCCATACCCCATATCAATGTCTCCTGCTGTCCCCTTGCTTGCTGCTCCCTATACTTTGACATTTGTCTTTTATGTCCTTCCTCTTCCTACTTACAAAATCCCGAAATTATCCTCAGCCAAAATAGTGACACTGGGGGCATTAAGTTTAAAGGAAGTACTCTTTTAACTTTTGCAGTAGTTACAGAAAGGGAAAAAAAAAGTGTTCTGAGCTTTTCACCAACATGAAGCATGATGTGGTAGACCAGCCAAGTCACGCAACACAAATATTTTCAGCAGAGAAAGATATTTTGGTTACTACAAAAATCTAGCTATTTTGCAGTATCCATTATGTTGATCCATGAATGTCTTCTTTTTAGAGAACAAGCCAAAAATTATGCTTTAATTTGATGCATGGATTGCACGGCAAAGCGGTTCACTTGGCACTATCCATAGTGTTATTCTCCTTCACCCTGTTCTGAGCTCTGAAAACACGATTCTTGCAAATGTGATCACTACATAATTTCTCAGCTGGACTAGTATCCAATGTTTTCATTGTTAGAGGACACACCTAATGTGTTTCATTCTCTAAAGCAAGGGCTGTCTACTGGAGTGACCCTCCAGTGACCAACTCCTTTCCGTGGCACTGCCTTGAGAACAAAATGCTATACACACTCTGAGGGAGAATTGGAGAAGGAAGAAAGGAATGAAGAAAAGAGAGTTTCAAAAAAAGAGAGAATGACAAAACCACGGTAGAATTGGCACAGACACAGCTGAGGAAGATAATGAAAGGGTAAAGAGACTCCCTGGAAAACATGGTGGATAACATTAGAGAGCACTGTAAAACAGCCTATATAATCCTCTTCTGTTTTATTTGAGTTTAAGGTTTTTACTTGGCAAATGATCGTCTCTGTTTAATAATACTTTTTACTGGTCACAGTTGTGTGTTTAATCCTTCTCTTTTCTACCATTCACAGCATTTAATTTGGCATCCTCATTGTTATTTATTAAAAATTCATTGAAAATGTCTTTGCATTCATGGGTTCCAGTCTTGAGTGATTCATTAAAATGGCTGCCTTCACTTCACTAATTCATTAAGCAATTCATTAAAATGCCTGCATTCACTGAACTTTCAGATGCTTTATTTTAATCTCCAAACGTGCAGAATTTAAAAATCTCCCAACAGAGTACAAGAAAATCCCCACATGAAGCATGACAAAAGCCTTGTAACATTGTACCCACCCCTAAATGCATATGTTAATCACAAATCATATTTGGAAAGTTGTGCACATTGTTGACAGGTGGTCTGTGTGGAATACATCCCTCATTTTATTCCTATCATTAAATGTAGTATCTCAGAGTAAACTCTTCCTGGTATTAGGGCAACTTCCCTGTCCAGCCATCCAGGAGCCACTCTGGCAGTCACCCTTGCACTAGCTGAGTTGGGACCGAAGCTTCTTCACAGCCACACACTCCACGCTCACACAGTCAGAGCAGGTTTCCTCACAGGCTTGACCTCAGGTTTCTCATAGCAGAGCCTCAGTTGTCCAGATCCTTAAAATAATTTAATCACAGTGCAATAACTAAATGTTTAGATATTTAAAATAACAGCCAGATCTGGGTGCCATTGAGGAGGAACCCTTAACAAAAGAACCCCTGTGCTCTTATACTCTTACGATCTAAGCGTGGAAAAGTCTGGGGATCATCACCAGATATAAAGGCAAGATGGGAACAGTACAATGGCAGAGCAATGGCAG
The DNA here is from genome assembly GCA_036630365.1 of Acanthiza pusilla. Taxonomy (NCBI): domain Eukaryota; kingdom Metazoa; phylum Chordata; class Aves; order Passeriformes; family Acanthizidae; genus Acanthiza; species Acanthiza pusilla. The sequence continues at coordinate 10,772 of JAXCHO010000017.1, forward strand.
AGCAAGAGGCTTTGAAGGCTTGACCAGATAAGGGAGGGCTGATTTCAAAATGTCCCAGTGTTCTGGGGATGCAAATGACTCCAAGTGACAGAACGTTAGCTCTGGGACAGTGTGGCATGCACCACGCATGGAATTGTTTTTGTGAGTCACTCAATAGAGGTTTGGAAAAGCTGGACTCTGTTTCAATTATAAACATGTGCTAAGAATGGAGATGTCTTCTCCAGATGAGTGTCTGAATAATTTACAGTTGCTGTCTCAATGAGATTCTACTGTAATATCTTATATAAATACTAATTTTTGCAAACATAGGGATTGAAAGCCATCTGGTCAACTCTAAATTTCTTTTCTAAACAGTGATGGTAGTGGGACACATCATCTGAAGGGCAGTGCCTCTTGTAATAAGAAAAACAGATGTGAGGTGTGAAGGCTTGGCTTTCAATGTCCATTTCTGCTTTTGTCTTCATTTATTATCTACTCGAAGATGTTATGAAGACTTTAAAAGGTCAAGCCCAACAGTATGATGACCAAAATGTTTGGGGTTGAAAAGTTTGATTTGAAGGAATGTAAAAGGGTAGATTCACAGGAGAAATAAATAGACAGGATTAGAAAAACTGTGTTCTGAGAAATGGCAGAGTTAATGCAGGTCTGTGGTGTGTGAAGGAACATCTGATTGTGTTTCATTCCTTATCGATGAAATGAGAACAGTTCTGCATTTTGGAGGAAAGACTCTTCTATGTTATCAAATAGAAAAAAGTCACAGAAATAATGAATATCCTTAGTGTCAGACCACAAGAGCATGAATGATAGGATACAAAACAAGTTTTGTTGGTTTGTGGGCTTTTTTTGGCAAAAATATATAAAATTAAATGCTTTGCATATTCATATATTATGAATTTGCATAACAACTGCAGAAATCATTAGTTTAAGTGGTTAACAGTCATTATTTTCATGCATCATTGAACAACATGTGCAGTGGTCTATAATTGTTTTTCATAAATATGAAGTCTACAACAGTTTAACAAATCTTTCAAGGTACTATTCCTGGTGTGTGTTTCCATAGAGAATAAAATCTTCCCAGCTGTAGTCTTTAAAACCCATCAGCCTCTCAGTGTTGGGAGAACAGTGTCATTTTCTGACTTGTCCAAGCTTCTCCAAGTGAGTATGAAGCAGCATCCTTTCTGGGAAGCCTGGAGACAAATTAATCCCACTGGGTGGAATTGAGCAATGTTTTTGAATAGTCAGTTAATCAGAAATGTGATCTGGAGAATACTGAAATGATTTGTGACAACACAAGCCATAATCTCAGAAAAAGAAAAAAAAAAAGAGAAGGGAGAGGGGAAAGAAGAGATGGAAAACTTGAAAAATAAACCACAAATTTTAGTTCTGAATCTGATCAATAGGTTAGGAAAAAAAGAGTGTAAAATAAACATCACAAAGAATAACTTAAGAACCCTAAATGATCCAGTTCAGCCTAATGCAATTTCTTGCTGCTCAGTCAACAAAAGAAAATTCAGACATTCATGTAGTCCTGCTCCCAAAGGAGCAGTAGCAAGCAGAGTCTTGAGGAAGCCTTGTACAGCCAGTCTGACCCATGTGCTGGGTAAAAATAGTAGAGCTCCGGTAACACCTTCAAACATCACCTCCATTCAGCTTCACCTCAGTTGCCCCATTCCTTGAGTTTTTCCAAGCACCAGGATTACACCTGTAACTTGTCTTTGCAGAAGAAAAAACCAGCAGTGCTTCCACTCCTCTCTTTTCCAAAAACTGTTCCAGAGACTGTCAAAACTTATGTCTTCAGGCTCAGATGGCTGATCTAATCAGTGCTACCACCTCTGTGGACCTGGACCTACGGAAAGTCACACACTGGTGACTGTAATCCAGACCCTGGAAATATATTTCATTACAGATTTTAAAAAAGGTTGTTGCTCTATGCCACAAAACAACTGAAACAACCCAGTGTGCAAACTTGGCAAACGAGTAGTTATTTTGGTAAATATGTAATTTTGAAGATTTTTCTACATAGTTAACTGTTGTCTGTTCAGCAGTCTGACACATGCTGGCATAATTGACTGTAGAAATTACTTTTAACATTTTGGTGGCTGTTGCATTTGGTGTTTTGAAGCATGCAAATAGACTCATTCATCCAACCCTCTTCTGTGACAGACTTGGCAGAAACTAGTTCTCACTTCCCCCATCTTTTTTATGGGCAGTATCTTCTTTAAACTAAAAATAAAGTCACATTTATAATATACTTTTATTTTTATAAGGTAGCCTATTTGCAGCATGAATAATTCCCTGTTCTGCGGACTGGCAGCGTTTTATGGTTTCATGTTCACTTTTCCCACAACTGCCCACATTGAATGTGATGGTATGGGATGTCCTGGGTTCAGGCTCCTCACTTTCTGCAGTTTTTCTATTTAATTTGACAAAGCATTGCATATATTGTACTTGGCAGTACTATGAATAATTTCCTGGCAGTTAAATTCTCTTCTGACAACATTTTGAAAATGAAGCAAAAATTTATGCCCACCAGAAGGCTGATATAAAAAATATCTTGCTGATGGCCACATGCTTTTAAGGGTTCTTGCTTTCACTCCTGTACAGGTTATCTACTGCAGGTTATTGTTTATTCTGCATCTGCCTGGAAGTTCATTTGTGAAAAACAGCCCATTCAGTTTATTATATAAAGATTTACTTTAGAAAGTTGTTGATTTCAGAACTAAACTGTGCTAATGAGAGTAAAAAAGTCTTCTAATAAATTGTGTTTTTACCAACATTTCAGATCCTGAATTTGAATGTGAGGTTGCTTGTGTATAGCGATATATTGCATACTAATTTCCTCCAGATATGCCCTTAGAGGGATAATAAATCTAGTTTTCCAATCCATCCAGAACTTCACTTTAAGTGCCTGCAATTTTTCATCTTGATGGCAGTGGGTATAATCTAAAGCCCAGTGAAGTCAACAGGAGTCTGTTGATCAAGTGTTTGGAATATGGGCCAAGGATCCGTCTTGCTATTTTTTAAGGGGCAGCTATTCACATGGCAGCCAAGCAAGTCCGCCACAAGCATTTTTTCAAGTTTCTTACTGAAACCCAATTGCTGTTATGACAGCATAATGGTTAGTTTTTGTTTAAGGAGGACAATAAAATATGTATAATGTGCCTTTGGAGTGAACTCAAGGTGGCATTTCTGTAACCACAAATTTCTTCACAACCTCTTGAGTTTTTTGTGAGTGTATAAAATGGATGTCAAGCAAGAGGTGAGAAATAGCAGCTCTAGCTGCCCATCTTGCAGTCTCACATGCTTTGCCATCTGTGAAAATTATTGATCGTTATAAGAGATATTTTCATTGCACATACTGAAGATATGTTGGATGGACAGTGAATATCTATTAAAAATCTTCTTTAGAAAAATCTTCCTAGCACATTACTGAAATATATTAGTTCCCATAAACAGTTTTTTGATGCTTTATAAAAAAGTTGGCCTTGTTTTAATATGGTTGTCATTTGACAGAAATTCTTTGTTTGTTAGTTAGCTGCTGTGGGCAAAGAGTGTATGGTATTTCACAGACTTCTAAAGTGAAATTCTAGATGAAGAGTGTCAAACTGAGAGAGGACAGTCACCAAAAAACTATGGCAGAACATCTCAGAAAAAAAAAAAATTAGTAATACACCTAGTCCATGTTCTTATCCCTCTCTGTAGGGACGATTAAACATCATGCAATCTTATTTTGTGTCTAAAGCAACAGATTTAAACAGCTTCTGCAGCTTCATAATGTTCCTTCATTTATCAGTGTAATTTCATCCTGTTGTGTCTAGTTAATTATTGCTGTAGCATCCAGCATCTTCTTGCTTCCCTGGCTACCTCTTTGTTCCAGCACATGCATTTGCCAGATTTTGAACTGCAGCTGATATTTATTTAGCAAGGAAAACAACTTTGAGATTACGACTCTTTAGACTATCCACAGTCTTGTTCTCTTAACAGCTGGATTTTGTCACTTGCTCCCATGTTCTTTCCCTCTCTCTGCCCTTGTGCTTGTCCTTTCTCTGACTTTCCAAATTGCTTGTGGCTGGTGTTATATACAAGCAAGAGAAAGCAGCTCTCCATGGTTTGATGCCTTCAAGTCAGGATCTGCCTAAAATTGAGTGCTATCCGGATAGCACTGTGTTATACAGCCTGATTATTAGATTTGATGCAGAATTCTCTGGGTGAAGTTTTGTGCCTTATGTTATAAGGGAAAAGGCAGAATAATCCTTGGACAAACAGCAACCCTTAGTACAAATATTAAAATTAGCAACTGAATACAGTAACTCGAGTTCTAGAAAGGCCTTCAAGCACTTGATGTTGTTACTACTCATGCTCTTCTAAAACAAAGAACCCCACTGCTTTTCCAAACTTCATACTGAGCTTTATTCCCTCCACAAGCGTCCAGACTCTGTCATGCAACCATTTTCATTGTCCAAATTTATTTGTCATAAGTGATCACGAGATAGAAGAGACATTAGCTAGGTTTGAAAATATTTTTCTTTGACATTGTAAGCACTAGGACTTTCAGACTGAGTTTTCAACAAGGGCTGATCGTATCTTGCCTGGCTTCCTAGCTGCCATCAGAATGTTTTTGTGCCAATTGGCTTTGTGAATTGTTCTATCATAACTTAGCATGAGCACATTTATTTTTCCACTGGGATATGTTGATGTTTTAAAGTTTCGTGAGGACAACAGCAACTACTGCTGCTTCCCTGCCAGAGGACATATGTCCAGCAGGTGCCCAGACCCTGAAACATATAGGATGATTAGAGAGTAATTCAGAAACTTTCTACATGTCAGGGAAGAGTAGTACTGGATGAGTTAGTCGTTTCAGTCAGATACTTTCTAGAGGGGTCTTTTCATGTTTACTACCTACGTGACTTTTCTTGCCTAAAGAAAATGGGTTCCACATTCTTTTGTTATCTGAAAACACTTTAATTCCTTTCATCCCAAAGTACACTCTGATATGCAAAGCACTTTGCATATGAGGATCTGTCTATAATTACATATTGCCCTGTGGTTTTATGAATTTGGATTTCTGTCTGGCATCCTGCAGCACTTTTGGCTGCTGGTGTCCTTGACCTAACACTCACTGTTGCCCTTTTTTTTAATCAAGGACCAATGGCTTTCACTGACTTTCAGGATATTTTACAGTAACTTTTAGCTTTGTTATCCTCAGGTCATCTGTATTTTGTTGGTCTTTCTCCTTTTGCTTACTGTATATTTTGTCAAAGCTTTTGTATTTCTTTAGCCTTTTGAAGTTCTTTCTGCATGTTACTTCCTGTTGCCTCTCTAGTTTACAGCTGCAGGAATTGTAACATCATTGTAATAATTGAGAAGGATTTACGTTTTATGTCTATTCTCTTTTCCTCTTCTATTAATTTTTGAGGGAAAGAGTTTTCTTTATATATATATATATATATATATATATATATATATATATATGAAATTCATTTCTGTTTTGGCTTTGGCAAGGGCCACATCTTTTCAACACTGATTCTACAGATGATATTTTTCATATGGCATATCCAATCATCCTCTTCCTGAACTGAGCCTTTATCTTTGGAAAGATAGAAGAGGAGTAACTATGCCATTCTGCTAATTAAATTAAGGCCAAGCATCTGTAATAGCTGGCTTATGTACCATGTTGTGCTGCATTTTATTGTGGGCTGAGGATATTCTTTATTCAGACACTCAGAGCAGGTGAATCAATAAGGACTCTACTTTTTAAAAGATATACTCTACAAGAAAACATTTTGTGCAGTTGTAGGAAGATTAAAAAACAGCATGATACAAACGGAGCAAAGGAAAGTCTGTAGGACCTAATATGATTTTGCAGCTACCTAATGACATGAAATAAAAATATGTCATGCACAGGTTAGGCATTTCGCCAAGTTTTCAGCCTGGTACAACATCTTTGAATCAAAGGAATGTGACATAGGATAAGGTGAGATTTTCTAGAAGGCCAGGGCCCTTCATGGTAGCAGCCAGTGTTTTTGTTTAGACCTTGTGATAACTTGTTGCTCAACCCAGTTTTCTGAGATATTCCATGTACCCTGTGCTGGGTAACAGCACAGCAGCAGCTGAATATCAGCTGAGTAGCAATGAGCTGCTCATTTCTAGGCTAGGATGCAAAATTCTAGCACAGCACTGCCACCCCCTCACTCCTTCTTTATGGGGTTTTGCTCAAGCTTCTGCCACTCCAGTTTACACAGAGAAACACTCTTGCTTTCCAATTGATTTGGAAAAAGGAAATACAGACAGACATGTGATTAAGTATAACTCATCAGAATTGATAGGGGGAGAACTGACCACCCAGCAAAAGGCCACTGCCTTTTCTTAGTTATACAATATCTTATGATTAGTGGAAGTTTTTCCTGAGTATCTCAAGGGCCTGGAGAATCCTGTCTTTTAGAATGTGTTTTTTCATCTGTTTTCCAATTTTCCTTTCCTCCACCTCTGAGCAAAACATAAAAATAAGTGAGAGAGATCTTTGCTTTTCATGGGGATTGGAACTGGAACATATTAGCATGCTTTTTACCCACTCCCAGCATTTCTTTCATTCTTTCCACAAGTCCAGCACTTTCTTCGCTTTTCAGAATCATTCAAACTGAAGCTACTTGATGGTAGATGTTTTCATACTTAAGGGCTTAAAAATAGAAGCCGCTTTAATGAATCCAATATGCTCAAAAAGCAAGCATTATATTTTCTGATACCCTTAAGGGAAGTTTACTAACTCTAGGATAGGATACCACTTGTAAACAACCACACCCTTAGCACAGAGTAGTTCAATTTTTGATCAAAAAGCCTCTGTGTGGTTGTGAAGGAATTTAACTTTCAAAGCCCCTTTTGAAAGACTGTACTATTGCCAGTTTTATGCCCATGTCCTATTCATGTTAAAAAATTAGTCACTTGAGTCACAACAACCACGTCACTGCTTATAAAGAGCTGCCTGATAGGGTGTTGTGTCTGACAGCTGTCTGAGCCTGAAAAAGCAAGGTGGCCATGCTGCTGAGAAAAGAAAACACGGAAAGGAGACCAATGAGAGCAGTGTTTGCTGAATTAGGGGCTTTGGAAATAAGGTGCTGCTGGACATCACCATATGCTTGAGAGTCAGAGCTCAGAAGAAGTGTAATTTAAACATTTAAGAGCTGATGTTAAACTAAATCCAGCTGTCTTGATGTTGAAGTCAATTTGAAATTCAGGTCTAGAGATTTTCAGTTCCAAAAGTTCCAAAAAGGAAGTTGATTTAGTAAAAGCATTGAAACAAGATGGAAACTTCTTTAATACCTTGAAAATGAAAAATTTTGCTTGGTGCAGGATGTATAGAAATGATTGCTGTATTTTCAGTTTAACAGCAAAGTGAGGTTGGATAAATCCTTTTCAGTGTTATCTGGGAGGTTTTCAAACACCCATAGCAGATGGCATATTTGCCTAGAGTAAAAATATATCCTTTCCAGCAGATTACATTGAAAATCAGTTGCTTATTGCTCTGGTAATAAGATTTGTGTCCCTGGCCCCGACACCCTGCTCTGAGAAGTGTTGACAGCAGAACTCTCTGGTACAAATGCTGAAGAAGTTAATAGCACAGAATCTGCTTTATTTTGCAATTACCCTGATGCAGAAGACCCAAGACAAGTCCCTGTCACTTTCATATTTCCTCTAAAAGATAGCTTAAAAATAAGAAAACCAATAAAAGAGTTTCTTTAGCAAACTAATTTAACAAACTGCTGTATAGATCAGGGTATGTACAAAGAGGATATGAGGTCACCCAAGGCTTAGAGCCTACATGGAGAAGTTGTTCCTGTGTGTGTATGAGCCCCGAAGTGTCTTGTACACATATGCTACATTTATAGGCTTATCCAGTGACTTAGGACTCAGGTAGATTGGAGCTTATTGGGAAGATAGTCAGTTGTCCATAACCAAAATAAACAAAACCAGTTACTAGCATTGACTAGATAATTACAAAGCTAAGTTCATGTAATGTTCTTAACACAGCTACATCTTCCCGGATGTTTCTGCAAAACTTGAGTAGGTAAGAAAAAGCTCTCATTTTTTATTTCAAAATTTGGAAAAAGAAAAAGTCTGTTTATGTTAAATCAAGCCTATGACTGTGAAAAGCAAAAGATAATAACAATGTCAAAATTAAACAACCATTCAGTTTATAAGTATGCATTAAAACAAAACTGCCATCATAATCAATCCTGAATATATTCCTGAATATATTTATTCCAATTAAATTTTGATTATATGTTATGTTCAGTATGCATTAATTTTTGAATTTGAAAGAGTATTTATATCAAAACATAACATTAGAATCCTTCCTTCAGATATAAGATGCTGCCAATAATTTTGTCAATCTAAACCTGGCCTACTTAAATGCTGTAAGTATATTACACAGTGTGTTCACCCATGGGAGTATGGGCAAAGAGATTTTGTATTTAAAATATCTTTGGGTTTTAATTTTTTCATCTCTATTTGTACCTTAGTCAGATTAATAAAACTGTAAAGAATCAGCTGCAGAGGTTCAGCCAGTAACTTCTTTGGGTGACAGACAGTTTTCTTGTAATTGAAAAATCCTGTGATGATGCCCTACATCTCTCACCAAGAGTGACACAATGCTGAACTTCAAGCAAGTGAACGAATAGGTACTCAGCTCCTTGGCCTGCACTGATATAACTTCAGATCATGGGCACCACTGATCTTTAGAAAAAAATTAGTTTGTGATAAAATAATTATAGCACAGACACAGCTTCCCTGATACACTTTTGTAACTGTTGAGGAAGAACACTCCTAGTGACAGGTTGGATCCAGATGATCACGCTTAATAGACAGCTGTTAACCAACCTATTTTCTGTCAATATGTCAAATCTTCTTTTGAGCTCCCAGTGGTAGTGAATCCTTGAAATTTTATCTTACCTGAAAATTTATTTCCTTTTGGTGGTTTTATATATGCTGCCTAAAAAAAAATGTTGCATAATCTCAGTGCTCAGAAAAGTTCTAAATTATTCCTGTTTCTGTCCTATTACCCTACCATGTATTATTTGCTATTACTATCATTGTCAAGGATTTGTTTCCTAAGTGGGAAAAGCTGCCTCACAGTCAGCAACATGATTATAACCGTTTACTCTACCTCTCTAGTTTAAACATCTTATATAAATGCAATCAGCAAATAAGATATGAGCACATGGCAGTGTTTTACAGTGGAACATGATGCTTTCTCCATTATTTTTCCACGTATTTTCTATTATTTTAGATACAGCTTTCCTCATACCTTCTCCTTTAATGTCAGTTTTTTCTGTTTTTAATTGAAACATATTTCAAAATTAATATATTGGTCTCTCTCAGGAGGGAGCAGTCCTTTGTTGGAGTTACTGGCTGGGAGTGATGACCAGTACATGACACTGGGAATAAAACAAAGAAAGTATGTGGAGAAGGGAATGGTTTGTAATTCTGCCAGAGGTGAAATACAGCTGGAGCACACCACCAAGCAACATCTTAGGCAAAATGTAGTAACAGCCAGGTAGTGGCTTTAATTATAACAAATTTAATGTTTTAAGTACCTTAAGGCAGTAAAAGAAGCCAATTGTAATACTGAACTCTTACATGCTTCATGAATTCCTTAAATAAGAATGATATATTTTCAAAGAGTCAACCAAAGATGAACACTTGAAGAGTTTCTGATGGATTTGAGGTGGAAAATCAGTTTTTCTTACACTGCTAGAGGTCCCTGAAATAAAAGGTCAGATTATACCTATGGCCTTGGTCAAACCACAAAAAGGATTTGTGGAAACTAAGGACTGTTCATTCCTTACAAAACAACTCATAGATACTGCAAAAAGGCAAATCACTATCCAGAGTGGTTCTTATAGAGTACAGATGATCTTGCACAGAAGTTAAAATATTTCGGTGAAATAATCTGTAACAGGAAGTCAGCAACCTCAAAAGGCAGCACATGAACATGTACATCCTGTAGCAAACAGCACCCATCACTGTAATTGATAGTTTTTGGAAGAAGATAGAAGTGTAGTGGATTTTATCATGTTGCCAGGGGTTGCAAGTACCAGCAGAATATGAATAGATACCAAGGACAAAGAGGATGACTACAGAGCCATTAACTCAGAGCTGTTCCTCACTGCAGTAATGGCCAAGGCAGCAGCAGAAGATGAATGAACTGTCAGCCTGAAAACAAATGGGAGACTTTTTAATTTTAAGTTGGACACAGGTGCTCAAGCCAAGGTGGTACATGGGACAGTGATATTAGCTCTGCAAAAAAAAAAGCCCTCAACAATCCAAAGGCAAGCTAAAAATGGGTAAAGGTTGGGCTTATGGCACTGAGTGTCTTTTGAGGGTGCCTCAGTATTAAACACTAAGAATTATTGGAAAGATACATGGATCCCTATAGTACCTCCGAAAAAATGCATAACTCTTATTTAAACACATGACCCCCTCTGTTCCCAAAAGGGAGGGTGCAGACATCAGGACACTAAAAGCTGTATCTGCCCATCGTAGGGGTGGGGTGGACTAGATGATCTTTAAAGGTTACTTCTGACCCATTCTGTGATTCTGAGATTCTATCATTGTATGTCAAAAGACCAAGCAACTGCATTCTATCCATTTTCCAGAAGTGAGAAAGACAGAGCTAGGTTGCAAGAGTCTCATCACTCCATAGCCTCTGGGAAAGTTTCTGTCACCCCAAGTCAAATACTCAAAGATCTAAATGCACATACTTCTTGGAATCTCCAGAGGCCAAAGGAAAAAAAAGGATGACCACCTACAAGATAAGATATTGAGCGGAAAATGTATAAACATTTTTTCTACAACTAGATTCTACAATTGTTCTCAGAGAAAAAAAAAGTGTGGAGAAGATTACTGTATCATGGTGAGTTTATCCCTAGGATAAAGCAGTACTAACAAAAATGGATTGACTGCATAAAATTTGCCAGATTATCAACATGGTGGCAGAACTGGGTTAATTTCTCCTCTGCTTGTCTACATTAGCACGTAGGAAAGGACTGCTATTGTCACATTGGAAAATTGGAGACGCAGCTGCTGCTGCCTATTGATTTATAAAATACATGGTCAATCAGGAAATATATTGGATTAGTTAATAAACAGGTTTATGCTGCATTTCTGAAGATCAGCATTTTTAAAGACTCAACAACCAGTATTGTCCAAGACTGACCCTTACTGACCCCCTGATGGGGGCTGCAGAGTGTAGCTTAAGGGAAGCAGGAGAGAGTCCAGGGTTGCTGTCAAAGTGGTGTTTATAAAAGAAATGTTTACTAATTACATTAATTCAATAACCAACAATAAGAGTGAGTAAATTCTGGGCAAGTATCAATCTCTTGAAGATGAATCCAATAGCAAAGATAGATTAGATATAGATATAGATATAGATATAGATAGATATAGATGATATATATTAAAAGATCTTACACATACAGATTGTCCTAACAATAAGATATATGCTTCAGATTTATAAATATACTTAAATATATATGTTCAAATATTATCCTATAACAAGACTATATGAGCACGATGGTGATAACCCCAAAGTTGTGGGTTTAATCCCTGTATGAGCTATTCACTTAGAACTTGGACTTGATGATCCTTGTGGGTCCCTTCTAGCTCAGAATACTCTGTGATTCTTAGTGTAATAAATACATGTTTATTGAAATAGCGGTTATTACTTTTACATTGCTTAACATTATGGCTAAATATCTCTCTCTATATATATATATACATATATTTGGGATTTAGCTGTAGATCCCTTGGAAGAGGTTTATGAAGGAATGAAGCATTAAAGAAATGAAAAATTTAGTATGGAGAAGAAACAGGTTTTGGAAAAGAAAGAGGAGTCAGTAAGACATAAAACTTCGATTAATATGTTCTCTGAGAGCTTAAACCAGGCTCCCCAATTTTTTGAACTAGATAACAAGTCAGCATTATCAGAGGTTTCCTGTTGAAGCAATAAGAAAAGAAAAGGGGGCATAAACACATCATACCAAAAAATACAAGTGACTTAGGAAAACAGTGATTTTCCAAACCTGCCAACAACATATGCTAACTGACATGTATTAATAGATTAAAGGCATTAATTGATCTCAATCACTATTTAAATTATGATAGTTCCCACTTGCAAGTAGTTAATACTTACTATATATACTTTAGAATTAGAATTATACTTCATGCTGTGTGGCTGGACCTAGAGGCAAAGGAGAATCAGGCCCTAAGTTTAGTATTTACACAAATGTGATTTCTGCCTTTCTGAAATTCTCTCCACTGCACAGTGCATGTTGAGATTAGATGGCTGAAGCAGGAATCACATCAGCCCAGGTGAGAATGATGATACATAAAGAAGATCGTGGTCCCCTGTTTAGTCACTTAATGAGAGTGCTAGATAATTCTTGAATATTTTCAAGGAATTTCTTGAAAATAAATCATGTTTACAAACAGTTATTTCCCCACTTTTGTTCTGTGGGTACTACGTCTACTAAGACAGTGCTAGTACGTAGGATTATAATTCAAGTTTGCAGCCAAATTCATTACCAACCATTTAATATTTAGAATTAGCTATATAATGATTACCTCACAAAGGTTGCATGGTTTAAAAGGATAGACTTTTAAAAAATTATTTGGCTATTTATTTATTTATTTTATTCAGCAGACTAATTGCTTCATAAAAACACAGTCGGGATAAAAAGGTAGAAATTTGGGTTGAAGTTATGAAAGATAACAAATAATTTCAGATGTATAACTCCAACGGTGAAGATAACTAGATTTGAATAACTGACTGGCTTGAAAGTCACACTCTGGAGCACATAAATGGTCAATGTTCAGTATAAAAATATGCACTACAATATATCTGGATCAGTATCAAATTATGGAAAAAGAGTAAAAAAAATTATATTTAGGTATGGATATTTTTTGTACCTATAAACAAAAGATATATGTCACCCTAAAAGTAGGATATTTGAATACATTTAAAATTTCTCTGTGCATATTTTAAAATTCATAATAAATAAATGATATGTAAATATATGAATAGTACCAGCAGTCACTGAGGATATGCAGAATTTTTCTTTTCTAAAATGGCAGTGACAAATAAAGCAAGCAGAGAAAAAAAGAAACTGCAGCAATAAGCACAAGCTTTACAGTAGAACAGATTCAGTCAGTGATTGCAAGTATAATATTGTTTTCTTTACCATAATATGCTTTGTTTCATGTTATTATAATAAAATGACTCTTCACCATTGCCCTAATTCACAGCACATGTTCATTCCCAGAATCTTGTAAACAAGTTTTGTCATTAGTCTTTTTAAAGCATATATGACCAGTTTTCAAAGTCAGGGATAATAAAAACTGTAAAATTTCTTCACATGTAATCAAAGTGTTGAACAAGGTTTAACAATGGGCATTGTTCCAAATATTTTTTCATTTTAGAGAAGGAAGACACCTCTTTCTGCCTATAACTCGGTAGATAGCTTATTTGTTAGAAGATTTATGCATTAGTATTGAAATGTACTTGGTCCAGTCAGTGCTATAAATCATTCCCAGACAACTTTTAAGCACATTTTTAAATGCCCATGAAAAATAAGTTTTTCCATCAATAAGAGGGCTCAGTTCTGCAGCCCTTGCAGGGAAGGGTCATTTCAGCAAAGTCACAATAAAGTGCTGCAGGATCCAGTTCAATAGACTAATTGACACAGCCTCAATTCTCAACAGGTCTGTGAAGGAGGAGTAAATAAAATATGTTGCAGCAGATTTATCCAGAGACAGAAAGATAAACTCCTTTGACCTTAATGAAGAGCAGCTCTGGGATCCGTGAAACTGTGTCTTCTTTGTCTTCTGCCACTAAAAGGGACCGCGAGGCTGGGGCACCTGGGAGGCAGCACTTGACTGCTGCTCTTCCTCATCTGGGGGCAGAACAAGGCACATCTACTTCTTTTTAGGCTCTCTGTCTGGATTTTTTGCTTCATGAGTTTTGTAAATGAGTTCCCAGATAAGATGCTTACTGAGCCACACTCGCCAATTGTCAGGGCAGAGGCCATCTGCAGATATATAACAATTATCTCCGTACTGAGTATTTTTTTATTTTTCCAAGTCTCTAAAAGAGTGGGGGAAAGGGTTCATCATAAACCATTACTTTTATTAGATTTCTAATATATCAAGGTGGTCTTCAAACACAGAGACAATTGTGTGGAGAGCGTGTGTGGGCAAGCAGGATGAGGTAGGTTCACTGTGAGGTGTCCTGTGTGCACACCCCAGGTGCTGGGGCAAAGCCTGTCTTACAGCAGAGCTGTTCCATCACCATCAGAGCATCCCAACAGCAGTCCTCTAACACCAACAGCCTCAACTATAAGGGACATTTTTGATTATGCAGTGTGAGGGCATTGCTATACAGGTATCATTATTCATAAAATAGGTAGGAGGTAATCCATGAGAAATTGCGGAAAGGACAAAAAATGAATGTAAAAGTTTAATCTGTTTAGTGTCCCATTCTACCTCAAATAACTAATGAAAATGTAGTGTGAGTGCCTTTTGACATTTAAAATTGTGTTTGCCAATGAAAGTATAAAATAAAGAACAAGACATATTAAATATGAAAGTTGTTGCCCCATTTCTGTCTTTTTTCATGTTTTCCAAAGCCACTTATTAATGACACTGCAAAAAAAGTTGAGACTGTTCAGAATAGAGCTACTGCACACCCATATTACATTGTTTTATTTAGGTCTGACAAAAGGAAAATGTTTGTGAAACTATATATTTTTTAAAAATGCTTCAAGAACAGAAGACTCTGACAGACCACCTAACTACAGCGTTTTCACAAGAAAAAAAAATCAAATTAATCTTTGAATTAGATTTTAGATGGAAATTCTTGCTTTGTATTTCTTTCTAGCACAGCATGAAAACTTCAAAACTGAAAAAGTGATGCCTAAACATTTACAACGTTGTGGGTTTTTTCAACATTGTTTTGTTTCAATATATTGGCAACAAGATAAATAGTTTTCACAAATTTCCATTTTGACCATTACAGCTGAAGGGGCAGTGAGTAGACAGTTTCCTAGGGGAAGTTTGTGCTGTACTTTCTTTCCCATTTTCACATTCTATTTGCACTTGGCAAGACAGCAGACAACTAACCAAATCTTTGATCAGATCCAGGGTTGTGAGTCTTGGTGCATGCCAAGGGACAGATCATATGACCACATCTTAAAGACCAAATTTCCATGTACCATTGTGCTGACACAGTTGTCAAGACACAAATATATTACTGTGATCTATTAACGCTGCTAAAAATACTGAAGGAACAAATACCCCTCCCTGAAATGATGCTTTTCAGGAGGTAAGGGAAAGAAAAAGTAAAAACTGGAAACCTAGTGTAAAGCAATGGAAGTAAAAATGCAATAGAATTTAGGGAAACACTGTCATCAAAACATGAAAAATAAGTGAACAATGTGGATCTTTTAAATTAAAGACCTTTTAAATACTTCTCAGGTAGGAGATCAAATCACCTAATCAAATCACATCCAAAAAACACTCTTTGAGTGACTTCCACGAGACTTCCCAGCAGTGTGAAAGTAAAGGATAACTAGATTACAATGCAATTCTTCATTTCTCAGAATAAGAATCTTCTGGCGTATGAGCTCAGGCATAATGTGCTTTCATGAACTAAATTGAGCAATTGTTTTTCCATTATAAATGGAGGAATTCATCACATTGACTGCTTTAGACACACCCTTTGTACAGTGTACAAATTCTGCAGTTTGCTTTGGTCTGGTCACACAGAAGTGTTCTTGTTTTCTTTTGTTTTTAGAAAAACTTCACGGGCACAGACTCTACAGGTTCCCTCCAACACAGACTACCATTGGTCTAAGGAAGATATTCCTTCTTTCCACAGCTAGGAATTTCTTCTCACGTTAAATGTTCCCTCCAGCTTTCTGGGTTTGTAATTCATTGCTCAGAGACTACTGGCACTTGAAGATAAAAGATAGACCACTTTTGTGTGAATTCCAAAAATCCTTCAGTCTAATGGAACCAGGAGAGGAACTGGGGAGGTCTATCTAAAATAATAAATGTCAACACACATTTCGTCTCCTCAACATCCTCAATTTCATTTGAAATTAAGTCAGACACTTCCAAGAGGTCAAGAATTTTTCCAGGCGGCCTTTTCAGTAAAGCATGCTTTTTCTCTTTCCTGCACACTCAGGAAATGTCTATATATTCCTGTTAGGATCACCTGATCCTGCAGAACATTTTTTGTGTGCCTTCTTTCATGTGTCAGTTTAGCCAAGAGCTCCTTCCTCATTCATTCAGGCCTTTAATTTCTGCTCATCAGGATGGATCATCCTTCAGCTTAAAGAAGGTGATGCTTGATAAGCAATCATCTCACCTTTACCCCTTCTCTTCCAGGACAGTCTCCCACAGGAGTTTTCCAAGAAGGTCCCTGAATGGACTAGGTCTGCTTATTCTGCTTGTGTTGTTTTGATATTTGCCCTCAAGATCCCGATTTTCACCATCACATGGTCACTACAGCCACAGTGGCCCCCAAGCCTTCACATCAGAGCCTGATTTTTCCATGTTTACAGACATTAGGTCCTGCAGAGCACCTCCCCTCATTGACTTCTTCATCCTCTCTTAAGACGCTGTTACCAATGCACTCAGAAACATAGTGGCAGTGAATCAATTAATTAGGTAATAAGGTGGCTACAGTCCACCATGAAGATGAAGGCGCATGAACATGAGCCTTTCAGCTGTCTATAAGAGGCTTCATCTATTTCTTCCTGATGAGGGTGTCTTTAGGAGAAACTCACAACACTGCCACTCATACTTTCCTTCTAATTCCTACCCACCATCTATCACCAGGCTCACTGTCCATTTTTAAGCAGAACTCCAGGCAGTTCTGCTGCTCTCTCCTGCAAAGGGCAAATCTCCCTCCTGCCTTCCCATTCTGTCCTTCCTAATTCTCTTTGATCAGTTCACACTGGCATCAAGTCAAATCTGTTAGATAATGAAATCACCTTGAGCTGCTTACACTGCTAGGAGAAGGCCACGTATAACATAAAATTACATGGATGAACACAGATGTGCCTATCTTAGAGGAAAATTGCTCACTTTTTACTGCTGAAGAAATCTTCTAATTGCTACTAGGGAACAATTCAAGGGATTTTCAAGAATGATGTTTAGCACTATATCAGGATCCAGATTATGTAGCATAAGGATACATTAAAAAGCCCAGCAAATATCCAAACATATCTGAATGAGGAAGCTCATATTACACAAGTTAAAGAGGGCAACAATGCAAATTAAAGCAATCCCAAATCAATATTTCTTCACTGTGGAATTCATTACCAAGTTAAAACATATGGCTGGAATTTAAATGAGGACCTTCAAAATGTTATCAGTGATAATAGAAGATGTTCTTGGCAAGTGTAACACTAATTATACACAGAAACCTATTTAACTGTTCTGTACAATGATAATGATTAGTATATAAGCCATTTTCAAATACAAACCATTTCCAAAATCAGATTGCTGGCCATGATCCCTGCCGTCGGTTTAGGAGATTTAGCTTTGGATTTAGCTCCTTTCCCTGCCATTAGCTGTGTTTGTGACATTGAGTAAATCACCTAATTTCTCTTCTGTTATAATGAAAAATCCTCATTCTTCCTCTGCTTTGGTCACAGGCTGTTGACAGAAGGGACAATGTCTTATTAGGTGAAGAAAATCTGTGCAGATTAGTGCAGTCATGATCAGCTCAGAGGACTTTCAGTCTGCAGTAATGCACCTGAAATTTTGATTGTCCATCAAAATAGTGAATCCCTATGGGCACATTGAAACAACATTCTTTTTCCAAATTGGCTAATATGAAAATTTGTGATAAAATAGTGATTTAGAAAAATAATTAGTATTCCCAATTACAATCTGATGCATCTTAATGAGTCATTATATATATTACATATAAGTTTTAATCTATTATTTATATCATTTGGACATATCAGACTATAGCAGGTTTTGTTCATCCTTCTCCTTTCAGTGAAGTGCTCCTCACTGCAAACTGAATAACATATGTGTGTCAGTCATCTGATGCATGAGAAGCCCTAGGTTCATACAAAACCATGTTCTACAATTTATGCATGCATTAATTATTAGAACCAGACAAGAATTACCTTTGCTGGATGACCCTCTAGCAGTAGATGATTCTAAGTAAAAAGGGGGAAAATTATCTATGAAAAAGTAAAATATTTCCCTTTTGAAATGATGGTCCACTTCTGATCTCTTCCTTCTCCAGGCAGTATAAAGAGATTTGGACCCAGTTACCTCCAAATAATAAAGTTTTCTTATGATTTTGTACACAAGAACTCTAAGGGAAAGTTAATCTGAATTCAGTAATACAAATTTTAAATTAAAATGTATCTGCTCAGAGCTTTAAAGAGTTTTAATTTAAATTGGCTTTAAATTCAAAGAAAATCATCCAAATTAACTAAAGATATGAAGTCAATCTATGTGCAAAAAAACCCTTAGGTAAATTATTCTACCAAATCCCAACAGGCCATTTCCAAATGGGCAATCTGAACACACAGCAGTAGAGCCAAAGACCAAAATAGTCTCCAGCATATAAACAATCAGTATGGTATTTTGGAAGCTCAAAGCAGACCCTGTATCACAGGTGATTCCTCAATGCACAATTTCCATTGGGAGAAACTGTATTTGAGCAGAGTGGACATATTACTTTCAGTAGGAAAAAAAGGGCACTTTTCCAAGTCCATGATTATTCTGAATCAGATCTGGAAAGAGTC
This sequence comes from Acanthiza pusilla, assembly GCA_036630365.1. NCBI lineage: Eukaryota > Metazoa > Chordata > Aves > Passeriformes > Acanthizidae > Acanthiza > Acanthiza pusilla. The sequence continues at coordinate 29,599 of JAXCHO010000017.1, forward strand.
TAGGGAATAAAGAGGCCATTTCCGTTCACATACACAGATGTGCTGATTAACATTTTAGATTTTTAAAGCTTTTAGACTTTCAAGTCCAACATTCAGATCTCAGAAACTCAGCTGCTGTCTAACTTCAAAACACCTCAGGCACCTCTTGGGCTTTTCTGCAAAATTCAACTAGTTCTGAGAATTTTTGGAAGCTTCTTATCCTTGCTGGTGTAGAGTGGCTCCATAGCTCCTCCATATGACTACTGTGTTTGGATCACCAGTTCAGCAGGTTATTGACCTGCCTTTGCTATATTCCAAGGCAGGCCACATTCTTGGAAGATATCTTACGGAGAGGGTCAACACAAAACATTTGGTGGTGGATTGTAGTTTCCCTATCGCCAGCATTTAAAGACCATTCTCTCAAACATTAAAGGTTCAGTTCCACCCCTTCTCACATTCATTTGAGATGAAAAATCTCAACAGCAATTAACAGTGTCTGAGCCTCAGGTCTCCTCTTCATTCTGGTCAATAATATTGGTTAACATTATTCAGCTTCCATGCAAAGAGAGGCTTTGCCTCCCTCTCTTTCTTTCCACTTCCTTTCTGCTGTCTGAATGAATTATTAACCATATCAAGTAAACTGGAACAACTTTAACACGAGGGGCTGGAATCATGCCCTACTTACTCCTTATACCTTGAGGCAGTCTTAAGGCTCCCCACAGGCTGTGATGAGACAGCTGGAAATGAACCTGCATGTCCTGCAAGAGCTCCGTGAGTGAGTGTGCTGCTGACAAGCTGGACAGAAGGAAAAAGGGAATCCCACAGCCTACTTCAGAGGTTTGGCACAGGCACCTGGCTCTGACAGAGATTTGGGGCTGTGAATCCCAAGATGGGTCATTCCTGAAGGGTGTGGTCTGATTCTTCACCTTTGCTATTGTCCCTCTCTGTCACAGCTTTACGGAGGGAGCTGCTGCAGCAAATAACTCTTCTGCAATGCACAGGGACTGTAGCAGTGTTTTGCCAGGTGCCAAAGCACTCGAGAGCTGAGTGCCTAAGGCTTTTCACAAAGTCTCACCCCTCAATGGTATAAAGAGGGGCCTAAAGCATTTCCTCTTTTGACCCACGTCAGCCTGAGCCAGGCACAGGTTGGTAGGGAAACTGGCAGGTGGAACACATCCCCAGGGAAGGGGTGAGCACTCCTGTACAAGGAGAGCCTGCCTAATCATGTGCAAAATGGCTACATCCTGTCCCTTGGCTCATTAACTCATTTTACAGATGTGTTGACATGGAATCAGCGATTCCCAGAGCACCACCAGCCACCTAATGCAGTGCATGCTAACCAGGCCCATCCCTCAACATTTTCAGATCACTTCAGATGAGTATTTTAATGTTCATCTGGAATCTGTTTCTCTACTCTTATTTAAGGCAGGGAATAAGGCAGTCTCAGACTGCCCCATGATAGGCTCACTGCGTATTTTGCTGAAGCTACAAGGCTAGCCTATTATTTGTTGCTGCCTTTTGTACTAATGCCCTGATCCCTTGGATAATTTTGGTGGATACAAAAAAGATATTCTGGGGGTGATTCAGAATGAGAACTGTAACATATTCATTGTATCAAGAATTGCTCCATTTGGAACAACATGGATTGTATCTGCCTGTCAATGGAACAAAAGCAGGAACAAATGCAATAAAGAAACAATTTTTTTTCCTCCACTTTCCATTTTGAATGGGCAATATAATATCATTAAAAATGGAGGGGAAAAAAGTGGAAAAGGAAAGGATGAAGAACAGAAGACTTTTATTTTGTTTTCTTTCCTTGATCTTTCATTCTTCATAATAGGATTAAAAGATGATCTGTTCTGCAAAGAAGAACCCATCACTTGTGGAAAGCATGTGCCAGGCTTGTCTAGCATGACAGCAGGTTTTCACTATTTTCAGCACCTGTGTAAAGCTATGAATGATTCATGGTTTAAATGATTCACTATAAAAATATGGTGCAGTCTGACAGCTTATTTTGTGATGAGTTGATATCACAGCAGAGTTGGTTTTATGAATTGGCAGTGAACTGACAACTCAATTTGAAAATAAATACCTCTGAAATTCATCCACTGCCACATTTTAGAAAATCAGTTGGTTGGTAACTCTATGCATATCTGAACTCTGGCATTACTGAATTGGAGGTTAGCATAAATTTCTTATTTTCCCTTCAAAGCCACACATTTATTTCAATAAAGAAGTCACTTGCTTGATGTGTCTGCAAAGAAATGGTTAATTTCTACCATTACCTGCTATTTTTAGTTTTAAATAAGTTATGTGAACTTTCTAAATATCCCTTTACCTCATTCCAATGCTTCAGGCTACACAGATGGACCATTTCAGAATTCAAGAAGCAACAGCTTGTATCAATCACTTTCTTTCTGCCTCTCCTTGTGGGATTTCTTAAATTCACTATTACTTTGCCCTTCTCATGCCTTTCCTCCATGTGACATGCAGGTTAGTCACAAACATACCAGTCACTCGCTACGTGACCTTCATCATATTTTCGTAACTTTTAAGGAGAAAGAGTGAACCTAAGACACTTGAATAAAATATTTTTTAGGCAATTAAAAAATCCCACAAAATTAGAAAGGATGATAAAGATTATTGCAGAAAGATTACAATATTAACTTTTTTGGACCGAGAAGTGAATAAGTTTAATTATCTAAGTTTGTCTTGAAAACTTTAGAGATAAACACCTCAGTTCTCTGAAAAAAAAAGCCCCAAGAAACATATGAATACTTGCACAGTGGCAGAAGTTCCACTAAAATTACAGGAACTTATTTCTTGTGTCAACATTTGCAATCCTGGGGCCCAGGTATTCCTGGGATCAGAAAATAGGCATAGACAATAACTTGTGGAAGGGAAATAAGGGTGGCCAAATTCCAGGGCAAAAATGAAGAAAACACTTAAAAATACATAAGAGAATTTATAATAAAATCCTCTTTACTGTGGAGTCTCTGTTCTTAAAAATCAATCTCTTGAAATAATTGTTATGTTGTAAAAAATATAAGAGGTTCTGTAATGAAGTGAGTATTGTCATGGTAAAACTGCTGTGGTCAGTGCCTTTTTTCTGGGTGAACTGAAGGCAGAGTGGCACACATTGGATCAAGAAGTTCAGTTGTCACAACAGAGCATCTTCCTGACTCAGATGATAGTTGCACAAAAACAGTGAATCCCATATTCCCTCCAAATCAATGGGTGCTTTTAAATTGATCTCATTAAAGCTGAGATCTCACACCAAGTATAAAAATATGCTGGATAGTGTTCCAAAACAGAAAACTGTGATTTTGGTTTAACTATGCTGTCTCATGGATGCCAAACCACCTTCAAATGTGGTGAATCAAACTGGGGAGATATTCAAATGAGTAATTCGGGGGCTAGAAATGAGGTCAGGTTTTTAAAACTACTTCATAAATGGTATAAGAAAAAAACCTGAAGAAAACACTTCCAAATATACGTGGGGAACAATATTACTTTTACAAGCAAGTCAACATAGTTTACACTACTCTTCCATACCTAAATTCTAAGTGTCATGTATAATTGTTCTCTGCATTACAAAATGATAATCTGCTATAAATTTGAATCGTATCAAAAGGCACAATCAAAGAAGTTTAATTGTTATACAGTACTGTAGCATCTTGGAAAATCACTAGAACATGAAATAATGTATTGAAAACCTGCATTACATAAAAAGTGACTCCTATTAGGCTGTACCTTGAATCAAAATTCTAGGCTCAATTTCTTGGTGCATTGCAACATGATCTGTTTACATCCTTGGACTGTTGCAAAAATGTTATAAAAATTACCAATAAACTCCACTTTTAAAATGCTCATCACCCTGCTAAACTGAAGCTAATTTTCCGTAAGAATCTATAAAGCATCTCTTATTCCCTAAATTCTATCTTCCTGCCTAATCTTAACTTTTTACTGCAGTTTGCTAAGAATGTACACGAATTGTGTCAATGCTTCCTTGGTTTTGTTTATTTGTTTGTTTTTTAAATAAAAGGGGGAATAGAATCTCTCCTAAGAGTAGTCTTAAAAATCAACATGTTGAAACATTCATCTTTGCATGGTAACTTTTTTCTGCTATTTGGACAAATGGACTTTCATCTTGACAGCTGAAAGTTTTGGGAAGTTCAAAGTGGGAAGATGCAGGCAATTCTAAGTATAGCTGTTTAAAATATGTTCCAAATTTTCAAATCTTTTGTATGCAATACAAGCTATAAAAGTGTTACTATAATTCAGATATATGCATTTTATGTTTCAGATTCTCTTGCCTGTGCATCTTGCTGAGGCAATGTGAAAACTTTGCTCTCTCGTGTTTGATGTCATGTTTTCTGTCTGGTGATTCTTTGACATTTTGCAGCAACTAACAGTGAGACCACAGTTAGGCTTTCAAATGAACTAAACACTCTACTGCCTGAGGTTTAGAGGCATTGTTCTCTGTTGTGTCACATTTTTATTCTGACTTGGTGAACAAATGAACTTCGAGCTTCATATAATTGTGCTAGAAATGCTGAGCATCTTAAATCAAACATAATTTTTTGTCCTTATTGGAAAACAAAGCCTGGAATATGTTCCATAATTTCTGAATTTGTATGTTCTCCCAGCTTCATGTATAATGCCCTTAATTCATGACATTTCCTCCATGTTAGTCATTAAGGTTTTACCCATTGTGAGGCAACTCTTACACCGTCTCCCCACCATTTAACAAACAGTATAACCATTTTTTTCTCTTGAGGCAATTATTCCCTCCATGTTTCACATGACAAATTGGGCCATAAATTGTATTTAAAATGCATGGGCAGAAAGTATGACTTTGCAATCACTTTAAAGTAAAACGGGCAGTAATCATTCCCACTAGCTGGGTATCCAAGTTTTGCAAGAAGACTAAAATAAGGTAGGTTTTTAAAATAAAATTGCTGGAGAGCTAATATCTTAAGAAGTGCCTGGAAATCATACTTTGCTGGCAATGCAGTTAATGGGTGATAAGTCTTTAGACACTACAGTCCATAAACATCTATTTTGCAGTATTGATTATTTACTTATCAAAGTCAGAATTATATGGACCGGGCCTCATATACGTTGGTGGCGTGAATTCAGCAGTGTCCCAGTGTCCTTTATTTTTCCCTTAGAAATATGGGTGGCTGGTAGTGCAGCCTTTATGATTTCTCTCTTGCTCACTCCCCTCCTTCAAACAGGAGCAGTCAGATATTTGGTTTCATTCTCTCTCTTGTTAAGTTTCTCTCTGCTCACGTGCCTCATGTTTTATGTCAGTGCTTGGGGGCTGCTGTGGTGCAGGGCCCTGGACAAGGTAGGGCTGTGGGGACTGCATATTTCATGGGATTTCTGCCCAACTGCATCGAGGTTAGCAACACCTTAATATTTCCAGGACAGTAAATGAAAGAAGTGATTTGAAAGAACCAGTGTGCTTGCTGTTGACAACAGCAAGGCTGTGTCATATAGATAGTATTTAAAATAATACTAAAAATGGAAATTAAGATTAAATATTAAAACTAAGACTGTAAATGTATTTATGAAAAGTTCAAATTGAGGCTTAAATTCAAAAGAAATAACATTTTTGTTATCTGAAATCAAGATAGCTGAAGCATTTCTGAAACTGGAGAATTCTTTTCCAGGACAAAAATTCCAAACCTTTAAAACATTTTGGTTTTGATGAAGCTGCATTCTGTGATGCAAAAATGCTATTATCCTGATAATGGGAAGGTGAGTAACTTGGCACTTGGATACAATCACAAGGCAGAGGTGATGAAATTCAGCCACCTCAAAGCAGGTTTTTAGGGGCTGAAGGAAATCCTTGTTCCACAGGAGTTCAGGGGGGTTTTGCCACTGATTTTAAAAGCAGGAGGGTTTCACCTCTTTAGCAAACCTTTGGCTTTCCCTCCACACTTTATGGGTTGGAAATAAACAGAAAGTTTCCTCCGTTATTTTTCTGGGTTTTGAATGAGACTCAGAATTCGCAAAGTCACCTAATGATGGCACATGAGTATGATATCCCAACTGGGGGACAAGTACACTTCAGGCACAATGTTGTGAATAATAAATGACTGAGTCACAATTTGGAGCAAAAATTTCATGCCTAAGTTCTTGATTCTGTACTCACAAATAGTCACAAACATTCTGTTTGTGGCTGAAATGTCACAAATAATGATATTTTTGATGAAAGAAGAGCTTCCAAACCTTACTTTGCCAAAGGAATGGAAAAACTGTCTTCTAATGTCCAGGGAAGAAACAAGGAGTAAAAAGAAAATGCTCACAAAGACAGAAGTGACCAAGAGAAAGACAAGATCGTCTGCTTTTGTATAGTTTTTTTGACCATCATTTGATGTAATGGTAGCAGAGGGTTCTTTCTCTCAGCAGTGCCAGAATCTCCTGGTATCTCTGAAGTTAGTGAAAACACAATTCAAAAGAGAGTCCTGAGGTAAAAATTTGTTACATGCTTTTCTCTCTCTTTAGCACTGCCAGTTGCTGCACAAAGGTTTCCCAGAAGTCATTAGTAGTTCAGTATTCAATTTTTACAAGACAAAACAGAGTAAAAGTTCACAGTCATATTATGCCTGTAGCTTATGATCAGTTCAGATACAGCTTTTATTAACATAAAATTGATCAAGTTATGTTACTACTACCTAGGGCCAGACAAAATTGTTTTGACAATTACTTATCTTATTAGAAAATGTGCTTAGGCTATTCAAAATATTTACAAATTAAGTGTTTTCCTGAAAAATGGGAAGTATTAAAATAACAAACCTAAGTAATACTAGTAAACCTGATTGGTGAACAAGTGATAGAGGGACTCTTGATGGAAGATGAGAGTACCTTGGGTTATATTCATATATCAAGAGAAGAATATGACTTTGAGCCTGTTACCTTGGAGTTCTTAACCATGCAAACATGGTCCTTTTTTCTTTTTTAAATGGTTCATAAATTGTGCAAGCAAATTATTGAAAGATAATAAACTCCTATGGCACCTAGGGAAGTTGAAGGATGGCCAAGTTAAAATGATGTTTGTATGTGATGACCCCCCTCAAGTCTTCCAACAGACAAGTTCAGAGCTCCTTTCCCAGGATAGTAACTGGAAACACACCGTTATATATTAAATATATTTAAAAACAAATCAAACAACCAAACAAAAAAACCCCAAACCCATACCCTCTTTTTAATTCATAGTCTTCAGGATATGATTATCTTTAATTACTTAAAAGCAGCTGCTGTAGCAAGATTTTCTTTCAGGTTAAGAAACGGATCTTCAAAAAAGGGCTGTGCTTAATTTTTTAGTTTTTATTTCAGCCAGCCAATCAATATTTGTGTGGGTCAAGCCCATTTCACTCTCCCCTTCCCCTCACCCTCTGCAAATATTTTGTTTTCACTGATGAAGTGTTTTTCACACTATTTTATGTGGTCTACAAAGTGCTCAGTTTGATTTGCCTTGTGAGTTTATTTACCTGCATTTGTGTAAGTTCAAAGGATGAACCTTGACTGAGCAATTCAAAACAGATAAGAATATTTATTTATGAGTCACTTCTGTTCATGTAAAGAGGTGGAGGTCTTGAAGGAGAGCTGGTTTTAAGCTTTCAATTTCAGCATCTTCTGCAGTGGAAGGAGAAGATGTTTGCTGCATTCCTTCCCACTGGCTCTTCAAGAGCCAGAAGCATTAAGTCCATGGCCCTATAAGTCTACATCTCCCTGGTGGGATTAATGGGAATAGCAGCATTGATCCTGAGTAGACAAGCAAAGGTAGTGGGACACCTCCTGTGCACAACCAGTTGAAAAACTGTTCATCGTGGGTGACGCAACCATTAGTTCTGGCCTCCAACACTCCTGCACGTGGCTCCTCTCCCCTTTTAACAAGCACAGTCTGTTCAGTTATTTAAATACTGTGTACCTTTGAGCAGCTCTTTCTGTAAGGCCTCTTGTATACCTGAGCAAAACCTAAGATTCTTGCAGGGTGAGTTCTGATTCCCAGCCGTTCCAGACACAACCTTTCCATCATCAGCTTTTTATCAGGCTCCTTTGCCTGAAAAAAGCTTCCAGAAGCTGCACCATTTTATTATTCTCATCATTTCAGGAAACAAGACCTTTAGTTTTATATTTGTTGAAGACATTCACTGTATTAATTTCAAGATGCATCAAAAGATGGTTGTTGAACGGAAAATGCAAGGCCTGTGGCTTTTCAAATTACCTATTTCAGTCACCAGATGTTGGTGATTCCATATTTCTACTACAAAGATAGAAAATATGTATTTGGGAAGGTTGAATACCTTTTACTTTTGAGCTTCATTCCACTCAGCTGTGCCAAACCCATCCAAAAAAAGGCAGATGTGGCAAAGCTGTCGAGAACAGAGATTTGATTCACACAGATAAAATTTAGAATTTTATATTACAGACTGAGCAGTAAAAGACATTTTTTTTGTCTTGTGCCTTATTAACCTTACTTTGTAGCAGTGTGATTTAAAAAAAAATTCTAACAAAGCTATTTAACTATTAAACTACAATTTAACTATTTAACTACAAGACCTCATAAAAGAAGTGTCATTTTTCTTCTAAGCAGCCTCATCCTTGTAATAGTGCTGAATGTGATATTTAGATTTAACTAATAATATTTCAATATTTGGTACACAAAAATAAAATAAAGCTGCAGTATTGGACTGTATAACAGCGTGTAATAGAATGGGATTTATTCTTCCAGTGAAGTACAGGAGGTGGTACTTCTCAAAGCTATAACAGGAGTTAGAGGCTGTAGTCAATTTAGCAGTAGAAAAGGCTCCATTGATTGGAGTAATTAAATAATTTAGGTGAAAAGAGCCTTCTGCAGGTGATCTCTGTCAACTTCTCAAAGCAAGGTCAGCTTCTGAGACAGATCAAGGTTTTCCAGGCAGTAATCAAACAATTTTTGGATGCTGCATGTGTCACAGTCTTCCCTCATCTCCATTTTTGGACACAGCTGGAGGCTGAGTTAGATGAAGGGTTGGTTTGACCCAGTGCATCTGTCCTTGCATTCTTATTCAAAGAGGGGCCATTTTCTTCATGTTCTTAGTGCAGCAGTGCTTTCATAGGAGCCAAGAAATGGTACCTGACTTTGCCTGCAAGTACCTTTTTCTTTTTAAAGCCAGCAGAGCAAGGAGATTGTGCAGATTGCCTGCTCTCAGGGGGAGTCCTATCTGCAAGTCATTTTTACACACATGCTTTGTGACAGGAAGCTAAAAAGCTGAAGCACAAGCTTGATTGTCATGGGCAAAGTGTCAGTAAGTGGGCTGAGGCAGTGGATCTTCAGAGGCCTGCAGCATGTGAGGAATTTTCCCCTGTTCACTTAATGCAAATCCCATACTCCTGCTTAAAAGGATTATTGTTTCTACTCCTTTTTCTGGGAGACTGTGTTTCAAAACAGTCCCTTGACTAGTTGTGCTACTTATTAGAACCCTCTGACTAACGATTCTGCTATCAGGTATCTGCTGGGCATGAGGAGAATGTGGCAAATGGAGAGACAGAATAGAAAAAAACATTAATTGTTCAAAGCCATAGTGGTTTTTCTTCATTTCCAATTGGTATGCAGAATATATGTCCATTCAGGATAAGCTGTTACTTTATTCCACCTGATCTGTAACATCATGACTTATGATCATACATGCATTAGGATACCCAGTGTCATCTTTACACATCAAACCACCCCTCATATTCTCACTGCACGTGGGTGGCAAAATGACAAATTATTTTCCCTGTCTCATTGCAGGTGTCAGGGTCACATTTTTGTCAATACAGTTCCTGAGTGTCAGTGCTCACTAACATTTTCCAATCTCTACAGCTCATCCCCTTACTCATTCAGAAAATAATGAGGTCAGTAAGATTTCCCCAGTTAGTTTCTGCAGAGTAAAAGTCACAATGAGATGCTTCCTACTGATAGGAAATAGCTAGTTACAGCACAGACCACAGAGTGGCATGACAATGTCATATTCACAACTGGCAGCTACGAAAGTCCTTATGCTTTCTACCAGTAGTTATTAATATTGCATGCATTGAAGAGGTTCTAGGTGGAATGCTCTTTAGGACTCGACTTTAGCTATCCATTATTCGCTCCAGTCAATATGCCTACAAATCCCATCTGCTATAGCAGTAAGAATTTCAAGGCTTTTCCCGAGAAAAGCCTTGAGCATATTTCTATTCGGTTTCCATCCCTTTGTACTGCATTGAGAGAAGGCCAATGCATGCACTGTCAAGGAGAAGCAGTCACTCAAATTTCTGCCCCTGCAGAGCTGTCTGTCTCAGTCATGGCTCTGAGCACACTCCTCTGGGTGAGTAAAGCAAACTGTCAGCAAGTGCAGATGTGGGACCCTTCTCTACTAAAGGGGACAAAAGCAGCACTCTTCGTGAAAAATATGTACAACAAATTTTTGATGCAGCACCTAGGTCAAGGGGTCTCCCTCTGTATAGATGCAGAAGTTGGAACTTGCCTGGAGCTTTCAGGCAGGCCTTGGGGCTGGGATAAGGAATCCCTAATTATTGGGAAATGCACAAGAAACATACTCTTCTCTGCAGGTTATAATTAATATATTTTTAAAGTTAAAAAAATAAATTTGAACCTGGGAAAGGAAGAGAAGCAGTGTGAAAGGAAAACAGATTTAAAATCAAATGTTCCTACACACTTTATGGAAATAAGGCAGTTCATCCCAGTGGCTCGGGATCTCAGACCCAGCAGTAATTACATAAAATCAGGTGTTGGTTTTGAAACTGCATGAGAAGACCTCCAGACATGGCCATACCACTGCCAATCAAATATAAATGCTTACAGGTGTCAGAGATAGCTCAGCAGCTGATAGACACAGGAATGTGATGACACCTGCTACCCCCATGAGGAGAAAGCTGCCAGACTTCTGTGTCACATACGCAAATGTGTTTGAATGCAAGAACGGGTAATCAGGCAGTACACATCAGGAACATTCTGGCAAGATTGGGTAATCCTTTCTGAAAGGAAATATAGAGGCTGAGAGACAGTAGAGGATGACATGAGCACTAATATAAACATTGTATTGAAACCTTCTTTTTTATTCAAAATCTCATATGCAGAACTCATATGCTTGAGCGTCTTTCAGGTCTGATCCAGCAATGAGCAGCATTCATGCAGTAAGAAGAGGGAACTAGTTATATTAAACTTTGACATATAACACTGTAATTCTGTCAGTCTTAAAACCATGGCTGTGCAGCGTCTGTAGCTGTAGTTCCACATCCTTGGTTGGGAATATACCTTTTCATCAGGAACTGGAATGTTAACATCTGTGCCTCTGCAGGCTTTTTATGATTGGATGACAGTAGACTCTCTATAAAAAGAAAGATATTACAATTGTATCTGGAGCTGTTTGAATCATTTAACATTTTGATAGATGGATTTCAATACTAGAGAAGTGCTTCCTAGTAGTTGAAGGATACACTCATGAAGAAATAAGAAGATTTTTATTTTTGTTTAACACTACAAGAGCTTCAACTTGTGTACATGCTGAAATCAATGGGGCAAATACTAGACTGAATGGTCTGGGAAGAATTCCTACCAATGAGTTTTACGGAATGTGTTGTCCAGAGATTGGATCCTCAATATTTGAGTTATCTAAAATCAAACTCACCCTCTCCCCCAAATCTGACAACCTTTAGGAAGCAGTCTGGCAGACTTTCCATCTCTAATTGCCTTGAGTTATGTACACCTAATCTCCATCTTCCAGAGCCACAGAGCCCAAAAACAAGCAGAGGCTCTTTCATGCTTACTTTGACTCTGCACAACACAAGAGGCCTTTTGTAGGAAGACAGTGTACAGTACTGTATATCCTAAGGCACTCAGGAGCTCCTAAAGTAGTAAAATGTCAACTTTTAAAATTGAAGAGGAGATTTCTCTTCAGGCCACCCCTGTCTCCATAGTAACAGTAATTCAGCAAAACACATTTTCATAAACTAAAGAATATCTCGTGGCAGAATTCTTTACTTTCAAGTTCCGTCTAACTGCATTTTTTTAGAGGGATCAGAAGAATCAGAGTACTTTCAGCATTCCTTAAAATCACAGGCATTTCCCTCAACTGAAAGTGACATAGTGTGTCTTACTGCTGAGGACAGGGCTAAGGGAATGACATGTTCCTGTACTTGTACAAAACATACTTTGTGGTTGACACATCTGTGTTTATTTTAGGCAAAGATGTGGCAGTCTCGATGGCGTTTCCTCTTTTTCATTCCAGATAAATGTTCTCTAACTGAAACTTTACCAGCAGAAGCACACTGAGTAACCAGACAGCATTACCAGAGTCTGAACCAGAGGTCCACATTTGAGCTGCAACCACTTAGCTGGGCTGAGTTTATTTTGGATTTAACATTGTAGAGTAAGTTTTTTAAATGTTCAGCTGACCTAGGAGAACTTTGCAAGTATAAAGTAGCCTATAAGTGTATTTCTGAGTGTGTTCTGAAATAAATGAAATAAATTACTTGTTTAGAAGTCAATCTGGCATAGTGTGAAATGTGAATCACACGCTGTTCAGGTTCTGTGATTTATTGTCATGCCAGAATATTTTTTTAATGTTTATATTTATCAAATGGTAATTATACAGAAAAAAAGTATTCTTAGCTTTTGCCTTTACATCATCCTGAACATTGCATGTCTCTTTATACACAGCAGCAGGAAAGAGATGCCATAGTATGCAGGTATCTTTATTTCCTGCTGGAAGCAGTGACAGTAACTGCCCCATGGTTTTGTTATGTTTATTACAATTGAAGGAGAAAAAGAAAAGTTAAGTACCCAAAAATGTCACATCCATTTGAAAAGAAAAAAAAAAAAAAAAAAAGGAAAAAGGACCATCTCTTCTACTAATTACTACATTCTAAATTCAGCCAAAGCAGCATCTTATGTAGCACAACTAAAGAAACTGGAAAAAATCCGAGATGTATATCCAGTGTTTAATTACACAGTAACTCCGGTAGCTTCATTAACACAGCTGTGTCAATACTGGGGGGAAAATTGGGAGAAGTATCTTTTGGCAATGATAGTCTTTTGGAAAACTCTGAGAATCTATTAATACATAGATGGAAATCATATGCGAGGTTTAAAAAAGGTGAAGAAATATAAAATATGCAAAACATCTTGAAAACACTGCAACATCATATATCAAGGTATGAAAAGTGGTTGTTTAGATTTCTGAACGAGCTGCAGCATAAATTTATCAATAGTTAAATTTGTTATGCTTTAATTAATTTTTAATTTCTGGGATTGAATCTAAGAGATGGCAAAATGAGACAGAATCTTGGGTTTTGCAAGTATGCAAGCACATTCATTTCTCTTAAGGGTAATCTGTAGAGCCGCTATTTCACTCTTCCCCTCCAAAACAAAATAGGTGCCAGAAAAGGGAGGAAATTCTGTCTGCCTGAATATTTGTCTGTGTTTGATTTAGTCACTAAATGCCACTGGCATGGCCAAAGAGTAAAATATAAACAAGAAAAAAGTCTACCTATAAATAAAACCTATAAATTTTGTGGTTAATCCCATTTAAGACAGCATGAACACCCATTCTGTGCTCTCTGCCCTTTGTGAGAGGACATATCATAAGAGCAAGGGGCACCTGTGTCAGAATTATTTCCAATGGATGTCCAGCCCAGCACAGGAGAGGCAACATCAAGGGGTTTTGGCTTCTTTTCAACAAGTCTCTCAGGAATTAACTAGATTGCAAGGCCAAGCCCAGAGCACTCCAGGAGGAACCCTACAAGTTTCCTGAGTCCTCTTCCTTCCCCATGTGGATTTTATTTTAACATCACAGTCTTTGAAAATCTCTTCCCTAATATCCCAAGTGACTGTAAACTACAAGTTTAAGATGTATTACATTACTTATCAATTGGAGTAATACCACTCTTGTGGCACAGACCTTTCTCCATCCTCATTTGGACTAGATAGTCTACCACAATTACTCAGTCTTCAGAGTTCAGGGGTTTTTTTGCTATTGCCTGAGTTTCAAGAGTTAGAATGGGCTAGACAGAATATATCTAACTTGCAAAAAACACGCTAGACTCCAAGAAGGTCAGACTTGTCTAAAGCATCTTTTTCTTCTTTCTTTTTGGTCTAAGAAAGTGTAAATGACATAATTCATAGGAAAAGAAACCACAACAAAACACACCAAAAAACCCCAGATGTTGAAGATTCTGAAATGCCATGTAAGGAGGAGGTTGGCTTGGACATCTTCTGACAGAAGAAACTGGTAAAACTGAAAAAAAAATCAAAGAATGCCTAGAAAAGTATGGGATTCAAAATACTTTATTCTTTGTATTGCCCTATTGGACTAAGTGTAGCTGGCTCTCTTACTAGGGTCTTGAAATTTCATCAGCTTTTTAAATTTTTTTCGTGCGCTGTCCATTGAGCCCAAGCACCTGGCCATTACTCCAGCATAACTCCAAGGAGCAAATGTCTAGAAGACAGGCATTTCAACAGTGCTGTCCTGCTAGTTCTTTTCCTTTTCTGCCTGCAGACTTCAACCATGACAGTTTTAAGGTCTGCACACGAGAGCCAACAGAGAGTTCTTACAGAGTGGTCATTTCTACTTACAGCCTCCCACTGTCTTCACTTGCATTTAGTTAAGAGCTTGCATCTGTAAAAAACCCATTTCTCTGGTTCTTCATATTTATCATGCCTTTTCAAAACACTGAGGGGGAATAAAACCACTGATTTTTACAGTCAGTAATTGTCCAGACTAAAAAGAAATATAAAAAAATGAAATAATATAATTTAAACCTATTATAATAATTGTTCCATATATAAACATCATTTTATTAATTTTTAACTCTCAGTTGTTTTTCACTTCCAATGTTGATCTCTGGAAACACTCAGATTAGGCTTTCTAAATGCACTAGCAGCATATAATGGCACTGCAATTAAATACTTCCAGCATATTAAACAACTATTCAAATGGCTTATACACCTATTTTATCTATTCATAGATGACAGTAAGTCATCATAACATTTCACTTCAAAGCAGAAAACATTTTTAATGGATAAGAATACCATGTAAGGAACAATAGTAATTAATTTAATACTATTAATTATTAAAGTTGAAATCTCAGAGTTATTCCTTGGAAAATTTCCCTTTGTTTATTTTGTGCAATGCTTTCAGAACAGCCAGCATTTGCAGCACAAATTGATCTGAAAAACAAAAAGAATTCTAATTGTAAAACATATTTCAACACTGTCCCACCTGTTACAGGAATAAAAGAACCCAACTCTTTATTCAACATCACTTGAGAATGCAATCTCATTTTCAGTGATCATTATTCCTTCCCTCCTCCTAGGAGTAGAAATGTAGACCACCTCACCAGAGAATAAAGAAATTAGTGCCTAGATAAAAACAAGGCAACACCTAGGCCTTTCAATTCTTGTATTGAAATTGTGCTGTAGGGAATAAGGAAATAGTATAGTGAGAACAAGAATATTTCATTTGCCAGCAAGAAGTGTGACATAAGCCTGACCCTTTATTGTTGTGACAGACATTAGTGACCTCTTTGAAAGCAAAGACGGATTGAGAGTCGTGATTTTAGAAGATAAAAGGGAAAGGCATTGGTCAGAGAGATAACAAGGTAATTAACTACTCATATACTAAAATACTTTACAGGAACTTAAAATGCATAAAACAGGAACTCATCAGATTTAAGTAGGTTGTTTGTTTTAAAGCAATAATTATCCTTCACTAGAAAGATATTTGAAGTGCTTGTAACCCCAAATCATGCTTTGTTCAGCATGTAAACTACAAGAAGTATTCCCGATTTCAGTTGCAGCCCATTTCTCAAATGCTTGTCTCTCTTTGAAGTACCTGCAGCTGGAGATGAAGCAGCTCTCAAAAGAGAGAAGCACAAATAGCCTTTAAGTCTATTTGCAGTTTATTTTGTATCTCAGGCAGTAGCATTCACCTAGTTGTAAGCAGATTTAAAAGACACATTTAAAAACTAATAAAAATAAGGTGTTTATGGTAATTCAAAGGCAAAAGGTGCTATGAGAAATATGAAAACTCCAAAGTGATTTTTACCCTTTTGTTTGTCTTTTCCAGAGTCATTCTCACTGCAAGTTTCCTAGATGGTTGGTATTAATGTAAACCCTTTCCTAAAACCTGTATTTTCAATCCACATTGTCACAAATAAGTAAGTTGCAAAAGTAAGAGTTAATCAGAAATAAAAAGTTATAGGCTTAAAAATTAGAAGGGGATTAAAAGCTAGTAATTTTTCTTTTCCCAATTGACTCAAATGCTGAGGACTAGATTTTTCCACCATATCTTATTTTGTCTATAAGCTATCTGCTTGCTTTCATATGGACTACTAAAGAAGAGATGCCTCAAAAGTGACAGCTGAATTGGAATGGCTGCTCATTTTGCTTTGTATTGCCTTTTGTGCACATTTCCTGCCTAACTGTGATGGGGAGTCATGGGTGTGGGAGATGTGTAATGGGGTGTGGAGGGATGTCCCCACAGGAGATTTTTGTAGTTCCAGCAATGAGACCTGACCATGGCCTGTGCAGCTTACCAGTCCCTTCCCAGAGAGCAAGAGTGAACTATTTTTCCAGTGCTTCATTGCTAATGTACACCTGAGCAGAGCTCACCAAGCAGCATTCAGTCCACAGTTTTGAACTGTTCAAGATGGGACTTACCATTCACTCTTCTATGTGTCCTCTGTATATAGGACTGTGGAAAATACCTTTTTATTTATCCATTTGTCTGGCTTTTATTAGCACTGGATCAATTCCAGCACTGTTCACATGTACAGTTGAGACAAAGTCAGACTCAGGGGTACATACCCCCTTTTATTAGGAGCGCTGCAGAGGCTACAGCATGCAAGCCACCTATGGCTTTTAAAGCTAGCCCCATTACCAGAGGAGCTGAGGACTCCAGATTACACCATTATGGCGATTTTAAAGGAATTTTATCATTATAGAGGGTGGCCTAAAACTGGGGGGTGGTGACAGAACCTCTTGTCAGCAGCTCTTAAATGTGGCTTGCAAAGGCTTCCGTTGGGAATGAACTCGACGAGAGTGAACTTGATTTTCAAAGGCATCATGTTGTTAATGGAAGTAAAAGTCTTGGGAATAAGCACAGAGGTAATAGGAGGCAGGAAGTGCTGACTCTTCAATATCAGCATTTGCAACGTGACATGCAGCTTGTTCTAAAAACAGCTCTTAAAATCCTCTGGACAGTGCAAAGAAGAGTTCTGCATAGGCAGTCTTTCTCATTTCTGAACATAAGCGACGACTTTTGGAAAGAATAGAGGCAGAAATGATCCACAAGAGTTTGGTTTGATATATATAGCAGGCTGAATTGTCAATTTTGGATTAAGTGTGGAAATTATCATAAAATCTTGCAGATGGACATTAGCTGGACTAAAAATAAGCAGTAAAGCTCACAGAAATGAGGGATGGATAATACCTGGCTGCCTGAAGTGCCACAAGTTTATTAATAGATTCTTTTAGCAGAAAAAGTCAGAGCTCCATTATTCTGCACACCTCCTATTTCCAGCACATATGTATATTTATTTGTACCTGAAGAAAGCAACTGGCCTCTCTGTTGCATGTCATATGTGTTTGGATGGCTGCTGCATAATTTCCTCAAGCTTCAGAGCTGAAGTCCAGGCTTAAGGCAGGCTGTCCCTATGGGTGCTCTTAGGCGACTATTCTAAAAATCAGCCTTACATGACCAGAGCAGTTTATAGTATTCTTCTCAAACAAACCATTTCTTTCCCACAGTGAGTGACACCCCAGGGAAGATGGGCCAAGTCCTGTGTGTCCCCATGGGTCCTGACTCTCTCCAGAGCAACCAGGGTGCCCTCCCAGGAACCCTCTGCCCCTTGCACGGCAGTGGGATTTGAGCTGGGTCTGGGTAAGCCTGTGGCCAGCCTTGTTCTTCAGCTGATGACAGGACTTTCCAGATCAACGCAGGACCCCACCCTCTCCACGCAGAAAGGGAGAAAAAGGCAGAGGTTACGGGTTGAGATAAAAATTTTCTGAACACCAGCAATAAGGAAAGCAAGGAATAACAGCAGCAATACTAAAAACAACAGTGTATGAAAGAGGGTGATAACAAACCAAAAATACTTATGGAAGTCTGACACAATGTTACCATGGCCAGTGACATGTGGCTTCCCCAGACAAAGGAGAAAATGGTGGTCGGCACTGCAGACGGTGTGTTTTTTTGCTCTGAACCTGAGACAATGATAAACAACGATGGACAAACCCTGTGGTCTGGACTGCTCTGCCCACACAGCCTGCTCCTCTCCCTATCCACACCACCCCACCGGCTCTGTTCGCCACTTTGCTACCTCAGAAAAAGGAAAAAAATGGCTTCAGTTCTGTGTCGTGTCCACTTTTCTTCCACCTGAGGCCATGGCTCCTGGTGTTGATGGGCATGGTACCGAATAATAAACCTGGACATACCCACATGGCTCCAGGCTTTGCCGTCCTCATGGCAGCTGCGAGAAGATGAACTCTGTCCTGGCCAAAACCAGGACAGGATGACATTGAATAGTCAGTCGTTCCTAGCATTGCTCACCATGCATCCACAACTGCTCCCCAGTGCTGCAGCAGGATGTGGGGAATGTGCAGAAGCTCTTTGTTAGCAGACAAGACAACATCAGGAAACAATGAGGTCACTCATGGGTCTCAATAACAGCACATCACTTCTCTCACCTCTTTTCCCTCACTTTTTTCTCAAATAATAATTGCGCTAGATATTTTGAGTGTCTCTATCTAGTCTCCTAAGGTCAAGGGCCTTGGAAATGGTTGGCGTGAAGGCAGTCATAAATTTTTAAACAAAAGACCTTAAATATTTTTGAATTACAACCAGTTTTCTGAGCTGGCTGAGCAAACTTTCCACAGCACAAGAGAATACGTGCTGTTCATCTATATTCATTTGAAATGGATTTATTATATGTTATCCTTGTCACAATGGCTCCCATATATTTACCACTGTTCATACTACCCACCAAAATATTTATGTAATAGATCATTGTCTTCCATTCAAGGACTTTGAATTTGAAACAGAAAATAAAGATAGTTATAAATAATTGGACTTGTGGAGATGACTTATAGCTCCACATAATGCACTGTGGCAACATGCTTTGTTTTGGGGACAAAAAAATAAACATCAAGGTTTGCTTTTCAGAGACATTTGGCAGAAAATAACCTTTCATTCCCAAAACAATGGAGAGCTATGATTTTAATTTAGTTCTGTTTTATGTCTGTTTCAAAGCAGATCTTCAGAAAATAGGGTATTCCTAAAATGTATTGAATATTTTCAACTGAAAATCTAAGCTGGAATATTGGAAAAGCCTACGGCCTATAAATGCAGACCCGGTTCTCACAACTGCACATCTCACAAACCTCAGCCAAGGCTCTCTCAGAAGCTGAATTCCACTTCCAACAAAATGGCCAAAATAAAAGCTCACTTCTGAACATCTCCCATAGATACCTCATACAGCACCACGCTCACTCCCCTCCTCAAGTGCTGCTTGTTGGTTTCCCATCAGCTTTGTGTAATGCTCTTACAGTGTCTACTGCTTTGCCTACTTTTCTGCCAGTTCTCCTTCTGAAGCTTTTTGCTTTCTATTCTCAGCCTCTCTTTATTAACCCAGTCCTCAAAGTAAAACATACTTCTCTAATGCTTCCTAGCTCTGTCCTTATGTCCTCCTACAGACTCTGTGGAAATCAATGTCCAGAGTATATTAAGCTTCCCATAGCAAGCAGGCTAATACCTTGAGAGCAGTCTGTGGTTGTCTTTTGTTGTTGTTGTTTTTAAATGTTGTACAGAAATGCAGTAAGCCAGAGAGCTGACTTTAACTCTGAGTAAAGGTAGGTGATGATGCTGTCTTTGAGAGACATAGAGCACTGTCCCTTTAAATGAGCTGATACTTTATTTACATAACCTAATAAACACCTGTAGACTTGAGAGAGCTATGCTGAGATAGACTATATGAATTTGGTCTAAAAAGAATCATTTTTTTGTACATTTTTCAAAAGACAAAATCCTTTAGGGGTTCTTTGTTCACACTGTACTTGCAGTAGCAGATAAACAGACCTTCTTTCAGTATTTCCATCTCTCTACATGCTTCTCCTGTGAGTTTGTCCCAGCTGAACACACTCCTGGTGGTTCAGCAACATGAAATACATCCCTTCTGGCAGAGGAAGCTCTTGCAATACTTTGCTGCAGCATAGGTAATTACCCAGGGAACACAGGCAGGGGCTTCTCTAGCTCCTTGCTGAATACATTGTTTCATCATTTACACATCTCACATTTAATTATTTCCATTTTACTACCAAAGAATTGAGAAACAGTTTTTGAGGAGTTGCTGGTTAATCAGCATGCAAGGATTGCCTGCCTTCTGCACTTTATTAGTTTTGCAGACTGCGTTTATAGCAGGATCGTTAGTGCAGTACTGGATTACATAAAACCTAGACACTTACGGACTTTTGAGGTTCTTCACCTGTGGAAAAAAAGCTTTCATATTTACATCATTGAGCTTCCGTGATCTGTTTAGCCCAGACAAATTTGCAGCTATTTGCCCTCTAAAACAGGCAGCTAGAACAAAGTATTTGTTGAACACTTTATGAGAAGTATTTCTTAATAAAGTGTAAGCACGTTTCTACTGCACACCAAGGCCACAGTGAGATGCTGTTGTGAGAGAAGTACAGCTGGGTTTTGATTTTTTTTTCCTTTAAATTGGGATATTATGCTCATTTTATTTTTAGATTTTAATTCATGTTTTGTCTGAAATTAGGAGTTAATTGAGGTTAGATTTTCAATATTTAAAATTAATTAAACTGATCAATAGTTAACAGTTTGCATGTGGTAAATGTGTAAGATAATTAAAGGTGCTGAAGTTTCACTGTTTTTTTGTTTAAGGGAATTTTGAAGTACAGTCAGTTTTTTATGAGGAACTAAGCAAGATATTTTGGTGATTGGTTAACTACAACCGTTTTATCTCAGAGGAGTCCACAAAAAATTATTTTTGAAGCTTTCTGTTCTCAATTATAGTTTTAGCAGTGACATTATGTCACTCATCCCAGTGACTCTGGGATCTTAAAGGTGAATTTTAAATTCTTTTCTTAAACACAGTCCACCTTCCTAGGTGGAATCAAAGCTATGTTAAATCAACCTGTTTGCCTAAACCTGGAACATACCACAAGGTACACCATGAAACACTGGTTTATTGCAGAATGTGTTATCCAAACATGTTGATTCAGCTGGGGAAACCACACTAAAACACACAGTTTACCATATTTCTGCTCTTCTAGCTTTAGCAGTTAGTGCATTGATTTCAGCACCTTTTTATTTGGAATTATGTCAGTCGTTCAAAAAGCTAAGCAACTTTTTATTTGACCTTATTAAAATCAGGGTCAATCAGAAGTGGTTTCTGAGCATGTCTATCATACTAGGGGCAAATAAAGTTCCCCCTATATATATGTGTATATATATCCCCAAGTGATATCTTGTAGAAGGACTTGACTGATTGAAACTTCCTCCTCACACCTTTACAGTGTGAGGAAGCTTTACAGAATCCTAAAGACAGCAGAAAATTAAAGAGCTGTCTGGTGTGCCATTACCACTATGCTTGGCAGTATGTACGATAAACTTATTTTCCTTATACTTTAACAAGAATTTATTATCAAGTTGACTCATTAAAAACCAGTATAAAAAGCTCAAAACTAAGACTCATAACCATACCTATGAATTTGATTATTTGAGGAAATTTGGTATATAGTCATATTAAAAGCAGAATTTCAGTTTATAATACATAATACTCACTTTTTCTTATGAAGAAGAGAGAAAGACATCTTAATATTATCAAACACTAAGTGTAGTGAAAGTCTTTCAATTTTTATTCAAAAGTGAAGATGCAAAACTGTGGTGGTGCATCCCTCCCCCCCCCAGGCTGCACTATGACCTCAGGAATGCTCATTAGGACTCGGCCTTGAGGAGCAGCACCTGGGCTGAGCTCCTCTTGAGCTTATCACAAACACTGTCTATTTTGTCCTAGGAACTGCTATTGTCTAACAAGCTCCTGGGTTTTTTTTTCTCTTTTTAATGAACAGCCTTGGAAACTTTTTTCCTGAATAACATTCAGGAATAACATTCTTGTTGATGTTTTTGTCCTCAAACTTCCAAAGGAAGTTTTGGGCCCAAAGTGTAGCCAGGATGAAACATCGTTATGACTAAAGTTATGACTAAGGCCCATTCTCTTGCAACCCTACAAGCAGCGGTCCAAAGGGAGACCCTTTGAGCTCTCCTGGAGCAGTGGCTGTGACCAGAATCCTTTGCTAAATTGTTAAATATAACTTATAAGTTGAGTAAGTAAAGTTTTCTTGGGCCTTTATTTTGGTTTGGATTTATTGGATTTTTGTTTACTTTTCCTCAGTGTGCCTTAACCATTTAGTAAGCAGTGGAGTGAACCTTGCCAATGAACTGTCTCATGTTGTTGCTTTTATACTAATCCTGTTTTTACTGATACCTTTGCTGGTGATTCTTTAAGCGATCTTAAAACACTCATTCATGACAGAAAAGGATCTTCCTTACTCTTTGGAAAGCTAAAAGCAAAGCCGAGAGACGTTCTTCAGACAGCTTTTTCATGTAGTAATATCATCTATATCTGGCTTTAGAATTACTCTTCTTTCTTTCTATGTTACTGGGTGCTGCAGATTGAAGCACTGTATTGCCTTAGAGCTCCAAGGAGCAAAAAAAAAAAAAAAAAAAGAAAAGGCAAGAATTCCATAATGATTTCTCTCATCTTCAAGAAATTATTCACAACAGAATGAGGTTGTCATCCACAATACTTTCCTGGGACCTTTTGTTACTTCACATGAAAAGTTTTACAGACTTTTCTACACCTACAGATTTAAACTTTTCAAAATCAGAGCCAGTGACTAACACAGTGCAATTGAAAAAAGTGTAAGACACAAACTGGCTGACAGACCTTCTCCAAGCAGTGACATCAGTAGATCAGACAGCACTCCTTTTTCCCTCCAATGAAATGACAGCAGGGAGAAGTTCCTCCTCACTAGAGGTAGGAACCGGCACCTGACACAAGGTTTCCAGACTTATTAGAGTGTACATCTTGAATTGTGATACAGCAGAAAAGTCAATAATCTTCTATCTGACCTGTGATTAAATTGAAGCTGTAGAAGGCAGATTGTAGATTTGTGATGTAATCTGTAGAGAAAAGGAGAAAAATGCTAAAAACAATAAGAAAGGTGAGAAAGGAAATAGGGCAATAAGAGCATATAAGAAGTAAGTGCAATTATTTTAGAACATCACTAAAATATTAAATCTGCCATCCACAGAGGAAAAAAAAAAAGGACAGCTCATTATAACTGGTCTAGACAGTACACACTTTTAATCTGCCTCTCCAGTCACATATCTTCTATCATTTCAGAAGTGAGAGAGCCACAGCATGCTTCAGGGTTTATGAAGGCATATTAATAACATTCACTACCCAGTAACTAAATAATGCTTCCTGTACAGTTGTGATTTTAGACCTAATTTTCACATTTAAATGTGAAGACAAATGTTGCTTTCAGTTGCCAAAATCCCTTAGAAAACAAATATTTGACTTTGTCTAAAACTTTTCGAGGAAAACATACTCTACCAAAGCACAATGCTGTAAATGTAATATCTACACCTCTAACACAGTTATAAAGGATATTTTAGTATTTGCTGAAAAGAAGTAGAGAGGTAAGCGAAGGAGGCCAGAGAAGAATGGATTTACTCGTGTAGTCCAAGGGCCAGGAAGACATTACAAGGTCTTTGTAAGGTCTCCCTGAATTTCTCTGATATTCCATTTGGTGGAATATCTCTCACTGACCCCTTAGGGAATTTGGTAATTTTAAATTATGTTTTGTTTGGATGCTTTAGCTATTAATTCAAATAACCACCTTATCAAGCTTTCCAGTACATTTTTTTCTTCATTTTACCACTGAGCTTCAGCTTTACAATTCTCCCATTCCACTTAACTCTTCACCTTGCCCACTAAGATTGTAATGTTTGTAGATTGTATTTGTGACAACTTCTGTCTCCAAACTATTTTTTCTTACAATTGTTCTATATTTTGAATTTTTAAAAAAAATTATTACACAGTAACATACTGCATTCCCTATTTCCATAGATAAACTGTTCTATATAATGTCCTATCAACACAAACAGTCATACGGAGCTGCTGACCAATGGAGGTTGTGCTAATTTCCTGTTCCATGGCCAGAAAATGAAGATTCATTTTAACTTGAGTGGTGGGAAAATAATTAGCAGAGGGTCTTCCTGGCTGCAGCATTTGTCCTGACTGCAGTGGGATACAGTACACCTTGATACAGAACCAATGTAGGGTGTTCTCTGCCAGATTTGTGTTGATCTGCTGCACTTGTAATTTAGAGAAATTTCAGTACTCTTGCAAACCAATGTTTAGCTAACTTCTGCTGTGTGGATAGTCCATGAATTTAAGAGAGTTGTGCAGAATAACAGAATTAGGTAGCATTAAATTGCACAGCTGTAAGCCATGAAAGGCTGCTTGCTGTGTTGCTAGGATCTTCTGCTAAAATAGAGACAAACAGAAGCTTTATCCTTTTGGAAACCCAGGCCTTCTGTGTGTATAATGCTGCTAGACATCTTTCATGCTCCACTCTTTATTTAGTGTAGATCCAGCTGTTTTATTTCACAAAAAAATTTCTTGTTATTCAGTCTGCCTCTATATTACTTCTAAATCTAACTTGCTATCTCACACAGCTTTATTGATAAAATTAATAAAGTGGTTTTTATTGCAGAAGACACACAGACCTAAACATTTTCCTGAAAATCCTTTTTAAAAATAATCAATAAGTAATTCTTTATTATTTTGCAATGGACAATAAGATGCTGTTATATATTCATACCAATTTTTTTCTATAAGTATGGATTAAAGTTGTGTTAGTCAAATGATGTCTTCTGTTCTTTATGAATGTGTAAAGATGGGAAATGGCAGAATTAATTTTGGCTGACGGGCCTTGGTGCATGCGTTCTCATATGCTTTGTAATTACATGCATAGCTGATATTTTTCCCACAGGGTGTCTGCCTTAGCCAGTGGCACAGGTGGTTACACCTGTGCTAGGGGATGCAAGATCCAACATCAGTCTCATCCTTCCAGTGCCTCGTTTCTGTCTGTTCTCTGATTCTTCTTAAAACTGACTCTCTCATCCTCTGCAGTTCCAGCTATCCTCCCTCCCTTCCCACCTTCATGGCGGCTTTATTTCTCCTCCCTGCATTACAGAATTATTGCCAGGTTGTTGGCATGTGTTCCCAACCCATTTCAGTCTACAGCTGTCAGAAATGCCTGTTTCTTATCAGCTGCAGATGTTACAGTCAATTTAGACTTTACACTATGCATTATAAATTCATAGATATATGAAAATCTACATCTTTCAGTACAGAAATCTTTCCAATTCTTATAATTTACTTGTGGTTTCCTGCTTATGAACACTGAAAAAAATAGCAAACAAATAATGTTTCTTTGCAAAATATGAAGCCCTTGATGAAAAGCCTTTAGAACTATGTACCGGAATACAACAGTTATCAAATTTTGCTTGATTTTACTTAAAATTGGCCAAATAGCAAGTTGTTCTTGTAATGTTATTCTCAGAAACAGCTGAATGGTTTTATCTGAAGTATTTCTCAAAAAGTACAATGACTCAGCTTGAAGTGACAGGGTGAGAGTTTGGCAAAATCAAGAATATTCTAATAGAGGAAAGAATAGCTTCATAATGAGTTGTACCAACACTGCAACTTGTATTATATTTTCTTATAATCACATATATGCTGAATGCACCCTAAGCATTCTGCAAGCATAGAAGGATAACAAAAATAGCCAAAATTGAGCTGCAGTAGTTGTAAAAGCAGTGAAATAAAAAAAAAAAAAATCTTATTGGAGGCCACTCTCACAACTGTTTAAAAATCTCTCTGCCATTCAGTTATTTATCAGTGTTGGTTTGTTACGGTTGTTATGAGCACGCTTGGGAAAAAAAACAAAAACCAACTAATCTTGCCCTGGAGTGATTATTGCTTTATATTCATAATATTTGAAAAGCCTGTCATGCAAAAGATTGAATGCATACATGAATGATGATAGTTTTGTGGGTTTTTTCCCCAGTATGAATGAGAGAGGGTAGATCTGGTCAGTCATGTATTTATGCCATGCACATTTTTTAATTGTATGAAAAATATCTCTAACTTAAATCATAAGGTAGCATTAGTGATTCACTTCAGCTGATAGACACAACTCTTTCAGCACTGCAGTAATAACAAATTAAATGCATATTGCTCTGCTCATAAGTATGCTCCAAAGCAGTAGGCAGTGGAAAAGAAGAGCTGAATAAATGAACACTGAGAAAAGAAACAATTTAAAACACTTCTTTTTTTTTTTTTTTTTTTAAAGTGAACTGTAGCTATGAGCTCCCCAGGCAGAATATTTGACAGTATGCACTGAGAAGTAAAAGAATTTACAACAGCTCAGACCCGAGCACCTAATCAATAAGATAGCAAACAAGTCCAAGGTAGCTGACTGCAGTACATACCACCTACCTGTGTGTACGATATATGATCTAAATTTAGTAGAGCATATTGCAGTCAGTTGGCCACCACACTGTTTTGCCCTACATAATCACTCAACTGTTGCTGTGTGTTCTCTCTTTATTGGTATAGTCCACTTTAATTGGACTTGTTTTCAGTTTTTATACATGCTGCTGAGAGAAAATATTTCCAGCAGTGGGAAAGCAGGATTAGTCACACACCCTCCCACTCCCCCTTGCAGGCACTGTGCCAATAGCCTACCCTGAGGACAGATGTGGGTTGGGGATCGTCTAGGGTCCTGCAAAAAAAGTTCATTTGATTTCCTCTGAAGCGGCTTAAGTGGTATGAAGGAAAACAACTAGCTTCAGATCTTCAAAATAAGGTACCTCAGGCAACTGAAGAAATACCATTTCTGTGCCTTTTATGGAAGATATAATGAATACATAACCTACTCCTTGCTTTTTTCCATCCTATAACTTTCTAGCATTTAGGATGCATCAACACATTCTTTTACAAGACTGTCCTGAGTAAAGCTGAGGTGAGATGATGAGCACAATCCTGCAGCTGTCAGTGGTGTTAAGGCTGAGCCTAAGGGCCACACCAAGTCGAATAAAGTTTCCTGGCTCTGTTGCTGCAGAGGCAGTCATCTGTATGATCAGAGATGCTTTAAAATATCAGAATGAAAATGTTTCCATCTCCCAAAAAACATTGTCAATTTATCAAGGGAAAGAACACTCCCTGCCACTTCTGGTTCTACTTGCAGGTCCTTGTCTGAATTTTGTGATAGAGCCATGTCTCTCACCAGGATGCCACCATATTTGTCGCCATGCTTTACGTCACCTAAATAAGTCCAATCTTCCTGCATCTATGGTATTCAGCCTTTGAGCTTGTGCTGCTCCTCTATTGCTCCCAGCCTCCCTGTTGTTTAGGACATCCCTGCTGATGCAGCAGCTGTTCCAAAGGCCAGTCTCCTAAGTGGACAGTTTGAATCTGGTTACAGTGGCATTTCACTTTCAGGTTTAGCCCCAAAAATGTAAGTCAATGACAGTTCTTTGGTGGTAACAAAATCAGACCTCATTTCCTTTTTCTAAAGTCTTAATGTTAGACTAAATATTTCAACATCTTAGACTTACGGTCTTGGATTTAATGCCTTTTTAGCTAAATATTTCCAAAAGCACTTATTTCCAACTGTGTGCAAAATTAATACCCAAAACATAAGGAACAATACAGCTGGGCTAATCTTTTAGTTACAATGGAGAAGAGTTAATCACAATAAATGAAGAAAGTATTTACAGTAAATGATGTGTCTAACAAAAAGAATTGAGAGTGTATGTATTAACAAATAATAATAAAACATAAGTCAGAAGTACCAGTGGAAACCTAGTATATTAAACCAGATAATTTACAGGCCCCCCACCTCCACTCCAATTAAGATAAATGATCACTGAATAACTCCATAACAAATATTTTCTAAAATTAATGTTGGGGGTGGCTAACAGAACTTTGGATAAAGTTTATTTGGACATTTCTAAAATATAACAGATTTAGTTGAAATAAATGATCTCTCTGTGCTTTAACTTTAGAAACTAGCTGCTTTTTTATCAATGATTTTTAATAACCAAAATCTTCAAAATCTCTTACCTTGACTCTGGTCTTGAATGTAATTTTTTGTTGCATCATTTATTTAACAAGCAATTTAAACTACTTAAAAATATCCATTTCTTATGAGGAAAAAAAGTCATCAATTTATTTATTGATCTCCTCTTCTAACTAAACAAGCATTTGTATAACACAATCCAATACAGCTGTCAAATTATAATTGTTTACTATTGTACAACAAGCATTACAAACAAGATTAGATAGAATATTCTGTTGAAAATTATTCATTGATTTTACCTGTAAGGCATAAGGAAAGGCATGTGTGCAACATGTATGTCTTTATGCTTTACAGGCAGGATCAGTGCTGCTCAGCCTGAGGAAGAAGATGTTCCAACAACAGAATCACCTGGAAGGGGAGAGAAAGGGTCCCTCATACATAGTTTTCATCCAGATTTGGGCAAAGAAGCCTGAGAATTGTTAGGACACAAGGATTCGTGTGCTAGCTTGGAGATGAATTACAAATACTCATTATCTCTGACACCATGCAGAGATTTTCTAAATAATGGGAGGGCACATGGTTTTTTGGAGGTATGGTTTAGGACTGGTATCTCAAATTGTTGCTTGGTTGCTCTTCCCCCTCAAAAGACAAAATGAGGAGACTTGTACGTGGCTGATGTATTTTGAGATTGAGAGCTAAAACACCATGAGCTTGGGGTTGAAGGCAGAAAACATCTTATTCTTGTAGTCCTTTAGCAGTGTAGTTTTATTTCTCTCACACCTGGTCCTAAACCTTATTCGAGAGACCTGTACAGTGGAACATTTTGGTAGAAGAAAAACAGACAAAAAGCACTTTCTGTTATAACTTTCTGTCATAGCCTTCTATTAATGCGTGAGAAGAGAAATTCAAGATCTTTCATTAGCTTCTCACCCTGTTCCTTCTAGAGGTCTGATTTGCAATAAATTAAATAGGACAATATTCAGATACTTTGCACAATTTGTGTATGTAGCCATGCACACTACTCACCAAACAACAGCACATCTGAGAGATTTTCTAGGGAGATAGAGAAGAGATAAAGAGTTGACTATGAAAGTTGTTTTCTTTGCTACTTCCTTCTTGGTGCTGCCACAACAGAGCAAAGAGACTGCATTTCTCTCAGCACAGATTGCAGAATATGGCTGTGTCTTGACAATACCAAGCTGGAGATATTTATAATGCAATATAAAAAATATTACCCTTGTGTTCAGTATTGCAAATCTCCTTAGAAATCATCTCACAAAAAAAAAAAAAAAACCAAAAAAAACAAAAAAAACCCCAAAAAACAAACAAACAAACAAAAAAAAAACACCAGCAAAATTCTGACAGGCCTGAAGGAACAAAAGTTTATATGGATGACATTTCATTTAAAGGAAATGAGAGAAAGAAAAGAAGTCAAGCAAAAAATTCAATAGATTTCTCACTTTCTTGAGATAAATACTAAACATGGATGATAATAAACCATCTGGCCACTTGCATTTAACAAACAATTTTAACAGTTGACACATCCATGACTTCTCTACGCAGCTCTTTTCTTCTTACTGAAGTCCATAACAGTAATTGGGGCCACACCTCAAGATTTCTGTGCTTTCTCTGCAAGATTACAAAAGGCACCTCTATTATTCTCTGTTTATATAAAAGAAGGAATCTGAGAATCTCAAATGCTTAAGCCTTATGAAGTGGGGTAAAACATTAGAGAAACTTGGAGAAAAGTTCTGATCTCCTATGTAACATGTAATGAAGCCTTAAACTTTGTGTTTTCTGAAGGTGCTGGAAAATGGCATTTTATCTACTCATCTACTTATGTCACATGCAGTTCTCTAACTCAAGACAACTGTT
Source organism: Acanthiza pusilla (assembly GCA_036630365.1). NCBI lineage: Eukaryota > Metazoa > Chordata > Aves > Passeriformes > Acanthizidae > Acanthiza > Acanthiza pusilla. The sequence continues at coordinate 59,672 of JAXCHO010000017.1, forward strand.
TATTTATACCACCCCAGTAAGCATCCAGTTAAAAACCATAGCTGGGGTCTGGAAACCTGAGCAGCTTCTCTATCAGGACAGTGACCAAGGAACTTTCACATCTGCCCTCTGTTTCTCAAATGGCTTCAGAGAGTTTGAAACAAAGTTCAAATGTGATTATCAGATCCATACTTGTGAGCACAGTGGATGGATTTTCATAAAGTATACCATACTAGAAGTATTTTAAAAATAAAAAAAATAGTTATTTTAATCCTTAATATGTGTCATGATATATGTCAGATAAGATTAAAACTCATCATGTGTATCAAAAGAGACGGTGCATGTAAATAGCAAAAAAAACCCCAAAACCCAAACATGAAAAAATAAGAGGAAAATTACATATTTTCTTTCTCTTTTTCTCTCTTGCATGTTTTCTTGTTTCTGTTTTTCTCTTTTGATCTAGATTATTTGTCTTCAGAATGTTAAGTTATTATATTTATTAAACTTGATATTTAAAACCAGAAAACCAGCATGTAATATTGTAAATTGATGTTGAAGGGTAACAGATGTTGTATTATTTATATACCATTTCAATTGCAGAGATACATATTTTTAAATAAAATTATTTTATTTTGCATGTAAAGAGTGAGTTTTGATCACTGTCCCAAGTTCAAAGGCAACATGCAGAATAACACATACATGTTGCAATCCATAGTCTTTTGCTTTTTGCTGAAAGCAATCCCTTTCTGGAATACTACAAATACACTTTATGCACTTGAACCTACCAGAGGAATAGGGCCTGCTGTCACTGACCCAAATCATCTTTTTCCCTCTAGGTGCCTCGTTCATCTCTAACAGTTTTCACCTCTTTGGAGACAGTCTGCATGTTACCACACCAGTCTGGTTTAGGCTATTAAACCTAAGGGGCAGGAATTGATAGAATTCATGCAGTTGGGCTTACAGCACTGCGGCACATTGGGATCTGAATCCAGCTACAGTTTTCAGGGTGATCAGTGTTACCATTCAATAAGAACAATTATAATTCCTCCTTACTTACTGTGGACTGAGTTTGGCATTTCCCAGTGCATGTTCTATAGAGATAATATTAACTTCTCTTGCCCAGTTGTTTCACTACCTGCTTTCCATGTTGCACCTCTGCAAGTTAATGAAGGTAAGAACTGTATGTGGAGCCAGAGTAAGTGAAGAAGGTTCCCTGCAAAGTGGGGTAGTGGTGGACCAGGATATCAGAATGAACAGCTGGAAGATGTTTAAGGCAATAACTTAAGAGTTTCTGGGCACCACAAGGAATGAACAAGCGATGGCAGATGGTAACACTGTGGCTTTTCTAATCTCAATCTTCTTTCCTTTTACCTTTTAGTACAACCACTCTTAAGAGGGCTGGAAAACTCATATCCAAATTTCTCTAGGTAAACACGTCTAGCTGTAGGCATGCAAGGCTAACACTGATTTCTGTGATACACAGGATAAACATAGCTGAAGCCCTCCTTTTTTTTTTATTTTTTTTTTTGTGTGTGTGTGTAAGTGTTGATTATTCTCATAACAGTTCCATGAACCTGGGCATATTTAGTGGGACTTTGTTTTGGTTGAGTTTTTTTATTTGTAGGACTTTCTTAAGCTATAAAGTCCTGTACTCATGTGAGTGTCTGTCTTCATTAAAAAGAACAAAATAATCCAAACCTCTCACAAGTCCTGTGGGAAGACTGCACCAAACACATTTAGCTTAAAATTCAAGAGACTATAACAAAGATTTCTAAATTTCTTATTCATAACTTTAAGTCAGTTCTTAGGAATTTTGAAGACCTGGCTTATGTGCTTTAGAGTTGCCACTACTACCTATTTGTCAAATTTACATCCTTGATATATTAAAGTAAACTTTCTGGTCTAGTCCTGTTACAGGTAATGGGAAGTATCCATTTTCCTTTCTGTTGTATGTCTGCCTGTAAGTTAGGTCATTATACCTTGCTTATGATCAATGCTAAAAAAAGTGAAGTGTGATCACTGTGGGTAAGGTGAATGCCAGAACCATATTAATGCTGGAAGTAACCCATGTCTGTCCTACTCTGCAATCTATCAGAAACGGCAGGCAGAGCCTTTGGAAATCTTACAGATGTATTTACAAAACACTAACTGAAACAAAGACTGACAGAAGAGGAGTGTTCACAAAACCCAGTAAACCTTCATGCTAGTATCTTCTAACATACATCTAATTTTTTCCCTAAGTATCAACAAATTTCTCCACAATATATCAGTTTCTTGAGGTTTTTGCTTAAAGCACTTGCTAGCATTTGTTCTTGAAGGGATTGGATTTTTAAAACTTGACAGTTTTACTTAAAACAAGTATTTTTATAGTTATTATTTCATATGGCTTACTGTCTGTTTAAACAACTATTTAAATTAATTTTTACAGTATTTCTTATCCTTTTCCTTCATCTATTTAAGGATGCATTCAAGATTTGATCCAGTCCCATATCCTCAGGTATTTAACCTAATCAAAGTCTGTACTTATACACATTTGGAGTCACTATATTAATAAGAGAGGCAGTGAAGCACATCTGCTTGTTTGAGGGTGAGACTAAAACCTAAACTGTTTATATTCATTCTTCATTAGACATAGAAATAAATATTTTAGTCCCTTTATCCCCTTCACTGATCTTTTTGTCTTTTCCAACACATGGGCCACCTTGCTGACTCATCTGTATAGCTACCATTTACTGCTGTTTATTCTCTTCCTAATTGCCATTTCCCAATCTTCAGTAATAATGTGTAATGAGCAAAGAATAACTTCATTAATTTAGATTAACCAAAGTCCAGATCAATTAGAAGACTGTAACAACACTGTAAGACTCTCTTGTTCTTCCATCACCCATGACTAGCATTGAACAACAGAAAAGACCACACTGCTGTTTTCAAGGCAAGGGTGGTCCTTTATGGTTTATATAACTGCTTGAATTGAGTGATCATCTTTGTGCACACTTCACAGTAACCTCACTTCACCACCCACCCTGTTCCTCGTCTCTAGGACTAGCATGTTAATAATTCGCTTCTCACCGAGAATAAAGCTCTCGTAACTTAACTTCTCATGCTGTTTGGGTGAGTGTTATAGCAAAAACAGTGAATGGCAAAAAATAAGTTTGCAGTATCCCAGAAAGCAACTTTACTCCCCATCTTCTACATATTTTGTAAACGGCAGAAAAAACAGTTAAGGATGCATGTAAATATGATCTTTATTCTCCAGGAAGGGAGACAGGGCAGTTGGAAAGGAGAATCAAAGAAAATCTGATGGTGGTTATGGATAAAGCAATTCTACCTGAATTTTGAACTTTGTGACCCCACAAAGTCCACTAATCACTTTTATGAGGCTACCTGGGGAAAACTTCTTTTGCAAAATGCAAGGCAAGGCAAGTCAGAAAAGTTTCATGAGTGGAAAGAGGAGGAAGATCAAGCCGGGTTTGGGGTTTTTTGCTTCTGACAAAAATGAAATGGTTATACTGTAGTTGGAGATGTATCTGGCTGATCAATTTGCAAATACTGGCATAAACTGTGAGTCTTGTCAACACCCTTGCTCCAACATAGTCCAGATGCATAGATCCCAGCCCTACTGTACCTCCTTCTTCTGGCTGTGAGCTGGATTCAGGACAGGAGAATTATTGATCCCTTGGGGAGATGGGCACACTAATGTCTCAGAGACTTTCATGTGCCCAAGCTCCTTCTAGCTCACAAATAATCAAATCACGATGCATTTAGGAATTGAATGTTCGACATCTGTTCAGATTTTGTAGGTAAATATTGCAAATAAATTCTTATTTTTAGTGTAGGTAGACCTATGTAGTTTGACCTAGAAAGTGGTGAAGTAATGCATGTTATTCACCTCAGAATATAACTTAAACAGCAGAAGCCCACATAAAATAGATGTGGCTGATAAAGATATTCTAAGGGTTACATCTATGGAAAACACTAATATAATCCCACTCTCTGGGGTCTAGGAACCATGGAAATGGATTTTGTAGTATCATCAGTCCAGCTCCAGGACTTGGGGAGCAATGTGAATCTGATCCATGTTTTTTCAGATCCAGAAATATGAGCCTCTGCAGAACCATGGAGTACATTTTGTCCATGACACAATGCTGCATTAGTGTATGTTTGACTTGCAAACCTCTCCCTGCAAATATGGCTGGCTGGGATGTCACCAGTGATGTAGTCAGCATTCCCAGCTGGGATACATCTGTGCTCACATTGCACTTATTTCAGGTAAGGACTGTACATTAAAACCTGGATGTGCAGTCCTGGAGAGGAGCTACAGGGAATTCATAAATGATAAATTACATCACTACACTGAGCAGGGAAATACTTCATTATCCTTTAAAATCTGTGACTAGATTTTTCAAGCTGTATTTGTAGAACTACTGGCTGTAATTTTCTAAACATTAGTTTATTCTGCTCTTTGTTTCCTTCTCTGTATTTTTAATTTTTCCTCTCCAATCTTTAACTTAACTGACTTGTAAACTGTATGCAGTCTTGTATGCTCCTTAATGAAAAACACTGTGTTTAAATCAATGTAGTAAAGCTTCCTCCTCCACTGAAGTACACTTGCCAATTTCTTTGGTTCTAAAATTCTCATTTTATTAAGACTGCCCTCTGCATCAGCTGGAAAGTTTTGATCTCACTTAAAGTACTGTCATTAATTCCCTTCAACAGAAGGCCATTACTGATAAATTAACTGTTTAGCCCTCAAAAATGTGTTACATCATAATATTTTATCGCATATACATATGCAATATTTTGTGGGATTTTTCCTAGAGGAAAGATGTTTACTATTCAGTAAGCATGTGGAGCCTGAAGTTTCATAGGCAGCCATAGTCCCTGCTCTCAGTGAATAATTTAATATTGTTGCAGGCCACCAACAACTTCAGAAAGCTCATCATAGAAGCAGTACAGGCATTTTCTTGACCCCAACTCATTTGCTTTTTACCTTCTGTAGCATTAAAGATATTTTGGAACTGTTTGTGAAAACCCAGGGAATAAATGCACTATCTGTGAAGCCTGAAGGTCTTGGTGAACAAATCATAAATCAAATGCTAGCCCAATACGACACTAGGCATGCTCAAAGCTAAAAATGTTGACACTACACTAACAGTAATTCTTTGGGAGAAAACTACTAGATCATAGAATTGTAGAATGTCCTGAGCTGGAAGAGACCCACAAGGATCAAGTCCAGCTCCTGGCCCTGCACAGCACCATCTCAAAGACAGACACTATCTGCCTGAGAGCATTGTCCAAATGCTTTTTGAACTTAGGCTGGTGCTGTGACCACTTCCCTGGGGAGCTGTTCCAGTGCCCAACCACCCTCTGGGTGAAGAACCTTTCGCTAACATGCAACCTAATTCAGTCTTCTGACACACCTTCAGGCCATTTCTTGAACGGTCTCCCAGGTCATCACAGAGAAGAGATCAGTGCCTGCCCCTCCATTCCCCTCGGGACGAAGCTCTGGAGTGGGATCAGGTCTCCCCTCAGCCTCCTCTTCTTTAGGCTGAGCAAAGCAAACTGACTTCAGACTCTTCTCATATGACTTCTCCTCCAGAGCTTTCACTGTCTTGGTGAAGGAAGATGGAAGAAAAGAGGGAAAAGGAATGAAATAGGATCTTTTGGAATATGAATAAAGTAGAGTATGGTATTTCTGAATGTTGATTGAAAGTTTCCCGATCAACAGAAAAGAATCCAACAAAAGTCTATCTTCATGTACAGAAACAAAGCTCCTTAAAACAGTGGGACTGCTAAGTTTAAGTTGTTTGCTGGGTGATTGTAATCTGCCTTTTGCAGTTCTTTCTAAGGCTGATTTTAAGATCCAGCTTGAAAAAAGGAGCTTTACTCCTTGCAATGAATGTTCGGTCCAGGGTTTGGAGGGTGCAGAGCATTTTTGGTTTTATTTTTATTATTACTATTAATATTAATACTGTCCTTATTAGTAGTAGCTGTAATAGTAGTAGTAGTATTGTTATTGTTGTTATTGTTGTTGTTATTGTTATTGTTATTATTGTTATTATTAAGAGTTATGGAAGTTAACCATAGGTATCACATCCCTAAGCCCAAGGCCTATATAGACATTTACTAGATCAACACAAAAGTCAAGTGTAAATACTGTAAAAATGCTGGCATTCAGAGCTGGCAACATTTTACATACGCTTTACATAGATAGGAACAGAAAAAAGCAATAGACATTTGAGTCACTTTGTTTCATAATATCTCCTGATTTATGCCTTAATATTAAGAAGCTGCATTAGGAAATGACAATTTTGCTAATGCAAGAAGAAAGACAATTAGTCTGAAAAAATATGATCCCTTTAAAATTATTACAAAGTGGAAATTACATGTGCATTATCAAAGATGAGCAGAAAATTCCTAAGAACAGGAATAGTTTGAGTGCAAATTCAGAATAGGAAATAGGTATAGAAACATTTCCTGTGGGTGGCAGTGCTAAAATGAACTAAATTATCATTCTGTCTAAACTTTTTTTGTGTTCAGTAATTTGCCACTATTGTTGCCAGCAATTTACTAAGTGCATGAAGGGGGAAGAATTAAAAAAGAAGATTTAATTAAGGAATTCCTTAGAAACACAACAAGACTCAGACACCTCATACTTAAAACTTACGAGTTAATAGGTGACTTGCAGCTTCCAAGTTCGTAATTATGTCCCACAGCTTGGCACAATTATGTCTCTGAACTGTGTTCTGTTACCAAGAGAGATCTTGGAAAAGTCAGAGAGGCTTACTGGCCAAATAACAATTGCTCCAATCTTAAAAATAAGCAAGCAAACAAACAAACAAAACCAGTTTGAGATCCCTTTCATTGAAGAAGCTCTTATTCACTTTTCTGGTCTCTTTTTTTCCTGGAACTGGGACAATGAGCTTGGGGGATTGCAGATAAAAAGAGATTGATGGTGAGGAAGATTTAAACACCCCAGAAGAGGTTGGACAAGAAGGTAACTTCTTTAACAAATTCTTACTTTGCTTCTCAGACACTTGTAAGAAAAAATGTTATGAAAGAGATCTCCAAGAGCTAAGGCACCACTAAAAAAATTTTACCCAGCCCTCTGGAAACCATTTGTTTCAACATTCAAATCTCAGGTCTGTATGTTGCTTACACTACTTTGCATGACTACTGAGACTATGAAAGATTATCATTAAAGCAGTGCTCAGAGTGCTAGAGAGATAAATCTCTCTTCTCGCTTGCCCAAAGCTCACTTTACACTGAGTGGTGCACAAGCCTGACATGGTTGCATTGCACATGCTACAATCTCAGACACTCTCAGATAGTGTCTTAGGTAATGGCATTGGTAGATAAAGTGTCATTTCAGCCAGAGACAAAGATTAAAGTTAAATAAGATGAGTTGGCCCTGTTAGGAATTGTCTCCAGCGGCCATTTAGGTTCAGCCTTTTGAACTCAATAGCAGATAAATATTCTTCAGGATGTGTGGAGACCTATTAAGACAACTGCTTCATGTAACTCAGCAGAGCTACACTACCTTGCCCAATGGCATGTACTGCTGTTGCAACTGAAATAAAAACTCTGCTTCTTGTGTGATGCTGTAAACGCATAAATAAAGTAATAGTTAAAGTCCGGTTGCTTTAAACAGTTGAGTAGCTCTTGAGAATTATTTAACACAGATGAAGAGGCATGAAGAAAATCATGACAAAGAATACAGAGGCCCTTTTTAGTAGAAAATTCAATTTTCCATCAAAACACATACACAAAAAAGTGAAAGAGAAAGTTCCCTGTGGTTTACTGAAAAATTCATAAGTAGTCTCAGTACAACAAAACTTTCAAGATGAACACATTTATCTCAATATTTGGGATATTTAAGAGAAAAAGAAATTTAAAAATCAGTGTTGTAGAGAAGAGCCAGGTTGTGGTAATTGAAATACCCAGGATAAGAGCAAGACCATGAGAAGTAACCTGCTGGATTAAGCTAATACTCCATCTAATATAACATTTGTTTTCTGACAATGGCAAAACTTGACATTTTCGGCTATCCACCCTTCTCATTCCCTAGGATGTACTACCACTGAATTAAGGATATTGGAGGTCACATTCCTGCTCATTTATTTGTTATGTATTCTTTGAAATTTTAACCTGATGAAACCATCTGCTATCCTCAACCTCCTGCGGTGAAAAGTTCCCAAAGTTTACCACCCATTGTGTAAAGTACTTTTAAATATTTCAAACTGGTTTCAGCACCATCCAGAGTCCCCAGGTGTCTGTATTGTGGAAACTGGTGAACCATGGATCTGCATTCTGCTTACCATTACCTGCATGATTTGCTTGGTCATGCCTTCTGTCAGTCTTCTCTGCTCCAAACTAAGTAGTCCAAACTTTCTAATATCTCTTCTTCCAAAGCAGCTTCTGTATGCCTTGGATCATGTGCATGTTTTCTAATACCTCTTACATCTCTCTTGAGATGCAGAGACCAGAACTGCACACAGATTCAGGGTACAACAGAGGGACATCTTCGTTTTCCCAGTGCTCTCAATCTTCTGTTGTCTATAATGGAGGTATAGGATATAATTTACTGTAATTTTGCCACACAATTAGAGAAAAGATTGTCATCTTGTCTCAAAAGACACTGCTGAATTATCTTCTTGAATGAATACCTAAACTTTTTAATTCAAAAAATGGCATATCCAAGCAAACTCCACACATCAGATTTAGAACAGTTCTCTGGGGTCCAAACTGTTTTTTCTCTTAATGATGCCTGAGTAAATAGGTTTTATACAAAGTGTGAGTATAAAGCAGATAAAATTTTAAAAGTCTTCCTGAGCCTAGAGGCAGGCTGTGGCTTAGCTTTGTAGCCAATCCCAGCTTCTGCTGGGAACAACCACTGGAACAATGGCCAAAGGCTGTTACACGTACTCCTTACACAATGGATTTAATACATGAAATCACGTGCTGCCCGCTCAAAACATCTTTTACAACACATTCACCCTCAAATCAAATGAAGTCACAAGCCAATAGACAACAGTACTAAGCTTTTGCCTGTAGGAATTTGTTGTATCTATGCTTTTTCAATGAGTGAACATGCAGCCAGATAACTACCTCATTTTGAATGGAGAATAAAAAAATTAAAGAAAAAAAAGGAAAAAAATAAGAGGGAAAAAAAGGCGGGGGGGGGGGTGGGGAGGAAGGGAACTGAGCCTTTGATGCGATCATCACATTTTGGCAAAGTTTCCTGGAAATGGGAGTGAAGAACCATCCTTCATCTCAGTACTGGCCAGGTGAAAATACAGTTGCTGTGCTCAAGCATAGACTTGTTTCTTCACATTTCTTCAAGGTGAGCAGAAAAACAGACAAAACTGGGATTTGCCTGATTCTTTCCAACCATGCAGGGAGAGCGGTGTGGAGCTGCTACCCTCTGATGTGCAGTAACTCTCAGCTTTTCCCTCCTGGATCTTCTAGAGGCATTTGTCCTTCCACAAGGCATAACATGTTCTAGGATGAACGGCAGAATGAGGAACAGGGTCACCCTGTCCCCACAGCCCCACTGCAAGACATAAGCCAGCTGTGAAGCATTTATACATCTCCCAAAACGGGGAAAAGCTGAAAACTTACTCATAACACTGGCTACTATTTCCATTTCTCATGCTTCTTATGTAGCCTAGTTAAAAGGAAGGTGTACATCTAATTGATCTTACTGGAATAGAGATTACACAGGTAGAATTTGTTGTTTCTAGGTCTGCCAACTCACTCTGCATGTTAATATTTTAATCTCTAATTTTCATAAGGTAAGGATGTGCAGCATGCTTTGCCATCTCCCACAGACTCAAATCTTCTCCTACGTTGATGCTCTGCTTTCATGCACACCTCTAAAATTAGTATTTCTCACAATACAATAGCATTAATCACTGTTCGTGAACATAGCTAACAGTGTTAAATTCACGGAAGGTAGAAGCAAAAGTTTTATTTTACTAGTGACCTAAAGACCTTGCTCATCAGCCAGGGAAAAAGATGTAAAAGTAGTGTTGAGCACAGCAAAGACAAAAAAAAGGTGATTTGAGGAAATCCAAATATTAGTACTACCAACATGCCCGTGATTTCAAAATCAGGAGCAAAAGCATATTAATTTCTCAAAGTTCTCTCATTTGTTTCCGCGTATGTTGTGCTGCTGCATTGTGCTAACCACCCATATGTCTCTAGCCACAGTAAGGTTTTTTATCAGCATCTTCAGTCCTGTCAGAATGCATCTTCTCAAAAGATAATTTAATTTCAGTAATGTGTTCCATTCTATAATTATATGTTTACTTACAGTAGCTGGGGTGAACGAGGGTGATTTCTAACAAAATAATGATACTTGCAACTTCTGAATATCAATGAAATAGAAAGCCTGAAGTTTGGAATCCAGATAGTAATTAAAAGTCTAATTATGGGGTTGCCATGTGTCTACACTCGATAGCTTTCTGACAGTATATAATCTGTGATTAATAGGGGCATAAATATGGAAATCACCCATTTTTCAAACCAAATCTTTTCTTTAGAATGCATGTATCTGTGATGGTACATCCTCCCCCCACTCCTTCTCGAGTTGCACGATGATCTCAGAAATGCTCATTAGGCCTCAGCCTTGATGAACAGCACCTGGGCTAAGCTCCTCCTGAGCTTATCAGAAACACTGTCTGCTCCCAGGAACTTGTGCTGTCTAACAAGCTCCTGTTTTTTAACGAACAGCCTTGGAAACTTATTTTCCTGCCTGCATAACAACCCAAGTGGAACAACATTTTTGTTATTGAACTTTCAAAGAAAGTTACTGACCTGAATTGCAGCCAGGATGGAAAATTACTGTTACTAAAGGCAGCTCTCTTACAACCCTGTTGTATTCGGCTTGCAAGGCAAGGTAGACCTCTGCATCCTCGTGGTCCTCCCTGGGCTGCAGGGCACAGCTGCCTCACCATGGTCTTCCTCACAGGCTGCAGAGGAATCCCGGCTCTGGTACCTGGAGCACCTCCTCTCCCTCCTTTTGCCTCCTCTCCCTTCTTCTGCCTCCTCTCTCTCCTGTCCCTCCTTCTCCACTGACCTTGGTGTCCAGAGTTGTTCCTGTCACACGTTCAAACCTGGCTCTTCTCTGGCCCAAATTACATCTGCCCAATAATTTTTTTTTCTTCCCAAATATGTTATCACAGAGGCGTTGCCACCATTTCTGATTGGCCCAGCCTTGACCAGCAGCACGTCCATCTTGGAGTCATCTGGCATTGGCTGTGCTAGACATGGGGGAAGCTTCTGGCAATTTCTCACAGAAGCCACCCCTGTAGCACCAGAGCTGTCAAAACCTGGCCATGCAAACCCAATGCACTCATAAAGTGCAGTCCTGAGTGAGACCCTTTGAGCTCTCCTGGTCCACAGGAGGTTGCAACCAACTATATTCCATATTCTATAGAATCTTTTGTTAAATTGTTGCTGTTAAACTTTTCAGCCTAAACCACTGGTCAGTTCTGGGGCTATGTTTGGCCTCTGAAGCTTGTGACTCGATGGCAGGGTGTCCCTTTATTTTCTCTATCCTTACCTTTTTCTATCCTCAGCCTTTTCCATGCCCGGCATCCACACAGATTATTTTTGATTGGTCTAAGTTTCAGACTGATTGATTTTAGATTTTAGTTTGCTTTTACTCCTTGTGCTTTAACCATTTAGTAGACTGAACCTTTTCAACCAGCTTTTTATTAAGCCTGCTTTTGCCAATACCTTTGCCAGTGATCAAGTGATCTTAAAACACTTGAGAGAGTGTCCTACCATTTATGCTTCCAAAGAGAGTCTCATTCAACTGTCATTCAATGAACATCATTCAAAATTGCAGGAAATGCAAGATATAGACCTAAACTTAGCATTTTTATAAACTAGAACAGAAATATGCGAGCAAAAAATCACTGCTGGTTATTTTTAAAGCACTTATTCAATGTTTGAGAAGACTATTTCTGCAACCTGCATCTGACATTTTTCTAGCCCCCTAGCACTGATTTGGGCTAATCATCTTCATCACGGGCCTCATCTCAAAACTGTCCGTTGGTTCCCTATCCTCGGCAGGTATCAATTTCTCCAGAGAACCACAGGAAGGAGAGCTGTGGGGTCACCTTGGTTCACTTTATTAATTCTGCTTGTTGTATGTGTTTACTCTTAGGTATCTTTGTTTAGCATATATGTGCTCTCTTGAGTACTTTTTTATGCACAGAAAAGACCCTGTCACTTATTTTTCAGACCCTTGGTAAGTCGTTCCCTTGTGAATGAAACTATACAATATTTTCATAATTTTTATATTTTGTCTAAGATTTCTATATTCTTTCTGGATTAATTAAGAGGTAAATTTTCACAACAAGAAATTCCATACAATTCCAGTGGCTTCTTACTTTGTTTTCTATGCATGATTTCTATCTCACATTGTTTCTGAAGTTCTAGAGAAGCAACAGAATAAGTACCTTCAGCTTATAGATATGTTCCTTTGACATCCTTCAAGGTTTTAACAAGATGCACTTAAATGTGTTTACAGACAAGACTGTAATTAGGAATTAATTTTCTAACTTTTTTGTTGGATTTCATAGGTCTGAATTTCTTTTCCCTGGGGAAGGGCAAAAATCACACAAAACCAACAAAACACCAGTAATTCCATTAATTTTAAGGTATTTACTAACAGAGATAAGGATAATTGCTCAGTTAGTTAACATTAAGCTGGGGATAGACGAAGAAATGCATTTACATATGCTTGTGCTCTCAAAAGATAGAAAATTTATATTATTTTAAAATAGATCTAGGGAAGCAATAGAAAGAATCTTTTGCCTTGGAGGATGAACCAGACATACCTTCTGAGGATGCAGGCCCCCCATCTTGGTTTGTTCAATAAGCATTAAGGAACAAGGAAGGAACAAGGAATAAGGATAACAGGAAAGCATTCATATATTTAGAGGATTTATTATGTATGTATATACATTTTCTGAATCTTGCAAAGCTACCTGTAGATTGCAGATATAGGGATTGCAACTCTTGATACAGATTTCATTAGTAAAAAAGCAGAGTTTGAAGGAGGGTTTCGGAGCCATACAGAAATCCAGTGTAATGAAAATATGCATTAAGCATTGGCATGAGAAAGTCTGAAGGCAGAAATATAATTCAGGCACCAAACAGGCATTCAAAGCTTGACACATTGGCAGAATGGATCAGTATGAAAATCCACATGAGAAGAAAACAGCAGCAGCTAATCAGCAAGAAATGGACATGTACGATGCCTTGAAGGTTAGAAGAAAAACATGCCATTTTCTGTGAAAAGCAGGTACCTGAAACACAGAAGTGAATTAAAAGGAGGCACATTTGTCAACACGACTGGTAAGAAAGAATTTAAACAAATGGGAATTTGTATGGACAGGAAAGAATTTATGGCACAAGTTTAGGTTCCATTAATTAATTAATGGACTATAAGATTTAGAAGCTTCTTGTGACAAACAATATATTTAAGATCAAGAGACTGAAGCAAACTCAGGACAGTGATTTCAAAGGCTTTCTGGACTAAGATCTACTGAGGTGCAATGTAGTAAAAAGAAAAACAAAAAACTGCGGACTGTAAAGTTCTGGAAGATTTGAGAGTCCTCACCTGCATCATTCCCCACGCATTTTAATCCAAGACAAATTTCTCGTCGCCCTCGTCCCCTTCAGTTTTAAATGATTCAGCACATGCAGACAGATTTTAAAGCATTTAGTTGAACTCTCCGGGGATGGGATACCACACGGAATGCAAGGTTTTCTCTGTGCTGGTTTTTCTGTTGCTTCTGGCCCTTAGGAAGAAATGCAGACAAAAGGGAACCTTAACCATAGAACCTGTGCTCTAGACTAGGAGTCAAAAATCCCTCAGCAGCTTGGTACAGCAATTGAGCTGTACCAGCACTCAGGGCTTGGCAAGGAAGGCTGACCCCTGATCCTGCTGAGAGCCATTGCACCATGAGATCTGCCCCCACCCCTGGCACCTGTGCAGCTCGCTGGTTTCGGCACTGTTTTTGTTCCATTTATTGTGGCAACAGGCATCTCACTGGGGTAAAAAATTCATTCAGATGCATTTGCATCCACGACAGGTTCCTTAATTAAAGGTTGTGTTAAACCCCAAATTTTTATGTTAAAAAAAAATTAATTTCATTTAACTTTTAAAAAACATACACTCCTCTGATCTGTTTTGAAACCTTCTCAGCTTGAATTAGGAGATTTATAAATTACATTGAATTGGCTAAGCACTCCTGAGTTGAACAGAGTCTGTTATAACAGCAAACTGTAATCAGTAAAAAGAAATGAAGCAACTACAAAACTCATCTCTGGGGTAATGCATATTTTGGCATCATGTGTTGATATCCTAATATATCAATATATTTCTAATAACGCGTTAAGTGTCTCAAAAAAAAAAAGAAAGAGAAAGAGAAAGAAGAAAAAGAGAAAGAAGAAAAAGAAAAAGAAAAAGAAAAAGAAAAAGAAAAAGAAAAAGAAAAAGAAAAAGAAAAAGAAAAAGAAAAAGAAAAAGAAAAAGAAAAAGAAAAAGAAAAAGAAAAAGAAAAAGAAAAAGAAAAAGAAAAAGAAAAAGAAAAAGAAAAAGAAAAAGAAAAAGAAAAAGAGAAAAAGAAAAAGAAGAAAAAGAGAAAAATAAAAAGGAAGAGAAAAATACTTCCTTGTATGAAAGTAAGTTGTGTAACCTCTCTGCCACTTAACATTCAAGTACTAGATAGCAGAAACTCATGGTCCTCCACCTTTACTATGAAGTAGTGTGACTAAGGAAATTGGCTGAGGTCATTCTGACTAGATCAGCTTCTTTCAGAACAAAAAACATCTGGATTTTTTCCAGTTTACATGATGTCACTATAAACATGAAATGAATACAGCTTATAGCACTTACTTAGGCATTTTCATGTAACTGTAATGTTATTGATTAAGGAAGGAAAACAACAGTTCTTGAGATAAGCAGGATAAGTCTGTTTTACTGTAAGCAACAGGACTACAACTTTTAAAAAAAAAAATTATAAAAAATGAAACATGCATATAAGTCATTCTCAATGCCTACAATTTAAGGAGAACCTGTGAGAAGAACACTCTATTACCTATCTATTTAAATTTGTTTCCCAAACACTGGAAGAGTAATATTTCGCCATCTGTCACTGAGTAGTTAATATCAAAGTCTTGTTTGTCATCTCTAGCCTCTTCCATTGTAAGAATTTATAGGGCAAGGGCTAAACAGCACCAGCAGGAGCCATAATTCCTTTAAAAACACTGGGAAAATTTCACATATCCTCAGTAACTCATACTTTTCATAGAAAGGACTTTGATTAAATGTGATGTTGCTGTTTAAGAGATGATCCAAACTTTGGCTCTGGTCAATTTGGCCAGCTGGTGATTTCCAGTGATTCCACTGGGTTTTCATCTGGTGGCTGCCAGCAGACCTTCCACAGCTGAATTGCACCAGAGTTTTGCATACAGCTTTCACAGAAGTTTCTTTACCCATTCAATGCCCTTCAAACACTTCAGCCAAAATACCTAACAGGGTCATCTGCAAACATCTGAGATCCATACATTAGGTCATGGACTGCCTGAAACTGCCTTTTTTTCCCAAAGTGCAAAGTTGACTCCACAGCATTTTGCTCTGCTGCCAGCTGTATGGGTGCAGATAGCTTGGATGGACTCCAAACAATAGGCTAAAAGCTGGAACATGCTTTCAGTGACTGAGTAGGCAAACACAAGAGCCACAGGCCCATCATTGCTTTGTTTTATCAGATATCACCTGGTATGGCACATTCTCAGTCCAACAGCACATTTTGCAAGGGATCATTTGCATCATACTTTGTGTGATAATTTTCCCAGATTTGCAGCACATACTTCAATGCAATATATGAATCTGAAATCACTGTGAGGTACAAGACGTCTTTTGACAAATATAGTTTTGACAATACATTTTTCTTGTGAGTACATGATACATTTTTCTCTGTAGGTGAGCAATAATAAACACCAAGATAATATCTTTATGATTTTGATTACCTGCTGCTTTTTATATTTTCCTAATATACCAGTTTACCTGAAAGCTGAGAATTTGAGGTATCAGACTTTTATGAAAAATAATGGCTTCCATATTATCAGTCTGATTTTTTAATTTGAATGTGATCTGAGTGAGAACTGTGCTGATCTCCATCTTGTACCTGAGATGATCCACACTGAATTTTGCAGAATTGAAGTCAGTCAGTCAGAGTAGGACACAACATTTCAGTGAACCTCAAAGAGCAGGTACTATAGCCCAGGTAAAACAAGCTTATGGTATTGACACATGTATGCTTCTAGATCAAGAGCTAAAAATGACAGGGGAATGACCTGGGAATTCCTTGGTGTATAATGTTTTACTCATGTTAAAATTACCAGTGAGAAAGGATGGGAACTAAAATAACTTTGCAGATCTGGACCTCAGTGTCTTTTCAGCAATGCTGTTTGAAATGAATGGAGGGGGGTGGAAAAGGCCACAACAAAAAGAAGAGTCTCAGATGGTTTAAATGATCAGTGCTAAACTACTGTCAATTCACTGACACTGAAAGAAAATCAGATCCTTTAAACATGAACTGAGTCTTTTGTTACTCAGAGTAATAATGAAAGAGCCACTGAAGGGGTGTTAGAAAAAAACCCAAAATATCTTGTTGACATGTAGCACACATTTCATTATAAAAAACCCAAGTCTTATAGCATTGGTTGTCTTCATGAAGTGTTTCCAAAACAAATATATATAATTAGACCACTAAAAACTGTAATTTTTGAGAAATACAACTCCTAATCCTGTTGTATTCTGTATAAGATGCTTAAAATCTTAAAAGTATTTCTCAAAGAAACATAAAGATGTATTTTTTTTAATCTATAGAGAGGTTCAAATAACTGAAAAAAGCTGGTGAAACAGTAAACTATTATTTATCACTCAACTTAATCAGCATGTTAAGAAAACAGTAGAAATTATATTGGATCAGGAAGCAGTCAATATGTCTGTGAAATGGAAAAAAACGACCAACACAACCATCACACAGTCCGATTCCATAGCTTCCGCTTTTCCCTACAAAAATAACAGCCTCAATTCTACCACACAATTGAAAGTATATTTTCTATTTTTTCAAATCTAATGAATTTAAATAACCATTTTGCTAGCCTGAGTTAGCACCTAAAAACCTATTTCAATGAGGGCCCTACGATTAAATTGTAAATGAGTGGTTGAACAGTCTACAGCACTTGTCTGGGAAAGGGTGATCTTCAGTAATTACTTTTTTATTCCCTACAAGACCATATGTGTAGAACTCCTGGTCTAGAGGGATTGTAACATTCTGCAGACTTCACCAATTTTAAAATGAGCTAAGTTATAACAGATAATTCAGCAGGCAAGCTGCAGAAGTGAGATTTGCACTGCAAATTGTTTTGTGAATTGATTTTTTTTGTCATAACACTTTCGCAAACAATGATGTACTAATATCACAGAAATCTTTCATTCACCATCCCTCACACTAGCGCTGCCCTGGTTTTATGAGGAAGTTGTAAATTTTCTCACAGAGGAGGGGGACTTAATTTAAAACCTAGTAAATTCAACAAGATTGTTAAGAGAGCTCACAGTTGGGATTACACCAATAGCTGAATGTCCTGCATTGGGGTGAGGACATTATGATTTTGATGTGTGTTTCACGTATACATATGTACACATACACACATTTATATATAAAATAATGTTAAGCAACCATATAAATACGAAAGTTCTTAGACTGTCTTAAGAATTAATTTAGCAGTCATATATCCTAACAAGCTAGATCTATATGTGTCTTGAAAAAGGCTGAGTTCTTTGCTTTCATTGCATTAACTGTCCCTTTAATGTGAGATGAAATTCCATCCTAACTTAACAAGAAATATGAGATAAAACTCAGCTCCAAAATTAAGTATACATCAAGCTGATAGGCATAGTCATAGATAACTCCCACAAGAATTGCAGTTTCCTGACATAAGTAACTCTAAATTTTTCTCAGTAAATGTGTGAAGTGTCCTGTAAAAAATATTACAGCTCATCTCTAACTTTTATGTTGTTGACTATCACTTGTGTTCAGCTGTTCCTCTATATCTAAAATATATATCAATTTTGAATAGGTGAATGAAACTCACTCATAGTCATATAAAAGAAAAAGAAGTTATTTATGTTCCTCTTGAAGTCTGCTCTAAGGGCAAGGATATTTTTTCTCTTTGTGTTGCAGGCTCAGACACAACAACCTTCTCAGCTTCACTAATTAATCTTGCCCCAGCTGCTGACTGCACAGGTGATGAGACTCTCCACTTGTCACCTAGGAAATACAGTTTCTGTAATAGAGAAAGGTTTTTGTCTGTGAGAGACTTAAAACCTCTATTAAAAGGTTTAAAAAGTTCTGGAGACCTTGCCCATGTAATTGAAGAATATTGAACTTTGAAGTTTTGACGTATAAACGACTCATACTTCTTTGGTTCGGGTTTTTGTTGTTGTTGTTGGTTCTGGGGTTTGTTTTTGGGCTTTTTAAAATGATTTCAAACCAAAGTAACAACAGCTGCTTGATAATTTTTTTTTTTTTTTTTGCTACATACCAGACAGTCATTTACCTGCAGCATGAGTTTTCAGTCCAACTGTCCAGCTTCCTAGAAAAAGAAAACCACTCACTTATTAACTAATTAAAATTCTCAGATCACTAGATATTTGTTATTTTTCCCATAGCAGCCAGAGGAAATGCTGTCCTTGGGAGAATACTGTAAGAATTATTTGCTGCCATTATGGTAAAAAGAAAGAATCTGTGAGGATTCACACTCAGCCAGGTGAGTTGATGATGAAGGTGAAATAAGCCTTTGTGACATTTTGCCAGTATTGATAGGAGGTTTCCATTTATCTTCCACCCACCCTGTTCATCAGGAATTGATTTCCAGCAAACACTACTTGAGAAAACAGCCTGAATTGCCGCAGTCAGAGCGAGCAGCACTGCCGGTGTTTATTACTAGCAGACCGTGAGGTCAGCGTGTTTATTCCCTCAGCCACGCGCTTTGATCAGAGACAGTAACACCATCGGACTGAACCTCTGAAGACCCGCCAGTGACAGGGCTGCTGCTGGCTGGTGACAGCTGTTTATGTCACTGACCATAGCTGCAACCCTCAAATGTATATTTCTTCCTCCCTCACTGTCCCCTCTCCTACCTCCCATGTCATTTCCCACGTTTGCTCCAAATTGCTGCCCCCCTCTTTGTTTCTACCACCCTGGAATGGAGGCAGAGGGTTCTGTAATATCATTTGTGGCTGCCTGACCTTGCCTTTCTACTTCAACACTGCTTAGCAATTTTTTTTTTTTTTTTTTTTTTGCTATCTGGACTCCTGCATACAGAGTCTGAGCCAAACCAAGAAGGAAATGGGAGCAGTTATTCTCAGTTAGATTTGGAAATCTGGGAGTTTGGAAACAGCTTTTTTGAGGACAATTATGATAATTTGAGGGTAATTGGGGAAATTTAGCTGGAACCAGAGGAAGTCCAAGATATTCAAGAGCAGCTCTGTGACTGATCTGAATGAGCCTACTGTGTAGAAGACCTAATATTTGCTTGGATGTCTATGAAGACATCATGCTGCTGCCTATGCTAACAAATTCAACAGGGTATGGGCTGTTCTTGTGCCCTGAAGAAAAGGACAGAACACCCCTGTGCTACTGCAGCTGAGCTCTTTATCCTTTCCTGCCACAGCCCCAAGGACAAACTGACCTTGTATATTCAGATGGCTGGGAGAAATGCCTGGGTCAGACTTGTGCCCCAGACAATTCCTTGGCATCACCAAAACTGTGCCAGGGCTCATGTCTGTTGGATGCAAAAACCACCTGAGCCTATGTCCTGCCCATATTTAGTGTATTAATATGTATGTAGCCAGTAATTCAGGCATAGGGTCCTTGACATGGTGACTTTGAGATAAGAATTGGTAATTTCTTGGGATACTAAAGGTTGGAAGAGTGTTCAAATGGGTTTTTTTGTTCTGTTCCTGCACCACAGGACAGACTCTAAACCTGAACCTGGCAAATTAGCTCTTAGAAACAAGACTTTGTTATCACTCCTAAAGGGTACAGAAAATATAATCTCAAGCTTTCCTTTCATATCATAATTTCTAAACTATTAACCATTCTTCTTGCTTTCTTTGTTTAATCGGTTGCAGCACCAAAAATTGCCTGCTGCACTCCAGCTGAAGTTTTAGCAAGTCTGAGTAGAGAAGAATTATTACAGTGGGTTTTATATACTACGCTCCTATTTATGCATTCAAGTAGATTTCTTGCCTTTCTCACAGCTATAAAAATATTGATTCTTATTTAGCTTTCTATTCAGCCCCTTAGATCTTTTTCTGAAGAGCTGACACCCCACCAGTTAAACCCTGACTGGTTTTTTGCCTGGCATATTATTCCTTTTTAGGTGAGGGATTTCCCTCTTAACCATATTAAGTAGTATGTGGTTTTTTTCCAAAGCAAGTTATCAGGACAATAATGAATTTTAATGTGTTTTTTCAATACAGAGAAGTTCTTTCAAATGCACCCAAAAAGTGATTATCAATGAATCATTGCTAAAATCAAAAGAGATACTGAGTGTGGAACTGCATGAAAGGCTGAGTTTATTAAATTTTTACCATAGTTAATACAGATAATAAAAAACAAGTGATAAAAACAACACTTTTGAGCTGATCCTACTCAAATATTCATAGAGAACACATTTTTAATTGCTTACAAGAACATCATGTGCAGTTCTCCTGTCCATGAACCCTCATATTCTGCTTTCACCTGAAATTAGATGTTCAACATGTTTTATACACCAGTCCATGTTGGCTTTTATCCATTTACTTATTCTTCTTTTCAGTGTTTCTTAACGGTCAGTTTGATTATTTATTCCAGAACTTTTGGGGGGCATTAAAATTAAACTTATTTATATGCATAATCCCCTGGTTTCTCCTTTGCTTGTACTTTTCCTTGTGGGCAGAATGACACCAGATCAACAATTGTGCTTTCTACTTCAGAATAAGACTGATCAATGAAAAAGCTCATCAAGTATAAGAATTAACTTAAATTTAATGAAAATCTAATGGGTGAACCATCTAACCCTGTTCAGCTGTGATTAGCTTTAAACACAGACAACTACTAAAGTAAAAACAAACAAAAAGTGTGGGGTTTAGTTTGTCTTCAGAGCGTTCCCAAATATGAAACAGAAAACTGTGATATGAATCAAAACTGTGCCTTCTGCATGAGACTGACATAGATGATTTACAAGAGGGTGTTCTTGTAAGGCAAAATTCAGTTTCCTTTGACAAAAGCGTTCAAAATATTCCGAGAAATTAACTTAATTTCTGGACCCCAAATTAAAGTGATGAAATAATACAAAATAAACAGTCAAAATATTCCAAAACCAGGAATTAAAAGTTGTGACAGATTTTCCAGCCACACAGGAGAATACATTGAAGACACAGGCATTTTAGAAGAATTGACCACACTTTATTTGAAAAGTTACATAAAAACAAAAGCTAGCAAAACCTGTAGGAAGAGGTTCTCATCCTGTTACTCTAGGAGAAGAATTAAATGTGCTATTTAGGAGATAACAATGTTCTTAATGAAAAGCACGATTTTAAAATTCTATGGAAAAAATAGTAATAAACCTGACAGAATAATACCCCATTGGCTTACAAAGTGCGCCCAAAGGAACACTGACCAAGCTAACTGAAATTAAGGCAGCCATTAAACACTTTTTTTCAGTCTTATGTATTATTCCCAGATAAACAGAGCTCATATCAGTGACATCAACTGCAAATTAAGGGTTTGGGGTTGTATACGTTTGCTTTGCTTTTTTTCTTTTAAATTCCACTCCTGATCCCTATTTATTTTGGATTCCAGGAAAGGCAAATCTCCTGGGGTAGATGAGTAGAGATCCATTTCATTAAGGCAGTTAAAAAGTAATTGCTCAGTTTCTGACTTTCTTTTAAAAATGAAATTAAAAAATACAATATTGTTAAACCCACATTATGACATTTTCATATTTTATATAAAAGTAACTGACCTACTGATGAGTGTTGTCTGTAGTATATCTTGTAGTGACAGATAAATATCACAAAGGTAACATACCCAGTTCTTCCAGAATTTCCTGGGGCTAAATTAATTACAGAATTAATTTCAATTTTTAAAAAACCTAGATTAAATTAAAAAGTATTGTCTGATACAAAAACAAGCTAGAGAGGGAAAAGAATGATTCTATATTAAAAAATCCGGTCAAAATTGTAAATTAGTCTGGGTGAAAGACAAGCCTACCTGTTCACAGTAAGGGAATGAGAGAGGCTTAATTTGACCAGATGGTTGTATTTTAGCAGCAGAAATAATTGGATTCTGTATATGAGCTTTAGTACACTCACAGGATGGGTAAATGTGGGAGATGTGAATAAACATATGAAAAATAGCAGAGACTTATTTGTGCAAGTAATGATTTAAGCATTGTAGACATTTTCATTCTTCCTTACTTTACCCCATATCTATTACAGGCTGGAAGGAGAATATAACCTATGTACATTGTCAAACCATAACAAAAAAAGACTTGGTCCTATTGTCTCTAGTCCCCATAATATATGTACATCTTATGAGATGTGTTTGGTGTTAACTCTGCTGAAAGGCATAAACACATCTGACATGCTCCCTTCAATATGCCCCTCTAGCTTTTTTTGGTTTCACATTTGCTAGTTTACCATTAGAAATGAGAATGGCATATGCCCAGTAATGCCTTAAAATATCTCTCCATTATTTCAGGCACAATACTGACATCAAAATTGTAGTAACTAATTAAAACAATTCAGTAATTATTGTTTTTAACTGACAAGTCTGTAGCGGAGTACAATTACTTTGTATACTATTATTCCTGTGAAATAGACAGCAGAACTCCAAATTTGCCATTTGTATTTCTTCCTTAATTCAAGTGGCATCGAGTACAAAACCAAGATGGGATTATGTTCTGGCTATTGCAAACACTGTGGATTTTCTCTATGTGATCACGGCCCTGACTGCAGTGGAGAAGTGGCATCATCTGTGGCTCAGCCCTGCACCTAACGTGCTCTCTGTGATGAAGCTTGAGAAGGAGTCAGGCAGCTGCTGTCAGAAACCCTGCCTGCTCCCTTCTTCGCCAGGAGCTGAACCTGGCAAGAGCCTTCTCTTTCCACCTTGCAAAATTTTGTATCCCTTTGCCAGAGAACCAAGAGAAGCTTGAAATTAACAGGAGAGTAGGCATGTTCGGTTCTTCAAACCTATTTTTCCTTCTGACCAAAATCACTCCAGCCTTTTGAAGTCTGAGATTCAGTCTTCAGGAGTTTCTTTTGCACTCCCATTTAAGACAGAAAGGGAAACAATCTACCACATATTTCACTGGTGGCATGTATGGCTTTGTACTATATTTCCACTAAGGGTCTCGAAGATGAGAACAGAAAAGACCTTTGTGAAAACTCCAAGGCTAAGGTTTCTGAAAGATGTGGGCAAGGCGTTTTTACTCTCACCTGTATTAGTTTCAAGGAATAAGGACCTTTTTAAAACCCAAGAAGGAGTAGAGAGAGTAGAAGAGATGTAAGCAGGTAGCTACAATTGTGCTGCTGCCACCTGTACAGGCTGGAGTAGATTTGCTTGTTTAAATGCTCAAAGTGAGTGGTAGTGTGTGGACAACGTTAATCCCAAAACCAGCACCATATAAGGAAGTTCTCTCCTGAAAATGTGGAGGATTTAGATTCATGTTTTCAAGTTGTACCACAGTGCAGATTTTGGGTTTGTGGTAAGAACTTACAATACTCTGCCTTGATTTATCTGGATGATTTTCTTCAATGTTTTGCTCAGAGGAGGAACCAGAATGCTCCTAAATCTGGTTGTTCCTCATCCAGGGGTATGGGGTCTGTCTGAGATTGAGATAATTTTCCCCTCAGCGGCCCTCACTGCATTGTGCTTTGCCACTGGCAGCTACAAAGGTGCTGGTGTCACTTCAATGTTTTGGTCACTGCTGATCAGCGCTGGCACAGCACCAACATTCCCCTCCCCTCAAGGGGCTGGGAGTGGGTAAGATCCTGGGAGGGGACACAACTGGACAGCTGACCTGAACTGACCAAAGGGATATTCTATACCCTATGACTTCTGCTTGGATATAAAACTTCCTACCCCAAAACACTTTTCTGACATCTCCAGGGCAAATACCAAATGCAACACAGATAGGAAAGCCCAAGTTCTCTTCTTGCTACACCACATCATGTAAATAACACTGAACCAGGAGGTGGAGATCACTCTTGCTGAAGCTACCTGCTTCCTAGAACCTCCTAATGTTCATTAAGTGAGAAGGCTAATCTGCTCAGAATATCTCTGAACACTATTTTCTTATAAACTGAGCTGAACAGACACAGATGATAAAAAAAGTTTCCTGTCTACGTTTTTGTAAGGATAATTTTTTATATATAAAATAATCATTTTTGCACTTTGTTGGAAGTGGATTTCCTGCTCTGACAATGAAATGTAAATGGACTTCTGAATATTTTTTATAGTTTAGAAATGTGTTAGTATAATAACTTTGGCTCATGCGCTTAAAGTCTGTATCTAGATTGAATCAAGCTCCTATTTTATTAAGATATTTTGTTAAAAAAATCTGCAGCAAATATTCATTTTTTAAAGCACTAAATTGCCATTTAAAATAAGATTGTTCTATGTTAAAGAAGAGGTTTTTCAGCCTACTTCAAAATCACACCTTTAATTGACTAAGAAGGCAGCATTAAAAAAGTGTATCACCAGGTAGCCTAAGTATGATCACTGAAATTTTATGGGTGTAACTATAGTCAAAATTTTGTCTCTCATGTACTGGTCTGCCATGCATATGTTTTGCATTTCTCTTAGCTTGGATAACAAGCATAGACTTCTGAGTTTCATATTCTCATCTGTTGATTTAGTCCAAAAATTTTGTGCTTGGATTGCAAGACAATTTTCCTTTTAATTCTCTTTCCATTAGAATGTCTAAAAAAAGAAAATGCTTCTGTTGTTCTAGATTCCATTAAGGGCTAAATTTATCCAAATGGTTAAGCAAAACTGACCTTATGTTTCCATTCAAAGTTAAAACATGTTCTTAGGATTGTTTATATTTATGATTCACTTGCTCTCTTAATAGTGCATCTTAGACTTCTCTAGGTTATAATGCTTGCTTCAATATTGAAATTAATAGAAAGGTTAGCACTGTTTTATTAACAAGTGATTTCCTGGGGAAAAAAACCCAACAAACCTCACTGTATAAGCAATGTTGTAATGCCTATCAGCAGCAATTAATAGGGACTTAAGCATTTTAAAAATCCTATTGGAGCAATCCTTCAGAGAAAATCAGGGGGACTTGAGTATCTTCCAATCAGTTTTTAATACAGACTGTAACTGCTGTTAAGTAGAACATTCATGGTTGGCTGCATTTTCACCTTCAAAGGTGTGTTGCCTTCACATAGTCCACAGCCCATTAGGGTTTCTAAGCCAAATTAAGTTTCTCTGAATTGGACAAAAATCCCATCGAAAGTACCACCAACAAACAAAACCCCATTTGACACCCTTCTTCCTTTTTTTTCCAGTGGAATCCTCTGCCAGGTACTTGCCCTGCCCGTCTTTATGCAATGTTCATGCATTTCATGTGGTTGCACTCATGCTCTCTTCTTTCCCCTCCCAATCGTCATAGGTTTTAGCTGCCAGTGACGGGTTGGCAAGGAGCTGAGCTGGGTGTATTCTTGTTGTCTTTGCAGCAAAGATGAAAAGAAGTTCATTCTTTTGGCCTCCAAATTAGTCTTTATTTTCTTATTCTTTCAATCCAGGTTTTTCAAATAAAATAAGCTGCTGGCAGACTCCTTTACTTTCCATTTGGCTATTAGCTATTGAATTATTGATACTTATTTTAGTACATGAGTTTTGTTGTGCACTCTAAAACTGGAAAGATCCAGGCTCAACCAGATATGGTGTGGAACTCTGCTCTATAAAAATCCTGTTGGGTTTTATTTCCCCTCCACAAAAATTTTCCTCTCATCTGTCTGCAGGATAGAAGCTGGACTCTGTCAGACCCTGTTGTTAGTGATGAGTAGGAAACAACAATGGGAAGACAGGAAGAGAAAAAATTCTCCACAGAGATCATAATGAAGAGTTTGACTGGCTTGAAAATCTGATTATCAGTCAAGGCAGGTGCCAAGCATATGTACCACAAATTCATGCTGGCAATCATCAGCTCGAATTTGCTGGGAGGAGGCTCCATATTGTGCACCAGATACAGTGATCACCCATCCCTGGACTATCTGTAAGTCAAACATTTCCAGATCATTTCTTGTGGGAAAATATAAATGCTTGAAAACTCAAGACAAATAAATGGAATTTACTGGATCAAAAGTACAAGAAATGTAATTGTACAGAAATAAGCACTCATTTTCCTCCTGTCCTGAAGGTTCAGAGTGAAGTGGAATATAGCATCCAATCTCTTGACTCTTGTGACTGGTGACAGGAGTTGAGGAAAAGGTATGAAGTTGAGTCAGGGAAGGTTTAGTTTGGATATTAAGGAAAGTTTCTTCACCCAGAGGGTGTTTGGGCACTGGAACAGGCTCCCCAGGGAAGTGGTCACAGCACCAACCTGACCGAGTTCAAGCAGTGTTTGGACAATGCACTTGGGTACAGGACATGATCCTTGGAGTATCCCATGAAGGGCCAGGACCTGGACTCGATGATCCTTATGGGTCCCCTCCAACTAAAGATATTATATGATTCTACAATTTTTACAACCTTTCTACATTTTTAGGCAGAGGTTGAAAGCAGCCATGGAGTCTATTTTTCCTCACAAATGCCTGTGCTAAGTGAACCTGTTTTCATGTGTTTTTGATGGCACAAACATGTGATGTACAGCTATCTTGTTATAGGAGACAAGCCTCTAAAGGACATATCCCAGTTGGAAATAAAGCTTTTCATTTTGGTCTTAAGATTAATCTAGGAATGTAATGAAACACAGTGTTCATCATTTTGGTTGCTTTTTATAGCTGATTAAGCTGCAACCTGAAAATGAATAGTACATTTTATGTCTGTTTTAAAACTAATCAATAATACTCTAAGTATAAATATCATCAAGGATATAAATTCAAGAGAGAAGTCTGAGAAAAAGAAACACTAATTCTGCAGAGAAATTATTAATTTCATTATTTTGGTACAAGAGAAATAAATGAAAAATACTGGGGCATGTTAGATACGTACTATCCTGCAATTTCTGAATATTAAAATACTTGAATGTTCAAATATACGATTTTTAAAAAACTTTTAGTAGGCTGATATGCACTTGGAGCAAAGCTGGTGTGTCACCTCAAAGAAACAAGCAGTTTTCTGAAAATAGAGATATTTATTACATTCTCTGAGTAATTTTCCTTTTGCATGTGTGTATTAAAAAAAATAACTTTTTCTCTTGTCAGATATTTAGGCTTTGAAATATGATGTTAGAAGCATCAATAATAACTTCTCTCCTAATTTTTCTTTACAAAGAGAGAAAGGCAAATCTACTGATCTCTTTTCACATTTCTTATTTTAAATGATGCATTGGATCAGCTTCTGTTTTACTAAAACTGTTATTTTTATTATACAAGAAGCTACTCATTATACAAGAATCTACTTCTTTTTGATTCAGTAGAGTACCTACAGAAGTACAAGGTTTGCAAGGGAGGATTAGACACTGCGGCACTCAGGGCTGAGATATTCAAAATTTTGGCTCCTTCTGCTCAGGGGAGTTTGTAACCCATCTATTTCTTGGAGAGTCATGTGGGATCATAGAAGTACCTTTACAGAAGCCAACAAGCTAGCTACAGAACAAGGTGGTCCTTGTCCATAGGAAACTGGAGAAGAACAGAGACTCAAAGATTTTTCCTCCAAAATGTACTGTGTTTCTCATGTGAGACTGGATAGAAATATACCTCTCTTACAATCATGAGCTCCTTCTTAGACTGAAGTGTCTGAACCAATCTTAATTATTTTGATCTCAGAAAAAGAAGAAAGAATAGTGTCTGTTGACCTCCTTTCCTCAAACACAAGTTTAAAGATTCATTAGGTAGGTAGAGATTGAGAAGGTTTCAAAAACATAGTGGCCTTCATCTTAACCTGGAATACTTAGATACACATCCCTTCTTCACTGAACATTGAAATATATCAACAAAAAGGAGAAACGGGAGAGATTAAATCTATCCATTCCACAACTTCTCAGCAAGGGAAACTTCCTGAGGTATGAAGTTTCCTTGTTCAGGTCCCAGCTGTCTACTGGGCAGTGGGTTGTCCCTGACCACAAGCTGTGGTGTCCTTGCTTTCTACTCTCTGCTCTGCAGGAGGGTTGGTCTGATGGGCCTGGGGGTCCCACTGCTGGCGTTTGCTGCCAGGATCCCACTTGGGTGGAGCTGCATGGAAAGTCCATATGCTCAGGTAAGGCTGAGACGATCAAACCCACCTATGCTGAGAAAAAAAGCTTGAAAATGTTGCTTTTGAATCGTGGCTATGAGATTACCATAGCTGGTGACAGTTTGTGCCTCATTTTTGTGTAAATTCTCAAAGGCAAAAGTGCAATTGCTGGAGAAAGTGCTGATGAAAAATGAGCCATTTATGCTTTAAGTGGCAGTAGTGTAAGGTCTAGAAACGGAACACCTACGAAACCTGATGTTGCATTTAGGGATTAAAAATAATGTTTGGACTTTCAAAGCCCCACTTTATTTAAGTTTGGGGTTTTTTAAAATGAGAGTATAAATCACTTGAAGAGGTTAAGAGTGAGATTTTCAAAAATGCCCTTCACTGACTTGGAAAAAACCCCAATAAATATCACATCAACTAACACAAAAAGAGCAGATTCATTGGCTTTTCTGAAAATCCCCTGTCTTCAGCAAATTTCAGAGCCCTGGTTTCATTAACCCTCTTCATTTCTGTGCTGACAATCACACCTGGAAGATAAGCAAAAATGCCTTTTTTTTTGGTTATGCAATGTATACATATTTAAATATGCTTTTTCTTCCATATTTCATGTAACTGGATGTTTGACTCAGGAAGTTCTCATCCCATTAAACATTAAAAATTATTACTTACCTGACAACCGTTAGTGTGAGAATATATATCATTAACTATGAAAATTAATCCATCTGCCTTTTGGGTCCTGAGCTGTTATGATTATCAGTATTGCTACAAAGGGATGAAAGTAAAGATTCTCATAGGAACATGGTGGACCAGATTTTGGAATTATAGAGCAGAAAATCCAATCAAAATCAAAGTAGCTGACAACACCGGGAATATAAATTGGAGAGATTAATTTCGTTATGAGCCTGCAAGTCAGAATGGATCTACTTCCAGTAAAAGAAATAAACAGTATTTACTGTTGTTTTTTCAACTTGAGAGGGAGATCCTCAATCTGTAAGAGGTTAAAAGGTAAAGAATATCATGATGTGGGGACAGAAATTCCTGTGTTTCTTCCATTCAGGTCTTTTAGCCTCTTGTTTGTGGGATGAGGAGGTGAAAAATAAATCAATGCAGGTTTCGTTATTATATTGAAATAGGTAAATGAGTTATTTCTGAAAATGGATTGATAAACCCTGGGAAAGCAGTCTGCCGGACAGAAGACATGCTGCCTCCAACAGCTCAGTGAAACATAGTGGGATTCAGTACAAATTAGGGGGTTAAATCTAACCCACAAGCTGGAGCCAGATAGAGCCAGTTCAGGCTACACAAGGGGTGAGTCTAAGAAAATGCAATGACCATCACAGGCCAAATAATTTTGTTTTTAAAAACAACACACGAGAACAGAAAAAGACATCACATACAACTGGGCCTGAGAATTTTTTCATATCCTCACAGAGAGGACAGTTTCCAACTGTTTCTACTGGGGTAAGACTTTCTCCATTGCCCCTTGGGGACAGAATTTACTTCAGTTAGTTTCAAAAATTATTTTTACTTTTTATATATTGCGCTATATATTCTACAATTGCATATTGTAATTTTATTTAGGTTTTTTTCAGCCACTGGAAAATCTCCTCAGATCTGAAAGATACTCCAATTTTAACGCATTATTTGCCTGAGCTTAGGCAATCCTGGAAAAGATTTTAGGGCCATTCAGGATAAGAAGCAAGCTCCTTTTTTCTAGGGTTGTGTAGAAACCAAGACTATCTAACAAACCTACCAAATGTCCCATCAGATAATGTGAGTGCCCAGCTGCAGGAACACTTTTGCCACCAACTGTCCTTTGACAGGTTTTTACTGGTATGGAACTTATATTACATAAAAAGGGAACTGAAAGTATTTATAATGGCCCCAAATCCTGAGCATTTCCAACCAATCTCACAAGATCAACTTAAAAAATGAGGAATCAGTGGTTTTGGGTGACCTAGTTCGCAATTTTTAAGTTCTTGTGTTGGCAATGTTGTATTTTAGCAGTTCAATAGATAAATGGGTTTATACACATTTCTTCTTTTACATACACAGGAAAATATACTCAGTTTTTTTCCTGATAGTCCTGAAGTCAGCTTAACTTGAACTGTGAAAACACTCCAACTTGAATTCATGGTTTATTTCCTGTATACTTTGAGGCTTTGGATTTTATTCAGTCCCTGGCTGAATTAGTTCCTTTTATAAAATAAAGGACTCTTTGCTAATTGTTTAAATATGTGAAGGGCCACTCAAACACACAGAATTCATGGAAGTTATTTTTTTCCAAATCTCCCATAAGAAAATTACTCAGAAGATAAGCAAGTGCTACAAGTCTGCCAATGTGAAGGTGACTAGCACAGGGATTTGTATTAACAACATTAACTTCTGCACAGGACCAAAGGAAGGGTCCAAGCTGGAGGACTGTGATGTTCTGTGAGATGCCCATCCACCTGCCCCGTCGTGTTCCTTACTAGATTACTACCAGGTATTATGGTTCTAAAAATCTAATAATACCACCAAGGAAATTAATGAAGTAGGTTCTTAAATTACTTTTTCTTTTTAATGGCAAATTGCTTGTTCAGGCAGGTGAAAATTGCTACTTTTCTTTTTCATTAAAAACCTGCTAAGGTGAGCTGTGGTGCAGCTGCTCTGTGCTTCATTTTTTCTGGAGGACTGCAAAGACCAGAGGATAAGCAGGGGGTATAGTGAGGAGAGACCTAACAGCAAAACACCACAAAGACAAAACATAATTACAAGACCTTGATCCTGAAGCCACAGAAATCAATTGCCTGTAGCATGTTGACCTGTCAATCTACTTCTAGTGCCAAAGCTGTGCAGTGTGGGTATGTCATACACATGAAATTTGACATTTCTGAAATAAAAACCTTCAGTGTTCTATTTGTACATAAGGCACTTGCTGGTCTTTCATAACATTCCAGTGTAGGCTTTTGATTGATATTTTTAAAAGCTTTGTTTTGAAATTATAAGAGACCTCCAAATTGGACCTCGGTAAAATGAGCTGAGTTACTCTAATTCCCTGTACTGGCCAGATGACAGTTGAATACCCACTTGATAATATCACAGAATAGAACTCATTTTGTTTCTCTGTGCAATTTATTTGGTTGTCAAAGTCATTAGAATATGCCTGATAATAAAAGATGTATTCTCTATTGGAGATGCAATCATATTGTTTGAAGTTAATACAAGCCTGTTTGGAAACAGCAGTTTCCATAGGAACAGTTTTTCCAAATAAATTTTACATGGGGAAGTATGTCATAAATAATTGGCTCTGCCCTGAGGGAACTGTTAAACACCCAAAAAAATGCATGGGTAGAGAAAAGGAAAGAAAAAGCTATGAGGAATGCACGTAATGATGGTAAATTGGAAAAAGTACATATTTTTTCTATTTGGAATTCTTTTCAAAGTTAAAGAATAGAAATGTCCCTTGGTTTTGGACACTGCTGATATAGAGTAGGAATTCATATTTTACCTTTTGGGATCTTAGTCACATTCAAGTCATACTCCATGAAAGTCTCCTTAAGTTATATTATAGGTATACCTTCAGTTTATTTCATCCATTTATATTGCATACTGCCACTTTAACTGAGAAGAATATCCACATGCTTGCAGTGCATTTTTAGAAAGTAAATTTCAAAATGTATAAATATTTGTAACATCTTACAGAAAGGATAAATGTATTACAGCATCTTCTCAGATTACAATGTCTCAGGAAGCAAGTGCGCTTGCATCCATTAAACAACAACTCTCCCTGGAGAACACAATATAATGGACATTTTCACTGTCTAAGACCTTCATAGGAAGTAAAACATAAGTTTGTTCTTTTTAAACCACAGAGAGATCAGTGGACGAATACCAAAGCCAAAGAAACACAGGTGTTTGGTGATGCCTGTAACAAAACTGGGGCCTCCCACCTCAGCAAGCAGGTGTTAGGTGCCGCTCATGGGTAGGGATGAAAAGAAAGAGCCTCAGGCACTTGATTCAAGTGATTCTTCAGGAGTTGTGACTTAGGTTACTTAGATCTATTTGTATGAATGGAGGTAGTCGAAATTTCTTCTCTTCAGTAACAGGCTTGAGGAGTCTTACCTGAGTCATAGTTTCCAAACTGTAAGAAGACTCTGGGCATATGTTTAAGTAATTGTTTGGTTTGAATTATATTTTGGTTCTCATTAGTTTTTGACAGTTAATTATGAGCTTGGTCTGGAAGCCTCAGCAGCGATGGCCAAGGCAAAGAACTGCCAGCTTGACTAAGAACTCTGGATAGGCTCCAGATCCAGCTAATTTCTGTGGACACATGATTTAATTTCCTGAGCTTTTGTCCTCTGCCATGACTTCAGGGTGGACAATTCAAGGGTATCTCTTTGGAAAGATGCGCGTCTTGCAGAAATTCCTGTCTGGAGAAAAGAGCATCTCAATTAAATGTTAAAAGCTGAGTTTTCTGTTTCTTAGTAATGAGCTAAATTAGGTAACAAATAATTGAGAAGAAGATTAAACAGGAGCAAAAAAATACCATTTACCACAATATCCTTCGGGGCCCACTGACAGGGGAATGACATACAGTGCTACCACTTACGAAGGTGGGCCAATTGGCTATGCTGCCTGGCTAGGTAAGAGAAATTGTCAGCTCAGTTAAAATATACAACTAGAGTGTAAAGAGTCTGAAGTGAAATGTTACATCTTCCTCAAAACTTTTTCTTATGTCAGTGAGTAATGACCCTAAATTATTGGAGGTCTCCTCTACTTATGCAACTCAGGCCTCCAATTATATTCTTTTTTATTTGGAAACTCAACACGTTTGGTTCGCCAAAGTTCTAAAAGAGTTATATCCAATATAAGGCTGAACTGTGCTATCCAGTTAAGAGCTCGTCTCCACGTTACTCTTTCAGTGCCTTTCTGCACTGGACTTGTACAAGTCCAGACCAACTTCCTTTGGCTTGCAGTGATTTACACCACACAAGAATTGGTTTTGCATCTGCCAATAATTGTCAATGCCTTTTGATAGAAAAATATCCAAATGCAGCACAGTCTGGAGAAACAGGATCCAGGATGCATGATGGTGGCATTGGACCCTTGATGGAGTATGTAACACAATCAGTGATTGTTGAACTCAATGGAGTCTGCACCAGTTAAAATACACCTTTAACATCTTGCAGTCTCATTCCTGTGCACTTCACTGTGACACTAAAAAAAAAGTAGGGTTTCTTTTTCTTGCAAATATTGAGTTGCTTACAAGCCCACTTACACAGACAAACACGATAAAAACTCAATTAAATACCATGACTGGTTTTGTTTTTACCAGGGACATACAATAGTGTCTCCAGAGAGCAACACTGGAATGCACATAAGAGTCCATGCATGGTTATCTGGAACAGCGTTAAGGTTCTTTCACACACATTTAATTTCGAAGAAAAGGATTAGATTTGAGGGGGTAATATCTGCTTCTGGGAGTGCCATCATCATGGTAGTCCTCCTCAAGGTGTATGTGGGTCATGTAAGACTTCCATAGGTAGAGGTAAGACATATGGTCTATACAAAATAAGGTAGAAAGATGGTGCTTACGGCTGTAGGTGTCCACACTTTAGCACTGTAGAATCAGATTCACTGCTAGAATCATGCTGGCCTCTGAAAGCAGGGAGATCTCTTGGTACCAGACGATCGTAATGAAGAAGTAGAAGAAGTGCTATCACCTGTAATTTGATATAAATGCAGCACAAACTCTTATGTAGATTCTATTATAATCTTTCCAGATGATGGGCTGGGAAATTGCTATCTCATAAGCAATTCTGGAGAAAGTATAACAGAGATGGAATTTAAAGCAGACAATTTGGTTCTGTCCCAAAACACAGAATTGCTGATAAGAAACAATAACAGTTGCTAAAAAATGTTACTTGAATGAGAACAATAACATTTCCTCTGCAGGAAATTATCTTAGGAGTGGAAAATACCTAAGTAGTAAATGACAAAACCCAAAAGTGCGTAAAAATGTTGTCTCTGACAGGGAAGGATTCCATAATCAAGACAGACAGCATTCTCGTAATCACTAATGAACCAGTGTATTGTGTGCACACCTAATGAAAGTGCAGACCTGAATTTGCTCTTTTTGAAACAAAACTTCTTTTATAAGCCTTTGTTTCTATTTGCCCTTTCCTTGATTTCCGTCTGCAAAATACCTTTCTTTTTTCCTCTGCAGTCACAACCAACCCTTTCACATCCAGAACAGATCCTGCTACTCCCAAATATGATAAATTAATTCTGTCACTTAAACAATAATGAAGACATTCACAAAAAAGCAAGATATCCTGCTTCTTCCATTTAACTGTTCCCATCCCTAAAAACACTTAAAACCTATGAGTCACACTCTTTTCCTCCCCCAGAAAAATGATGATTAAATAATAATTGTCATGCTTTAGGGTTTTCTTTTTATTTGCCTTCTGGTTCCTTACCTTGGACTCACTTCACACAAGAAGCCATTTTTCTCCATAACCACAAAAGTTAAAAACTTAGTTAAAACTGAAAAGTAGATCTACCATAAGATCCTGATTCCAAGAGCTGGGACTGTGAGAACTACTCTGAAGTTGTGAAATCACAATAAAACCACAAGAGCTGACAACAGTGCAATTCCTCCGTGAGGGTGCTTTGGTTATATGGTTAGTTTCCTCACCGTAGAGTTCAGAATGTGGAACAGGGAATGGTGGAGAAGGGGTTCCTCTTCTCATGGCTGGGAAACTGTGAAAGGTGCCAGGTAGATCTTGTCCTTACCCTCTCATTCATGCATTCCCAGGACAGAGTTGTTCCCAGGACACCTCTTGCCCAAAGGTGGTGAAGGGGAAGAACACAGGGAGATGGAAGGGGCAGGGACCCTTTAAATGTGAGGGGAGATGAATCTCAGGTTTCTTGTCCCTGGACGAGGGAGGCAAGAGGAGAGGGGCAATCAAAAGTGAATTCCCTCCATCATGGCCACCCCAGGGAGCAGCTGAGGTCCCACACTGGCCTTGTGCTTCAGAATCACACAGCAACCCTCAGACATGGTCTAGTACAGTTGGAGAAGAAGAGCCTGTTCTCCTGGCAGCTCATGTGGTCCAGCAGGCTCTTGCCATAAGAATGGTATATTAAAGTCTAGTCTAAAAAAAGGATTCAGGAAGATTCTTTTTTTTTTTCTTCTCTTGAATGAATGAGCAGTCCAATTCACTTTCCATGGCATAATTGCTAAAAATGAAGATTATCTATAAAAAGTTATGACCTAACCTTTGGTTGCATTTTTAAAATAAAGCAGAAAGTCTGAGAGCATACATTTTCATAACTTCTTGACTTTATTTTCTTTAACAATACCTTAGCACAATTGACCAGTAATAATGTTGTATTATAGAGGCTGGTTTATTGTTTAATCAGTGAAAATATAGAGCCACTTACAACCTCACTTCTTCCCCTTTTCCTATTTCCTGTTAGACAATCTCATGCTCTTATATGCATTGAATGGTAAAGCTGAGCTTCTCAGTGAGACAGGACAGATGGCATGTTCTTGATAGCTATTTAAACTCTTTTGGCTGGAAATTTCAATTATACACTGTAACTTCAACAACTATACGGAAATATTCTCTAGTTTAATTTTGCCCACCTAAAGTCCAGATGTTTATATTTAAACACCATTTTTGACAGGATTTTTTTCCCAGAATATTATACTTAAGCACAATCTTGAATTCCTTTTTATCACTTTTGGTATATGTAAGAAAAAGGAAAAGTAGAGTACATGTTTTTGATGGTATTCTAACTTTCTAGTGCCACCACAGGGAATAAAACTACAGAAAGATATAAAACCAGAAACCAAAAAAAATCTGGTATCCTAATCTCTGTCTAGATTGGAGACCGGTGATTTTGAGAATGAAGAATAAATTCACCTAAAGCAGTAGTTTCAGGAGATTGTAATCTTTTAGGAATTTGGGAAAATTTTTGCCCTTCCAGAGTGGAAGGTGGAATGTGTGGGAAGAGGAAAAGGATGAGAAGATATCTTCTATTTGGACTTCCTCTAAAGGAATAATTTATACTTATTTCTGTTTCAAAATAATATTTAACTTTGAAGTCAAGCATTTTAATATCATGTTTTAAGGACTGATATGATCACGAAGTGAAACAGTTGATAGCTCTGGTTAAGGGCTTCCATTTTCACACGAGCTTTCCCAAACTATTTTTTTAAGTAAAACAATGGGGAGATGGGTGGGGATTTGACCAACAAGTCAGAAGAATCTGTTGATTTCTTATATCTAGCAAAAAGTCAATCAAATGGTTTTCAGTAATCTCTTTGATATCACATTTCTATGTAAATTTGTTAATTTGCTGTTCTAGGGGTTAAAGACATGAAGGTAGGCTATTTGCTCAATGGCCTGTGATCTGGTACCAGCTGGCTAGAAAGCAGGCTAGGGCTGTTTTAGCCCCACTCCTGCCCCCCCAGTACAAGGTGCACCTTTGCCAGACTTCTATAAAAATTCAGAGAT
The DNA here is from genome assembly GCA_036630365.1 of Acanthiza pusilla. NCBI lineage: Eukaryota > Metazoa > Chordata > Aves > Passeriformes > Acanthizidae > Acanthiza > Acanthiza pusilla. Next base: position 96,648 of record JAXCHO010000017.1, read on the forward strand.
TCTTTCTGTCCCAGATCCACTTCTTATACTGTCCCATCGTCAGTTATTTTTAAAGCCTCAAAATTAAGTGACAGATAGTGAATTTCCCAATTAAAAAAAAAAACAAAAACAAACCCAAAACAAAAAACCAACAAAAACAAACAAAAAAAACTTAAGGTGAGATCATAAAGGAAATCACATCAACATTTTATTTGCATCTGTTCCCTGGGGACTGGAGACAGCTGCAGGATCTCAAGTGGTTGTGACTTTGAAGGAATTGACAACTGCCCTTGATGTACTAAAAAGCAGGGGAGCAGGTGGCAGTGCAATCGCCATGAATGGTTTTATAAGGCATGCTTGTGTGTCTGGTTCACGATCCTAATTCTCTAGGTCAGCATCAAGGAGGAAAAGTGGCCTCTCTCCATCGCCGCCAGGCTGTCATCACGTTATAGCCTAAGTGGTGGAAGGAGGTCAACAGCTAATAAATCTTGTGAGCAGACTCACCACTTTCAGATTGCAGTCCCTTTAGAGATTACTGCTGTCTTTTTCCCTTTTCTTATTTTACCCCAGTGAACCTTCACATCCTCAGAAGCATTTAGCTTTTCCTGGCCTCTGACAAATCAAAAACACCAGGTTTTGAATAGGGAGTTTCAACTGCTGCCAGTTAGTCTTTCAAAGACCCAGAGCAAATATGTTGCCAGATTTTGATTTTTCATATGAGCTCTGAGATAAAGGTCCAGATTAAAGACAGAGCTGTGCAATTACATGAACTTTCTGAAGGGCATTTTCTCTCAGTAGCTTTGATTAAATTATTGAAATGTTACTACATTAAGAAAAAGATATCATATGTCATTTAGCTCTCTTTGTTCTTTAGAGATAGCTGTAAAAGGGCTGTACTACAGCCTCTGTTATTACATTGATGGATATTTTCTTTGTATCAGATTCACCAGTAACTGCTGAGACTCAGCAGAAAAGCAGCCTGTGACCATCACTTTATCAATTTTTCTCTTGTGCAAAAGTAATGATGAGGCAAGTGTAAATGAGAGGTTGCAAGGGGGATAATTAGGACAGAAGTATTTGAGAAAATTACTATTTCCTAGTAATGCCTTATTTTTAATGCTTGCTTAGGTTTCGTGCTGTCTTGCTCGAGTGTTGCCCTTTCACTTTGCTATTTGTACTGCAGAGGCAGTGTAAGGCCATTTCCTGCTCCAGAGCAAGGGCAGAGATCCTGAGACAGCTCAACTGAGTTGTGACAGCACCAGGAACCACTGTTCTTCCCTGTAAAATGTGTAGCTAAGTGACATCCACATACTACAGGTACAGTATTGCTGCCTTCCAGAGACTGGTGATGACAGGACAGGACAGGGCAGAACGGGACAGGATGAGCTATCTGCGTTTCAGACACAGCCTTGCAAGAAACAGATATCTGAGTGGCTGGAGACAAGATTGCTGCATCTGCTAGGGCAGCGCAGCGTACTACATACAAAGACTGTAGGCTGACTTAAGAAACCATGGTCATTAGAGAAAGGAAATGTATTGAATGCATATTCTTAATTTTAGTTCTCTAACTCCCATATTTTCCTATATTTCTTATTATTCTTGGAGTACTAGAGCCTTTATTATGTGGTGTAGCTTGAAAATTGGTAAGGCTATACCTGCTTTCAGAATAAACCTGCTCCTAAGCCAAAAATGCAAATGTCTCAAAGCCAACTTCTGATGGTCTCAGGCAGCAGCTGTAGGTGGCACGAGGCAGAGTCGAGCAGGGAGGAGAGTGCAGAATGGCTGTGTCATTGATCAGCCCAGCTCAACCCCAGCATGAAAGCACTGCATTTCTCAGAATGGCAGATTAACAAAGGCAGTGCAGAAGCTGTGGTAGTTTGATGTTATGTCTGCAAAAAATAAATAAAGCAGGTGAAAGTTAACATTGATTCCATTCACCACTCTAATGGAAGGAAAACCCTCTTCTCAGTTCAATGTCACATACTTTTTTGGTCCTCTTTTTAAAAGTAGATAAACGTTGGAAAAGATTTAAGCCAAATTCTTCTAGAATATTTTTTGAGAATTCCTCCAGTTTACCATCATAGGAAAAAAATCTGTGTCTGCAAGGCCCAGTCAAAGCTCTCCCACCAAGACCCTTGGAGATGATCCCATTAGTGGTTTCCACCATATATTAATAGGAATAGCTTTCAGGACACTCACAGTATTTCAGCTGTCAAAAAGATTGAAATACATCAAGTCTGTAGTTCTGAAAGTCAGAGTCTGCACTGATTCTGTGTTTCCTGCTATTCTAGGAGAACACTGTCAGGGCAAGCTGGTCACTGGTGCTCCAGAAGTGCAGATTTGACTGTCTCAGGGGTAACCTCTGCCTAAGCAGACTTGGCCATCATGGCTTCAGCTGTGGAGCTCAGCTGATCAAAATAATCAAGTAGTAATTGAAAAAAGTAAAGTAAAGGCATCTTTATGAGGAAGAAATGTTTCACATCCTGTTCCAGCATTTACTCAGGAAGTGCAAACTGTTGCAAGAAATCTGAAGCAGGAGCAGCTTCAGTATGGGAGGTTGTGAGGCTCTGTGGCCCTTTTCTGTGAATCCTCTTTTCACCAATTAAATATCCAGGAGGCAGAAACCTCACAGGCTACTTTGTCATTGGTATCTGACTCATTTACACAGGACTGTGGAGGATGCAAACAGCAAAAATTAAGGGCCCCAGGGACACCTTCAGTAGCTGTGTTGGTCACCCTTATCCTGTGGCCATCAGCTGAAAAGTGGTAAATCAAGGAGAAAGAGAAGCTGCTTGGTCTAGCATTTGGTAGAAGAGGCATGAAGAATGTCTGAGGGCCACGGAGAGGGAGGGGCAAAGTATAATCAGTTCCACTTCACAGTATACCTTATGAAGACAGTCTTTCACACCAAGGTACAACACTAATTACACTGTATCTGAAGACCAGCAGGGCTTACTGGTGTTCTCAGAGACATTTACCCCAGGCTTTTCCCCAAAAACCCCTGTTAAAAGTTACTTTCTGCGGCAACAAAGCTCAAGTGGGTGCTGTGAGGCCAAGGCAGAAGAGCCCCTAGAGGGGCAGGCACGCAGAAGAGAGCACAAAAGGAGGAGTGAACAGTCTCTAACCTAACATATGCCTTGACATTTCAAGTTTCATCAGTTTGTCTGTATGCAAGGTAATGAAGTTTTATTGGTGTGCAGTGACCGTTTGGTGGGTGATAGATTATGACAACATTACCAATTCTTTTGCTGAAAAGTCATATGGGGAAAATGGGAAAACAGAAGCAAATGTTTTTGTTTCCCAGTTATACATTCTTTTTTTAATGTTGTTCTTTAATGGAACTTAAAATTAAATATTAGGAAATTTTATGTTACCCTTGTCTATATATTCTGTACAGCCTGGATGTGTATAATTCCTTGCTTAAGTGTTTGGCAAATTCACTGCTGCTTTATAAATACCTACCTCCTGGATGAAATCTGCCTTAGCTTGGAGAAGATGGTGAAAGAAACAGAGTCTGTAACTTCAGAGGCTGTAGGCAGAACTCAGTGCAATAACTACCTTGGGACATTGCAGATGAAGAACAAGCAATGACAACAACACCTGTCAATACTACCAGCCTTAGGGGCTCCAAAATGAGTGTGTCTGCTGCTTAAATAAGATCGTCATTGCCTAGGACAAGGATTAGCTAAGCTCACTAGAGAAGACAAGACTGATTTCAGATGTTTCCAACCAGCTTGGCTGTTTCAGGCCCTGTGTTCATCTCAGTCCCATTGCTTTCAGCATTCCCAGGCTGCAGCATTGCTGTAGCTCTTCCCTGACTCCGCAAGTCTGTGCATGTGTGTTGCTTGCATAAACGCCTGCTTGAATCTCAAGTCAGATCTATCAGAATATTGCTGGTGTTCCTCTGGATTGATGAGCATAACCCCAGATAAAGAGTTGAATGCACAAACGATCACTTTACTTGCATTCCATGCAGGCATAGGTGGATGGCAGATAACACTGCAATGTATGAGACTCTCAGGAACTATCCTGGTGTTCTTGGATAGTCTTGATTTTGTTATTTGGAACTACATGTGACCAAATATTTAAAATTCTTAAAAAATGTGCCCATTAAATGGCATTGACTTCAGAGGCAATCAAAATCATCCTCAGTGCCCTTCTATTCTGCTTCATGTCTTATAAAATGCTCACATGGCATGGTTCAGACCCTGGAGGGACGTGATGTATATGACAAGTAGCAATGGTTCAGGTAGAGTTGAGAACTTGGAATCCATTGCCTTTCAGGGTCACTGAGCTGCAAGTGGTATGGAAAACACCTTGTTCATCGTACCTCTGGAATTATAATAGGAATGCACAGAGGTGGAAAAGTTATATACAAAGAAAACAGAGTATCTAATTATTAAACCTCTTGCTGAACAGGAAAAACAGAAAGTCAAAGACATACTCTGGAACTTCTTTTACTACTGAAAGCTTACGGTTCTTTGAATCACTGTTGGGTGAGGCAGCAGTAGAAAACCAGTAGATATAAAGAAGAATAAAAAACTACAAAAAACTACCAAAAAAGAAAAGTCTGTATTTCCTTTGATTTACATGCTTTATTGTCCATAGCGGACACTGCACTGTCTCCAGAACCATCAGTCGTATCTCCTATTTCCACTCCACATGGCAGGATAAGGAACAGTCAAACCTGAGCAGGGGAAAATGATAACCAGAAGACACCTTTAGCCATGAGCAGGGCACGGTTTACCACCAAGGAGCACTGGTGCCTGGATAAGGGATATCATTGTCTGCACAGTCACCAACAGAGTGCACTGACTGTGCTGAGGCAGTGCTCAACACACAGCATCGATACTGTTCAGGGGCAGAGCAGGGCTCCAGCAGCTGTTACTCTGCATTTTTCTGCCAGAATCATGGGACCAAGAAGGTAGCTGGCCATCTCCACTCTTGTGTTGTCAGAGGAGGTCTCATCTTTTTAATTAAGTTTTAGTTCACCCATGCTTAATTTTAGGCGGCTAAACAACTCGCCTAACAATCCCCATGTAATTGGAGTCCCTGGGTCACTTTTTGGGTGAAAAAACTGAATGAGTTCTGGTAATATCTATCCTGCCCTACTGGTGATAGAAGAAGAGGAACATAAACATGGTCTCAATGTGAAAACTTTCATTTAGATCCCTTAAGGAAAAATTCCTGCTCTGTTCTATTTCAGGACACCACCTTGTCAAAAGTTTCTCTGATATCTTATTCCTGCTCTTATTTTCTTATTCTTAAAAGAGCAGTTCCTCTGTCTGAAATCCTGCACTCTTGAGAATAATAGAAAGGTTGCAATAGCACTTTGAAATTAAGAAAGATGTATTCTCCATCTGAAGTCAAAAGGATCTTTGATCATAATTATTATTACTGACACCTTTAGGTAAGCCTGTCAAGGCATCATTATGGCCATTCAGAAAATCTCTCCTACATTTATATTTTGACACAACACACAAGTAAGGTTACAGCTTGTGCTTGACTCTTTCCTGGGAACTCATGGTGCAGTTTCACCAAGTCAGCTGTGACACAGTAAGAGCATCTCAGCTTAGTCAAATCAATCTCATCTCACAGGCCAAATGTCTGGAGGCATAACACAGACAATCTTTTGCAAGTATTTTTTCTACAACATCATGTACAACACAAGAAAAAGATCTTTAATGCACTGGTTTTTTTCCTTTTAGTATGACATATTTTCATTTGGAAAGTATTGAAATATTCCCATTGCAATATTCTGAGAGCATGCAATGCAATTAATGTTGTCTCTATGCCTCTGAACAGGGAAGAAAATACTTATTTTATAGAACAGTGTAAATATATATTGTGAGCAAGGTAAAATTGTATCAGTATATTTTGGGAGGAATTCAATACTAATCCCATCAGGACTTGATGTTTTACTGAAATGAGATCATCAATTACTGTCTGTGTTTCCTCATGAGGTAATGTTTTATTTAAATTGTTTCTGATGTCTTCTGACAGTTTAAGCAAATGTAATTTTCATAAAAAGGACTTTTACTTCTTTCAGCTTTTTCCTTAGTATATGATTTCTAATAGAATTTTTGAGGCACTGGTGATTCTCTATTTTTATCTCTCTCTGATGTGGATGCATGTATAATATGGCACCTCACACCTTTACTTTGTTGAGTTGTGATTAAATGTAGTATTAGCCACCTAGATTGTTAAAAATTCAGGAAGTCTTTTTAGATACTTCTATATATCTGCGCATATATCCCTACTCAAATTCCTCCTTCACTTCCCTGCCAAGGAAAACAAATTACTGCTTTATTTCTGCAGTCTAGAAGTAACGGATAGCTCTATCAGTTATCATCACCAAAATCCTTAAAGCATGGCTTGCTTGCAAAGTAAGTTGGACATCCCCTTGGAATCACTTTCTCTGACACCCAAGCTTGGATAGTGTCCACAAGCTCTGTGGTACCTTCCAAAGAGGAAAGATCTCTGTGCTGGAATAAGAATCATCACCATCATCACTCATCATCATGGTCACAAAACTGGTTTTCTATTGAGAAAAAGTGATTGAAATGCAGGAACTTCAATGCTTTCTGTAGCAAATTAATATGCTAACTTGTTAACAAGTAGGGTTAATATTTATTTCCTGTCACCGTCAAAGTATCACTTCAACAGCAAATTTTATCACAGAGTGAGAACAAGAAACCCATGAGTGAATGCAAGAAACTGCCTTCCAATAACTTATGTTCCAGTAAAGACCAGAATTCAGGGCTATTAAAGGCGTATTTTTCATGCACTTGGTTACACAGCACAAAAACACTATCCTAACAAACTGCAGCATAATTGAATAAATTTTCATAGGAGATGACACTGGAGTGATAGGAACTAAGGACAAATGATAGAATTATATGAATAAAAAACCTGCTTGTATCATCTATAAACTTCCCTCCTGATACAGAAGCAAGGAGAAAAGCACAAAAAAACCCGGAAGGTAGTTGAAATAAAAGCAACGTAGACTACTGATACAGATAATCTCTTTATGACCAAACAGATTCTGGAACCCATTGAATCACATCTTTTAGTTACAATAAAAATCACTTCATGAAGCTTCAAATCCCTGATTTGCAGTGGGATAGGCATATATCTTTAACAACTTTCTTAGATGTTAGCTGAAATCAGGGATGCAACATGCTATCATGACATGCCCTCTACATATCCCATTCTTTTTCTGCCTTTTTCGTATTCTATATCACTTTTCCTGTACTCAAAAACTCCCTTTCACAAAATAACCTTGGAATTGCAGTTGCTTTTCTGATCCACTTCTCCTGATCTGTATATCTAGCAAAACTCAGGAGTAAAAATTACACCAATCAGTTCTTCTCAGCCTATGAGGAAAACAGAAACACGAATTACTATCTCTGAAATTTCTAGGCAGAGACCAGTGTCACTTTTTTGACCATCTCTGTTATTCCAGACTTGATAGCTCAGGAACTGTAGGAGGGAAAAACTTGGTAAATAAACCGTATATATACTGATCCTCACCTACTGCTGTCTGTCCATTACTCACTCCCACAGCTACCAAATTACCAATCAGTTGTCTGCATCCTGGTTTGCCTCATGAGTTCTCCACCAGGTACCCCGGGTATAGACTTTTATTCACTGTTACCTGAATAAACTGAAGACATTTTTTGTCCTTTTTGAGGCTTGAAAGACAGTTTCAGGACATATGTGACAAATCACAACCTGTACTCACACTACATGACGATGAATATTTACCTCCCTGGAGGTGCTGCAGAGGACCCTCAGACTTACAATGTTACTGCCAGGAGAGTTCCGGGTCACAAAAGTCAATTTTATCAGAACTGAAGTATTCCTCAGCAGGAAACTGAGGGTGCTTGGAGGAGGTGATAGAGAAAGTAGATGGATATAGACCTGGTGGGACCATAAAGGGGAGAAATGTTTGGCATGTGGCACCAAGGGCTGGCCAGGATAGAGTGCTGGGAGGGGTAGCCAAACACAGAGACCTCAGAGGCTGACATGTGAGTGGAGTTGGATCTGGGCAGATCACAAGGACTTCCAGGAAATGCCTTGCAGGTATCACACTTTGAACGCTACAAAAGCATTCAAGAGCATTGTTGTGTTGAACCAGCACAACTCTGTATACGTTTTGCCCATGAGGTCAAGTGATCTCAAAATCAGCACAATGCACCAGGTTTTAGGATTTTGTTTCAGACTTGCTTAATTCTCTCAAGTGGTAATGGACATAGCTGTTATTAAACGTGATGGCTACCTCAATAGTGCTGCCTTTGTCCTGCTTCCACTCTGAAAGGTTTGGAAAATTCCAATCAGCAGGTTGCAGGAGAGGTTAGGAAATGAGGAATGAAATGAGCAATAAGGATTGATCACCTAAGACCTACTGGTATATCTAAGAGGAGATGTTTCCTGGTTAGAGATCTTCTGCACATCCTACTTTTGTTTTCTAATTTCAGTATTAGATAACATTTAGATTTAATTGTAACCAATATCAAAATTGATTTTTAATGACAAATTGAATTACGGAGTAACAAATCTCTGTGACTGAAACTGTCTTGCTTTCTTCTAACTCTCCTATTTTGTCAACCAATCCAACGTTTTGTTTGTGAAGTACACAGGCAAAGATTTATAAACACAATAAGCACATTTAAATACTCACAGATGTCGGAAAACATTAAAACTAGTTCCCATGCTCACTCAGCAAACCAAATATGTTTAAATACCCACAGATGTCAGTGTGTTGCGACAAGTCCTCATGCCATATCAGCAAATAAAATTTAAACAGTTGTTTTGCAATGGATGTTTCTGTATAATTAGTGCCTCTGTCATGCTTTCAATAACTCTGCTCAAGTAGGAAAGCCACCATACACAAGCTCCTCTATCAATTCACTGTATGTCCTTCTCAGATATGTTTGGACCAAAAAGGATATTGACTTCTTAAGGAAGGTTTCTAAATCAACTCTCAACATTCGTCCAATGATAATTGTCATTATTGTTATATGCTATTCATTTAGTGAATTTATTCAACATGCCAGTAGAGCAATTTACCTCAGGGGCTTGAGGAGTGCCCGATTATTAGTATTGCCCAATTAGTTAATTCAGATGTGGCTTTAGCATGTTAAATCTAAGGGGACAGAGAAATACACAGATTTAAATAAAATGGGAGACATACTTTGGGACTATGGATGTTGAGATAGTTGTGAGAGCCCATAGTCAGCATAATCAAAGGAGGAAATTCAATATCTTTCAGGGCAAGGATGTCTGAATGGAGCCATCAAGAAATCATGAGTGAATTCATAGTGGATGTGGACTGGGAGGGCAAAGAGACAAGAAGAGCACTAGATGCTAATTGGAAGTTAAATTAATCACACCTTTTATCCCTGGAGGCATTTAAAAGATGTGCAGACATGGCCCTTAAGGACATGGTTTAGTGGTAGACTTGGCAGTCCTGGGTTATCAGCTGGACTTGATGATTTTAAAAGTATTTTCAAACGTAAATTATTCTATGATTTTATGAAAAATGCATAAGCATGTTGTTTAGGTGTTCTGTAATATAAACAAAATAAATAAATTATAAGATTTATGTCTTACACCTTAACTTCAAAATACTAAAAAGTGTTTTTCATCTGAGGATTATCAACATCTTAAATTAACAAATCAAACCAATATATTCCACTACCAAGAAGAGCTTCAGTGGTTTCCTAATGAATATGTAATGCCTACATTAACATTTTTATTAGGCATAAGTCATCATTTTTTCATATCCATAAACACAGTGGACCATGCATGAAATTACTGCTTTTCAAGAGAGTGAGTTGTGTTTCCTGTTGTAAAGACTTGTAAACCATTGCTTAACTGCTGTGTGGTTTCCACTAACAAGGTTCTTAGGGATATCTTTTCTCTTCTGTTGCTCAGGAAACATATGGCATTGACAGAACCACAATTTTATATAATTCATACATTTAACTAACAAAACATAACTAATAACGTAATCTAGCCTGGAGGAACTATGATGCTCTAGCTCAACAATTTCCTTCCTTCTCAAGAAATCTGAAAAAAAATTTAGAATCATGTCTCTTCCACAGAATATTGAAGCTTAAAATTTCTTCTGGAGGCTTGTACAGACTCCCCATGCCCTACTTTGTCAAAACTGTCCCAGAGCAACATCCCTGTAAATAAATATTCTTCTCACTGAGCAACCATAAGATTCTGCACAATAGGAGGCAGGCATATATTTTTGTTTACTAATATAGTGGCTAATGTTAACAAAAAAATCTATTTTAATAACTGCTGGGACAGTGATGAAAATAGTAGAGAAGAAAACTAAAACTGTGGAGATCTGAATGAGTAAGTCTGAGGGATGTGCTCTTTTAAAGTCAGTGAAGTCTTTGGTGAGCTTAGAGGTAAAATTTGAAGAGTTATCAGGTTGATCAGTCCTGATTCTGAAAGATTTCATTAACTGCAAATCTATCATTTACCAAATTGTAAAGGTTAATTTCACAACCACTTACTGCCTGACAAGTGCAATAGGTTCTTATAACAAAATTATTTGAGGCACAAGGTGGGTTTCGACCCCTATGTTCTACCCTTAGGGTAGGAGATCCCAAGCCCCTGGGACCGCATTGAATTGCTATTGTAAAGTAGTTTGATTGAGTGTCTCAACAAACAAAATTTACAGGCACCGCATGGAAAAGGAAACTATTAACTTGTTAACACTCTCGGGGTTTTAAATAACACTGTACTTAACATCTGGAAAATGGTAAAAAAGAAAATAAACAACAAACGAACTTACCATTGGAACTAAGGCTACCATAAAATAAAATACCTAGCATTTTCACTCCTATTCAATCTACCACTTGATCAAGTAATTTTTGATCCAGAATACTTAGGCATGAGCTATTAGTTTTGATCAGGTCGGACAGATTCCCCATTGCTTGCAACACAATTTGGTCTCACTAAGCAGTTCCTCCCATGACTCAGGAAAAGTGTAGAAACATTATTATACAGTTGTTTTGTGCATTTCTGAGCTTATCAAACCAATGCCACAAGGTTCTGTGGCTTTTATGCTGGTGCTGCATGTGACTCCTACACTCTGAAAAGCTGTTAGGCACAGATAATAAGCTCTGAGGGGCTGAATGTGATTATTGAAGGTGATCTAAACAAATCCGAAAATTATCTGTGTAAAAGGATACACCCATAACCTGGACCTGTAAAACCAGACTTTGCTATCAGTATTGACTAAAGAGTAGAATATTTTATTATGTTGTGCCCATAATAATAGATTATAATACTTAACATCCAAGGATGGTGATTTGGGCACATAAAGACCCATCAGAATTGTTTCCTCTACTTGGCATTAGAGAGGTACCTGTCAGCCTATTCTGACTTCCTTGTCAGAATACCTGATTGCTCAGGAAGGATGTACAGAAAAGCAGTTCAAGAAATGCTGGATTTTAGCAAAGAACAAAGGAATCAAACAAAAAACTCAAACATTTTTGACTGGATGTTGTCCTTGTAAATGCCATCCTTAACATGCAGGTATTGTAGTGTTCCGAATGAGCCAGAGACAGGCTCCTGATGTATAAGTAACCAGCCTAGTATCTGCCATCAGAGAATATTGTATTTCACGTGTGGGAAAGACTCGCAAATTAAAGTCATGGCTAAACCTGAAATGGTAAGAACTGAATTAAAAATCAAAGAGGATCCTTAGAAAAACAAATTTTTTCTTCAATATTTTCTATATTTTTTCTTTAAAACAAATTTTTTGGATGATGGTAAATACACGAGGGAGGTAGCTGTTTCCTAGAACATGAAATGGTTCTCATATGGTGGGTATTGTCCAGCTCTTTAAGATTATATCACCACAGCAAGCAAATTATATATGTCTGGCTGACGAAGCCCATAGGATACAGTGAATGAATCATGGCAAATATCACTTTTGGAATTATAATAAAAAACTTGAAAGGCCCTAACCATTTTTATATACCTTTCTTTTTAAGGATGCTGGTGTTAGAGCCATCAGTGATCAGTATTTCTACAATATAATACAAGCCTAACCTGCTTTCTAGGTATTGGAAAATATTTAGAATATAAAATATTAATACCTTAAAAAGTGAAATATCATTGTCCATGGCAGCTATTTATTTTTTTGTGTGGGTGGGGTTTTTTTATGCCTAACGTGGCCAAAGGAAAATTATATAGTCTTATTTATGCTTTATATAGGTTTTTGACACCTAGTTTCTAGGACTCTGTACAAACATAGACTTGCATAGCAAGACTATTTAGCTAGAGGGCTATACTGTACAACCTAGATATTTTTAATGTTTTAATATTTTTATTTTATTGTATATTGTTTGATTAGTGCATTTTAGCTTTTTCATTTTATTTTTGTAGCTTCTTGTGTGTGTATGTGTGTGTGTGTGTGTGTAATCTGTAATTGCATTTATTTCCTGTTTTTAGTAATGTTCAAATAGGTTCATCTATTTATCAGAACATTTTTGGTGGAAGGATCACAAGAACTACCTTTACTAATTTTGAAAGGTTCCCCACCAAAATTTCCTAAGCAACCAAGCAGTCTTGGAACTACATATCTGCATCTCAGAGTGCAAGGCTATGTGAAGAGGTTTTCTGAAATCCCTTCAGCCAGAAAAACTGCCATTGGTTAACAAAATGTGCATAGCAGTTATGATTTAAGTCTTTCCCCAAGATGCAAGTATTGATTTTTTTTGAAAACACTAATAAAATGCACAATGTCTGGTTTGCCTATCTTTATTCCACTGACAATAGTGCTGTTCTCCAGAGTAATGGCTTGTGAGCACATTGATAAGCACAGCAAGTATCCATAATTGTCAGATCACTTCATGCCATCAGCAGGCACTGAAGGTAATTAATATTTAATCATTCATTAGGAACACACAGAGCCAAAAACGACTATGAGTTGCTTTCAAATGTATTGGCACAAAGCTTATGGAAAGCCATGTGGCTCTATGGAAAACAGCTTACAAATTTAGTAAATATGTTGTAGCAATGCTATTATAGAACAGTTTATATCTTTATACGTGCACATCCTGTTAGGAGCATCTAGTCTGCAGCATGAAAAACCAGCACACCAATAAAACCAAAGATCTATGGGGCTGATTATGGAGCATATCTCAGAAAGGAAACAAGCCTCAATTTTAAAGCTTGTACTGGCTGCTATTAGACTTTATCCTTCACTGTTTAAGTTCACAGTTTCAACCTTTATAAACTGGCATACGTATGTGGGATTTAATACAATTATAATTTTTACACACCAGAAGCCAAGTCTATTCAAAACACAATAAACAGAGATCTGCACATCTTGATTGTCTGCCAGTGACTGTGTTGCTGCAAATAAGAACACTGAAGGGTTGGTTTTCTCCAAATATACAATCCCTTTCCTGAGATTTCTAGTGTCCTTGCAGTAGATCTCTGATACTGGAAGCCCACTGAGAACATCAGGAAAAATTTCCCACAACCCACACACCTGAGACTGCCAGGGTGCATATGTGAAAAAACCCATCAGTCAAAGAATTGCCATAGCAAAACAGTGATTGCGAGCATGCACTGCCTCTGAGACCGCATCTTTAGGAAGTAAGCAAGCAGAAAGGTTTTGACCTGTACCAGAACCATGGACTGCAGCTGTGTTGCACCCTTACATTGCTGCAGAATGGAAATGCAAGCTCATTCACACAACAGAGATATACAACGATATAGACAAAAGCACAGTGGTTTAGCACAGTCAGACCTCGTTTCACAACAAAGACCACCCACCATCTGCACCTCACACCTTACTAGATGGTGCTATTTGCTCTGGTAAAGGGAGGTGGTAGTTTAGCTCCCACTGCCAGGCAATATGCTGATCTCTAATTGTGCTGAATTACACCAGAGAGAAGTGGCAACGGAGTCGTCTGATGCAGAGCTCAGGAAGTCATCGTGAAACTAATGAAGAGCTGAAATTGTTTAGCCTGGAAAAGAGGAGGCTGAAGGAAAGGGTTGTAAAGCATAGGAACAGCCTGTGCAGGGAAGCTGTAAAGTCACCATCCCTGAAAGTGTTCAGAAAATGTGTGGATATGGCACGTGAGGTCATGGTTTCATGGTGAACGTGGTGGTGGTCCTAAATTGGTGGTTGGACTTGACAACCTTAAACATCTTTTTCAGCCTTAACAGTTCTATGAATGCTTTTGTTTGTGTTAAACTTCTCTCCGTAGTTTCCTTTTGCTCACCAAAACCATTTCTTAGAAATTTGTATCCCATAATCTCCAGGATCTCAAAAAGTGCACAAAATTTTTAACAAATAAATTTATCATGAAATGCAATAGCCAATCTTTTTTACCCCCTCTTTTGCAGTCAGAAAATACTTTCTTACTAAAGTTTTCTTACTATTGGGTAAGAAAAATATTTAGCAGACCTAAAACATAGTTGAAGAGCACAGAGTTCACATAATTTTTCTTTAAAATAAAAATGTTGAATTAGGTGTTCTTTTTCCAAACAACTTACAAGTATCTGCTCATTTATGAAAACAAAACACTTCTATCTCATTTTCAATATTAGTCTATTTAGAATAAGAATTTGGCAAAATTCTAGTCACGTTTAGGAAAGATAACTTCGAAATAATTGCATGTCTTTTTTCTCCTTCCCTCCTGCAAAACACTTTGAAAAACTTTCTATTCTAGGTGTAGAAATGTTGTCTTTTATTACTGACACCAGCATAATCTATTTAAACCAGAGGGAATTTGGTGTTTAGAGATCAAGACACATATATTTCTCCTAATTCCTCATCAAAATATGAAGAAAAAAAAAAAAATCTTATCCCTGGATCATTACTCTTATGCTGAAATATTCTGAATCCTGAGTGTAGTGATTAATGGTTGAGAAATCTGCAAACCAAAAAGCTACAGTGAATGTAGCCAAAAGGCATTTCACTCCCAGAAGGCAATTAATAGATGGCAAGAATACTGTTGGTTTGTAATGTTTAACTGGTAGTGATGTCACAGAGCTGGGTAAATGGTAGAAGTGCATTAATGGTCCCCAGACCCCAAATCTCAGCACTGATTAAACCTGAGTCATAGACTAATGAAGAGGCATTTATACCTTCAGCCTGTGCCATAAATAACTATACATCATTAAAGTCAGCTAATAAGGAGTCAGAAGATGTTGCCTTACCAGTACAAGCACATTTTAGAGATATTTAGAGACTTTTTTCCTTAAATGATGCATTAAAAATCACACAGAGGAACTACTCAAGCCTGTCAGCAGTGTTTCTTCTGGGAAACTATCTTGCACACCACAAAGAACAAAGTTCTTCAAACATAGAAGTTTAGCAGAACATATGCTCTTTTAGTAAATGGCACACTTTTAAGTAGGTAGAAAATTCAGCAGTAAACAGAACCTTTGACTAAAAAGAACCTTTCAGGTTTAGCTGGGTTGGTTTTTTTTTTGCAAATTGGCCATGAGATGATTACAGTGCACCCTGTCGGACACATTATTCATAGGTTATTCCTAGTTATAAGCCATAGATATCCTTTCCACTCACCCAAGAGGCTGGGTTTTTAACTATTTCCACACAAGAATTAGCCTCAAAAATTCCTGAGGCTTAGAATAGCGATTTTGCACTAAAAGCCCCTCCCCAAGACTTTACTAATCCACTGCTGCAATATTTGCAGTGGCTGCAACCAAAATAAGCCTAGCAATAAACCCCAGCACCTATACTTATCTAGTGGCACTCACTTCACTTTTAACTATGTAAAGTTTTGAAGCTAATACTGATTCTGGGAGAAGCTTCATTAGCATGAAAGCTGTCATTTATTAATCTCAAACTATTTTTAACAAATTCAAATATTTTTAATAAATTACAGATTTAATGAAGTGGCACAACCATGTTTTAAAAAATACCACAGTGATTAATTAAGCAAGAATATAAAATTTCATTGGTTTATAAGTAGCCACTACATATTTTACACAAATATATCCAAACATGAGTGCCATTAATAGAATTTTGTTTGCAGGCAAGCAACTCAAACAATTGAATTCCATAATTTAATATGAATTGAATTTTTGCTTGGCTTATATGTAAATAAATGTTATTTGAATATCTTTCATCCCAGGAGGGAAGACTTCTAAAACACTGCACTTTTCTGCATTTTATATTTAGTGAAATATTTCCTCATTTAGTACTCTTAGGCAAATATCCTTGAAAGATCCAACCCGAACTTGTTGATATAGCAAAGAAACATACTATCTTTATTTTTAAACAGAGTCTTATTCCTGAACAGTTTTTCCATGGAGAGTAGACACAAACCACTGAGACTATAGCTGTCAGTCATTGTGACTTGCGGAGCAGACACAGAAGAAGGAGTTTCACCTGATGAAGTTGTTCATAAAATACAGGTGAGGGTGAGACTGATTATTGAGGTGGTCACTGGAGAAATCAGAAGTGCATAATTGATGGAGAATTTTATGCCTATAAACCACAAATGGGTCCAGATAGAGAAAAGAGTCCCTGAGTAGCAGACACACAAGGCCTTGCCCGACCGACTTGCACACATCTAGACTGCACCTGATACCAGATCAGGAGCAGGGACAGAACAATTACATTTTTAACATGAACCCTGCCCATCAGCCACTTTGAATAAGTTGGTCCCATCGAACTAATAACTACACCAAAAGTATTTATCTCCACAGGCAGTATGGATATTTGTTGTGTTCCGCATATGGCCAGCCTGCTCATGCCCCAGGAACAAGTCTCCATGGAGCACCCACAAACCTGTCAGACAAGAAATTAATGTTTATCTGCTGAGGACACAAATGATTGTGTACAGAGGCTGGCCCTCCTGGGTGTCATTAACCTTCATACAGAGCTCCCCTAAAGAGAGGAGGGTTTCCAGTAGTTTTTGCCATTTGATGGGCATACAGTGACACACAATAATAAATGCCAAGAAGGCATTCCAAATTGTGAATGTCCTGTATCATGCAGAGCCATTTACCTTAAACTTTTACAGAAGGAACTGGTAAGATTGATGAATAGGAGACCAAGTTTGCATGCTACCTGATGTAAGAATTAGGTATCTACTGGGAACAATGTCTTAAAGACAGGGAAATGAAAGTCTTTAAGTTACTTCCCTGAAAAAGGCAATTGGAATTGGCAACACAAAGATTTACAAAGAGGAGAGATTACAATGAGATACGAAATCAAGGATGAGCAAAGAAATTAAGAGAGGACAGTTTCTCAGAGTTTCAAACAGGCTTTTAGAATAAAGTCACAACAGCTTAATGTTTTCTACTTCTAAACAAAAGGTTGTGTTTCTTTTATGCTGTTAAAAAGTCAATGTTATTAATCTCCATGTTTCTGTCACACAAAATTTGGTGAGAGGTAGGCAGAAGGGCTTGAGAGTTTTGATATCTGATATAGAGTCCTAGTTCTCTCTAGAAACTGGTCAAGAATGATTATTACTGTTCTAATAGCTGCATTCCAGCTTTCACAGTGCTTGCTTATGAAATGCTATTGCTATCAGACCTTGGTTTAAACCATTATGTAGATGATAAAACATTTTGGAATTGGAGGGCTGTTTTAATAGATCACTTTACTTGACCTATCAGGTAAGTGCAAAAAACTGCCAAGGCAAGATTACAGCTGCATCTAAATCAAAGAACTGAAATCTTGGAAGAAAACGAGACTAATTTTCATGGTGTCTTCTGCCTCGGTAGCAAAGCCAGTAAATAGCCCTCTGACAAGGTGCCATGAAATTTGTGAAAAAATGCCAAATTCTTGCTTGAGCAGTGTGTCGGAGAACTTTGATTAAATTAGCAATATTTTCCCTCCCACCCATATAAATCGGTTTCATGTGTGTTAAAGTGATTGGTGTAGTTCCAAGACCACACATAGGAATCTGTCTCAAAACAGAAGAGATCAGAAATTCTTGTAAAAGGGAAGAGCCAGAGGCGGTGCTATATCCCAGCACTGTATGCACTGTTAGTGTTAGAATACACTGTCCAGTAAATTGTCCCTCAATACATTCAAAGATCCTTGACCAAAGAGGTTTTTATCATTCACTGTTTTGCATAAGAACTTCTCAGGTGAAAGTTGTGTCAAAATTTGCCTGCAAGAACTGAGCATTGTACTTTGCATAGCATCAATCAGCAGCTTTGATTTATGATGACAAAGAGCATCAGACTAACCAGAAAGGGTCATAGTTAATAATTTAACTGAGGCAGGCAGAATTATAAGGGCAAAACCATTAGACATCTTAAACAAAAAAATAGCCAGGAACAACATTAGCAGCAAATTACTAAACACACAATTCTGGAAAACCCCTAAGGTTACGGCTACTTGTTATGATATCACATTACCCAGCTCATTTCAATATGCATGAAGCAAGACACATATCACTTGTCACTTCTACTTTTTTCTTCCCAGCGCAAAACAGGGATAACAAATCTCCTGAAGGAACAGGTGGAATTGATGATGCAAACCACTGCTTATGAAAAAGGGTCACAATGCAAACAAGAAGGTCGCTGAAAACAATTTGAAACATGGAACCCAATTTTATGGTTACTGAATTTATATTATTTATAAATTAGCGCAGCAACCTGTCACATCTGGGACAATATCCAAAAATAATTCAAATAGAAATAGGCCTTGTGGATAAAAGCAAAAAGAACAAAAACTAAGTATAAAGGAGAAAATGATTTTAAAAAAGGTCAAAGTATGTGTTTGTTTGTGTGTAGGAAACAATATACAAAGTCTTGTAATTTCCCTGTAAATACAAAACACTGCACACTTCATCTATATCCACACTGAATATCTGCTAATGTCATTACAATTTTGGCATCATTATTGTGTTGTACTAGAAGGAAAATCAATCCGTTGTGTATAGCATTTTCTTATCTGTTGGGAGCAGAAGCATGCTTTTTGTGGAGCTGTAGAATCTGTTCCTGCCAGCTTAAAATGTTACATGCTGCAAATGTAGTGTTAAACCATTTTATAAAACCTGGCACTTCCTCCCTCTATTTGTGCTATAGAAGACAGATCACATTTAACAAACTTTGCTCTCATTATAGACTATTGCTGGAGTTGAGATAATGTGTTTCCCTTTCTTTCAAAATTTGTGCTACAGAATGACAGCATTTTAAAAAAATCTGCCTTTGGTGACCATGAACTGCATGATATTTTAGGTTGTTTTAAGCTCAGAATCAAGCTTTTCCTCTTGTGCTAAACCAGAAAATCTGTAGGTACTTCACTGTCTCAGGTGATCAAATTTGGTCAGCACAGGATGGCACAGTGATAACAGATTATGTGTCACTTTCCTCCAGAGCAAAAAAAGAGCCAGATGGAGTTTTCTAGAATTTCAGCCAATCTTCTCTTATTTCCAAAAAGCACCTGACAACTGCAAATCGAGTTTAACACTGGTGGTGAAAGTCAATGGACTTAATTGTGACTGATGTTCAAGAAAAAATATAAAGGCAAATGCCAGCACATTTAATTGAATAGTACTGACTCCTGGACCAGAAAGCTAACTCTAGCTGGTGGGGTTTTTCTGCTTAAAGAACTGGAATGTGACAGTTTTTTTGAAACAACTGATAACTTGAAGTTAGCGTAGTATACAATCAGATACATTGGAAGTTTTTCATTCTAGTTCCTGATCTGGATAGAAAATTAGAATTATGTTAATGGTAGATAATATCAGGATAGTATCAGTGTTGTTTCTGCTGCCTATTGTTTTTCATTGCTTCCCATGACAAGATACCTATGAAGCTCAGTTGATAACTGCAAGGCCAGTAACGAATAGACTGGAAAGTATATCCTTGACATATATTTTCCATTCTATAGAAAAAGAAAGCTATTCTGGATTACTCACATCAACAGTTTCATTTTGACCTTGTATTTATGCTGGCAGACTGGCCAGTGACAGTCAGATGTTGGTACCAATCAATGCTGTCACAAACTCACAGAACTTTTTTCTTTTTTTCTTTTTTTTTTTTTTTTTAAACCAAACAAAAACAAATCCAAGAAATGCTCACCAATACTGATTGTTTACAGAAGGAAGTCAGGCTTCAGAGTGATGCATCTAGAAGACAGTGTTATGGTAGGAAAGCCCTGAAAAACACACATCCAAAACATCAGTTAGGCAGCTTGGAAAATGCCTATCCTGTTGGAGACCAGCAGCTGCCGTGCAAGGGTCCTGCTGCCTTCTGCTCACACCCTAAGGAGCTATTACATGAGACATTATACTTCAAAGACATGAGTTCCAATATTACATCCTGCAAGCTCAAATTGGTTCCATAGAGCTTAGGAAACGAAATAAAAATGAACATAAAAGTTTCTTACAGCCCAGGTCCCTGAGCAGTGAGCACCAGCAGTGAGATGCCAGCCAGCTGTTATCAAAGATCCAGTTTCTTACAGCTCTTCCTAGCTATCAGACATTCCTGAGATGTAAGATTAAAAAAAAAAAAAAAAAAAGCTGAGTGCCTGCATTAACACAGCTAAAAACAAATCCCCTTCCCCTTAGTCCTTCTACTTTTCTGTTTTCCTGAAATGAGAGAAGCTACTGACCCCTTCCCCCTGCCACCTACAAAAGAAAGTATCACCTCTTCTTTCATTTTTGTAGTGAAGAAAATCTGACTGGGAGAGGAAAACATCATCCTGGGAACAGAACTTTTTCACCCCTGCAGGGTGCGATCACTGTGCTTGCAAGCAAACCTGTTGGCAGCTTCCTTCATCAGCCCTTGCCCTGATGTTTTAACACTCCTTTCCTCCTCTCTCCCCAAATGACTCAATTTTGGTAAGACTTCCCATGATTATTGGTTTCGCCCGCCTACAGGTTGAAGATAAGAAAGCATTTCAGCCAGAAACATAAAATGCAACAGGGAATTAAGGTAGATTGAATTTTCTTTTTAGCTTGGAGTGATGGGTGAGAGGCTTTCCTGAACTAGTAAAGGAGGATAGGAAAAGACAAATTTGAAATTTTACAGTACCAATATTCAGAGACATAGCACATTATAAAACACTGATTTCAAAGCAAACTGGCTACCTTCAGCCAGGAAAACTAGGATGAATAACTGAAACTTCCCAAACTCCCCAATTTACTGATTTTAGTCTTACTGAGCCACAAGACAGTAAGTTTTCCTTTCATCCAAGTTCTCCAGCAACAATATCTGAACAATAGCATTCAGTCTTAATGAAACACTTTATCTTGTATTATATAGCTTGCTTCCTCATTAAGGCCATTTCTTCCTGGTGCTGGTGACCACATAAACCTAACAAACTCATTTACATAAAGATGCAAAGCTGCTATTCTCTCTCATCTACTTCTATCCAGAAAAAATATCCTCACTGTGATAATTTCAGAGCTGTTTAAAAGCCAAAGGAGAATAATCAGTAAGTTAAATCATTATTCTTGTTGTCTATTAATAAAAGTTATCAGAAAAGGCTGGTTTTGGTGAAGTAAGAACAGCTGGAAAGACAAGAAGAGACAGCTAGGGACATGGCTGGGTACTCTTGTTTTCATTGATTCTAGACCTGTGTGGTCTATTGGGAAAGTAGTTAAGCCTGTTGGGAAAGTTGCCACAAGATATTGAGCAAAAGGAGAAGGAATTTACAAAGTGCTTCTCCTTCCGTTTTGCAAGACTTCCCTGTACTACAGCAGGGAGCAATACACAGAATTGGCATGATATTTTTCCGGAAAGAAGGAGAGAAAAACAGGCTGTGGCAACTTTTGAAAGGAAGGATCCTAACTACAATATGGATTATATTTTTTGACATCTAACTAGGTCAGCATGGTGTGCCAACTATGAGACAGTTGATTGTTCTAAAAATACTTACCGAGGTTAATAATCCAAATTATTATTCTTGTTCTAGGCTGAAAGCACCATGTTGCAAAAAGTTTACAACGTACATTAAATGAAGACAACACTGCACAGGTGAATGATGCATGACCCTCAATGACACAGGGAGGGTACAGACCTTCAGTAATAAACATGAGGAAGAATGGGAAGAGACCCCAACAAAAACTAAGCTCCCAGAGGAATCTGAGGGAGTCAGTAAATAATTAAATGTATCTGAAAAGAGAGAATATAGGTTCCTCTGGATTCATTCTTTGGACTTGAATCCAAGCTTTCAAATAATAAATTCTATAT
Source organism: Acanthiza pusilla (assembly GCA_036630365.1). Classification (NCBI taxonomy): domain Eukaryota; kingdom Metazoa; phylum Chordata; class Aves; order Passeriformes; family Acanthizidae; genus Acanthiza; species Acanthiza pusilla. Next base: position 118,803 of record JAXCHO010000017.1, read on the forward strand.
GCGCATGAAAGGAACTGGATCTCTTAGGAGGGCAGATGAAAAAGTCTTTAAGCTTCCTAGCAAGGTCAGTAGATCTATTTAACTCATAATGGTGAATTCAAGTACTATTTAAATTTATTTTTCTTCCCTGGAACTTAATACCTGAGCAGAGTCACTTCTGTCCCACTCAATGTCAGAGCACTCTCCTGATGGAACACAGATTTCCATTTTCATTTAAAAAATGTATAGGAATATTTTACTCAGAGAGGAGGTAGCAGAGGTTCATACTTTAACACTTAGTGATTTTAACATTCAGCTGAGTGGGAGACTTGATCTTCTCAGCTTAACATTTTGACAACCACTGCTACCACAACAGTTTCCTATGTAGTGCACTCAAAATGCAGCTGTTGAAGGCTGGGCTGAGTCCTTTTCTCATCTTTTCAATGCTGAGGTCCTGGACAGACATCTTTGCAAGAGTCACAGGCAGCCTTCTGGAATCCTTTCATCTTGTCCATATTCCCAACACGATATCTTTTTGTTTCTAAAACCAGTGAATGCTTCAACAGCAAAGCTAAGAGAAGCCCTTGGTAGGTATCCAAACCTGTCAGTGCTTTAGGTGAAGAGTGTCCCAGCTCAGATAGGTTTGGGCTTGTTCTGTTCTGGGTTGCAAGGTGGTATTGTATGGTCATCATTGAAATAGTTTCCAGATTTGGACCCTGCCTGGGAAACTACCAAGATTTTAGCTGATCTAGTGAAATAAAAGTGGAGTGCATCCATCCTCCTATGCACATCTGGATAAGATTAACTCTTTTTCTAAACTGCTAACTTGGGCAGCTAACTAGTTTGCAAAGAAGTATTTCTGTGGGCTGTGCCCTGTTTGATATAGTGACCTACTGCTAAGTATAACCTAATTTCACAGTTTAATGGTGAGCTTTTTCTTAATTTTTCATATGCACAATTAAGCACTATAATAATGTAAGGGATTCTAAAAGACAATCCTAGTTTCCAGATACAAAAAGGAATAAGGATCATATTGATTATATACTTAGGGGAATTCCTCTCTTTGGAATTTCTGATAGATGGCTCTCTTTACAGGATATTCTGAAGACAATATGAAAGGGGCAAGAAAAATATATAGAATTGTTGCTAGATTAGAAATGGATGACAGGAGAATTATGAGCATGTCCAAAAAGCTGGTAAACTCCAGTGATATCCTTAAAAAATTACTTTTAGCAATGAGATGTTGATAATATAACATCAGGTCCAAACATATCTGAAAATTGTGACCCCAGGAAGGATAGGGCTCTGAGCAGACGGCAGTTTCCATGGTCTGAGTGCCCAATAACAAAGATGTTCTCTGGAGTTTCAGAGGATGCATGCAGGAGTTGAATGGACAAAGACGTAAACTGGTTATTGGAGCAGATAACAGACTGAGCTGCTAGATAAGGAAAATATCAAGCACGGGGAGGCAGAGTGCCCCAAACCCAGTTCCCAGTTTCTGAGATGTGCAAGCATCTTACTACACTTTTTCCATAATCATGAAGTGCTTCAAGAAGAAGAAGAAGAAGCGTGAAAGATAGGAATAATGATGCATTTTTTTCCTACTTAATTAGGAAAAATTGAATGCAAACAAGATGGAGGAGAGGGGAGGGTAAAAATTGTTCTGAGCAGGAAAAGGACATTTTACACTAGCAGAGTACTCTTTGCTGGGTAGTAAGTCTACATGACAAGCCCTTACAGTGCTCTCTTGTGTTACTCCTGACTATAGGCTGGCTGAAGATGAGGCTAGAGCTTCACACACTCCATCGTTAGTCATATCAGAGTCTGCTGTGTAAGCTAAGTATCTTTTATGAAAATATCTTCTGACAGGCTGAACCTTCAGGCATTTCTTACCCTGTGTCCTTGTGAGCTCCTTCATGGCATCAGACCAGTCCAGTTGTTGACAATCACACGCTGTCTTGCCGTGGGGCCAGCCCTGTATGTGACAGGGAGCTCTGTGACTCTGCTGCAGCAAGAGTGTGGCGTCTGGGATGGAGAATCCAGCTTGGCAGGGATAGCAGTAGCCACGATATCTGTAATGCAGGTATTGAGGAATATGTTTTTACATTTTGGTGAGTCCAAAAGTGGACAGACACTTTGCTTGCATATGCATCTGAGGCTGTGGATACAGAGCAGGTCTGGACTTGAGACAGTCTCAAATTTATGTTTGTAAAGCAAAGAAAATAAGGCTGAAAAGGTGGTGATTGTTCCTCTGTTAAAGTCTATGTTTCCTCATTATCACAGAGACCTAGACATGGCAGGATGTCTGAGAGTCCAGAAAAGGCAATGAGCCCCTGATCTTACTTTGATTCTAAACCTTGTTTGAATGAACAAAAAAATTTTTAACCTTTCTTTTTGGCCTAAACTTCTCTAACACTCAATAACCCTGTGGTTATGTGGGCGGCTGGTCACTAAATTATGGTCTGCAGCAAAATACTGAAGTCCTGGAATTTTTTTATCACCTGATGGGTTCTACATTATGGTCAATATTATTTGAAATCAGATTGATTAAGTTCCTCCATCTGTGTGCTCCAAATGATTGACTGCAGTGTAAAAGTGTCACAACTCACAAGAGAAACAAAAGTGCAGAGAGGAGCTTCTAGCAGATGTCACTTCAAGAAGAACCACCAATTTCCAAAACAATAAGAAATAAATTGTTGCCTGAGCCAGCCAAATACACGGCACATTGATTAAAGGCACATTCTCTAATACAACGATCAATACTCTCTGTGAAATAAATACGATATTAAGACTACAATTTCCCTTCTGTAGAAAATTAAAAGACCTTAATGTAAACAGATGAATGGCAGATGAAAGCAACAGAACATTTCACAGAACTATTTAAGGTCACCTGTTTTTCAAGGAGTTTTTTAGCACTGTGCTTCCCTTAGCATCACTGTTAACTCTTGCCTAAGTATTCCACTTTTTCTCCGTCTAGAGCTTCTGTGCCAATCCAGCTATTCATGCTTGGCTGACTGAGATCATATTTTATGATGTGTAGTTCCTGTTGCTTTCTTTCTCTCTGGTACCTTTGTTCAAGTTGATTCTCATGAAGAATTAGTTAAGAGTTATATGCCACTGAAAGTAACACACTGGCCCATGGCTTTCTCTCTGGTCCTGTCTTAGTCTCTAGAATGCGTAATTGTTGGATTTTGGGTTTTACTTGTTGTTGATTTTTTTTTTTTTTTTAAACACACTTAGGAAAAATACCAGAGCAGTTTCCATTACAAGCACAAACTGTTAGCATAAGTGTCTTGCACCTTGGTAAGCCTTCTGTTTAAAATACTGCCCCAGAAAAAGCAAGGGATCATGGAGGTGATGAATCAGACTATGCAGAATAAGTTTTTAGAATGAGCAGAGATGGAAAGTATCAGGTATGCGTGTTGAACAGGGGTATTTTTGCTTTAGAGTGTTTAAAGTTTATTTCCATGTCTAACCTTCATTATTAACCTGAAAAGGAAAAGCTATAGGCACTAAAGCCATCAGGACTTTTGCACGTGTTGTTGCTGACACCCAGAAATAATAAAAAGAATTGCTTTAAATTTTGTGTTGTTTTGCAAACAGTTAGAGGGCAAATTCAACCATGTGTGGATGATGCAATTTCATTACATTGCACTGTAGATGTGAAAAACTTTGCTAGAACTCTTCATTGATTGAGTTTTTGTTAGTTCATTCAGGGTTAGTTTTATTTCTTTTCATATTTTAAATAACACTAACAGACACATACGGACACACACACACATATACGTATATATATGAATATAAAGCAGGTAGATTGGCAGTTGTCTGGAGCAACAGACTGCCACAGGCATAAGGATATGCATAACTCCTGCCAGAGCACTGGAAGCCAAGGTCTGGCCGCTGCTGCCAGAGCCAAAGGCAGAGCAGGGGCATGTGGGATGGTGCCTGCTGCTGCTGCAGGATTGTTTGGCTACAGCCAAGTCCATTCTGACTTCCCCCAATTTGCATCTGGCCCCCTGTGCTATGGCCCTCCTTCTGCAGGAGGCTGAGCCAGGGACCTCAGTAAAACCTGGTGGGCTCCTTGGCACAGCTCCATATGTCCCCATAAGGATCTGGCAGCCACAGGAATATCTGTCACCTCAGTGCCTGGAGCTCGTGTATTGCCTTGCAGATTCAGCTGGACGGTCACAGCCCTAAAATCCCTCCACAATTTCATTTCTCTGGTGAGCTCTGACGCTTTCAAATTACAGTCAGCCATTTGGAGCACACAGATGGAAGGAAATTTCACAAAATTTATTTTCAGGCACACAGACCATAAAGGCACTATGGAAGACCATTCCCCACTAGCAAGGAGGTTTCAGAGTTTCAAGCTTCATTTTGTCATAAGTGGGACCACAATGAAGTGACAAGCCATTGCAAATGACATCCCAGCTCTCTCCTTCTTTCCTGCCTCTCTTCTTCCTAAGGCAGGATTTGCCCAGCCAGAGTCCAAACCATAAGTCTCATTTGAGGGAGATGAAAAACTTAATTTGCCTACATTTCTGAGAAGTCTTGCACAATCACTGAATTCCAGTCATTCCAAAGTACAGTTTGGTATAAAAGGCAAATGATGGCCAGTGACAAAACAGACCGTATTTTATGAATAAACCATCCCCAAAATCAAAACATGGAGCAGAAGAAAAATCTGTGGTTTACTCCTATTAAAAGTCCCTCTATTTAACATATAAGCCCTGTTTGTTGAAGCATGCCCTATACAAATAGTTTGGGAATTATATTTTAGGGGATTTTACTTCTTGGAAATAACTGTTCTGGATGAGCATAAGAAATTCAAATCAGGTAACATCTCAGCTTCACAAGAAGACTTGCTTTCCCAGGCTTGATAGATTTCCATGACTTCAGCTATAATGTTGTACTATGCAGTTTCCCTTGGTGTCCTTTACTTCTCCAGAGTAAAACCTTGTCCTTTCAGCACAAACCACCTGCTACACTGTGGAGGAAGCCTTGGGAGAGCCCAGCCACTGCAATGCTCCACAGGACACTTACACCTTTCCTGACCATGTGAAGAAACACAGGGAAGGAAGAAGTAGACAAATACAAGAGCTCAGTTCAAACCCTTGACAGAAAGCACTTCAAGTTCTGCCATGGGTTTTAGAAGTGTGTTTTGATATCCAGTGGTATTTTTCCATGCACCAGCAGCTGCACTGACTGTGGTATTGCTGTTTCCACTAGAAGCAACCTGAAGAAAACAAACGGAACAAAACTGTCAATAACAGGATGTTGCTGGGGGGGTGAGGTTACACCCAAGGCCAGGAATGGCAGGGTGAGGATTATATCTGGACTGGCTGGAATAATGAGACCATGAGATATATGCAGGGGGAGGTACAGTATAGCTTGAGTGTCAGCCCCACAGTTTATACTACCCATGCAGCCCAAAAAAAGTGGGGTTAGCCTGGCATGAGAAACTGCTAAGAGGAAAAGTGAAGAAAATTAATATTTTCCATTTAAATGGTGTTGGAAGCAACCTTTCAGAGAAAGGTTGGGAAGCTCACAGGAGCAATCAAATCTTTACAAACTTGCAGGTTTTATACCCAGCAAAAAATGGGGTTTAAGGTTTGGTTTGGACAGGTGCTCTTTTCTTTTCTCTCAGAGAGCAGCTCCTTACTTTTCCTCCCTTTGTTCCTTGTACTCCCTATAGCCCTGTGGTTTGCTGTCCCTTTAGGCACTGGCTAAGCCTCAAAGGCAGCCAATCTCATACAAAAAAAAATGTAAATGAAAAGAACAACAGACAAAGGCCAAAGGCTTTTAAATGAGTTATTCTTCATGATGTTTTTCTGTCATGTGTAATAAAGTCAGCTGCATTCCTTGTCATCTGGATGCATTCCAGGGAAATGCAAATTGTCACAACAAACAGAATAACTGGGCAAGAAAATGGTCTTTTCAGGCCTCTTCCTCTTGGGATGTTTCATTCAGTTATTTCTTGATGTGTTCACTTTCAGGTAGGTGTATGAAAATTCACCTTGCTAATCCCAGAATGATATAAAGAATTGAGATATTATATGGGAGAGCCATTGGGAACTGTGCTTCTAAAACAGTATCAGACACTTTATGTTAATTGGTGGATTTTAACTTATAAACAGCTATTTTATGGAACTTAATGGCATTGAGATATGCAACTTGTACAAACAAGACTGATAGTTTTAAGAATAATATCACCATAAAAAATTAGAGGATTGCAGATCATGGATGCTTAGGTAAATTTTGGTTTATGTGATAAACCAAATAAACTTTTGATTTCATATGCTATGATGAAGACAGCAATCAAACACAAGAGAGAAAAATGAATGTGTATAAATGTGGAAAACAAAAATAAATACAAATGCAGAAAAAAATAAATCAGAATTTTTTTGGATAATATATTTGAATGGATAATTATTCTGACAGTCAAATCTTTCCATTATTTCAACTTTAACCTTATCAATGTCAACTTTTAGCCATAAGCTGTTAAATTTTGCTATTAGACAAAATATAGTTTGGGGTTTTTTTTTCTGGAAGTTGTGAATAACAGTATTGCATGAAAGTCTCTGTCAGAGAATTACCTGAGACACAGACTTCCCTGACAGAGTGACAGAGAAGATGTTATTAAAAGCAAGGATCTTCAATTTAAGCTTGATATAAATGATTTTGTAAACTGTCAGGGAAGATAACTAATAACTCTGAAAGGTCCTTCAGAAGGACAGCAGTGATAAAGCCCCATGGAAGCCTTGTTAAGAAGAACAAGCTCCTACGGATCAAGAAGGGGGTTAATTATGCTTCAGACTTGATCAGTGATCCTGCTGCACATCCTCCTCAGTAGGAGCCAATGCCCTGGATGCAGCCAGAGACCCCAGACTCTCACTGGCTTGGTGTCAATCTTAAGTTCCTAAAGCTGCTGTGATATGGACATTGTCCCTCTGCTTTTTCTGTGTGGTTGTCCAAGGATAGCCTAAGCTCTAGTAGAGACTACAGGCCAGTAGGAAGACTGTCTCCTGAAAGGAGGAAAAAAAAGTTGATATTCCACAGCTTTCGTTATTTGCATTCAGAAGGAGAAAGGCTGTGACACTTTTTATTTCACATTGAGGCCTCTAATTTAAAATATGTTTTCCCTGTAAAAATCAGTGTTCTGCCACCAGAGGTATGTCAAGAGAGAGGGATGGAGATGGAAAAGTCCTTAAAGAAAGAGCAAAGGGAATCACTTTTTACATAATCTTGGGTGTGTTAACTGTCTCTGTCCACTGCTGAGGGTGTCTTTGTTCCCAGGTTGTTGCTCCCTTCCTAGTGACCTGCAGCAGAATTGCAGGAGCTTCTGACTTTATCCTGGAGGAGGGGACATGAGTCTTACCCACCTAAATCCTCCCTCTCATATAGGCACTTATTTTGCACTTATAAATATAGTAGGCAAATAAATTATATCCTGAATTAATTATCTATGTAAAAACTACATCAAGCAATAAACAGACCTGAAGGGGTAGCCTAAAGAGACATCCTGTACACTCCTGTGTATCCTCTGCTTCCACCATCTATTAAAATGGAATGTATCTCTTCCTTCCACCAAGTGTAACACTGAATAGTTGTACTTCCAACTGAATGGGGACCAACATTTTTCTATAATGGATCATAAAGAAGACATGGATTGAATTTCCAGCTAGAATGTGACTCATCCTTCATTTTTGTCAAAAAATCTGTGCAGCAGAAAATGTATTTGCCTAATTTATTTTAAATCTATGATTAGCAACAAGTTTGAGGCATGATGACAAATAGGGGTTTTTAATGCCTAACTACTACATTCACAGAAAATGCCATTTATGTGCAGGACCAGTGATGCAGCTGTCTGACTCTGAGAGCCACTTACATGAAAATGGGACTTGTGCTTCAAAGCCTGAACCTCCATTTGGCATTTGCTGCTCCATAAAATAGTCCAGCATACCTTAGATAGCTGCTTTAAAGGTATAATAACTATTATTTCTCAGACCATTAATGTATTGTCGACCTGGAAGAGTACCATTTTAAGCCTTCTAAAGGCTTACATAAGGCTTACTTACATTTTAGTTAAGTTTATACTCAGCTTGCTAGTTCAGTTTAGTTTAACAGACAGTTGCTCCCTATTCATCTATACAGAGAACTTTTTTTTCTACACTCTCTCCCTGAACCTCAAGTCCAATAGCCAAACAACATTAAAGACATTCTGAAGCAGTCAGTGATAAATCTACATATCAGAAATACGTGGTGTGGGAAATATATGCCATTTCTCTTATTCTGGGTGCTTAATATTGGATATTGCAGGAGGTGGAGCTGCATGGCTCAGAATATAAAGTCATGAAGCCTTAATGCTCTTAATCTTGGTAGGATTAATTAATTTGTGTCAGAATGTTTTTAATACCATCATGGTTTAGGAATGGTATTCCCCAGTTCAATGCCTCCACCAAGACTCTCCCAAACCAGAGAGTATTCCCCACTCCTTCCTGCCCTTCCCACTCCATTAAGATGGAGTTGGGAACTGGAGGCACAAAAGGTGAAAATCAGAGGCTGAGAAAAGAACAGTTTACTAGGAAAGAGCAGTATGGTTTCCTCTCTGATGTCATATGAGGGAAAAACCCTTTCTTGGGTTAGAATTACATGCCTTGTAAGTAAAATGACAAATTCCTTAAGATTGTGAAAACTAAATTCACACTTTAAAGATCTTTGTTATAATTTTTTATGCCTGTATGGTTTCCCAGACTAGGTAAATGAGAGCACAAAACATCCAAAATTTTCAAACCTAAAACTAAAAAAAATATATCTCACAAGCCTGAGTTGTGAGAAAATGTGAGTTATGAACTGAGTCCTACCAGTAACAGCAACAAAACTATAAAATCTGACTACAGATTTAGGGTCAAGGGTTCACTATGAGGGGGCCAAGGTTCTGCATTCACTATGCTACAGTGAAAATATTTGAAATTAAATCATTTGGATGTCGAATGTTTTGGAAAATGACCCAAATAAAATGGAATTTAAATTTCACCACCCTTAAACTAAGCCAAGCTAAGACCAACTTCAGTGCTCTTTCAGGACAGCTGTATTTTGGATACTGTTTTAGGTTGCTCCGAGTAGAGGATTTTTGTCTGGTGTCAATTGATACCTGCACAACTAACAAGAAATATTTACAATTTAGGAATACAATATATAATTTACAGTAGCCCTTGTAGATTATAACATATCATATCATATGTTACATTTATTCAATAAATTCTGCTGATTTTCTAAGCATCCTAAACCAAGGTTTGTGAGCTTGATCTCAGCATGCCAGTGAGTTTGGACTCACTCATCTGACAGATATTTTGTCACTAATTTTCCCAGTGGCAGAACTGGCTCGGCTGATGGGCTCAGCTTTGCCCTGAGGTGAGTGTATTGGCTCTCACGGCTGTGTCCAGCATGGGGCAGCCGAGCCCTCTTGCCCCAGGGCCACCCTGCAGCGCCCTGCTTTCAGCACTGCCCCCCAGACAAGCAGCACACCTGCCATGGGTCTCATACATGTCTCAGTCTGTGTCCCTGTTGTCATCTCAACACCTCTGCCCTCGTGCCTGGTGTGTAACACGGATATCTACTGCTGAGTTCCAGAGGCTGGGACACCCAGACAGAGATGGAAAGGTTTCTGTGAGCACTTTCTGGCTAACCTTCCTAGCAGCTGAAGGGTAGGTCTTAAATACTTTCTTGGCTCTAGGTCATTTATGGAAGCTTAACCCTTACCAAGAAATTACAAATTACACCCTCTCAAGGGCTTTGGTTCACTCAGGCCTAGGGAGCTCTCCTTTTCATTGTAAAAGGGATTTTCCCAAGTGCAGCCTCAATCCGTGACCCTGCACTTCTGTTCTTTCAAAATTCCCACTGGAATGTCTTTATATTTGTAACTCTAGCAAAGGATTTTTTGGTCCCGCTGTTGCTGTACTGAGAGGAGAATTAAGTGCCATTCATTTACTTACCCATTTCATTTTAAGAGAACAGGGAAGACTTGGATGACTCAGCCTAATATTAGGTTAAACATCTTTGATTTTCTTTGATTCCGTTTTCTTTATTTGTTGCATTTAAAAATAATAAGTGAAACATAACCAATCAGAAAACTCCATCCATTCCTGAGTCTGATGGACAAAGGATTGGAGAACAATGTGAAAATGCAATCAGAATTACTTGAAATGTCATGGACTTTAAAATAAAAAAAACACTAGGATAATTCCCACTCTCGATCAAAAGTCAAAGCAAACTAGCTTTTCAGTGGATCCTACTGTGATACTTTGACTGCTCTTTGTAGGACCGAAAGGTATAGCGAAGAATTATTTAATATGAGCTCTGCTATGTAAAATCTTTTTTTTTAATTTTTTATTGATTCTGAAGCACCAAGGGTAAGAGTCATGACTCAGAAACCCTGAAATTCTAAGTGTTGGAGGGTTCTTCCTGTTGGATGAGCACATTAACTGAAGAGCTCGCAGTGTGGAAGTAGAGCATAAAACCCAGAAGTACGTGGGGATAAAAGTGTGCTACAGTCTGGGGCACTGCGGCATCAAAGAGACAAATCAAGGGCCCTGAATTAAATGCCTGTAGCCTTGTGATTAAAGCAGGCTTATAGAGCACAGCAAGCATGGAGCTTAATCTCTTGTATTTGTTGGGGAAATTTAACCCAGGTCTCCCACCTGCTGAGAAAACATTTGATATTTTTTTCTATGCTGAGTTCTTTAAATGAAGTGTTCCAGTCTTCCAGATAGAGGCACCTGCATGATGTCTTGAGAGAGATGTCAAAAGTCCAGGGATAGAAGAGGAAAAGGAGGCTATCAACTCTGCTTTCCATTAAGGTGTTTTCTTTGTTGCCTGTTTCTAGGTGGTCTCCCACTTAATCTTGGAAAGAAAAGATTTTTGGTATAACACACTTTCATTGCATTGCACTGGGGTCTGTGTCTCCAGCATCTGCATGAGTAACCTGAAGGCAGAGGACAAAGGTGGGAGGAGAAAGAATACGAAAAGCAGGAATTTAAAACCAATCAGATGCCACTCTGATCACCCATGCATGTCCATCCTTCTCACTAAATCTGGTTCTTAGCCCTATTCTCTCAAAAACTGAAGGAGAAGATCAGCCTTATGATTGAAAACCAGCCAAAGAAGGGATCTAAATGCCCCCTGGGAGAGTGCCAGCAGTGCATAGGCTGTGCTCTATTCACAGAGGAGGGATTGCTTACCTCCCTGTCATTGGCTTTGCCCCATGTTTCCGAAAAACCTCACCGCAGAGAGAACAGGAAGCAAAATGAGTGACGTCCAACAAGTGCAAGGATTGATTCCATAATCATACTGCTCTTTTATCCGGTTAGAGTTTCATGTAAAATGCGCACAAAATCCATGTTTAAGAGTTAGAGTTCAGACTCTATTTCAGACAACGTTTCAAAAACATTGCTTTCCCCTTTCAATCACAGCTTTAAATTTCATCACGTTTCCCTGCTAAACACAAATGATTAGGGTCATCCAATCTGCTCTTCTATCTCAGGTACTTTGCTAGATTTTTTGCATTCACCGCTGCCTAAACGTAGGGGTTTTTTTCTATAGAAGGAAATGAATATTAACACACACAGACACACACACACATCCCTCTCCTCTTCCATCTACCTTTCCTCGTAATTAGCTTTTTTGCTTGGGCACTTTCGTGGGAAAAAGAATATGTGTTTAAAGCATCTCTGAAATCTTGAGATAAATCCTCTAAGCTTTACTTCACAGCCCAAAGTGCTGATGCTGCCACCTCCTCCAGAGACTGGTGATGCACAGAGCTGTGACTGTGTACTGCATTGGTGTGGTTTTGGTAGCAGCAGTCTACCAGGGTTGTTTTCTCTGAGAAGTTGCTGGAAGCTTTCCCTCCATCTGATAGAGCCAATCCCAGCTGGCTCCAAGACAGACCCACTGCTGGCCAAGGCTGGGCCCATCACCAACAGTAGTAGAAGTTCTGGGATAACAGAGTTAAGAAGGGGAAAAAAAAATGCCCTGTACAATTGCAGCCAGAGAAGATGTGGGTGAGAACATATGAGAGAAATAGTCTTGCAGACACCAAGATCAATGAAAAAGGAGGGGGAGAAGATGCAGAGATTCCCCTGCAGCCCAAGGTGAGGGAGGCTGTCCCTGTGCAGCCCATGGAGGTTCACAGTAGAACAGATATCCACCTGCAGCCCATGGAGGACCCCACACTGGAACAGGTGGATGCCCAAAGAAGACTGTGACCCTGTGGGAAGCCTGTGCTGGAGTAGGCTCCCGGCAGGACCTGTGGACCTCTGGAGAGTGGAGCCCATGATGGAGCAGGTTTTCTGGCAGGACTTGTGACTCTGTTGGGGAAATCACTCTGGAGCAGCCTGTTTCCAAGGACTGCACACCTTGTAAGGGACACATGCTGGAGCAGTTTGTGGAGAACTGTGTTCCATGGGAAGGACACATATTGGAGAAAATCATGGACTACTGTTTCCTGTGGGAGGGACCCCATGCTACCAGATGAAGAGTGTGAGGTGTCCTTCCCCTGAGGAGTGGCTAAGACAACGTGGGATGAAGTGACCACAATCCCCATTCCTATCCCACTGCAGTGCTGAGTGTGGAAGTGGCAGGGAACTCAGAAGTTAAACTGAGCCCAGGATGAAGGGAGGGGTTTGTTGGGGGAAGGTGATTTTATGATTTTATTTCTCATTGCTCTACTCTGATGTGTTTCACAACAGATTAAACCAAGTTCCCCACGTTGAGTCTATTTTGCCTATGATGGTAATTGGTGAGGGATCTCTCGCTGTCCTCATCCCAAAACAGGAGCCTTTTGTTGTATTTCCTCTCCTCTGTCCCCCTGCACAGCCTACCAGAGCAAACCCTAAGCTGATAAATTTTTTTATGATTCTGAGGACTGAAGTTTTGGATTTAAGCATATAGATCTCACTAAAGTCCTACCTAAAGCATTTTAATCTTTTGGGATCTGGAACAGAGAGCACTAAATACGCAAACCATGTAGCTGACATTTGCCTTGGGAGTAAGTGCAGAGAGAAGCATAAGAGAAAGGAAGCTTGAAATAATGCCAGATACCTGCTTTGAACATTAAGATAAAGGAAATGCAAGCTTCACTTTTTAAGCTTTTATATTTTATTTAATAATTTATTCTATTATGTCTTTAAAAATATTGGAGTGAAAAAGTAATGGTAGGAGTAAAAAAAAAAAAGGGAATAAAAGTATATGTATGTCCAGAGTCTAAATCAGAAGTGCCTAGTTACTGCTGTCTACAACTTGTGTGTCTATAAGTTAGAGTGTTTAAAGGACAGCTAGATGCAGAACTGCACTGAATAAAATGTGCTTGTAGGGATATAAATACAGATGCATTTGTCAGGATTTGCACTTTCTTAACTATTAACCCGTCACTTCAATTACTCATGATTGTTGTCTGTTTAGATATAATGTGGACTGTTTGCTCAACATGTTGTATTACCTGTCAGTCGCCATCATTATGGAATTCTGAATGGAGAAAGAGTTCATGGAATACTATAAAGGAAAAGTTACAATGAATACGGAAGGTACAGTACAGTACAGCTTCCCAGCAGATAAGAAGCAGCATGTTCTTTAAGCCCCTGGGTTATAAATTCCCTGTTTCTTCAAAGTAAATGAAATTACCAAACACAAACTTCTGCCCCAGTTATGCCTCAGCCACAGCTAACATGTAAGGCTCAGGTGAACTCACCCACTGCACAAAATCTGTTTCTGGACCCCTCCAGAGAGTATCCTCCCAGTCCACCTGCAGTGGTGATCAGAGGACCACCCTTTTAGGTACAAACCATTCAGACAGCGCATAGAAGAAATCAAGAAATGGGGAAAGCCAGCATACTGCCAGAGTGAACAGGTGTTTCATAAAAAATGTCAATCACACCAAAATAAAATCAGTGCCAAAGAGGGAAACATGGATAAAGGTAATGGAGTAGAAAATAATACCACAGGTGTAATGATGCCTTTGTACTCAGGTGGAATATTGTGTCCATTTCTGGACTATAATAGCATGACATGTTCATGGGCAGGAAAATGAAATGCTGAGGAAAAGATTTCTATATAAGAAGTAAGTAATTTTAGAAAAGAGTCATTTTAGGTAAGAGTTGAATTACATGGGTAAATTGCAAGTAGGATTGAACAGCATGTTTTTCTTTACCCTACCTGGAGAACAACTCTGGAATTTTCTGCATTGTCTGAAAGCTCTGCAATGAAAGGAAATACTTGCTTTCATACTATGCATAAATTTACTCCTTGTTGAAAAACAGATATAAACCCAAGAGGTTTATAAGACGCAAAGGACACATTGATATGGCTAATGAGAAACACCATCATTGCTGAACATAGTTTCACCCAAAAAAAGAATACACCCCTTCACTGCTTGCTCCAGTGAAGAAAACTGAGACTAACAAGAAGAAGCAAGAGAGAAACTTTCTTAACCATGTATGGATTATAGATAGAAACTAGAATTCAATTTTTGCAACTCTGAGGAAGAGATTTTACTGTATAGAGCAGCGCTCTAAGTTCCTACATAAAGATGACCTGGGTTGTAAAGGGCTTTCAGTTTCAAGAGAGTACATAAGCAGACAATCAGTCTTCAACATATCAGAGTATCCCTTAAACTCTTGGATCTAAAGCACATTTGGGGTGCAGCAGTGCTTGAGCAATGTCCTTACCCTACCAACAAGGTGGAAAGAGCTCTGGTACTGGTACAAGGAACTTATGTTCTGATCAGCTGCATTTGCATTGGCTTCAGGCCAAGACTATTTGCAGAGTTACATAGATCTAAATGAAATTTGGAAAAAGCTGTGGTTGTTTGGATTTTTTAAAATATTGCTGTCCAGTTTCGTCAGATCTGCCAAGCCTCAGCTAGGGGAATTAACCAGGCAATTTGGCATAAGGAAGCAAGTGGACTAAGATGTGTTTAAAAACTTGTTTCCCAAAAGCTGCCAAACCAGCATTGCAAATGCTAATGCTCTTTTTTTCCAAATGCTCAATAGTCACAAAAGACATAAAAGAAAATGAGATCTGGTGGATAAAATGAATATTTCTTACAAATAAAAAAAATATAGTATCTTTTAAAAATATTTTTATTATTTCTCTATTGTCTTCTTATAATTTCACATGTTGAGTATTTTTAATAATGATTAGTTTAAAATAAAAAGGCCAAGGTGCTTTTCTAAACATGTAAAAACAAACAAACTCTTTAGAAACAGTTCAGCTTAAAATTGAAGTTATTTTAGTGCTGTAATACATTTTCTGTTTTATATTTAGAAAAGAAATTTTCAATACAAAATAATATTCCATGTTCCAGAGATCAAAGTATTTCAAACCACTGTTTAAGCTAGAGAGTTCATTACTAGGGACTGCAATCCCTTCACTGTCCATTGCTCTTTGACGTGCTGAGCAAAGTCATGCCTAACAGATCATAGAATCACTTCAAGAGAAAAATCTACCCCTTCATACAGTCCTAGAGCAGTCCTTAATGACACCTCTGACTTCATTCTCACAAGACTGGCTGTTCTCTCCAGGGCAATGGGCTGGGTAGTCCGAAAACTGTGCATTTAGATATACCTATGGCAGAATTTACTTTCCCATCAGACTGCCCTTTCTACATACCAACTCATTTACTACTGTGGAGACAAGGATTTTGTACATATTCCCATGGTTTTGGAGTGAACTTCTCAGCAGTTTTCTTATTGAAAAAGACAATGAGCAGCCCTTACACAAAAAGAACATATTTTTTAAAGAATAGGTCTTTGGAGTAATTTAAAATTAATAATTAGCATGTCAAAAAGTACTGATGCTGTCTCTTTTATTTCTTCTGCTCCCCTCTGCTCAGTTTTTATTATCTTTGTGAAGAAGTCTCTTAGTTATGAAATTGTCACTTTTGAAACCTTAGGGGTTTCTTTTGCTATCTAAAATTTTTATGACTCAATAACTCCTTGAACTTCCTTTCTAGTTACCTTCAAAGATTTTTTACTAGGATTGAGCCAAATATAAGGTTTGGAACACGCCAGTATTTTCTTTGTTTCTACATGAAGGATGTGATTCTAAAGCAATTCAATTTGTTGTCATTTGCTAGTTACATGTTTTTCTCTGTTGCGACTTTTCTCAGTTCTCTGTGTGTTTGCAGAAAGAAAAGTGTACTTGTTTTATTGTTACCCTATGTCTGGATTTTTTTCTTTTTACTTTTTTAAAATAGATTGGCCAAATCAATTTTCTTCAATGTTTTCTCAGAATGTGAATGAGACTAAAACTCTAAATTCCTTTTCATTTATATTAACATCTTTTCTCTCTCAATGAGTGTGCTTCAGTCTTAGAAACTAATCTCCTGTATTTTCATTTGCTCTGCGCTTCTTTCCATATGCTGTTCTGGTAGCCTCTCCATGGTTTCAGAATAAGACAAAAATTTTTCACAACAATATAAATCACATAAAGGTTTTCATTGCTTACTGAAGAGTGATTATCAGAACATTCTCAGTGATCTGCATGTCAGGCTCTTAAGACCTTTATTTGCTCATTGAAAGGGTATGGTAAACCAGAAATTTCTCTAGAAGCTTTATAAATGTCAGATACGTTCTTTAAATTATCCATTTATCTCTCAATAAGAATATAAGTCCTGACAAGGCTATGCAGAATGTCTCTTCTGAGCTGACTGCTGATTTTTCTTAGTAATGTTTATGTTTTGTTATGATGTAGTGATGATGTGAGGATTATTTTTCCTACTTTCCTTGAAAGTGGGAAACACATTTTTTGTCTTCATCATTCCTCACACCCAATGTTATCATTTTAACAAGTGAGTGAAGGCATTCACTTTTATAGCTAATCACATTTGTACATCAGTACATGATGTAACGTTGTACAGTGATGTATTTTAGGAACATGGAAAGATAGGAATGGAAGTCGGTTGGGCTGAATTGTTCTTTTGATCCCACATCTTGCCTCTTACAGCACACAGGTTTTAAAGAATATTCTTTAAGGAACTAAAGTGCAGGAATATTCACAGGGGACAGCTATAAAAAGCCTTGCCCATAGTAAGAAGTCTGTCTTCATTAGTAAATGTTAGTTGGTGACTGGAGGCACAATGATTTTATAAATTACTATATTTACCACAGAAGGGTCAGTGGAGATGTTTGGGGCCTCTCTGAAATCTGAGAGATATCTAAACCATCACAGAAATGGGTTCTGTTCTCCTGACCTACATATGTACTTAAATGGCTCCAGCATTGAGCTAAACCTTAAAGTTCAGTGGCAATGAGTTCACCTACTAAATTTTGTATATATACCCTACTCGAGGTTATGTTGGTTGACTTTCAGCTTCGTTGAAGACTTGTTTATTCCTGTATTAGGAGAAAATTAGGAAAAACTGTAAGGAAAAATATCTGCATCTTTTTCATATGGCATTCGATATCTTATATAGTCTTGCCATATCTTTTAAAATTAATTTCTTTCCCAAGCTAGACAATCTCAGTCTTGGCAATCTGTCATCACAGAGATTGTGCCATTCTCTTAGTAATTTTCATCACCAATTTCTACATCTTCTTTGTCTCTTTTTTAAATAGATTGACAAGGATTGAGCACATATTGTAGTGGAGGACACATCACTGACGTAACAATACTTTGAGAAACACAGTTTATTCCATCCTTTTACACTGTAGCATCTTATTTGTTGCTTTGTCATTTGTTTTTTGTTTTTTTTTACCACTGCTGTACAGAACGTAATTCCATGACATTTACTATAAATTAGGAAAGTAGAATCCATTTGATTTATTCAAGTAGGTGCTTGGGATCTGCAGTGTTACCTTATAGACAATACAGTATTTCATCTGTCATCATGTTGCTCATTGGACTCTCCAGCATTTCCTGCACTTTCATTTACTTTAGGATTCATCTTATTTTATTTTCTTCTCAGTTTCAGAAGCCTGCTCTATATCATTAATATTAAAACTACCCTCTTTCCAGACTGCTTGTTAAAGGAGATGGTCAACATGGACCGAGACCCGTAAGAAATTTCTGACTCAGCATTGCCCACAATAAACTTATTTTAATTTGTGTGGTGCAGGTGTGAAAATCTGATGCTATCCAGACACCCAGCAGCTTGCCAGACCCTGTCAAACTAGTAAAGCACTTGTATACCTGGAGGGATAGCCTGGAGATATGTGAAGATACACGTGACAGTGCCAGCAAGAGTGTCTGCTTTTTGTGTCACTGTGAAAAGGTATTCCTGACCCACTGATAACCCAGGCAAGATGACACACAATTTTTTTTCTGTTCAGTGTCTGTTATGGTGTATACTCTATGATTCATGTGCAGCAAAATGTCAGAGCTGCTATCAGAATGGTTCTTTCTCCTTAAGCACTTGTGAGTTGTCATTTCTTTTTTTGAAACCAATCAATTTTTATTAAAAAGTATTCTCATTAGAAAACAAAAAGAAACAAAATGTCACTTTTCCTTTGTTTCTTGAAAGAAAAAAGGGTGTGGGTATTTGCATGTATAGGTTATTTTCTGCTTGCCTTATTCATCTTGATGCTTGTTTAAAAGAAAGGACTTTTTTTTTTTTTTTTCTGTAGGGACAGTTGATATTAAGGGGTTTTTTGCTATGCACCATGGAATGTTGTTAACAAAATCTGACAGCATTCTAGAAAATATATTGTTATCATGTTTGGATGTCTGCGATTAGATTATTTCTGCATATTGTTACTATCCATCCTAAGGGTAGTTCTGTAGTTGGCTTTGACATCTCATTCTTGTAAGTGCAATTCTGAATCAATGGGTGTTAACATCTTAACCCTGTTGGGGGTTGTTTTGACATATTCGATGATTTCTGCAGCCCAACCCACAATTTAGTCTTCAGTCGTGTGTGTTCTTGGATGCTACAAATTAGCATCTGTTTTTGACATCCATATTTGCAAAAGGAGAAACTAGTCTGAAAATAGCTCATGAAACAAATTCTGCCTTTGCACTGAGGTTTTATTAAATATAATGTTAGTCATGCAATAAATTTACAATTCTAAATTCCTTAGAAGGAGTAACAAATTCTATATAGCAGATTGAAAGAAATAAGAATGATGTCTACACTGATAAATAATCCTAATTACCTTTCTATTGCCACCTTGAAACAAGGTTAAAAATAGCATCCTAGAAATGGTCTAGATTATGCAAGCATATTCTGCACTTAAATTCCCAAGGCACACATTGACTTTGCTAAGTCTGAGGTTCGTATAGATCATCCAGTCTTGGACATACACCTCTGACATGCTGATAGAACCTTGATTTTGCCTATAAGGCTGTAGGCTGCTTAATGATTTTCAACAAAAAAAAATCCATAGCTTCTTAGAGAACTTCCAAGATCTAGATTTCCCATATTTTCTCTCACAAGGTTTTATCATCAAAATAAAACAAACCTTTAAATTTACCAAGTAATGGTGTTGAAATATGTCCTAACTTGAGAAAAGCTGTGATTTAGAAAAGTCAGGGTTTACCTTCACTTTTGATTAAATAATTTAAACACTTTGCTCCTTTTTTTTATTGGCTTTCCTTTTAAGAACTAATGAAAAAAGAACAGAATAAGGCCCACAGAATAGAAAAGAATGATTGATAAATACCAGAACTCATAATCCCTTCTTCTCTGTTAGTTTTAAGAGCTGAGGAGCGGAAGGGAGGTCAGTCTTGCCCTTTTGTGATGGCATTTCAGAGCCAGCTCAATGGGTGCTCTTCAGTTTCATTTTGCCACAAGTTATATCAGCACTGCTGCTGGTGCTCCAAGCTATCTGGTGCTACGGATATCACATTATAAGTATCCTTTTGTTGAGTCTGTTAATCAAATATGTCTATGAGCCAGATATGAAGGATAAAACTCTTTTTCTCTGAGTTTTAAGGATAACCAAGTGTTAAATGTGAACACCCTTCTGGGTTTTTTTTCAGTCAGGATTAAAATTCAAGTGAAAGAATTAACCTATCTGCCTCTACACTCCACAGGGATTTTTATTATTCAGATTTATTCATTAGAAGACTAGCTATTCATGCTTGCGCTATTTGCTTTCATTAAATATTTGGCATTATATATCTTCCTATTGCATTGCTAACGAAAAAACAAAGGATTTTAAATCTCTGATATAAAATTCATATATCCTGACCAATATAAATGCTATATTCTTTCAAGAGAAAATCCAGGCATAAACAATAGCAGGCAAATATAAATTTTAAAAATAAAAAAATAGTGAAGATTTTTGTGGTCACTGGAATGTAAATTTCTTCTTTTGGTAACATATATACTGCATCATGATTTGTATTTTAAAATACTAAAATTATTTTCTTTTTCATTCATTAAATACATTTCCAAAACCACTGTTGATTCAAAGAGACATAAATGTATTCCTCCTGTTTCACAGGCAACAGAATAAATGCAGTTTTCAGTATGATGCAAATCCCATCTACTCAATGCTTCTATGAACCCATTAAAAAATAATGGAAAAGAGTTGTTAGTGAAAAAGGTCCTCCAGCTGTTGTTCCCTCACCATGAAACTAGTTCTCAAAAAGTCGCTCAAAATGTTATTCTTTTCATTTGGGCTAATTTGTGCCTGGCAGGGTGACTCTGCTGTACCAAGGTCACAGCCTTCTCCTGGGCTGGCTGCAGTGCTCTGCCAATCCATGTGCTCAGATGACGCCTCTTTTGGCTGAGGTTAATCCTTAACTAAATATTTGGGCTCAAACCTTGCAGGTTTGGGATCTGACTGCTGTATGGCATACACCTTAGGGCAGGTTCCATGTCTCCTTTCCTGCAGGGCTGGATGCTGGCCCGAGCAAACTTATAGGTGTCTCTGTGCAGTCTTGGCTAATTGAGTTTTCAAATCTCTTTTACCTCCCCTGCGGGCTGTCCCCAGCACTCTGCTCAGCATAGCCACCTTCATCCAAAGAGTCACATTTTTTCCTTCAGCAAGGGAAGGCAGGATTTACTGGCAATAATATGGACACGAAGTTCCAGTTCCCAGGACCAATCTGTGCTATCAGCCATTTCTAAGGTCACTTGGCAGCAGTCACAGGTGTGGCCTCTATCTTATCATCTCTCAGCCTGGGCTTCAAGGATCGGAGACACTGACATGAAACAATAAATGATGATAATCTAATTCATGTGACAGTGATATCCCTGGTGGTATCTAACTCACTCAGCCCAGGATGTTCAGCAATTTCAGTAGATATCTAACCCTGCATCATCACATCCTTCTCCTCTCAGACTTTTCTCCTTCCCTCCCCAGCCTCATGCTCTCAGCATCACTACATCTCATCAATCAATCATACATTTTTTTCTTCATGTCTACTTCCTCACTGGTGAAAGATATATAAGGGCAGGGCTGTCCATAGGTTTTAAACAGCTTTTCCGGGATAACGAAGGTGGTAATGAACCAAGCAGCATTAATGAAGAGCTGTGAAATGGCGCTCAGACACTCTCCCCCCACCCAACCCAGAGCAGTCATTAATTGGACTCTGTGCCCCTGTCCTCCACACACCGAGAGCGCAAGTCACAGGAAGCATCAGACTCAGGGCACTGTGCTTGGCATCAGTCCTTCTGACATGTACCCAGCAGATCAAAGGTCAGTGCAAATACAAAATCTCTATTATTTACTCCTCAAGCAAATATTCACAGCAGCCATTGTCACCTATTTTGGTTCAGTAACATGTACACAAGCAAGTCCAGCTAAAATGAGGACCTTCTTTTAAAAAGACAAAAAGGAAAAAAACCAAGAAAATCACTTTCAAATTCAAAAATGATAACTATATATCTCCTCAAAATTAAATTTTTAGTGCATTTATCTAATTAAATGGAAATGAACATTCCCCAGATTCTCTAAGAATTTTTGTAAGAGTGATCAGATATTTTGGAAAATTCATTCTGGTTGTTTTGTCACTCTCTTTTTTTCCTACTTTAACAGGGTTGAGGGAAGCTCCCATACTAGTAATTACAGAAATTGAAGTCTGCTATGCAAGAGACATTTATTCTAGTCACAGGCTGAGCTATTGTTTTCTAGAAAATTTTACGCATGAAAATATGATGTTGCTTAAATGCCAGGACAACCTCAGTTACTGCTGCTGCTGATCTGCATTATTGCCAGCTTTTGAACACAGAATCCATAAACCATCCAGACTGAGGAAGAAACCCACATACAGGCCATGGCCATTTTGCTGTGGAGCTGATGCAACTCAGAGCCCAAGAGAGTTCCTGAGAGGAGTGGAACAAATTTCCATTATAAAGTAGCCAATGATGTTGAGGTGTTTCAGATCCGGAGCCAAAAGAAGGTTTTGCTGCTGGAGCCTATGCCTGGCATGAGCATTAATTCCTGAAGAGCACAAATATTTCCTTTGAACTTATTGATCAGATGTCTCCAGAGACCATAATGTAGATCCCAAAGACTTGCATTGTAGCTCAAATTCAGTCAGTTATACTGGCATTCTTGGCAAAGCATGCAATTATTGATATTTTTCCTGTACTTTATAAAATAAATTATATAATTTTGAGAAAATCATGGTAATTTGCAAAAGTACATTCATTAGTATAGTCCAAATTTGAATGATGGACCACATCTGTAAATTGGATACTTCCCAACTAATTAAAATGTTTCTTCAAATATCATCTAAAGGTTTTATATGAGGGAAGAGGGTTATTACCTCCCAACAGGGAAGATATACTAGACCTGCCAAGACACTCACAAAGAATCTATATATATTAATACTGTATGTATGCCTGGTGTGTGATTTTTACCGGAGATAATCAGGAAGAAGGTGGTGAGTTGAATAAAAATAAGGTTCCCAAAGGGCCAGGAAGGAGCAAGGAAAGAGGACCCCTGGCAGTAACTGCAAAATGCAAATTGCTACTAGAAAACACAAAGTCTAAGCAAAGAAAGGGAAAATTAGATACTGACATCTGATGTGAGAAAAAGGAAGTTGCCTTAGGGGCTTCCATGTGGCAAAATAGAAACACAGAAAAGGTGATAACACAACTTAGAATTGTACAGGAGGACAGATATCCAAGCAGAGGAGCCTAAGGGCAGAGGATGGAAAGCAAAATAAAAAGTTGAACAGGGAGATGGAAAGTGAAGACAGTAAAAAAAAAGAAAAACCAACCAAACCAAGCAAACCACAACAAAAACACAAAAACTCAGAAGTGTAATCACAGGGGAGAAGGAAGAAAGTAAAAATAATGGAGACAAATGACCGATCAGTATCAGCAGGATCATGAATCACGGGAGCTGTAAACCTTTGTGGTACCAAATCTGTCATGTGACTACACAATGAGTGGGCATCTCAATAAAAGTACTGGCAGGAGATCAGTATGCCAAAGGAGCCAGGCTCATCTTTTACATGACTCCAGTGAACTTGCTAGATTTGTGCTTGGATTGAAATGTGCCCCAGGAGATCAGTTGCTCAAGAGACTTCAGATCAATAAGTAAAAGGGTGGATAATTGATATGGCAGTTAATAAATGGGGATTTTATGGTAATAACAATGATCTCCAGGTAATTAAATCATCTGTATGGCAGCAAATCAACAGCAGCAGATGACTGTAGCAAACCACAATGTATTATCTTAGAATGAAATATAAGAAAATTATACTCCTTTCAAATTCTATTAGCCACAAACAATTAAAATGACCCCGAATAGAAACTGGACACAGATGTTTAAAACAAATTAAATGTCAAAGTAATTAAAAGCAAGTGGATGTAGCAGTAGCCAGGTTATCAAAAGTGACAGACAGGACAAATGGTCTAATATGAAACTGGAACGTTTCACAAGAAAGAAGTCAGAAGGGCAAGGGATGCGGGTCAGTGCATCACGGCAGATGCAGGACAGGCCCTACAGGCTCCTCTGCCAAGAGCTGTGGGAAAGTTTGTTACCACAGCCTCCACCTGTGTCGGGTGCCAGAGGTACCCAGGTGAGATCAGTGCTTTTGGTGGCTCCCTGGCATGGGCGATGCAGTGTTTGGCACAGAAGGATTGCCTGGGCAGGTGATGTGGTTGGCAAGGGCCTGGGGTGCTCTTGCAGCTCCCTCTGCAGTGCTGCCATCCAGCATGAGTGCTGGAGCCACACAGGGCCACCACTGGCAACTCAAAATTATTTCTAGGAGGGTGGGAAAAACACTGATCTCCTCCCTCCCCCTTTTACTGAATAAATCTACTATTGGGGAAGATTTAACAAATTGTTGTTCCCAGTTAACTTTTTTACTGTGAAAATTTTCTGAGATCCTTGTGCTCTACTCTCTCAGATCAGTGAATGGGGAATACATATGGATAAATTCTTATGTAAATTTTGTTTGTCCCCAGCTCAGTTCCCATGGTACCAATTTTCAGGCTCTGAGGGTAGTGGATGCTCAGCTGCAGCCATGGTTCCATGCAAAATCTGCCTGCACTCACCCTGAGGTGCAGCTGGAACAGCCATCCTGCTGTGCCCTCCTCCCTAAAATGGAGTTGGGTGTCATAGGATCATTAAGGTTGGAAAAGACCTCTAAGATCGTCAAGTCCAAACCTTAAGCCAGCACCACTGTGTTCACCACTAAATCATATCCTCAGGTGACACATCTGCTGCATTAAAATGTATAGGCTTGAAGAGAAATTGGAGAGGATTTTTCCCCATTGTTACATATTTTATAACCACTGTAATAAAGTGTGCCATTTGTAGCTCCCTGTAAATGTGCCAAGTCACCAACTCACTGACAGGTGTGACAGACACTTTCATTGCTATAGTTAGTACCATTCCTACATGAGATGGAAAGGCATTCCTAACTCTCTTCTTCATCCCACTGATTGCAGAAGGATATTAAAAGGCTGCCAGAAGGAGATGCCAGTGCTAAAATACCGCAAGGTAAAGAGACTAATGAGATTTGGAGGTTTAAAATTACCTTTGCCTCATTGAGAGCAGAGGTTTGCTGAAAGTTTTACTATCACTTCAGCCAGGACAGTACCCTCCCCAAATGTGTTAGTGTGGGTATGAAACCAATATTTTCAACATCCTCAGAGAAATTCAAATCACGAAGAGACTGAGCAGCAGAAGTAGAGCCATTCATTTTCTTCTGACTAATATGTGAACTGAATTGTAACAGATTAATGAAATTAAATAAATGATTTAAAATTACCTGCAATGTTTTATTCTGAATTAAGTAGTCATAGCAATCCTTTTTGAGATGGTAGAGAAAACAGGGTCAAGGCTTGGGCAGGACAAGGAGGGAGGAGGAGAGAAAAACACACAAATATTGGATCTTGGTTTGATCCAAAGTTTTTTGAAGTAGCAAGCAAACTGAAACATTTCTTTGCATTTTCCTCTATGTTTGTCTTCCACAGCACAGGTTGAAATTGATAAACATATTGATACAATATACAGTAATATTTTTATAAAATGGATGGCCTAGAATTTTTTCTTGAAAATTAGAAATGTCTCTAATGCTGGACATTTTTCTGAGGCAAATCTCTTTTTCGAAAGGAGAATTTGTTGATTCAGATTTCTTGTCTCTGTCTAGAGCTTCCCAACAAACACTTCTGCATTTCTTTCACCTTTTTTGTCATCTGAACCCAGACACAAGCTCCTACCAGCTGAGGAACCAGCTAACTATTCATGCAATCCATTCCTACTGTGGGTAGGTCTCACCAATGCTCTCATAGCTTCACCACCTGATCCAAAGGAAATTTTCTCCCTGTTCAGCTGGGCATTGCCTGTGTAGAGAGTTGCTTTGATGGAAGGCAATATATAAGCAGCACTACCTGGAAGAAATAAAGGCAAACAAACTACTCACAGCAGCAATGAAGGAACCTTTTACTAAAATCTGAAGAAACCTTCAGCAAAAGTACGTCAAAGGATGGGTCTGTCTCTGCCGTAATAGTACACTCTATTTCACAAAGACAGCAAAGAAACAAAGCTGACAAGCTAAATATTTCTCTGGTGTCTTTAGTAGCTCTGAGGCTGGTGGCACATTTTGATTTCAGATCCCTAGAACACATGTGGACTCACTGCCAATTGATTTTGAAATGATAAAGGGAGAAGAATCATGCAGCTTATGTGCTTGCAATGAAGTGAATATCAGACCTGCTAGGACAAAAAATCAGAAGTGTTAGTGTACAACTCCCTAATATATTAAGTCAAACCCAAAAAGACTATTTTTAAAACTTTTAAACTTCAGATGTGGCCTTCAAACTTCCCAATGGTAGCTGGACATTCATCTCCCACTGAAGTGAGTAGAAACAATATTGTTGTGCAAGGCAGTTCTGAAAAAATGCAGTCCCAGAGCAGCTTTTCCGATAAATACAGGCAAATTTACAGTATTTTTTAAAAATTGAACCAATTTAATTTAATAGTAAAGGATGACCCATTTGGAAACAACCTAAAGAATCTGCAGTAGATAACTATACAGGGCTTTCTTTAAAATTTCATAAACAAGACTGTCATAGCTTTTATTTAATTAAATCCTACCATACTCTTTTATACCACCATAAAGCAGTACAAGGATCTCCAAACTACAGACTCCAGCTGAGAATAATTTAATTTCCTCAGATAAAGGCTGCTTTTTCCAGATTTCCTTTGAAATGTTAAGAATCATAGACATCATTAATGCTTAAAGAAGGCTATCAACACTCTTAGAAAGGGATTCACATAAATCTAGTGCTAGGTACAGTCATAAGGGTCTCCAAATCATACAGCTTTTCCTTCCTTATGTGACAGACACTCCACAGCAGCACCCACTGAATTTACAAGTATTTGAATATGGCATAATGAAGAATCCTCATAGTTTCAGCTCTGGTTGTTAAATCAGTGTTCTGTTTGTAGGAATGTTAGGTACAACAAAGAAAGGAATAAAACTAATTATTAATAAATGGGCTCTCATTATTTGGTTTAATGGAATCCATTTGGCTGATTATTTTGAAAATGCCAAATTCAATTTTTTATAAAAGGAAGATTTTACAAACCCAATAGCAGAAGAAAAAATACTAAACTAGAAACATCCATAAAACTACAGTGTTTTCATATTCATTAGTATTATACATATACCTGGTGGGTCTAGCCAAATTCAAGTTCACATTGTATGCTGTTCCAAAACAAGAACACCAGTTCAAGCTCATTTGGTCTTAGTAGAAAAGATGTTTGAATACAGGTTGTGTAAATCAAGTTCAGAAATTTGATCAAGTGTGTCAATCACAGCAGATTATCACTGTTGTCACAAATACATAATGGGTTTTATGAGTTTGGATTCAAGGGTCTTCCCAGACTACTTGGTTTCCATCTTTTTTTTTAATGTGTCTCTTTGTTGTTTAGAGTTCTTTCCTCTGTTCTTCAGTCTCAAATTATGTCTTTGCTTGTTTTTCTCATGTGTTTTTCTGCTTCTGCCTCCTACACTGCTACAGCCTTTTACACCTATCTTTCAAGGGTGAGTTGCTTTCACACATCAGTGAAACAGAAAATTTCTCTTTGGATGGCATTTTTAAGTATGAATCTTTAGCTTAAATAGAACAACTTCCTAAAGCATAGCTGCATTAATAGCAAGTTCCCCAAAAGAAACCTGAAGACATGAATGCAGTGGTTGACAGACATAAAGGTTTAAGACCAAGCCCCAGTAATTTCCAGTAAATTCCCTACACACACACACACACACACACACACAAATAATAGTAACAATAATAACAATAACAACTACAAAAGCGAATTGGCTGAGCATACAATTTTCTCATTTAGGATTTAGAATGGAGTCACTGAATGAATGATGCAGATGTAAAAAGGGAAATCTCAGAGGACGGATCTTGATAGGACTTATAGCCATGTTTACAGGTCTTGTATTCACGAAATATGAGAGGATTTAAATCTTCATGAAAATATTTGTGAGGCCGAGGCCTTATTATGAAGGTTTGTGATTACCAAGACACTTATAGATGCTAAAAATTCACAGTTTAGCAATTTGATATACTACTTCTGCTTGTAATAAACAGTTCTGATGGGTTTTGCAAAGCTACTTAAGTCTTAATGTGACTTTAAATCCTTCAGAAAACATCGAAATACCACATGCTATTCCTTGTTGAATTCAAGCCGGTTTTAAATCTCCAGTCTGCTGGTGGGACTATTAGAGAGAAAAATTGCAGGCCAGCCCTCTTTTATGAAAAGTTAAGCTCAAAATGCTCAGCTTTCAGAGAATCACTGTGGAAAACTCCCTTACTGATTAACCATTCACATTATTAGGTCCTACTATACAAAAGCTTTCAAGTACAGGCTTGTTTTTTTGTGGCACGTCAACATTACTTGAAGCTGATTTTATGGTTTCATTATTTCATATATAAGGAAGTTTTCTTGCTTAAGAATTTATAAAAGGACAAAAGAATTGCAGATGCAACTTTCTTAAAGGTGGTGTTCTTATCCTCTCAATTTTATAAATACGTCCTAATTGGACTGGTGATAAGCATCCCAGTGTTGCAAAAGTGGAATGTGAGCAAACCAGCTTCACTTCTTGAAGGGATATGCCCATCTTTCTGTAGATATTTTATATATTTTTGGTATAAATTTTAGTCACCAAACCAGTGAAAATGTTAAGTGCCTGTTTGGTATTTGCAGAAGCCAAGTATGGGCTATCAATACTAGTTGACATTATGCAGCAGTGCTATCCATATTGCTGCATGTTTAATGCCACCCTCTAGATGTTTATGCACTTACCTGCATTAGCAACAATTATCTTTGCACACTTGTTCCCAGTGGGGAAGATCTCAGAAAACTGAGAGAGGAAAAAGAAGGAGCCCATCCTCTTTCAATGCAAACTCAAAAGCTAGGAAAAAACACTAGATCAAGTAAATGAAAGCTGTTTTGAAGCATCTGCAATGTAATAAAGTGGGAAAAAATAGCTACTGTGAATTTTTGAAGATGAATAGGGGCCCAAGAAGGCACAGTCGTTTTGGCAAAGTAGCTGTCCTGTTTGAAAGCTGAGAAGGCAGAGTGACACACCTGAACTTAGTAAGGCTTTTGACATAACCTGCCGGACAGTTCTGGAAACTAATTCATCCAACATTATCTAGATGCAACAGATGTGTTAATGGGTAGTTGAACCACTCTGCTTACTGAATAGAAAGCTATGTGTCTCTGTCAAAATGCCAGGGCATTTCTCTTGGGATTCCACAACTGACATATTCTGTTTTGGCAAGGCTCTTTTCTTAGTCTGAGTGATATTTTTGCATTACATCAGACTGCAGTGGGGGAAGAAATATAATGTTCCTTTTGGAGAATTGAGTCTGACTTTAAAACTGTCTTCATAAACTAAAAGTATTTTTTTTCAAACCAAGAAGCTGAAAAGACAAAATGCTTTACGTAGGAAATAGAAACATGTAGAAATACCCAACAGGGAAATATGGCATGGCAACACTACTTCACAAAAGACCATGGCTGTGCTATAAAGTATCAAAGGGGAGTAATTAAGGAATATGAAACTGTCACAAAAGGATCCCCATCTTGTTCTTGCATATATTGATGATCAGTGTCATATGGAAGACAGAAGAATGCATTATTTTATGGTGCAGTTTAAGGTATAGTCTGATGTCTAGCTCTGAATAGTTCTATACTTCAGGTAAGAGGCAGCTGAACCAAAGATATCCTAGGAGAGAGATGTAGGCATTGCATAAGGTTTAATTTTGGACTAGTTTAGTGAAAAAAGAAGGATCAAAGCAGGCCATCAGGTAAGTCATCAATTATGAGACATAAAAAAAAATAGAACATAATGGCAGTTTTTTTCATCTTGTATACAAGAGAAAATTCTTCATTTCCAGTAGAGACATCTTTTCTGTCTCTTCTGGAGGAAAAGGAAAGGGCTGCACAGAGGAACTGTTGGATCACTTGAACTGGACATTTTCTTGAGTTTATACCACTCATCAGGAGCAGCACACATTTACTTAATTTTTCCTGAGAGGGATGAACAAGCTGACCTTTCACAGTTTCTAACAATTATAGTTTTCAATGAAATATTTCAAATTTTAAAATCTTAGCTCTGACTCATCTTTATTTCCCCTCCTCTTCAGTCATATTTCCTAGTGAAATGAAGCTCACTTGACAATGCTCCCTGTTTGACCATCTAGTTGTCTTTGATCACATCCCTTCTCAATGAATTCTTGAACTTTGTTGACCACTTCAAAATAAACTGGAGAGTGAAGAAATCGGTGCCTGGGCAGAAGACAGAGATCAAAGCCAGGACTCAGCTGCTGGTTGCTCCGCATGGCAATACATGGCTGACCAGTCTTCCTTTTTGCCAGTCAACCAGTCAGCATGCATGTGGCTCCAAGGCAGCTCCAGCATGGCCCTCTCGGTTTGGTGATGGCATCACAGAGGAGAGGGAAAAGAGCAAGAGCAGCCAAACCACTGCAGGGTGAAGGATGAAACTGCAGCAGGTCATGCCCAAGCAGCCAGGTGTTAGGGTTTCACACCATTCTTACCACCCAAAACCCACAAATTTTTCTGATACAGTCCAGAGGGCTGGTGTTGGGCACCCTGCATGCTGGAGAGGCAGATGTCCAGGGCAATGAACAGTGCCACAGGCTGGCATGGAAAGGCAAACACTGAACAGTTCAGAAAGTGGTAAAGATTTCCATTCTCCGGCCCACTTTAACAGATAGCTGTGGTTCAGCTGGGAAGAAATGCATTTATGATTAAAAAGAGTGGGATCTTTACAGAAAATCACTAATTCCTTTTTTCAGAATTCAAACGTATTAGCAGAGCTGGATTCCTAGTTTTGTGACAATTATGAGAATATTGAATCTCTGCTACGGGAGATCACACTGACAGCTGAGCTGAATGACAGAATGGTACAGGAAAACAAGTGCATGCATAGAAAGAGGCCAATTATTATAGCAGAAAATTGTTTAGAGAAGCACTGTCTCAGCAGCTTAAATAATCACTTGGGAACAACTGGCTTTGCACTGTGTTAGACGTAATTCTTCTCAGACCAAAATGACACGGAGACATTGATTTGAAAAGCAATTACAGCTGGAATCAACAGTTTTCTTTTATTTGGAGCCATAAAATTATAGCATAGACCAAATCAGTGATTATGATTCTAGTGCTGAACACAAGGAGGCAAAAAGGAGGGTAAATAATTGTAACAGAAAAAATACAAAACAGCATTTAACTATATACTTGAGATTTACTGTTGGACTTGCATAACCAGAAAAGTCTAGATTTGGGAAGTATGCATATCCAATTTCTCAAGGAAAAGCATAGAAAAAGCTGAAAAATATTAGAAACCTTTCAGAAATCCTGGGCAAACTAGTCACAGGCTTGAAAGTTGGTTAAATCAATTCTGAAATAGAGACTAGGAAGGGCCACAAAGAAGACATATCAACAGTAACAAAGTATAAGAGAAATACAGGAAAGGTAGGAAGGAATTTGTATGTAAAAACACAGAACGTGATAAAACAATTACTAAATAATATAATATGGGAGACACAGATAGTGTGAGGAGAGTAGGTGAATCCTATGAAGCAGTCAAGAATAACACATGCAGTGAAAAGGGTGAGCAAAAAAGAAAATAATTTTTTTTCCCAAATCTTTACCTCACATTATGTGGAGAAATGTCTTCCCTTAGCTCCTTTTCTTAGCATATGAGATCAAAGTGTTATTACAGTTTGAGGCATCAACAGAAAAGATGTCAAAACAAACCTAATCTAGAAGATAACGTGCCACTACACCTTATACTATTTGAATTTTCTATATTATTTTATTTGAATAAAATAAATACATGTCATTTGTATATGGGTGTCCTTAGAAAATAATACAACTCTGTGAAATTTTACAAACTAAAATCTTTATATTCTTTCCCATACTTCATGAAAAAAAAATCATTTACTTGCTCTAAGTACAGCAAAATATGTTGCCAGGATTCCTCAGAAAACATAATTTCCCTGAGAAACACTTTGAAGGAAAAGCAGTATTTTGTGGAATTTTATTGTTTACCTCTTCAATGGTTTGCCCACACAACTTGGTGGGGAGAATTTTTTAATAAAAATACCAAGTTTTCAACATACTCTGTAAGTCCACATCTGTACACCCCTTAAAAATCTTGTATTCTGTTAAATATCAACTTCTAATTTAAAAAAAAACTAAACCACCCACCACGATAAACATTTCTACTACATTTGCTATTTTCTTATTAATACAAAATAGCTGAAACATTTTTAAACACAAAATAATGCTCTGTTAACATAAAAAGTTACATGAGTGTTCAACATGAGTATCAGCTGACAGAGCTCCTTCACAGCCAAATAAAATTAATGGAAGTACTCCAAATGATCGTAATTCACCCTGAAACACATTTTACCAATAGTTCTTAAAAATATATTCCTTTTTAAGATTTCCAGTCCCATCGTAGGGCTAAAAGCTTGATTCTGCATTTCCTAATTGAGGACTGTTATGCATAAACTTGAGTACTAAATTTGCTGGGGCTGGGATGTTCTGGAGGGAATTTAGCATTACAAAGTTGTTACCAAAAACAGTAAGAGTATAAAAGCATAAAAGAACAAAAAAAACCCAAACAAACAGATACAAGGCCAGAAAGGAGATTGCCCAATAAAATAACAATATATTTTAAAGTATGCAATCCATAAGAGCCTTGTTTTCAGAAATTAAAAAAGACATCAGAGTTCCCAAATTTCTTTTTTTTTTGTGATAACCTATGTGCTTGAGACTAGACCTCTTTACTACTTGTTATTTCCATGATTGCCAAGGAATTAAACCCATGTAATTACATTATCATAATTCTGACAGTTTTCCTTTACCAGAGGCCCTCCATGAAGGCTTTTCTACATTAGAAAATATGAGTTATACTACATAGAAAATGTTCCTGTAATAAATCACAGATTAAAAGTACTAAACCATTGTATTACGTTGGTGTTTCTAACAGGAAATTGACTGGAATGTAAAAATAACACCAAAATTGGGTTTAGCAGAAAACTAGCTATAAGTGTAAGAAAATGCTTCACGCAACAACAGAAATATCATTAAAAAAAAAAAAAACAAAAAAAAACTTGGATCTTGACAGATAGATCTTTATATCACTATGCATCAGAATGCTCTTTCAGTTTTATATCCAAAAATGTATTATCACAGTGGAATGAAAATATTTCAGTTTTCTTACCAATACAAATGCTTGAAGAAAGGTATTTTAGACTAAATTAAACATGTTTTAAAACTCAAAAGCAGAAGTTTCAGTTTAAGAATTGGTTTTTACCATATGAATAGGAATCTCGGCAAATTTAGTCTTAAAATATGAAATGAAAAATCAGAATTTTTCACTTTTAAAATGTAGGAACAAATAGTTCCATACTAGTTCATACAAACCATTCATTATTTACAAATGTTTGACTTAAAATACACTTTCAGGTGAGCAAATCATTGAAATTAAAAAAAAAAAAATCACCTAGAATTTCCTCTATGGTAATGAAAACTTTTACATAGACTAACCTTTAAATGCTCATGAAGCTGTTCAAGGGCTTCCAGATAATGATTAAGGGATGACATAATGAATATTTTCCCAATGCAGTGACTTTTTTCAGCTCAAAAGTCATGACTTATTTTAAAACAACTGAAGTATAATTTGTCTGAACAAACCTCATGTATATTTGTATGCAATGTTTTCAAACAAATCGAGCGTAATGGCCATAATTAAATTCAATGCAGAGTAAATTGGAGATAAAAATCAATAAGTGACTCTGAAATCTCATCACTTATTGATTCATGAGTCATTTATCTCCTTCTGCAATCCACATCAAAAGCAATTATCAGTTAATGAAATCATACAGATGCAAATCAGAAATAGGAAAAATTATTAACTGTGCCCCAAAACTGCTGCAAATATATTTCTTTACAATCTCCACAAATTAACTTAGTCAGAAAAATGTGATCTTGTTGTGACTAGCTCTGGTTAGAAATTTTTTGTTTAAATATTTGATGGTATTTTTCCTGTTAAAAAAAAAAAAAAAAAAAAATTAACTTGTTCAGCCATTGCTTCCTCGCTCTACCCAATCAGTAATTTTCTGGCCAATAGTAGAACTGTATCCCTCACAAAATGCATCCAGCCAGAGCAGGAGCTGCTCTGGTTTCCTCTGGGCTTCTCCCTGGGAGAGTGAAGATGAACGTGGAGCATCGGCAGGTCATGATGACTGAGCTACCTGAACCTCCCTGTGCTGTCCTTGTGTGGAACAGGAGCATTTCCTGAGGCCTTGAACCTGCTTAGAAACCCCCAGCGCCAGTGCTGGGACATGCGGGTGGCAGTGCTGGCACCCCTGGTGGCACCAGCAGCGCTTCTGCCTGACCCTGAGGGAGAAGCTGCAGGACACAAGTCAATTTGTGTCAGGGCAGGTTCATGCTGGTGCCTTTGAAGTTTGCTCATCGAGTGTGAGCCACAGGATTAAGTCTCCTGCTGCAACAGACAGGATTCTAAGAGACAGAATGATATGTGATAAAATGTCACACGAAATTCAGTGTAAATAAATATAAAATGATGCTGGGGAGAAAAATGAAAGCATAAATGTAGTGTGTCTGAAAACAAGAAAAAAAAAGTGAAAACCATTTCTTTCCCAGGAGTAGTGTAACGACTTTTCCATTTCTATACACATGCTGCAGCCCTGAGACCATTAGTGGAAAGTAAGGGTGTTTGTGGTCCCAGCCAGAATTCCTGACATGCAGTGACAGGAGGATGTTTTTTGCTGTTTTCCTGGTGGATTGCAGACTCCTCAGCTCATTCCATGGCTGAGCCCTTGAGGTCAGGTCTGACCTGGGAGACAGCTGAGTGTCCACCCAGAGCTTGTCGCCCTTCCTGGTCGGGATATCAGCTCTGTGGGCTCAGCACTACTCTCAGCAGAGCATCCAAATCCACTTTTTGTTGTGGGTTAACCCCAGCCAGTCACCAAGTACCCCACAGCCCCACACTCAGCCACTCCCCCACCAGTGGGGCTGGGGACTGAATGGGGAAAGATAGAAAACTTGTATATTGATATAAAGACAGTTTATTTAAAGGAGAGCCCTACATGCAAGCAAAGTAAAACAAGGAATTCATTCACTGCTCCCCAAGAGCATCAGTGTTCAGCCATCCCCAGGAGAGCAGGGCCCCATCACACATAACAGTGACTTGGGAAGTCAAACACCATCACTCTAAATGTCCCTCCCTTCCTCCTTCTTCCCCCCCTCTTTCTATCCTGAGCATGATGCCGTGTGGTCTGGAATATCCCTTTGGTCTGTTTGGGTCACTGTCCTGGCTGTGTCTTCTCCCAGCTCCCCGTGCACCCCCAGCCTCCTCAGCAGTGTGGCTGTAGGAAGAGCAGAAAAGGCCTTGGAAATTACAAAAACATCTCTATATCATCAAAACTGTGTTCAGTACAAATCTGAAACACAGGCCCAAACCAGCCATTGGGAAGAAAACTAAGCTTACCCTGAGCCAAAACCAGCACATACGTATACTTGTAGATGTGTATATACTGTGTATAGGTGTATAAGTGCTATACAATGTACAAGGCATTCCAGTTAGGGTCAATATTACTTACCTAGTCATGACTGTGTTTCAAAACTTATGTCTTTGCAGAGGGAATCACATTAGGGCAAGCAACCAACAAGTTTGAAAATAATTATTTTAGTCATAATATTTACACATATTTTCAAGGGCTTAGGGCATATAATAGTAAATTGTTACTGCAAGTACAAAAAAACCCCAACAAACCTTCAACATGATGAAAGTTTTAAATGTTTTTAAGCTTGGAAATAAAACATTTTTTGTGTGTCATTGCATGCCTTCTGAACCAGAAAGAGGAAACTTAACCCTGACATTTAAAACATAGCCTTCGGATATTCCAAGTATATGCATGACAAGAATAGCAAAGAAATAAAAAGCTCACAGAAATCTTGATCTTCGTTCTGCTACAGTGTCTTGTCTAAACATATACAGATCATAGCTCCTTTTTTCTTTCACATTCAAATCCTGCATAGCTACTTTTTTTGAAAATACAAATCAAAATCCAGCATGTAACTAACCAGTTGTAACTACTGCTTGTTATGTGATAACATGAATTATTAGTAGGAGTACAGATTAAGAAAAATTGGTTTAAATTTCAATCCTTTTGAAAATCACAGCTTCAAAATTAATGTTTAAATTATGGTGGTACAGGCCACAGGAAGACAGTAATGCAGATTTAACTTGCATCAAAAGCTGGCTTTGCACTTCACTGTCACGTGTGTATGGCAAATATGTTATGGTGAAGCCATGAGCAAGAAAAAGAGAAGCTTTGGGTTGGAGACAGAAATTGGAAGGCTTATGCTAGCGATGACCCTGAAGCATAAACAGAGCTGTTCCTGCTGGACTAATTTAAAGACACAAGATTCCCTCCGCAAACCCCTCCACACAGGTAACACTTTGAAAAATAGACACATCTGATATAGTTACCCACTGTGTACATCCAGCCTGACATGCATTCCTCAGGCATTGCCTTTGCAGCTGTTTGTAGCACGGGACAGCAGTGGAATACAGACAAGGGAGCCTTTAGGGCACAGAGTGCACAACACTACTTTGTAAAAACGATGTACGGAAACGCTAATGAAAATGTATTCACACTTTAAACATTTGCAAATGCTTTTAGAGACTGGAGCATAGTATTCCAAGGCCATCTACACTAGGAAGGTCCCAGGTGCTGCCTATGTATATGTCTGCTTTGGTTTTATGACACTGTGCCCTGAACTGGGGATTGTGTTTATAGAAGACATAAGAGAGGATGCCATAAGTACCAAAGCGTGAACAAAGTATGCCCTCATGATGGAGAAATACAGCTCTCATTGACAGAGATTCTGCCTCTGTGTAACCCTTTTGTGCATTAAGTGCTTGTATATACCAGCTCTCAAGAAACAGAAAAATCCAGTTGATGAGTAGAGGGTTTATTTTGTGCCGGAGAGCAAAGAGAAGGTGTGAGTGTATCTCCACAGGACAACTTCTGGCATTTCCAGTGACAGCTTGCTACAGTTAAATGAAAGAAAATGGCAAATTATGTAAATGAGCTTCAGTATCAGCTTCAGGATAAAGCTGGTTAATCTCTCCTGGCTGTGGGATCCTTAGCCCTAAGTCAAGGCAATAATGCAAATAGTACTTGAGAGGATTCAACACATCACCCGGGGTGCAGATAAGCAAGGAGTGAAATTGTTACATTTGTGTTAATCTGGAGTGACTCCAGTGGAACTGACAGAAAATCAGCCAAATATTTAATGCCTTATGCATCTAAATTAGACCAGGTATTACATGTGATTGTATTTCTTCATGTGGCATTTTCAGGACAAGGAGATTCCTATTATCATCTCTGTTTCAAGACAAAGAGGTTTTGTGTCCAGAACAAAAAAGCAAATACGGGGAATCAATGAGGCTTTTGTTCAACTATTTTTTCTTTTCTGTTTCTTTTTTTTTTCTTTTTTTTCCTCTGCCTTCAAAAAAGTCATAGTTCTTAGTCAGAGAAAAAAACAAAATAGAAGGCCAAGGTGACTGGATGGCAGTGGAAAGGTGGGGCAAGGCTCTGCAGAGCCCAGACTTTCAGACCTGGGATTGTTTTGATGATGCACAGACCCCTCCTACCCTACTGAAGAGCACCCAGACCCAGGTTAAACCTTTGGAGGGCAGTCAGAAGGAAGTCTTCCTTCAGGGGCTTGTAGAGGATCATCTACCAATGTCCTTAAAAAGGAATTGCAGGAGAATCAAGAGTTTGAAAGCCCTGACACCTGTTTCCAAAAGGAGTAGAAGAAGAGAGGAACCTCTCGCTCCCACTCTGTCTCCCCTTCCAACCCCTTGCCTGAGGTGTTTCCAATTACAAAATCGCAGACTTTGTGAAGTCCTTTTAAAATTTGAGTTTAGCTGAATAACAAATTCAGAATTTCTCTTTTTCGTAAAAAGCTGTAAAAAAGACAAAAAATTATTCTTTATTCAGACTTAAAAAGAAGATGCTTCTTCTCAGGTTTTGTATATTCTGCCACCATTGACTAACACTTCACTGTCAGCTGTGACAAAAGTACTACCACGTCTTTGAGAAGTATGCTATGATCTAGTTTGAAAAATGCCCTAAAACGCTTACCCATTTTGCCAGGCATGGAATGCTATGTCACTAACAGGCCTCAGGGGACTGCAAAACATCATCATAACAGGATTGAAACCGTCTGACCTGACTATGTGCTGAACTGACAGATTCAAGCATTTCTAAAACTCCTTATGGTTACAGAACAGGGACACTCCCCCTTC
This sequence comes from Acanthiza pusilla, assembly GCA_036630365.1. Classification (NCBI taxonomy): domain Eukaryota; kingdom Metazoa; phylum Chordata; class Aves; order Passeriformes; family Acanthizidae; genus Acanthiza; species Acanthiza pusilla. The sequence continues at coordinate 157,083 of JAXCHO010000017.1, forward strand.
CTCCTACCTCACACTCAGTAAGTTTTTTGGGGAGGTTTTGGTATTTTTTTTTTTTAGAGCTGGAATTTGATAAATAAGGGTATAAGAGGAAGTAAATAAAGCTCCTTTTCCCCCTCTTTTATACTTTGGAATTATAAAATAAATAGAAAAAATCCAACACATGAAAGTGCTTTGCGGGTTCACATAAGAAATACTTGCTTAGCTCCTTGAGCTCACAATGATAAATCTAATTAAGTCCTTGACTTTAACAATATTAAAAAAAAAATATATTAGACATCTACAGTTGTCCATTGTACAGACTTGGTCAGGCACATTACTGGTCTGCCTCTGCTCCTACTCTATCTTTTTGATATAAACTGACTGGTAAGAATTTCACAATATTTGGTTTCCAAGGCAAAAGATATCTCTATATGAGGAAGCAGCTGCCCCTCTCCCAGGTTCCTTTTTCCTTTTCCACACACTCCGAGCCAACAGCTTCTTCAGAAAGAGAGGTGTTAGATTTAATTGACAATCCAGCAGGGACAGCAGTACGTTTCTTGTGCAAGTCAGCAGTTTTCGCTCAGAGTTTCTGATATTTTTCATCCTTCTCTGAATGCATCAGTACCTAACATAAGTTCAGTTTTTCCATCCAGATGCTGCAAACTGTGACATAGGTAAATTATTGTTTCTTTATGCTCTTATTGCTCATTTCTTATTTTAAAAGAAAGCTTTCTGAGCACACGTTTGACTACAGAATCACAGAAATAATTCAATGGAATGCTGCACACTTTATTAATCCTAAGAAATATTTACACTACATTATGTTGCAATGTTTAAAAGTATGATTTGTTTAAAACTCTGAAATGAACACTTTAGGATGGAAATTTAATTAATGCACGAAACAGGATCCCTATTACCTAATGTTGGTAAAACCTAATCCAGGCTACTCATCCAGCTTTCCCTCTAAACAGCCATCACTTTTTATTCACTGAAGAAGCAGCCTAGAAAATCATGTTAGATCAAGCTAATTCTTGGATTGCAAGACTAAAGGAAGATGAACTGCATTAAAAGGGACTTGAAAGAATAACATTAGTCACAAAACAGAGACCCACAGGAATAATCCTGTATCAGTGTTAATTACACAAACAAGGTTTCTCAGCAGTGGCCATTGGACTGAATCTTCAACTATCTTGTGTGCATCAGTAGGATTCTGATGATTTGCCTTGCATGTGTTGCAGTTAAATCTGATTTATCAAGGGACTTAGACCTGTGACTGAGCTTAGCTGTGGAAGTAGCTTCAGCAAGGTGCTGGAGTCTCTGAAGTTGGTGTGTGTTTAGGCAGTGCATTGAACTGCACCATATGCAGACTTGCACACTATGAAATAGTTTTGTCTCCACTTGATGTAAAGAAGTCTTAAACAGAAATTGAAATCAACAGGACAAGCAGGCTCAGTGATCAAATAATTGATTAAAAAGTTTTACAGTTTGAAATAGTAAGTATGGCATAACTCCTAAAAGAAAAAGCACCAACTTTTTTCCAGATAAGGAGTTGAAATTTATTACACTTCCTGAAAATAAAACAAAACAACAACAACAACAACAACAACAACAAAAAACACCCATAAAAATTCAACCAAAATGGTAGAAATTGTCTTAACTAAGGGTAAGGCAATCAAGATACAACAGGTAAGGAGACATGAAAATCAACCAGGGAGAAAGGCCAACAGACACCAGCAATTCAAAGGACTTTACAGGACTATTAAAAGCTTTTAAGAGGGAGAATTGAAGAGGTAGATGATGAATCGCTGACTGTTTCAAATTCACCGCCTAGCAAGTTATTGTGTGCTGAGGCATTTCTCTCTTACAATTTATGACACACTACTGAGAAAAGAGATGAAGTTAAACATGGGGAGGTGCTGAAAATACATGACTAATTCCTCGGATAGGCTCTAGGCTCAGTGTCTTCAGATGGAGTGCAGAATCTGCCATTTTGTCAATATGTTATTTTAATTTTTCAAAAAAGATTAATATTTAAGTATTTCAAAAGCTAGCATTCACAAAAATATTTACATACATGTTCATAACCCACCACATAAAGCTGCAAACAGCCAGAAACTGGCAACCTGCCACGGATGATTAATACAAGAATCAAATTAATAGCTGTCACAGACCATCCAGCAATTATCTTTTTATTTTCTTCTATTAATGGGGTTTTTTCCTTCTTATGTTTGTTGTGGGAGGGAGCTTCAGATCTATTCAACTATCCAGAGGTCTTTCTAACTCCTCAAACACCTTGGAAAATTAAACCAAACTAAATAAGGGAGTTTACACAGGTGCTTTTACCGAAAAGACTGAGCTTTGGATGAATTTTTTTCAGAATATATTTAAAGTAAGCTTCCACTTAGCAGTTTGTAAAAAAATAGAGAACATAAAATCATGTATTTACAATTAAAAAATGTGAAGCTTTCTCTTCTCTTCTCTTCTCTTCTCTTCTCTTCTCTTCTCTTCTCTTCTCTTCTCTTCTCTTCTCTTCTCTTCTCTTCTCTTCTCTTCTCTTCTCTTCTCTTCTCCTCTCTTCTCTTCTCTTCTCTTCTCTTCTCTTCTCTTCTCTTCTCTTCTCTTCTCTTCTCTTCTCTTCTCTTCTCTTCTCTTCATATATTGTAGGGGAGGGGAAATAGGAAGGATTGTAATTTCATCTGTTCTCTTTGTCTGTTACAGACCTTTACAACCAACCTTCAAGTACATTACAATTTCTGATTTTAATCCTACACTAATAAGATTAGTGTTAGGGTTATCTAATATCTAATCTAATAAGGTTAGATAACCCTAACCAAAACTCTCAGTCAGAACAACTTAAAGTGTTGTGAAATGTGGAAAATAATTGTCACAGTTGGCCCCTTGTGTTTTGTAAGGAGACCAACCAAATTCCTCAAGCAAGAAAGTACAGAATTTGGATGAAGTTTTTGTAATTGGTACCCAACCTCTTCTATAATTACTAGCATCTCAAAGCTACTAAAAGTACCCCATTTATGAAGTAAAATACCAGCTCTTAACTTTTAGAGGCCACCCTACTCATCTTTCTCTTGGTAGAATATGCTGTTAGATAAAGATACTAGAAATAACATCATGTAAAAATAACATTTTGCAGCACTGAGTTCCTCTCCTCTATAATCAACTTTCCTCAGAACAGTCCTCCAGTTACAGAGTGGCTGTCAAACAGAATATTTAAAATCTGAATTTAAAAAAAGTAACTAAAATAGAATCTGATTAAAGTAGACTCTATTTTTTTCCTCTATTCTTAACTAAAAGCAAGCTCTTTAGTAACAGAAGCCCTGTTAAAAAGGCATTCTAAATATGCCATATGAGAATGAATTTAATGTTAAAAATAATTAGAACAACTTAATTACCTGTAGCATATCAGCTGTCAGAACTGTTGTTGGTATGCCTAACCCTTAATTAGCAATGAGTTATGATTGATTAATGAACCCAAAGAGGTTTAAATGCAGGCTGTAAAAGTGGATTAAAAATAAGGCAACTGTACTTTCACAGACTAGTTAACCCCTCAAAGATGCAGGTTTCATTTTGATGTCCTCAGAGGTCAAAGGACATCCCAGCTGCTCTTCCTACAGAGCTTTTTATTTAGACAGCCAACAAGAAACAAGGGGTAGGAAAAAGTTTGATTAGAATCTGGTAACTAATAAACTCTGTGTATATATATATTTTCTCATTAGACTGAAAATTACTTTATTGCAAAATCACGCCATAATTAACATTGGATAATATTTCAAATGCTTTTAGACTTTTGAGTTTGTTTTTTGTTGTTTCTGTTTTTTTCTTCCCTATTCTTTTCTTTGGAGCTGACTTTCTGAGATATGCAATTTTTTTCATAGGTTCAGAAGTATAAATTACATGGTTTTTTATTTGAACATTAAGCCACTGAAATGATTAAATTGTGCTGTACAGCCATTTGCCCCAGTCTGGCATTCTTAAGGGCCAGGAAAGGGTTCAAGAGGCCAGTGTCTGAGGTGGTCAGTCTATCTCAAAAAGAAGGTGGCAGCATCAAAAGAAGGTGCAAATTAGGCATCAGAAATGAACAGAGGCACTAATATTGACTTTTCTTTAAACAGAAAATGCTTATATTTTTCAGCCAGATCCCGACGGCCTGGTGGAGTAAGTTAAACTAAGTCTGATAGACTCAGTTTGAGGATTTATAGATAATTTTGCATGTTTTTTTCACATGTAAATCCAGGACCCCATATTTCCGGTTGTTCCAAAGAATAAACAAAACAAGGATCTGATCACTACTTGTCAGTGGAAGTGATATACTTGTAAAGTAGAAGAGATAGTGGGATTCTTAGAATTTAACATAATTTTTCCTAAGGCCATAGTCTTAGCTTCTGGCTGAGGATATATTTTGTTGCGTTCATTATTGCTAGCTCTCAGTGGCAAACAGATCATCAAACCAATTTTAAAATCATCATGTAAATAAAAAAAGACTAGCAATAACATTACACAGGTTAGCTTGCTTGAGTTAATAAGTTTTGCAATGTCATACACATATTTTAACGTAAAACATATTGCAATTGCAGTACAAATAAAAAAGCAGACCAGTGAAAACATGACTCATTACTCGGAAAATTCATTACTTCATTCTTCTTATAAGTCTATCTGCTTTAAAATCTTGGCAGAAAAAAGTCTATGTGGAAAGTAATGTTAAAACAATAAGAAGGAAGAGTCAAATCCGTATAATTATGTATTGGTCCACTTTTATTCAGCCATCAACATTTTATTGTCCCATCACTTAGGATAACAAAGCATTCATTATCTCCATATGATTTCACAATTTTTTTGTTGGTTCTCTGAAACTTGGTGACTTTCATCTTTCATCAGTGATTTGAAATTTCCCCACAGTTTTGGTTACAATTGTTTCCATGGGTAGCTTCCATGGGAGCCCTAAATACGAGGCACTGTGATTAGTATTTTGTGCTTCATCTAGGAATATTTTTAAATGCCTTGGTGGAATATTTTTAAATGCCTTGGTGGTGGGAAAATATTCATTTCCTGATGTCAATATATTTCAATATATAAATCCAAGACAAACTAGAAAATTGTGAAAGGTGTCTCTGAGTGTCATCATTCTCCCTGTTACCACTGAGCTCTTCCTCATTTGTATTAGTACTTTGTCAAAACTATTTTTGAGATAATTTTTTACCCTTGGTGGATTATTAATGGCAAAGCATTTTATCACCATATTTCTGCAAGTTATTCTAGAGTCAATTAGGCTTTGAGAATACCATCCATTAGAAGCCGAGGTTGACTATTTTCATATTTCCAAGTGACTTAGGCAAGTTTGCAAAACTGGTTTTGTCTAATAATTTAGGAAATTTTGGACAACACTGTTCTTAGTTACACAAAGCTGCTGAAATATACCCATTCGCAGAAGAGAAATATTGAAGTACAAGGGTTTTGTTTTTACTTTACTGTGGCTGTAAAAGGAAATTCTGAAACTTTAATAAATGCACCACAGCACAAAGTAAACAAAACAAGTTTGTTTCTTTAATGAGAAAATCAGGCGGCAAAAGAGCATATTATATTGATTTATAACTGTTAAAATGCAGATAGCAAACCATGAACACACATCATCCATCAATCAATAAATCTAAAGTTAAATAAATAATAAATAATACATAATAAATAATCTTAAGGTCTGACACATTTTTTTGAAAAAATTAATTAGGTAAGATCTCAGATAAAGACATATGGCCATTTTCTCCCACCTTGCATTTGGCTACAGTATGGTCACATTTATGCAACACACAGCAAGAATACTCACTAACTTGTAATACAAGAGACAAGACTTTGTCAGAAAAACTTAATAAACTTCAGCTTCTGTCCCTCAGAACTGTCATTTATTCATGTTTAGGATGAAGCATAAAAATAAGGAGGCTAAACAGCAACGTCTTAGCCATGTACCTAAATTAGCTTTTTTGTTGGAAAGCAAAATCTTTCATATTTACTTTGCTTTTACCGTGTTACAGGCTAAAACTGTGGATGTATGTGGAAAATAAAAATGGACAAATTCTGATCCCAATTACACTCATACAGCCCTATCAAACTTAATAGTTCTCTATGGGCATAAGTGACAGATTCTGCACTGTCACCCGAATCCTCCTCAGAGCTCCACAGCTGGTGGGGAGTGAAACAGGGAATGTCTTGATGTTTGTTTCCTGTGCTTGGTGAAAACTCTGTGGAGCAATTCTATAAAATAACACCAGTCCAGAAAAACAAATCCTACAGATCACTTTTAATTGATACCTTGCGCATGTTTAAACACTTCATGTCACTCTGTCCCCAGCCCTGCAGATTGAAGGAGGAGTGTCTTGGTGCCATGGGTGGTTCCACATTGATGCTCAGGCATGGTCGCTATTTGCAGAGCATTTTAAAATCACATTTTCGAAAATAGCTGTTTCCATTTGTTAGAGAAGTTTCCACTGAGAGATCTACATCTCAATAAAGCACAACAAGCTACAGAAATCCTGCAGGATTAGGGAGTGTTTCTCAAGCTTAAGGCCTGTAGTCAATTAGTGTGGGAGGAGACATGGATATTTATGTCACCTCCCACCACTCCCTGATTTACATGGGCAGGACTTCGCATATATGAGCCACAGCAGTATGCCAGCAGGTCTTGTCCAAATCCTCTACCAGCAGAATGCAAGATGAAGCAAGGCTGGCCCATAGGTGAGGCATAGCCTATGCGGAACTGCTGTCACAAAATATTGGTGCATGATTGGTGTAAGGGGCTCTAGGTTGAAAGTTTTTGTCATTAGCACCTGTAATTAACTTTAGCAGTGCAGATATTATGGGGCAAAGTTGTGCAGGCAGAAAAATACACCCTTCCACCCCACCATTCAGCAATTGCAGTCATACACATGCAGTAGATTTACCTAATGTTTGCCTCATGGCTTTACTGGTTTACTTGTCTTTGAGAAAGTCTGTGCAGCTGTATCGGTTCTGGTTTCTGGTTGGTAATTCCGGGTAACATCTGATCCAGCTGGAGCCAGTCCTCCCTGTCAGCTTGAAAAATGACAAGAGTGAGTCGAGGCTCCCCACCGTCATTCAAGGAAATACATGGCATCTGCTCTTGTTCATACTCCCATTTGTGTTTGGTATTTGCATACCCATCAGTTTCTGCCAAATGTCAATGTTTTTTCTTCTAAAACAGGTACTTCTAGAACTCATGCTGATGCCCCATTCTGTATCTGACGTCTCAGTCTGCATGTTTAACAGACATAGTTATGCCTTTGACACAGATGAGATGTACCATCGATGCCTCCCGCACATGGGTGCAGAGGGGTGTTCAGGTGCGTAGTGCAGTTATAATTTATCAGTTTGACCGATAAACTATAGTTTATGGTTTAACTGATCCCTTCAGATGGGCTGAGGTTCACTGCTCAGTCCTCTCTCTCCAGGCTGAATTAACGCAAAACTGAAAATACAGTGTCCTTTACCAGATATGAAAATAACTTACATTTGTCCTGCTCCAAAAGCAATTGATTTTCAAACTCTCAGAAGCTCAGAGGGTTAAATCTCCCTGGCATGTTATGAGTAGAGCAGCTGACAAATTAAACCTTTGTTTACTCAGAAACTTGTATACTTTTGCTTTATTTTTTTCTACTCTAATATATTTCTTCTCATATTCTGTCATTCAATTACTATTTATCTTTTCTAAACTGAAATATCCAAACATATTTGACATGTCAACAAGAAGAAAAGCAGTTTCTCTGAAACTTGCTTCCATTCCAGATTTCTTCGTGGACTATTTTTCTGTCTTGGTAAGCCTCTTAATTTCTCAGGTCTTTGCAAGTAAATAGGACTGATGCATGTTTCCTCCTTCACAGTGTACCTTGTTTATTTAAAATCACAAGGTCAATGGGTACATTTTATTAGGAATTTGTACAGTCTTTGGTGCAAGAGGATATGGCATTGGCTATGACCTCTAGGTAGTCTCATGATACAGGACTAAGTAATATATAAAATTTATACCAGTTGTTATAAAGTATTCTAGATTTTCATTACTGTAAAGCTCAGGAGGCCAATACAGAAACTGGAGAATGCTGCAAAGCAATATGCCAGAGAAGAAAAGATACTCTGGCAAAGCTGGTACACCCTTGAGAGAGGAGCTTCTGAGCATGTGAGTTTTTTCCATTTTGGGAGGGGAGACACATTTCAGTTGTGTTGTCATTGTTATGATTCCCATTTGAAGCCAAAGAATATTGGAATGACTAATAAAAAAAATTATATATATACATATTTGGCATCTTGAACCAAATTTAAGAGGATTACAGGATTACTTTTACATTGTTAATCCCAAGTCTCTTTGCATGTGTGTAAAGTTAATGTGGACAGACCATCCTGTGGTTGAATCAGGGTGCTGATATTGGTACTTTGTTCCGTGAAGTGTGATTACCACATGAGTGGATGCCACCCCACTTGTTGTTGTTGTTGCTGTTGTTTTTTTTCAGGGGGGAAGAGCAATTTATTCACGTGTGTGACAAATTGCATGTTGTGCTGAAAAGCAGCCCATGAGAGATTTGGTATTGCAATGGGAAAAGCAGAGGAGAGAGATCTATAACACAGAGACTGAAAGGCTGTGTAATTGAAAGTAAGATGAAGAATGAAAAGAAAGTCAAGTAACGCATATTTGGAACACAGCCATAAAACTCATCTGGAAAGGTGGGGAGAAACAGAAAATCAAGGGATAAGATACAGCTGAGCATTAAGGGTTCAGGTATGCTTAGCTGCTGGGGATCCTGAGCACGAAGAAAGAAGCAGCAGTGATAGGAAGGCGGTATTCAGCAGCTGTTTACCTGTCTAGATGTCTTAAGACATGAGATGTCAATATGAAAATAAATGTGGCAGAGACACAGAGGGCCCTGCTCCTCTTACCTTTTCCCAGAAACTGTGGGATGGATTCTGCAGCTGCAGGGCAGGAGTCAGCACAGCAGCATGGGCTCACACTTCTCCAGCAAAACAAAGTGATATAAAGCAATGCAAAGGGGCTAATAAAATTTCTATTTACAGCTATTTAACAAACTGCTCCCCAAATGACTTTTCTCTCATACAGATGTAAATAAAATGCTGACTTATATTATGTTGCACTGTAGAAGGCATTGCAAACAATCGCATGTAATAGCTTACTCTAAGTTGAAGCAGTCTATACCATAAATTCTGTCCATTTTTACTGCAGTTACTGGGTGTGCTGATGCTGACCACAACATTTTCCAGGGTTCTGTTTGTATTAAGGATTCCCCCTGGATTTCACTGAATTATGTGGCTAACACAGCTTTGAGAGCACCATTACTTAAGTGCTTGGAGGTATCAGTTAATTTTTAAAGTCTGTGGTAGGGATAAAATAGACTACTAAATAATCACAGGAATATTCTACTTGATTTTAAGAAGGTATTTTTCCCTGCTCTGATACAATCTCCTTGTATTCCTCTTTTTTGTTAAACATATGACTTATCTCAGGCTGACACTCATAAAATTTCTTTAATATTCACAGTAAAACCTCTGATGGCATATCACCTCCCTTCTCGGCAGTTCCGCAGGCACCAGTGCTGAGGAAGCTTTTCCTGTCAGTACCAGGACACGGCCATGAAAGGCTGAATCTGAAGAGTTCTGAGCATCCCCAGCTCCTGGGGCACCCATGGGCTTCACAGAAGATTTTGTCGTGTTCGTCCCTTTGGATTCAGAGTCTTACTCTGCAAGCAGAATTCCCATTGAAGCCAGCGTGAGCTATTCACTGAAAGCCCATCTCTTCACTTACCTGTCGGTAGAGTGTAAGGTACCATGCTGAAGGCTGTGAGTTACATGAGCTTAGATAGAGAGTAGGTAGAAATGTGGGTAGAAGTGTGATTTCTGGGACTGTAAGCAAGATGCAGTAACAATTCTTCTTAAAATCAGACTTCTTGTATTTATATGCTTATTCAAGGTCATATGTAAAATAACGAAGGAAAAGTACTACTTTGGACAAACTACTATGGACAAACTACTGTAAAGTGCTGTAACTTCTTCAATATGTCTGATAAGTGCTCCAGTAGTTTGCTTCCAGCACTGCATGTAGTTAGATTAAGGCATGTCTCTCATTTGGCAATGATGTGTGAAATTGTTCATGATAACCTCTGCAGGGACTTCACGGAACAGACTACTGCAACTTACAGGATTCTGTTGAGTTCCCAGGGAAATTTACTGCCTCCAAAGAAGTTTTGCTGAGGTATATTGTCTGATAAAAGGTACATTCCCACCCTTATATGAACATCTTTGTCACTATAACAATGGAATATAAAATTTTCTGTACATCCTGTAATCAGTGTAATTTATTTCTGTGACAAAAAACAGTGCTGATTTATAGCTGTTGTGCATCTGACATTTTTCTTTTGTACAAATATTGTAGAGTTTCAATTTACTGTAATAACTCTACCATTGTTTCCCCTCTTTCATTTCCTTTGGCATCTTTCCTCTTCCTTCTTCTCTGTGGAAAGCAAATACAGATATCAAGAAACAAAGATGGTAGTTGTTAGACATGGACCATAGACTTGTGTGTCACAGAACTCTGCCACTTCCAATTGTTGATCTGTAGCTGTTTACATCCTGAATGTTCCCTTTGTAAGAACACATGAACAGGAGTGGGTTTATTTTGTGTGTGTGTGTGTGTGTGAACAACACAGAATGGTATTTATGTTAAAAGAAAAGAAAAAGAATAAAGAATGTCACAGACTTATAGTAGACAAAGTTACTGTTATTAGTATTTCTCAAAGAGTAAGTTTGAAGTAATCAGATAAGCAACCTTTTAATAATTTTCAGGAAGTGGGACATGAGCAAATATATCTGTAGGAATACCCAACACAACACCTGTCCCCTCCCCACACAGTATCTCTGCTAATGAGAACAAAAAAGTTTGGTTTTTAAATGCTCTTCCCCAGCACAGACCTCATGATTCAGTACTTCAGTGTTTTACCATCTTGAGTTTGTTCAAATGTGAGACAGATTTTGGTGCAGTTCCATGACATCTCACTGTCTTTTATAGAGATGGAACTCAATCTGCATCTGTAATATCCCTCACATCCATGACTGTGAAAGCCCAAAGAGGAAACTGCCAATAGAAAGTTTGAAGGACAGCAGTGCACTGTGGGAACCATGTTTCGCTTAATGTCAGAATTTCCAGCATCACTAGGCTTCCTTCACAAAAACCTGCAGGTCCACTTTGGCAAAGAAACTAATTGTGGCAGAACACTGATGATGTAAATCAGATGTGAAAATGGAGACGGATAACTTCATTTCTATATAAATTGAGATAAAGCAACTTTCAACATCTTGTCTTTAGTGTACTTCACTAGCTCACTATGCCAGCTGAAGATAGAAGTCATGCTTTCACCAGAGGCATAAGAGAATTTTTAAGGCATTCCCCAAACTATTTGCTGGCTCAGCAAAAAAGACACTGATTTGCAGTCTGTCATTAAGTTTTAAAACTCTGTAAGCGTAAGACAAATCATCCCCATCAGGCAAATAGCTTTGTTTCTGTCAGCTTCCTCCAAATCCACGGCAGAGTTACAGATTCAATTATCTAATTGTATGTCCAAGTTCACCACTCACAATCAGAAGCCTACTGGGCAGAACTGGAAGCAAAGACCTTACAGCATCAACTAAACTAAAGAAGAAAGAAAACAGCTATGTTTAAACCAAAGACTAATTTGTTCCATAGCGGACATTAAAACTTCTAACAGAATGAAGAGCAGCTGTAAAAAATAATGCAAATTGGATTTATTAGGTGATTGATTTAATTTGCTCAAAAAGTGGTTTGTAGCAATTGTACAATGCAACTATTAAAAAATATTTGCATGATGAATGTTTCTGAATTTTGTATAAATGAAATTATTATTTTTACTGGGAAATTAAGGCTGAATAAATACATTGAAATTTTATTCTAAAAAATAGGCAAAGAAATTATTACATAACAAGTATCACCCTACCTTATATACAGAAATAGAAGACAAACTGGCCTTAAATGCCATATTTATATTTGAACCCAAATCCATTAATCCTTTAAGGTTTCTGACAGAGTTTTTCAGAGATGGTAAAGTCCATATTTCACCACAATTTCATAGTTTTCTCTTTTCATCCTAAGCTCTGTCTAGGTGTTTTGAGCCTCATGTTCACCATGATCAGGTTCTGCTTGATGGCTGAAGGGGTGAGTAACAGGTGGTGTTCCTGCAGGCTGCTGACTGGGTACATACCTGAAAACACCTCCAAAACTGCTTCTGAGGTGGTGGTAGGAAGCAGTGCATCCTGAAATGTCAGCAGATTGTCTTACAAATACAGGCAGGAGCTGTCTGTCAAAGGATGTATATGCTTGGAAAGGAAAGTTCAACAGTGAGTTAACAGATTTTTTTCTAATGACATTGTTTTCTTTGCTTGAAAATTTTGTACTCTCACAATTTTCTCATTAAATATTTCATTTCAATGGTGTTAATATAAGGTTTATTTATCAGCAAGTTTGTGTTGCTAAAGAATTTCCAGTTCTATTTTTTTTTCTGTTTGGTTGTTTTTTTGGGTTTTTTTGATTGAGGAAATATTTTTGTTTTGAAAATTGATTTTCATTGGTTTTGAAATAAAACGGAAACCAGTGTATTTATAATATTCAAAGTGTACCATTTAAGCAGATCTATGAATTTTTATTCTATTTAGGAATATATGAGTTTATTAGTTGTATATAATGAAACACGTGTAGTTCCCTTGTTTTGGGTGGAAATAAGACTGGATTACTTAAAAATCTAATTAGATCAGAAAATAGAAACCAGAAGAAGATATGTAGGTAAATAATTGAACTACATAGTAGGAATGATTTTCTTTCTATGAGGAAAATGTAAATATAATAGTCTTAACAGAGAAAACTAATTAAGACATGTTTCAGTTAATTTAATATTAATTAATAATAAATATTAGTTAATTTAATATTAATAGAAAGTTCTAATTGGAAAGTTTCAAAAGAAAAAAGCCAGCTGAAAGAAGATTGGGTAGAAAGAAAAGAAAATGTTTCAACAAACATAAAACTTTCCTTTTAAAAGATTATTAAAAACAACAATAATCATATGCTCTTCACATTTTGTGGGAGCTTTTCAAGGAGCTTGAAATTCTAAAACATTGCTCTAAAAAATGAAGAATATTTTCATTTTTTTCAGAGACTGTTTCGTTCAGCTTGGCTTTTTGCAGAAATTTTTTCTCTTGTATGTATTAAATTAGTATGAAGATGATGTAAAAAACCTACCTAATCAAAACTGAAAACAGAAAAAATATTCTCTTAGGTATATTAAATTGTAACAAATACCTATGTAAAATGCATGTCACTATAAGAAGGAGAACATTGTTTATTATGCCTGCCATTTTTGCATCATCAGAAGGCTTATGCCCCTTAAATTGTATTATCTGCAACATTTGAACATTGATCAGTTGTGTCGAGAAAATGCTTTGCTATACAACTTGGAAAGATAATTTTCTGCTGCTTTTTATTAATCCTTTCATGAGAGCCTGTTACTTGCTATAATTCCATCAGAACAAATTCTTCATTCAACTATATTGATACCAATACAATTTCTACCCTTTGGACATTTCTTCTTTAGAATTTGAAAGAATATGTGCCTAGCTTGCAACACCCTTAATTATTAGATAATATCAACTAGGGAGTAATAGTGCCGCCAGAATGCTGCATGAATTCTCTGGTTGAATATACAGGAATAAGAATTGTGGCACTTTGCTTCTGACAATAATTACAAATCTGAAAAGTAAATTTACTAATACTAGCAGATATTTGTGCTAATCCATCTGAAAGACACTCATGAGATGGAGTTTTAAATGTACTTCTTCACCTATTTTTATTGGAGTCTTCCAAGTAAGCCTGTGATTTCTTTTGGGCACTATTTTTTAAAGGTTGCCCAGAAAGAAAGGCAGATATTAAATATATTTTTTGTAGGGAAAAAAAAATAACTCCATAAAATGACTTTTACCAAAAGGGTCTAATTAACTACAAAATGTTTTCTGTTTCATTTTACTTACATACTGCATTTTGTTTAAAACCATATGCAACAATTAATATTTTGCTTAATTTGTTTTTGGAAATGTTAGAATAATTCATCTATACATATGAAATCAAATACTTTGAAACAGTATTATGTCTAAAAAATGTGTTTGTGAGAAAGATATTGCACTGCTAGAATAACTTTGTGACTATAACAATGCTGGCTTAACAATGGGACTCAATGGTCTTAAAGGTCATTTCCCACATAAATGATTCTATGATTCTGCATCTTGCCCAGGTCAAATACGCAGTTGCTGATTCTAACAAAAAGAATGCCTGGTGGCACTGTGTATGGTTCCAATAGTGGAAAAAAAATGTAGGGAAAATTGTTCTCTGCAGGAAGGCAGTTTACTTTATTCTCTGCATTATATTACAAGGATATGAATCTCTCATTGCTGAGATTTCCTCCTTACAAGTGATTTGACTGCATACTTAAATCTACACTCTTTGTGCAAAGAAATTGGAAGTACTTCTACATACCACAGAGCAAATACTTAAATTCATCAGTCAGCTTTTGTTCAGTTCCTGCTCAGGCATATCTTGCGTTTAAATTGATTTTGTTAAATGAGTGACTAGGATTGACTGCAGAATTCAAGATACTTCTATCACAGAGTGGATTTCAGCTTGGAATGCTCTTAAATTAAAGCAAAACTGATTAAATTACATTACAGACTATGGAATTTTGATCTCATTCCTGCAAAATAGATGAAAGTATGCATGGATGCGAGTTGATGGTTGCAAAATAAGAGCCAGTTCCATGTGTCTGAGTTAGATGAAAATACATTTTTTTTTGCCAAAGTGAAAGGAGTTAATCCAGAGACCAACATAAACCATAAACAGCAATATAAAACCCTCTACTTGTCTGCTGCTAGTGAGTGAATGCTAACACCTAATGAATCTGTTACTTCTGTTACATTTCCATGCGTAACGTAATGAGAAGTGAAGGATAAGGCTAAATAAATTTAGTACCAATGAGAAAAGATATTGGAATTTTTGCTAAAATGAAAGGGAAAAGAAATAGAAAAATTAATAAATAAACCCAAACCAAATTATAATCTTTATCTTAATGATGTTCTGTGAATCTGTGGTGATATCATAAAGACAGCATTAGGCAGCCTGTAACATGATGTGCTAGAATCTTAGCCTCTGCCACCACCCGCTTTGTAGAGGATTCAGTGCATGGAGAATGAATGGACAAAATTAGTTACAAAATAATAGCCTTGATAGTCTCACATTAAAAGAATTAACCCTCAAGACAATGGTCTGCTACTCTCTTCCTAACTTGCCACTTCAGCTACCATTCAACCTCCAAATCATTTAAGGCGGAGACATTTGGATATAGTTCAAGTTGCTCCTGCAAATATGGCTTCAAAGAAAATCTAGTGGCAATGTCAAATGCAAGTAGCATGAATGCAACTTGCAAACTTGATGTTCAAAGAAGGAAATCATATGATGCATTCAGTCAAATTAAAACACTGGAAGCATCGCATTTACAGTAGTACTTTGGGATAAACCTGATACGTCGTAAGTTTCTAACCAGAGCAAAGTTTTCTAAACCAAGCAGGATTTTATTTTTTTTAATCAACCAGAGAGTGACTGAACTTGCTTTTTACGGGTGTGTTTCTTATGTTATTACCCTGCAGGAAGGAATGGGTTAAAAACTGAAGACTAGCAAGGAGGACTGGAAATATGCTCAAGTGACATTGAGCATATTTCTCAATATACTGGGAATAATTCTTGAGGAGTATTATTATTGTAAACAGGTGTGGTCATCAGGCTGGTGATCTTCTAGCAGGAATTGAGTTTAATGGTGACTGCATTTTCAACTCTGCCTTGGTGCTTCTTTGGGGACCCCATGGTTAGCGAGACAATGGCCATAAATTCACTCTTTCTGAAGAGGTTGCCTGTCTGTGCCAATTCACACACCCCCGATATAGTTTTATGCCTTTATTTTCATTTATATAAAGGAATAGCATAAATAGTACTGATTACAGAAAAATATTGGGGAAAAAGGTGTTTTTTTCAACACAAAATTTCCATTTCATTGAAAAAGCTGGTTTTTTGCAGGGGTAAGCTAAGGCATATGGCTTTATTTGATGAGAACACACCATGCCAGCTTATACACAACTTTCAGCATTGGTCTATCTAAAGCCCTGGATTTAGATTGAGATGCAGAAGGTGTATTTTGCAAAAAATAGATCTATTCACTTTAGGTTTAATTGTAAGTGTTTTATTTCTTAGGAAGCCACGATGTTCAGCCTTTTCTTTACCACAAAACAAAAATGCAAAAGAAATATATTTAGGTCTGCATAATGCCCAGCTAACCCGTACTGACCTAGAAAAGGTAATGCTCAAAAGCTAAACATTAGTGTTCAGAGTAGCAGTACGTGTGCAGTACTAACAATGGTATGGCAATGATAGCACAAATCTTACTCCAAGAAAATATCTTGAAATTGGACAGAATTTACCTGAACATATTTAGTGACAAACAAAAACCATAATTGCCAGGATTCTCCTATAAAAGCCTAATATAACTATTCTGTGCATGTACCTTCAAGGAACAAAAGAGAATTAATCCAACATTCAGCAAGACAGTATATGGAAAATAGTCAGGGATGTTAAAATTGATTCAATCAGTTGTAATAAAAGAGAAGAATTGCACAAAATTAAATGATTGGCCAAACAATCAGGTCTGCTTATCCAGTTTTCATGATACAGGTTGAATCAATAATAAACACAATTCTACACCGGAAAGGGACAAAATCTTTAAAAGGCATGTCACTGAACTAATTCTATGGTGCATTACCATGAGCTGCAGCTGCCAGAAATAGACCAGATTACATTGCAAGAAGGTGTGCATGGACATGTCTTTATGTAAAAACAATGTACATTTGCCATGTCTATACCATGCAGCATTAAATAGGCAATGTTCACATTGGTCTACTCAGTTGTTCCATTTGAAAGGCAAAATAACAATTGAAACAAATCTTCTCCATTGGTTTTAGCATTTGCTTACTGTTTCAGAGGGAATAATAAATAGCCAAGGAAAAAATGCTTTTATCTATAGAGTCCTGTTACATACATGACTGCTGAAATAATACCATAATGACGTTAATATTACATCTATTACATCTGAAAACACCCTTTGTGCTTTGGAAGAATTTCCTTCTCCTGAGTATACTGGAAAAAGCTACACAAGACTGAAAGGTTTCATGTAGGCTTGTCAAGGATACACTAATTTTTCTTACAATTTTAAAGGTTTGTGGAGGGGAGGAAGGAAGAAAAGAAAAAAAATCTATAAAGCCTTTATTGAACTGAACAGAAATATTCCCTGTTGGATTCAAGATGGGCTATATACTTCAAGCTCTGCGGGTTGTCTAAGGCAGACTTGGCCCATGACTCATATTTGATGGAAGACTAGGAAGCAACGGAGAACTCCCCACTGAACTAAGTAAAGAAGCTATATATTATGCATCTGGGACTCAAAAAGAGAGCAAGAAGCTGCTAGACATTGAAGGTTAAAAGGAATCCAGTTATCTAATCATCTAAAAGATGAATCTGTGTCTTGCATGTCAAGCATGTTAGAGAGATGTCACTAAAGTAGCTCAGAAGTGCATTTTGACTTTATTCTCATGTGACATTGCCTGAAATATTACTGAAGTGTGAAATATTAATGAAGTTACCTTCATGATGTCCATTTCAGACAAGATTGCAAGAGAAGGATAGAAAGCATTATCCTAGTGTTTCCAACTAGGAATTTAGGAGCAGATATTGTACATGGTCCTTTAGCCCAGCATAATGTGCTGTGTGGATTTTTCAGGCTTTTGGCTTAAGACTGCTTGTTCTGCACAAGCAGAACGAGTAGACTGAACACAGTCTGGGGCTAGAATATATGTGTATTCTGCAAAGCTGAAGAAAGAAGACCCTTTCTCTGTTCCTCCATGCAGAGCCCTGGCAGAGTGGATTTCTTTGCAACAAGAGCATCTCTGTGGCCCCTGACTCTGCCTGAGCTAATATTCGTGTCAGGGAGATGCTTAGAGACATGGGGTCAGGCTAACCACAAATGACTGAGGACAGAAGGACTGCAGACTTACCCTCTTTAAAGTTAATGCTCTGTCTCTGTATCTTGGAAGACCTGGAAAACTCTATTTTTTAAGACTCTATATTGAGCCTAACAAAAGGCTTTTGAAGAAAAAATGTTTTCACAGAGCTTAAAGATTAATTTTTTTAAGGTTAATTAAAGTTCTAAAGCATCAAAGTAGGCCTGACATCTGGACTCCTGCAGAGCATGCAAAAACACCATAATAATAATACCCTTCTGATCACTTTCAGTATTTTCAGAACATTTCTGGAGATTTTTTTCAGTCTACTTCTTCCCCACACCCAGTGAAAAATGATCTAAAAAGCCTTTACCCAAGACTTCTGTATTTCAGATGATGTTGTTTTCCTCTGTTTTTCAAATATTCCTCAGAAATTACAGTAGGTATCACTCTAATTATAATTCCATTACTTTCACTGTAAACAGTTTTCCAAAGCACCATTTCATATATTGTAAATTGAAGGAATGAGTCGATTTTTGGGTCTTCCAGTCAAAAACTTTACCATCTCTGGATGGGAACTTCCTGTGAATCTAAATATTTCACTCTAGTTCTGAAGAATGTACCTCTCTTTCCTTGAATTTCTGCAGTTCTCTGCAAGTTTTCTGTACATGATATTATATAAACTCAAGAAATTTCAGGTTTGTGGCTTACAGACAAAGGAAATATGACTAACAAAGAGTGAAGCTAAGAAAAAGTCCCATGGGGTAGCAATTTGGAAAGATTGCTAAATGGCTTCATTATCTCCCATAGCTCTAGTTAACCAGACAATTAGATGCAGCTTCCATGGTGGCTTAAAACCAAGAAAAAACGGTTGGCTGGTAATGAGGAGGGAGATTTTGCATACCAGTTTCAGGCCTATGGAAATAGTAATACTGGTGGTTATCAGAAGGGAGCCTGTAGCATCCAGAAAAAAACAAATGATTTCCAAAAACAGGAAAAAGTGAGCCAAGGCATCATTTTCTTCCAAGGGAGAGGTGGATGCAATAGGCCTGACAGGGAAGAAGCCCAGCCCAAAGCTAACCACTGGC
The DNA here is from genome assembly GCA_036630365.1 of Acanthiza pusilla. Classification (NCBI taxonomy): domain Eukaryota; kingdom Metazoa; phylum Chordata; class Aves; order Passeriformes; family Acanthizidae; genus Acanthiza; species Acanthiza pusilla. The sequence continues at coordinate 176,321 of JAXCHO010000017.1, forward strand.
CCAGCCAATGTGGGAGTTAGAGTTGCTACCTCTCAGAGGAGCCAACTGCGGGAAAAGAGAGGATAAGCTTCACTAAAAGTACCATTTCACCAAAAGTACTCAAGGATCAAAGAATAGCAAGAGAGAACCTGTCTGAGTGTCTTTGTCAGAGTTGTTATGAGTACAGATTCCTCCTGAAGGACTTTGCCGCAGGTGTGGACAAGGATTCCACGGCAGTGTTCAGGCATGAAGATGGAGAGGGTCTGCATTAATATATCTTATGTCCTTCAGTAGTCTGTCATCAGATTTTTGTCTCCAATTTCTGGACATCCATGGCTTGAGAAAAAGCCACCTGTTCTGCACAGGGCAGATCTTATATTGTATCATACTGGGACAATTCTAAGAACTTGGAACAGTGGTTTCTGCCTAACTTTTAACTCACAGAGGGTTTTTCAAATTAGCTTTTTTTTTCCTTTCTTTACTATCCAGGTCTATTTAGTGAGGAGAGCTACTGCCAACAGATGGATCACAAAAGCTTATGTGTTCTCTAATGAAACCAATCCTTCTAATTTACTTTTCCCTAAAGAATGTTTTTATGTTTTCCTCATTCCTTTAGAGTGCAACTCTCAAAATCATCTGTTTGACCATGTTCCCAGGATGGTATTTCTGATACAATAAAATATAAACAAAAAAAAGATAGCTATGCTTAGTTTAAAAGTCAGACAGGTTTCACAGGTGTTGCTGAAGAGCCTTCAATTACGTAGAAGTAACACAATAGCATCACAATTTCTGTTACCTTGGATGAATATTCATAAATGGATTAGATTTGTAGTAGTACTGAGTGGAGTTCAAAAGGTCTAAAGTTTTGATGCAGAAACGTATTCAAATATTTGGATGTTTATCTCGAACAAATAACTTGTACCAAGGCATGAATATGAGGGGTCTGAAATCAGTGCAAGTTTGACCTCTAACACAGAGTGCTAGTCTAAGTCACTGACTAATTAATTAATTTTTTTAAAAAAATTGTCTGTAAAACATAGGAAAAATAAATCCCTGAAAGAAATCCCAGTGAAGCACACTACACCAGTTTTCAAGCCTTCACAGTGCTGTTATTCAAAGCCCTATTTGCACACTTCAAGCATAATGAAAAATTTACCATAGTGACAACAGAACTTTGGGAACCTCCTCTTTCCTCTGTCTTCTCAGCCTTCTTGAAGGAATATGGAAATAATTTACATTTCTTCATCCAGCATTGAGTGACTTGTCTGGACTTGGTGGAACCAAAGATCTGTTTTACCCACAAAAATAGTTCGTGAAAAACAGCTGACATAGGATGACTAAGATTAAAAAAAAACCAAAAAAAACCAGCAAAATGCCACCTATTTAATGTACTATAAATGCAACGGCAAAGGCCAGGTCTTATTTGTCTTTGAAGCTACAGCAATAAAGATGTAATCCCCTTTAAATGTCCTCATTTAAGACTTGCCTGGGAAACATTTATGAACGCATCCTAAATGTGGTCAGAGCATCAGAATGTCAGTGGAGTCAATATTTTATATCCCTCTTCAGTACAAGCCACCTCCATGGCAAATGGGAAAGCAGATGTGCTTCTACGGAAATCTTTTTAGATTTCATAGTGGGAAGCTCTAGGAGACATCACAGCTCACTGGAACAAAGTCCTTGCTGAGGTTTCCTGCATTACATCAATTTTGCCTATGCCAGACTAGCTTTAAACTATTTAATTATTTCAGTAAAGTATGGGGACTGAACATTAGCCAAAGGTTTTGGACTTCAGTCTTTGGTATCAGACATATTCCTTTGATTTTGCCCAGAATTTTACCAGAAGTTCTTCAGCTTTCCTTATTTACCTTGGATGGATTTTAATGCGGCACAAACATCTTCTAAGTTTGGTTTGGTTTTTCTTCCTAAAGTAATTTCTTTTGTCAGACAGGAATTTATTCTTCTTCAAAAAGCTATGGAACAATAAAATCCCCACTAATTATCTCAGTTTCGCAGCTTAAGAAAGGAGGAAGTTCAGAATTATCTCCTACCCTTAAGCAAGTGACTAACATCCTAAAAAATTTACATCTTCAGTCTCAAAATTACCAGCTGAAATCTCTTCTCTGGTGGCTATATGTCAGATTAGACATGTAAAGAGGAATTCACTGCTGAAAGGAGTGCATTAAACTGTTGAAACTCACACTGAAGGAATGGGAAACTGGTTAGGGGTTTTTTTGAATTGTGAAGAGTAAAGTGCATTGACTCTTTTGGGAATAAGATTTTTCAGGCCTTTAATCCATTGAAAAAAACCCCAAACCTGAAATATAACACTTTTGTTCATGCACAGACAGACAAAAATTTGTGCAAATTGTTGGGGATAAAGTCTGAATTTTCTTCCAGTACAGCAGTGTCACAGTTGTTTCACCTCAGTCAAAGGAACAGTTCTGAACTGACATATGAGGAAAGCAAGATGAGGATCTCACCCTTGATGAAAGATGCATTTTGAGCCTGGAGAGCTGCAATATGAACTGACAGCAATTTTCTCAGACGAAAATAGATAAACTCATTGAACTTTCTGTCAAGGCTCCACTGTTTCATCATGTGTGCATATAATTTTGTTATTCATTGGAAAATTATGAGATACCCAAAAATGAAAAAATGTCATCTCCCTAAAGAAAATTTAATATACTACACATGATCATAAACAAGAGAAAAATTATCAGAGTGGTTTTTGCTGTTTTGAAGAGATACTAGACTGACACAAAATTTCTGAAGTCTGTGCATCACAAGTCCAGTGAGGAAATTGAACCCTACATCCCCTAGAGATCCTGGGCTCCTTATACAAATCCTTCAGCTAAGGAGAGGAAGCATGCGTGCCTGCCTTATGCATCTTGACCTAAAGAAATTTCCTTATAATTTCCAGCCAGTATAACATTCTACTGAATCTGCCCTTCAAATAAGAGCCATGACTTTTCCATGCCCTGCCTTGACTTTCTTTTGTACCTATATATTTCATCTGAATGATCTATTTTACAATTTCTTGGATACAGCAACACTGTGATTTCTACACTTACAGTACTATGTTTTGTTTTTTTTTTAATCACTTAGAATAAGAACTTCTCTGCTATCCCACTGTTTCATGCTGGTGTCTCTTAAGCTTAGGCACTCTTTCCCACTGTTCTTTACATTTCACGATATTTCCACACCCTGTCTTGAGCATTGCGTGTGTTCTGGGGTAGCATGGTAAATTCTGAGATTCTCCTGTGGGATGTGAAAGAGCCCCTCTCCTCCAGGGCTGAGGGAGAAACTTCACAGCTTGCATTTCTGAGATGCGTTCACTGGAGCCACTGTGACAGGGCTCAGTTGGAAAGTGTTTTGACATTTCACGAGGTATCACGGTCTCACTGCACCCTATCAGATAAGACAGCAGAGGAGTGACACCTGCAGACTAGCATTTTTCTTCATTGCATGCATTCAGTTTGAAGAGGGGTGCAGAAAATACTTGTCATGTGCAGGCCATTCCAGGCAAGCTGTTAGAAACAATGAAAGAAAGGGGTAGAGGAAACAGTGACTGTTAATGATTTCAGCTGAAAAGGAAATAAGTGGAAACAAAAACTGAAATGAAAATACCATCTCAGTCAGAAAGACAGAAAGTACTTTGCACATAACTTTAAATTTAGAGTTGAGATCCTATGTTTCATTTACAATCATGCTTTTCATTTATAAACCATTTTCTTTGGCCCCAGAAAGTTCATAAGCTACTTTTAAGAAAAAAATGCAGATACAGAGGTGCAAGTCAGTGAGCTTAAATTTACTGTAGAGGACCCAAAAATTTCACTGGAACTTTTGTTTTTCTTTTTTGGTTGCAAACCAAAGATTAAAAGCCACTGGTTCAGTGGAGCCTTTTTGAATGTCAAAACCATGGTCTTAAGGTGGCTTAGTACTGCAACATTACCTTGAGAAGAAGCTGAGTAAATTGCTCCATTTCAATTGTGTCAGATATCCTCACATCTCAGAGTCTGCACTCTGAACACTTTGCATCTCATGGACAAGATGTTGGTGAAGAGTCCCTTGGGCCTTCAACTAGTAAATATAAAAAGTGTTTTCTTTCAGGGAAGAGGAAAGTGGAAGGCAAGGCCAATCACAAGGGATTTTGTGAAGTTATTTTGTTTTTTCATGAACAATTTATAAGGTAGGTGAAGATAATCTTTGGCTGAATTCATGATTGTGTGTGAGTAAGAAGTAAAAATTGCCAAGTGATTAGAAACATAAACTCTTTGTTGTATTTCACCTGGAATAATTTTAAAGAGATTTACAAGTACTTTGAACATGATGTTTCCTGGTTAAATCATACATCTTTCTGCAGCAATTAGCAGAACACCTCTGAACTCAGGCTGAGACCTTCAAGTTTTCTGAGTTAAAGGCAAACTACTCATGCAGATGCAGATGAAGGTACAACAGAACATTATTAAATGACAAAAAAGCAGATTTAGAATAGAGCTGTGTGCTGTGGCTCTGCAGAAAGGATATTAACTGTTGTTTCTGGGGTTCTTTTGAGAGGTTTTTGGTGTTTTGTTTTGTTCTGGGCTTTGTGTGGGTTTTCTTTCTTTAAGAAGGAACAGGAATTGAGTCAATATAAATGAAAATATTTTCTAAATTTAAGTATACATGAGTGGGTGAACTCACGGAAGAAATCTAGAATTTGGTGTCTGTATTTCTAATTTTATTTCTCTTGGATCCTTTCTGATTTTTGTGCCACTGGAGATTCCTGTAAAAGAGGAAAATGGAACTGTCTTGCAGCCCTATGGTCGTGCATATTTATCACAAAATATTAAAAGTCCAGTGTATTTGTCAGTAATAATGCTTTATACATTCTACACACTGATTCGTTTTCCTTTTAAAACAGAAGCCACATATTTGTTTTCTGAATAAAATTTCTGATTAAATAACATTTATTCATTAATATCATATACACAGTGCATGTTGATATTTAAAGCAATCAGATCATCAAGGAAGAATCTCTCCTATCTGTTGGTCACCTAAGATAGACATACACAGTGCTTCTTCTGCAGGCAAAATCTTGCTGAAAATCCCCGTTCTGATGAGGCAGTGAAGAGTGTGGGGGTTTTCTAGGGCACAGCTCCCAGCTGAAATACCCTCTGCTGTGTATCTGGCAGGTTGGGAAGATGTCCTCGTCTTACTAAAAGACACTTTTTGGGACAGCAGGAGAGTAGGAAGAGAGTGGTTTCACATTCCGCAAGCTTGGCTTTCTTTCCCATCCAAAGTAAAGTGGAGACCTTAAAAAACATGGAACCAAAACCAAACTAACTCCAAAACCAAGATGTTACAGCCAGAGAGTAGCCAGTGACATTACTGAGGTGTGTGATGACCAGGACACAGACATGAATATGGATCTCTTGTATTGTGTTATCTCCAAGTTATAGGTGAGAATGCACTGCCTGTCTGCTCTCTCTCCAGAAATTTTCTTGGAATCTCAGGAACTTAAAGAAACTTCTATTGAAAAAAATAAGTTTCAATGTCACATAAAAATATTTAATATGAGGGAAAAAAAAAAAAAAAGGCTGATTTCTTTCAGATTAGTTTCAAGAGACCATCAGCGAGTTAAATTTAAAAAAAAATACCCAAAAGGCAACAACAATAAAAAACCACATAAGCTAAGAGCACAGGTAATAGTAGGAAACTGCTTGGAAACACTGTGTTTGATGCAGGCTCATACTAAGGGGCACTATTTCTAGAGCAGTTGTTGAGGTTTCTAAGTTCTCAGCCACATCTCTTCATATTCAGCAAACACAAAACATGATGCAATTGTATTTGTACATGTACAAATCCAGTTTCTGGACCCTAACAAAGAGGAAGAGATGCAACACCAAGGACGCAGAGTGACTCCAAAGAGAAGTCAAGGCAGTTCTCCTTTCTCTTCAGGAAGCAGCTTGTCAAAGCACAGCTTTGGGGTGAACTCATATCACCAACCACTGCCCTACACTTCATGGTGATGGACTCTAACAAGGGACTGAAGAGCAAATTTTTCAGAGAATCTGGACTACTGAGATCTTAAAGTGCTTTTATAAAGCAGTGACGGGGGACATTTGAGTTACTTAAGTCTGTTTTAAACCTCAGTTCTACCCCTAATGCTCTTTAAATACATAAGCACAATTCATTATACACATATAGGCATGTTCTTATATATATATTTTAATGTAGAGCAACAAAAAAAGGAATATAAAGTCATAGTAAGCCTCCAACCTTGAGGTTAATTATTCATTTCTGTTCAAGAGAGAAAAAAAACAATAATGGGCTTTCATATTTGAATATTTTGCTCTGTACTTCTGTATCCTCAGCCTGACACTGCTATGAAATGCTTATGCAAGTACATTAAATTTTAATGGTAATTGAACACTATTTTTCCTTGGTTGCATGTTTTAAATTAATATGTAATTTCACTGGAGGCTAAGCAAAGATGTCTCTTCATGTACTTTGGTGAACCCAGGCTGACACGTAGGGCACACCAAACAGTGGATAGGGTAAATTTTCAGGAATGGAGTTTAGTCTTTTAAACAGTCTGTTACAGGTGCAATACAAGATATTTCTTAGAAATAAATCCAATCTTTAACACAGAATTAAATAATGAGAAGAAGATTTGGAGAATACCATGTATTTGTTCTTAATTTTCTAAGTTTTCATTTCCAAACACATTACTATGCTTTCACATCTAATTCATGTTTGAGGAAGTATGAACATCATTATAAATTCCTGAAGGAGTACTGTCAGACTGGGAGCACTTCCACCCAGATGAAGATTGCGAACAGAACCTCATTGATACTCCATGTGTACTTTTTGTGTTTGCATGCAATAGCCACGCAAGATACATATAAATACTTGGCTTATTTTGGTACATAGTCTGGACACAATTGCAAGAAAGAAATGGGGAGAGACCAGGGCAATTTTGGGAAATAAACCCCAGTAACCTTCTTGCAGAAGTTTTCCATATGAACAAAGTCATGGATGCCCAGCACTTCACACCGTCTTCCCCACACACCGTGCGACTGAAACTGATAGCAGAATTCAGTCAATTGCTTTTCAAACATTGAACATAATGAACTGTGTTTTTATAGCTAGCATAATCTCGAGCAAATTACTCTGTCTACCTACACTACTAAAATTTGCTTTTCATAATTTCATGCACAATCCCCATTAATTTACCCAGATTACAAGCAAGGATACTGTTTCTGTACTTTCCTTCATGTGACTTTATTAGAATGTATTGTTTAAAATACATGCTTCATGATAGTACAATCGAAGCAGGAGCACAGCACTGCCACAGAAAGCCCTAACAAACACAGCAGGTACCAACAATGCCTTGGCACAGCAGGAGAAATGCAGGGTGCCAGAGACTGTGCCACTTTGAGCCTACTCCTGCCCCAGGCTGTGAAGTGTATCTGCACACAGCTTTGTGGCTTCAGACAACAGCTTGATCAGCTAGCCCCGATTTTTACTTTGTTTGGGCTTTTTCTACATCTGTTTAACTGTCATCACCCAAATGTTTCTTTTAATTCTGGGTTAAAACAGAGGCCATGGACCAAAAGCAACACTACTGATGGGCTAAATCACAGGTGCACACAAGTCTGAGGAATATGTAAAGACATGCAGTGAGAGGCATATCCCTGATCTTTGGCTGGTTATCCTCCATCAGATCCAAAGCTGCTCCCACAGAGGCATTCTGAAGTCCAGCTTGCCTCCCTCCTCAGATCTTGGGCGTCAGTCTGGAGCTGTCTCGTATTTGGCCAAGGTGCTTCTCAGACCTGAGATCCCTTTCCTGACAGCAAGCCCTAGGTCATGCTCACGGTAAAGCACCAAGACACAATGTATGTGCTTTATAGCTGTGCTTCAGACCCTATCAATTCCTAGGTGATAGGAGTAAAATTCAGGGAATTCCCCTATTGCCAAATTATCTGAATTCCCCACATATATCACTATCACATTTTTCCACCCATTGTGTCTGTGAAAGTAAAGTCAAAATTCCTTTCTTTAGCTCTTTATACAGCAGAAATAAGTCCTATCACAGTGAAAATATGATGGGCTGCTGGCAAAGCCAGAAACCTTTTCAACTTTGGAAACTGGCTGCTCAGGAATCAGTCTGAGAGATGTGTGGAGGCTTGTTGAACATCTAAGTCATCTGTTTAAAACTCAAGAAGCCCTAAGGTAGGCTTAAGAATGTCTGTAGTGGGGAGCAAAGAAATAAGGACAGAAAAACAACTAGGCTTTACAGCAAGTAGGAAGAAGGCAAGGAATCATCATCATATACTTGGATCCAGATCTAGGAATAACCATCATTGAGGCCAGCTTTCATATTAAGGTCTTCATTCTTCAGAGGAGCAACATTCACTAACTGCATCTAAGAATTTTTGCTTTCAGGCAATGATTTGCGCATGAGTTGTGTAGCACTGATGAAGCCAGTCTTGTTACACTAAAACTGCCTAAAAACCTCATAGTCATTATGAAACTTGTCTGGGTTAACATCAGCGTAAACTTATTCCTGATTATCTTACAGAATTCCTCATTACCTTACAGAATCAACAATCTCAAACGTGACATTAATTACCTTTTCCCCATAGTTTTTAACTAATGAAATATATAAGTAATAAGATTAGATAATGATTCCTTGTTTCTGACACCTCCCTCTGGCATTTCTTACCTTTTTATAAGTGCTTTCCAGGTTTAACTAGTAATTATTTTAAATGCTTAAGAGTTTTGAAATGCCTGGGCTCAGCATTCCCTCAGTTTATTTGCTCATCCAGACCTCACAAGCTGTATAGTTCATAAACATTTAAATAATTAAAATTTGAACCTGCAGGGCTTTTCTTGCTGATTTTTGAAAAGAAGGATAATTTACTGGGAAATCAACTTTAATTGCATTATCTTAAATGGAAAAATGATTTGTCAATGTGCATTACCAGATTTTATTTGGCAATAAAAATTCTTTCAGTGAAAAGATTGTGTTGACTGATTTAAATAGGCCCACTGCAACAAAGATTAATAACTTCAAAAGCAGATAACGTAATCATCTTACATTATTGACACAACAGCTTTTCACGCTTTGTTGATATTAGAGGCAAATGTAAACCCAGCACTCTCAACTATTATTTTGTGATATTTTTGTCAGACAGAATTCCACTGTTATTTTGATATCACCTACATCAATCTAAAAAGTCCAGTAATTAGACTTCAAATGTGTTTTCGCTGAAGTCTCAGCTGAAAATTTAATCCTGTGGAGTTTTGTGAAAGCCCATTGCGTTTTTTAACTTCATTGCTGTGTTTAGCTAACATCATCATGCCTATGGTAAAATGTAAACTGAGGCCTCTCTAGAGTTCGTTTTATGAAATGCAGTTTTCAGTCTACCCTGTTGCTGAAAGGGATCAGTTGGACGGGGGCTATACATCTTAGAAGACATCAGCTCCTGGAAATGTAATAGCAAAATGTTTTCCTGGGTCTCTCTCACTGCAGTAGAGGACAGCCCAAGTATTGTTACTCCAAGGTGTAAGGAGATATAAAACCCAAAAAGATGCACTTTTGTAAATGCCTCTGCTGGGGATTAGAGGAGAACGTGAAAAAACGCCACATCAGCTCTCCCCAAAAAAAACAAACTGAGAGAAAAACCCCCACAAACTAGAAACAGATCAAAGCTAGAAGAAAATAAGAGAATATTAAGGTAAACTGGTTTAAAGCAGACAGGCCCAATCATGTTAATTATGTATACAATATACAGGAAATTGCCATAAGCTACACCCCATTCTTATTCTCTGAGATATGTGACTGCAAAAAAATCAGCCAATCTGGCACTGATGTTATTGTTTGCGCTCTGATCCATGTCAGCCAAGAGCATGGCCTTTACAACTCTTACCCACTCCTTCTCCCACTGGTTTGAAGTATTTTATTGGCTTTAATGGAATTATGAAATATCATAGAATGGAATCACAGCATCATAGAATATTTAGAGTTGGAAGGATCCTTAAAGATTATTTAGTTCCAATGCCCCTGCCGTGGGCAGGAACACCTTCCGCTAGACCAAGTTTTTCAGAGCCCCATCCAGCCTGATATTGAACACTTTCAGGGATAATGAGTTCACAGCCTGTCTGGGCGACCTCTTCCAGTGCCTTGTCACCCTCACAGTAAAGAATTTCTTCCTAATAGCTAATCTAAATATATCTATAATCTTCAGTTTAAGGCCATTCCCTCTTGTCCTGTCACTACATGCCCTTCTGAAAAGTCCTTCCTCAGCTCTCCTGTGGGTCCCCTTTAGGTGCTGAAAGGCTGCAATAAGGCCTCCCCAGAGCCCTCTCTTCTCCAGGCTGAACAACCCCAGCTTTCTCAGCCTGCCTTCATATGAGAGGTGCTCCAGTCCTCTGATCAACTTTGTAGTTCTTCTCTGGACTTGTTCCAACAGGTCAAAGTCTTGCTTCTGTATCTTTAACACTAGTGTAAACTTCAAAGTAAACCAAATATTTAGAGTATAACTGGCAAGTATAGTTCTATAAAGAATACATTTTCCCACTTCAAAAATTAAGTTTCAGTCTTAATGATGCCAGGATGGGTTTTACTGTAATGTAGGAGAAGCTGAAATGTCACCAATTTAAATTAGCAGGGATCATCGTGTTGATCAAACATCTCCTATTTTTTTCATGTAATCATCCAAATATATTTTAAAGAGGAAATTTATGAAGATAAAAGCCAAGAAATCTGTGGGTTTAAATTGTAAGTTGTCCCAGAAGAGTACTTTTGTATCATAGTGGGATTGCAGGTGTGGAAAAAACACTATCTTTCTCACTAATGTTTCTGAACTACTACTTTAGGAGTAAATCACATCTGCCTCCAGAGAATCTGTTTTTAACTGCATACAAATTATTCACTTAAGTGCTTATGCTAGGAGATAATTTTTCTTAAGCTTGAAAATTGCCTGAAAGTTATAACATGAAGTGGGTTTTGTCGGCATAGATAGAAATTTTGTAGCTATAGAATATGCTGACAGATGTGATTCTGTACAAACACTTCATATGAAATCACATCTGGCACAAATCATATCTCAATCACATCAGAAGGACACACACGTCCTGTCAGCAATACAAACATAACAGTACAATAAGTGGTCTTGCCAGTGCTGTTGAAAATATTGCAAACATAAACATAATGTGAGGGGACTTATATACCATCATTAAAGTGCTAACATGCAGTTGTGGAGGTACTTTTATCAAAATGTGATTGCAGTGGTTCTATTTAATCAAAATTTTTTGTCTCTGGAATAGAAAAGCTTAGGAAAGGGTCAAGAGCTCTGATTATTTTTCCGTTTCAAAAGCATTTAGAGCAAAAAATTTGGAAAAAGCTGACTGACAAAATTCAAATGTGATACATTTTGTTACGTCTAAAAGAGTAATGCAGGAAGCTGACCTGATAACATTGCATAAATCTCAATGCCTGAAATATGGCATGACACCTTTTTAGACACCCACATGTAGCTATTCTTGTGGAGCCAATTGTACTCTGCCCATGACACATAGACCCTAAATTCAAGCCAAGATTTGATCTGTTCTGGAGGTCAGGTGGCCCTCTGTCTAAATCACAGAATCATCATAAAAAGGTTTGAGTTGGAAAGGACCTTAAAGATCATCTCATTCCAACCCCCCTGCCACAGGCAGGGACACCTTCCACCAGAACAGTTTGCTCCAAGCCCCATCCAGCCTGGTCTTTGATATTTCCAGGAATGGGGAATCCACAGCTTCTCTAGCCAACCTGTTCCAGCACCTCAACACCCTCATAATAATTTCTTCTTAATATCTGACCTAAATTTACCCTTCTTCAGCTTAAATCTGTTCCCCCTTTTCCTGTCACTACATGCCCTCGTCCCAAGTCCCCCTGCATCTCTCTTGTAAGCCCCATTTAAGTTCTGGAAGGCAGCAACGAAGGCACCTTGGAGCCTTCTCATCTCCAGGCTGAGCTCAGCCTCTCAGCCTGTCTTCTTAGGAGAGGGTCTCAAACTGTGTCCAATGTTTTGTCTGTTTTTGCACAAACTGTGACACGGTGGTGATTTTATGCCCTCCCATGTGCTTGCAAGCAAAGGACTGATGCTAGATGGCTGCCTGCTCAGAACAAACTTCTTGGATTACCTTTCAGGTCAGCCCTGCTCTATCTGCTAAATTCATTAGGAATCCAACTGATCAGCTCTGGCAGTCCAGACTGACCCACTGAGACCAGGTGTCTGCATTTTAGACCTTGTTACACCTAAACAGAGAGCCACGCACAGATATTTGTGTCTGAAGTATTTGTTGTTGGCATTAAAAATTTGGATAAACAGTGAGGACAAGCTTATCTTTTTAACATGATGTTAATTCACACTCTTAAAACCCCCCATATAGTCATATTTTTGATTCAATCTGCATCTTATTTTCAATGGAAAAACTAAGGATGCTTTATTTGGTCGTGCAGCTCAGGAGAGAAACTGTGGAAGTGAATTTATACCGCAACATGTTTTCACAGTTTCCCTCATATTTGTATACATGGTAGGAAGACCAAGACTTTACTAAGAGCCCATTTTCCAGTGTTTTTGGTGCACTTGTTTATGAAGGGGCAAAATTCCAGTACAATATTTTACACTGGATGTGACACTTATTTTAAATCACTGTCTCCTGCACTCTGCACAAAATATAGCACTGTTCCCTAAAACCAGAAGGTGCCATACAGTTCAAATTATGAAATTCATGGGGGAAAAAAAAAAAAAAAGAAACTAAATAATTCACTTCAGCTATTCAGTTCCCTTGGCTGTGGGCAGTGTTTCAAACTTTTATTTGGGTTTAAGGCAGACATTCAAGAACCTATGTTTTTCCTAAAGGTATGAGCAGCTAACCCAGGACAAGAACTCATACTGCCTGATAAAACTCTTATTAAAGAATTTTCAGAATTACTATTATTTTTTCCTTTCAAGGAAAGAACAATAGTATTACTTTAATGATGTTTCTTACCACACTGGCTAGATGCAGCCAATCAACAAATTCAATCTTCCACTAGTTCATTTGAACATATTAATAGCTTTGATGAAGCCTGTACGAGAACCCTGAAACAATTTCATACTCAGTATAAATTACAAATATCCAAAACTTGGAGCAATACAGAACATATCGAAGAAGACAATCTGAAAAAAGACACAGTATCTGTGTAGCTTAATCCATTACCCCTGGTTCATTTCCTAAACTACATCATTTTAATCTTCATCACATAGTTTTCCACAGCCTTTATATTTATCTTTGGAATCTAGGTGGTGATGGGAAAGACATACGAATTTTATAAATTCAGGATTTTCAGGTGGCATGTTTTCTGAAAATATTTCTGTGTTGTGAAAACTCTCATTTCAGGAACTCATAAAAACTTCTGCTTTCTTCCCACATCTCTCTGGGGGGTGCAAGTAAAAAATCCAGATGAACTGGTATGAATTTCTGTTTCCTTACCCTACCAAATGCATTGGTATGCTATACCAATTTTTTAATATTTTTTGGATACTATTTCCACAGTTAGTAGAATAAGACACTAATTTCATGTAGGTTTACAATATAAGCAAAGGCAGAATTATCCTTATATCAGAATCATAACAATAACCATGACTTTTCTCTCTGCCTCTGACTTCATCTGCCATGGCCACATGAGTATTTGATGTGGCAATGCAAAGGAAAAAGGGGTTTCTTGAAAGAATGACCTTGCATGCGCCTCTTCCAGCTGCCTCACCATCTTTGAAGCAGAGTTAGATATTCTGCACAGGGTCAGGATGGATCTGAGGAGTTCATAATGACAGCTCACGCTGCCAGCCGTGTTTGGTTCTTAGTGATGCCCAGTCGAAACCCACGGAGGCTCACAAAGTGCTGTTTGCTTCAGATGTAAATAGTGGTCTCAGAGGAGCAGTGGAGGTTACAAAGCACTCAAAATAACTCTGCTGCTGAGCAGTGACAGGAGAAGAACAGGTGATGAACATTATTTTGACAATTCTGCCAATACTTAAGCCAAAATCTTGTTGACAGTACCTCTTTACAAGACTCCTCCTGAGTTCTGAAGAACAAGTTTTATTGTCATTTACACCTTTGCAGCTTCCTTGGAGCCAACAGCCTGAAACTGTATTTACTCAATATTTAATCTCAACCTCATAGCAGTGCCAGGGGTTATACTCACCTTGGCTGCAAATGAGCTGGTCTGCCGAGGAGTCACAGGAGCAGAAGGACTTTGGAGCAGCACCTTGCCAGCCCCTATATCGAGCTAAACAAGTCAACAGCTTTTCCCCCTAAGGACTTCTTTTATTTCAGGGCCAAATTCTGTCCTCTTGTATACCTCTTCATCCAGTGAAGGCAAACAGAACAGAATTAAGTCCTCAACGTACACAGAAACTGACTCAAAAAGGAGCTGTCAACTCTGTTTTACCAGACAGAGTTAAAACTGTTCAGCCAACAGAGTCATCAGCTGGCTCAGCTAATACGAGAATGTGATGGGCTCTGAGTGCTAATGAAGCAGAATAGTCATTCAGAGCACATTGGGAAATGGCAGCAAGCTAGGCTGGTACTGCTTAGGATGAGCCATGGGCCCCAGGCAGCACATTTTCCAACTGGAGATAGAAGCAATAAGTATTAAATTGCTACAACAGAATTATAAGGTAGTTAAGACACACAGTTATCATTAAAGTAGTCCTTTTGTCTTTTGCCTTTAGAAAAATCCTAAGAAAAGGTATCTAATAGAAGATCCCTAATCAGTTTTAAGAGCTCAGTCTTGTACTTTGTGGCTCAAAACACTTCAAGTGAAATCACCTGTAACCTGGCATCAGTGGAGACACAGAGATAGGAGGAGTTTATAATTTTAAGTAGCACATTTTAAACTAAACTGTTTTCAGCTGATTCCTTTATCTATTAATGTAATAGCCACTCCCCTGAGTTTTGTGAATTATTTCTTCAGAATATATTCTACAGATTTAAAGTGGCTAAATCTAATTTTAACACTACCATGGGAGCCACCATCTTTCTGTAGCAATTGATACCTGAACAAATACTAGTGAGAACATTCACTTTTCAAATTAAATTATATAAGTAAGTAGAGCTTGAAACAATAAGTAAATATATTCTTTTCAATACAAGAACATGGTTAGACAAAAAAATTATAGATGCATATCATGTCCTGGCCTTATCTACTTTCTCAAATTTGTATACTGCAGTAATAGGTTTAATATTCAAAGTTAATAACTTCAATTTTAACAATCAATCGGAAGGTAATTAACATATAAGGCATGGCATACCTAAGACAGGGTGTTTGAAAAATTAAATTTAATTTTTTTTATTATTTTTTCTTCTATATTTTCGTGTATTGGTTTCATTGAAAAAAACCCCAAAAACCAGAGAGAGAGTCAACAGAAAAATAAAGACACATATTTCGTCAGAGAAATAACTGACAAACTATTTGAATTTCAAGTTCTAATGTCAAAACACCTTGTCGAAATTATTCTATTGGTTTTGGTAGGGCTTTATTTGTTTGTTTGTAATTTTTTAATGTAGATTTTGGGTAGAGTCAAAGATCAAATTATTTCTAATTATATAAACTGAGAATTTGAAATAATTTTGAAACACCCATTCTGTGAACTTTCCTGATTAATAACAAAGCACAAAATCACATCAATAATTCTTTAAAGTACCAGCAATAAATATTGCAGAAGTGTAAAACCTGTTTACCAAGGCAGATTTTCCAAAACATTTCTGAAAGACTTTATCTGTAGTGCAACTCACACCAAATTCTCACTGAATTCAGTAGCTCACTGAACTCCTGGAAACATTGAATGGAGGAGTATGCATAGAAAATCTTTCTTAAAAAGGAACAGCCCTTATTCCTTGAGAAAAGTTAATGTCTTTCTTTTTCTTAGCGGCTTTCCTGGCTGTCACTTGAAGGTGTGGTTTGGCAGTGGCTTACAAAGTTTGCTTCAGCCTGTGTTTTCTGAGAACCCCAGGAACTCCACAGCTTCAGGTATGAAAAGATTTCCTGTCTCTAATCACAGTGGGACTGATGGAGGCAAAAGCCTTAGAAAGCTGAGCAGTACAAAGAATAGAAAAGAATAGAGGTTGTAAGGAGAGAAGTGGATAAAGACAGGTATAAAGCCTAAGTTGGGACATTTGGGTTGTTTTTTAACCAAAATTTAGGATGAGAGAAGACCTATGTGACTTGTAAGAAAAATCAAGGGGACAGAAGTAATTTAAGCTTAAAACTACTGTTCAACAAATGGCTGCCAAAGGCCCATGAACACGTTTAGGCTGGGAACTTTCTGAATATTGGAGCAGTCGTGCCTGGACCCAACTGCCTTGAAGCAGCTTTTCCACGTGCATGGGGGACAAGAGAATAGCTATGTGATTTTAAGATAACATTTGAGCAGATTGTAAAAGAAATTATTTAGTTTAGTTACATGTAGCAGCAAGATGTTAGTCAGGATGGTAGAGGGTCCCTTAAGCTGCAAGTTTCTGATGAGATGCCCACCATTTCTGTATATTTTATACACACATGCAAATCAGAGGTTTTAAGAGACATGCAGCTTAATTTGTTCAGGATATTGCTTCATGGCCATATGTATTCTCTTTTGCTGGGGATTGCTTAAATAGTGTATCTCTCTTTCTATGACATGTCTAAATTGCTTATTCTGGCCTTTACCCATTCTCTGGCTAATGGGGCTGAAGCCATCCACAACTTTTTCTCTTGACCGCTGCTAACATTGTTAACACATGTTTTGACCTGCTGGGTACAGTGCAACTCACTAGTGACCATTTGTCCCTGCTACCTGAAAGGAGATTTTCATTTTAAATGAGTCATCCATCCCATTCAAAGGCAATTAATTAATCACATTCTTAATGCATTTCATTCCTTTTCCACATTACCAGGCTACCCAAAAGATGCTTGCACTGTGTTGTACATAACTCACAACAGGATTTCCCATCAGCTGTGGAAAATACCTTACACTTGTAATTAAAGTGCTGTTAATTACCTTTTGTCATTTTCACGTGTTCTGTTTTGCTCCCCCCCAAAGAGGGTGGCAGGTTTTCCTGTGCTGCACAGCCCAACACAATCATCCTGCTCATTAAGTGCAACACTAATTTAAGAGTGGTCGGCGTGATCCAGTGGCTGGTCCCATTTATACTGAAGAGCAGTTCCTCCAGATTCATTCTGACTTCTGACTAAAACTAGGAACAAAATCTGGCTTTTTTTTGCTGTACACTGGGTTGGTCCTATGCCTTACCTTCTCCTTAGCACAAGTAGTTTAATTTGAAAACATTCACTGTAACAGCAATCAGTCCCATTCCCTCAGAGAGGATTACAGGCTAATCTTCCTGCAAATGTTCACTGAAATTCTACCCGTCACTCTCTGGGGACAAAATTATGGCACGATTAATGCAAGAGGGAATTTTGCCATAGAGTTCAGTGGAGCAGGGCTTTCTAACTTCATTTTAACCTATTCACAGTACTGCTGTAAAGTCTCATGAGTAATTTTAAAAATGGATTGCACTGAGCTGTGAGGATAACTGGCACAATCTGACTTTTTTGGGGCA
Source organism: Acanthiza pusilla (assembly GCA_036630365.1). Taxonomy (NCBI): domain Eukaryota; kingdom Metazoa; phylum Chordata; class Aves; order Passeriformes; family Acanthizidae; genus Acanthiza; species Acanthiza pusilla. The sequence continues at coordinate 193,919 of JAXCHO010000017.1, forward strand.
AGAGTTTTATATTGGAGACATCTACAAGCAGATACATTCTGTAAGGAAGTGTAAGAGAGAAATTCAAATCTCCATTAATAGAAAAAATTACAGAGACCATTGGGATTTCCTGGTGGTTGTTGCTAATGTTTAGAGTAAGAGCAAAGACTTCCCATAGATGTAGCTTCCAAGTTTGTGCCTTTCCTTAGACAGAGCTTTTCATAAACTCATGAATAGTTTTAGGATCTCACTACTATATCAGATTTGGATAACCCTGATTAGTAGCTTCAAAAGTGGTTTTGGGTTTTTTTTTATGTTCATCTCAATTTCAAGTCCACACACAAAGAAAAAATGACCAGGTAGAACTCTGGAAAAACATTCATTTTAATTCTAATTTATTGAGTTAAAACTCTAGAACTTCAGAAAGCCATTCAGACAAGAAAGGTAAACAACGTAGTCTAATGGATAAAAAGAAACAATACTTCAATACATATTACAGGAAAAACGAGATGAATTTATTTCACTACAGGTTTGAAACTAGACAATCTTGTGAACTGTGTCTGAGTACTTCTAATCATTTCAGAATTGTGCAAATAAGACAAGGAAAAAACAGAGATCAAAATCTATTATAGGTCTAGGTCTTAATAAATTTTAAAATTCTCTTTGCCTCTGTAAATTTAATTCAGCCAATCAACTACTATGTCCCTGAGGGATTCAACAACTCCAGTGAAATATAAAGTATCCTCCAGTGAGAGAGGTCCAGCTTCTTTTCTCAGTCACATAAATAAAACAGAGCAACTCCATTTTTTTGGGATAAGGATTCACTGGGGGATTAGATTTTTACTGATGAAACAGAATAGAAAGTGATTCTCAACTTTCTCTGAAAAGAAAAAAAGAATCAGGAAAGTATTTGTTTTGTTGGCTGTCTTTCCATTTTTCTTATTTTACCTTAAGGTTGTGTTTTCTGGATACAATCAATAGGAAGGCTGGTGCACTGCCTGGAGATACAGTGAGAGATGTAATCCCTCTGAGACTTCTGAGATATGCACAGATTGTGCACATTAACTGCTCCACAGCTTCATGGCCTCATCTCTTCCTGACCCCAAAGGAGATGGAGAGGAAATCACAGAGTGCATGGGCTGCAATTATATCTCTTCTTTACAAAGAATAAACCTCATCACCTCCTCCATTCCAAACTACACACCAGTCCAAAAACTAGGGAGGAAATTGCCCTTGGTTAGAAGAAATAAGATGGTTGAATCTTCTGGAGCAGAACTTGGGATGAGTACAGAAGCAGGTGTTTGGACAAGGACAGCCAATCAGTAATCACAAAGCAATCTGAGTCTAAATTTTACATCTCAGTTATAACATGTGTACCATATCTGTAACAGGCAGCAGGTTCCTTCTCTGTCAGAGCACTACCGTTAAGTCCTGGGGTACCTGAAGCTTTAGCGCTGTCCCCAAATGTTAATTCCCATGACCTCGACACATGTGTTGCACTTCAGGCTCACCTGAAGGAAAGGTTTTTTTCAAGAAACTCCAAAATGACATTTTAAAATGGTTGTAAATCCCTCAAGCAGTTTCACAAGACCAGAGACACCGGAGATGTACCTCCTGCATGAGACTGTTGCCAAGCTTGACAAGTGTGCTTTCCCAGCTGCACGGCTCCCCACAACATATCATCCCCCGGTGCTTCACAAAGGTAGCAGGGATGTGCTGTTATGAGTGGAGAAAATGACAAATGGATCCTTTGTTTTATTTTATTCTCATTCTTGCAGTTCTCAGGTTTGACAAAAGGTAGAGACAGCTATGAGACCTAATGCCAGTGCTTTTCAAATGACAGCCTGCATCCACAAAACCCACATGTCCAGCCGAGTAAGGTAGAGAGCTTTTCCTTATAAATTCTTTACTTTTTTTTTTTTTCTTTTGTTAACAATTGCATGTTTTGCTGCTTTCTTCCTCATCACCTATAAATCTTTGAAAATAATTGGTCAAAAGGAAGTGTCTATGTGGTTCCTAAGTGGACACAGCAACTCAGAGGATGAGAGAGACCACAGGCAACAAGAGGAAAATGAAGGAAACATTCACAGAATAGCATGGGAAAAGGCATTCCAATGTACTGCTAGGTCTGGTTCTTCTAAACAGTGAATGACCTCAATGCTTAAAGCTATGTCCAAAGGTGCTTCAGGCTTTCGAAAAGCAGACACCAATATGGGAGGGTACACTGCACTTCTAATAATCTAAAAAAATTACTCAGTACTAGTTATTTAAGTGTTTGAGAAGCTGGATTGTGTTGCTTGTGTTCTGCATGATAAAATATAGGATCAGAGAAATTTTGTTTTCCACAATGTCTGCTTAAGAGAAAAGGAGGGAGAAGAAAGGAAGATGAAGCAGTTAGTATTTTTTCTATTCTGCAAATACATTCTGGTCTTGGGAAACAATTCTTTTGTAGTATCAGACCAAAAATAACAAATAAGCAAAGAAATGGAAAGAATCTTCTCTGAAAGAATAAATCATAGACCATCAAATATAATTTTTATTACCAGACAGGAAGAGAAATTTTTGTTTGTTTATTTTCTGTTCTTTCATAAATACAAGAACATTTTAAACTAAGGAAATATTTTAAAGCAGTACCCTGTTCCTCTGGGGTAAATACAGTACATTGCTTAGCAACCTTTTATGATTCAAAGACCAAAATACCTTCATATATAAAATACTACTGTGAAAAATGGCCAACCAACAGCCAAGTGGCTGGATAACTTGAATGATTCATTAGATTAAGATTTATTAACAGGTTTTCTCTTTGGAAATCCAAGTGTAAAATGAGTAATGAAGCACAGCAATCATATAGGGATCATACAGGCAAATAGGCAATGATAGTTTTCTCTGAAAAGAGGAGGAATCAGCACTACTGTGCTCAGGGGCTTTATGTACACTAGATCAGAAGAAATTGCTGTGTAGCTATTATGTGATGTGGTTACTAACTGTGGCTGAAGCAGCCCTGGCAGGAATTACTGATGGAGATGGAGTACAAGGGAGCTTGTGCTCCTTTGCTCTCGCTTTCACTTGTAAGGACTAGAGCCACGTCAAAGTCTGCCTGTAAAGGGCCAGACTCGGATGCGATCAGCTTCACTGGCTGTTGAAAACAGAGCCTTTCTATTTTCATTAATAGACAGTGTCCAGAAGAGCAAAGAAGGTGGAAAAAGGAAAGGAAAATCAAACTATGGACTTCTTGCCTCCAGGATGGATACCAAGAAACCAGACAGGTGTGGAGAGGGAAGAAATCTTGTGTTTCTTGCAACTTACAAGGTATTCTGGGCTGTTCTGGACTTAACGCTTGCAGAGATGTATAATTTTTCATCAGGACAAGCTAGGTACATTCACATGTGCAAATATATTTTTCTATATATTTTGAAATGTACTTCCATTTGAACATTGAATTCTGTATTTGAGCTATTTTGCTCTGTACAAAGGACATTCACATTTTTGCCTTTCTGGAAGACAGTGACCAAAACCCGGGAGCCTGAGTGCGAAAGATATGAGTGCAGACACAGACCTAAGCACCATTCAGTGTGGTAAAACTGTACCAGACCACTGAGAGCTTCACCACACACCAGATACCACAAACAGGCTCTCTGTGGCAGCTGTGTGACCCTTGCTCCAGAAGCAGACCTGGCAGTTCTTATTTTCCTTCCTTTGTTAGCTGGCCTTATGTTCTGGACCTCCATAAGCTTTCTGAAGTTACTTGCCCTCCTACTCCCTAGTCTTCTTAAAAAGGCAGGAGGAACCCTAATGCAATACACAAAGTTGTTTCACAAATTATCATTGCATTTTTTAAATAGATTTTCTTCACAGAATAAAACAATGAGGGAAAAATTCACCTGTAAAACATTCGGACATTCAACAGTACTTTGGTTGGGTTTTTTGATAATGGAAAAATTATTCTTAGAGCACATTAATTTCTAATGAGCCCAATGATCATGTGGCCATTGGAAGTTCCCCTTAGTGGCATTTCTGTCTGACAAGACTGGACACTTCCTTGAGAATTTGCTAGATTAATTATATTCTGTATAATTGCCTAAGGACAACAATGATGTTTCCAGATTTGTGTTTGGGGCTGAAGGATGTGAATAATGGGATAGATGTGAGCAGCACAGTACAAAGACTGAAAGCATAGTTAAGGGTTTGATTTACTTTCACAATAGACTCCACAGAAAACATCACTTCTCCAACCATGCAGCTAACCTCCCCAGGGAAGTCACTGCAGGGAGTAGAAGCAAAACCAAGGATTAAAGCAATCATTCATCTTCTTTATTTTTCTTTGAACACTGTTGAAAAGGTAGAATCTGGTGTTGAATTATAAAGACTGTTTAAGAGTAGATACAGAAGAGGAGATAAAAGAGAGTTTTGAGTTTGGTGAGGCTTTTAATTAATTTTTAGTATCTGTTACCAGAGGTTTTGCAGATGTCAATGAGAGGTAATCTTGCCACAGTGCAGGATGAGCTTCCAGAGAAATACCAAGTTTGAAGGAAGAAGATGTTTCACTCCTTGTTTTTGATAATGAATCTAAATTATGAGTTCAGCTCAAGTGCAGATCCTATTCTTTATATATTCACAGCATGCACAGTTTTAGTTGTGTAGCAAGGATCCATTACCTGAAATGTGTTCATTGGTACATATTCTTCTTAATATGTCAGGGTGCAGTTTTTCACTCCTGTGGTAAATATTTTAAAAGCTGACAATAAGATACTCTTTCAATCCTCCACATCTTCTTTCACATCTACCTCCACATTAAGCTTTCATTTAAAAAAGTCTTAAGAGCAAGCACAAAAGAGAATATATTAAAAAAATCTAACTTGTTGTCTGCATATAAACGTAATATACTTTTATCAAAAACACAGTGTATCAGACACAATTATCATCCCATACTGAAAAATTTTCTAAATTACCTTGTACTAGAAAATTTAAACAAATTATTGTCTGTGTAGAGAAATCCGCAAGACTCTCTTTTAATGTGTTTTCTTGAAGGTTTCAATTTAACAACAGACCAATCCTTTTTTCTCCTGGTATTTTTCTGAAATTCATTTTCATTTTTGACATCAAAAGCGAGTGTCCAGACTTGGGAAATGAAAAGTGGCACTGCTCCTGAACTAATGGGAGTATAGGAACAAAACAAACACAACTAATAACTTTTGGATTAACATTTGATGTAAGCCTAGATCAAAGATAATTTTGGTACCTTGAAATACATTGCATACACCTAGAAAAATATAACAGTCTTCTTATGGACTCTTTGGCATTATTTTGTTTTCAAATAGAATTTGAAGAGTAGGGAGGCCTTTTTGTAGAATATAAAGACACTCATTTTACCTCTAGAGATAAGTAAAGAATGAGGGAGAACAGAGGCACCACACATCAGCTTCTTTGCAGGCACAGAGCCAGGTCAAGAGGGTGACATGGCAAATCCTGATCTGCTCTGCTGGTGGTCAGGTGCTTCTGAGAAAGGTGACAGTCCTCCCCTCCCTCTCTTCTTTTTCCATGCAGAAAAAAATCCCTCATTAGTCAAATGCTTTTGAAAATTAGCCACCTAATTTTCTGCATACATTTCCACATTGGTTTGGAAGACAGCCAGGAAGGTATAGCTGCACAAAGCTGGAGGGATGACACCTTAATAGAAAAATAAGCACTAAACTAAGAATCTTCATAAGGGAGGTTCTAAGTGGCAGAGCTGGCAGAGCTGAGTTTGTCAGTGAGAGTGCCACAGTACCCAATTCAGAGGGGAGCTGTAGAAATCTCTTAATAAATGTTCCTTTAAAATTGTGTCTCTCTGTGTGTGTGTGTGTGTGTGTGTGTGTGTGTGTGTGTGTGTGTGTGTGTGTGTATATTTATTTATTTATTTATAAGCAATATACTGGGGAAATGTTCCTGTATTTATTTTTCTGTTTCTAATTTTAATTTTCTGTTCTCTATCTATTGAGTGCAGGAGACATGATATATAGAACAAGGAGAGAGAACTAACAGCCCTATCTTCTCCTTGGAGGGACCTGCAAGTCACAATTACTTCTCACAAGACTGAACTCTGAATTCTTATCTTAGTTGTCATTTTGCTCTAATAAAACCTGTGACCCTCCTGTCAACCTCCACAAGAGAAATCTTATATAATGTAAAATAACATAATCTGCTCTGAAAAGGTAAATAGCAAGAGTGTTGGAAAATATTTGACTCTTTGTTTAGTCTTGTAGGACACAGCCATGATTTCTCTGTTCTCCCAAATGTTTTCATATGTTTGCAAACATACAAGGCACATGAATTGGCGTATTGGTACATTGTGTTCCATTTAATAAAAACCTGGCACCAGCTGGCTTTGCACTATTCTACATGTGCATGACTTCTTTTGCCTTCGGCCTTTTGCTTTCATATAAAGTAATTAAAAAGTACAGAAGATGCAAGTATCCCAGTGTTTGTTTTAAGAACTGCATGCTTTTGATAAGAAAATAGGTGCATGGTTTAGATAATTACATCTGAAATTTTCAGCCAATTTATTTTATTTACTTTTTATTTTGTTTTGTTTTGTCTAAAGAGAACTGGATCAGAAAACAGCAGCCTGAGCAAAACAAGCAAAGAAAAAATTTTTAAATCTATATTTCCTCTGTCTTGCTCATTTACCAATTCTCCTTCAGCCCGCTGATTCCTCATGGGTTTAACAACATTTCTGAGGCCTCGACCTCTGAAGTCAAATGGGAAGACTTCTGCTTCCTTAGTGATGCCTTAATTAGGTTTTGTAAGCGACGTATTAATGCAACCAGAATTCCCTTGCATAATTTATATTGCTAGTTATAACCACAAAGTAAAATCAGCATGAAAAAAGAATTTCTACTGCAAAATATTGGCTTGTGTTTTCCAAGTATCACATCTGTAAAGACAAAAGCTCTTTCATTATCTATTTACAAAATTTGAACATAATGTTTTGAAGAAAACATAATATATCGCAGATTAGCAGAAAAACAAAAAAACAAAAACAAAAACAAAAAAAAAAACCAAAAAAAAAAACCTTTCTAAATCCAACATGAAATAGAAGGTAAAATGTTTATAATGGTCAAGTATGGAAAGATGAAAAATAAGTTTGAAGTTATAACTTTGAAGGTAAGTGTACACAGCAAGGAGTATGAAGAAACTTAAGGTACCAAGTATTATAGCAAGTCCACAAATATAGGACACACCCTCTAGGGCTAGCAATCTATAAGTTATTACAACAAGCACTGTGCTAAAACAAAATTAAAATCCCAGAGAGCTAAGGAAAAGCAGGAAAGAGCCAATTATTTCACATGCATTATGAACACCTGAGTAGTACATTATCTTTTCCTTGTATCTGTTTGGGGGTGTTTTTCCTGTACCTTGATGGGATTAAGATTGAAAGCCTGGAAAAAATAATATTTTAACCATGTATGTCTCCTTCCTGGATTTCAAGATGAGACACTGAAGGGCATCATGGAATTTGTAAACACATGCTATCAGGGCAGGCAAGGGATTTTCTGTTTTTAAAGCATGTATTTTTACTGACATAAAACCACAGAAGGAATGTGCGAATACTTAAATAGCCTTAAGAAAAAGAAATCTGACAGGCAGTTGTAAGAGTTAGGGAGCAGATCCACAAGTGTTCAAAAAGCAGTTTTATTCCATCTTTAATGTGACTACCTTAATTTTTCTAATTTCAGTCTAGATGAGACATGCCTTGTGGACTTAACTGGGGTCAATCCATGGTATTACACATGGATAATTTCCAACAGGAATCTTTATATTGGCATCCCCATCATAAATCTGGCCCTGATTAAACACAGCTACTCCCTTCATCCAAACACTCTAAACCAATCAGTTTTCCTCTCCCTCCGCAGACTCTTTGACTACCAAAAAGGACTTAAAAATAAATATCCACCTGGTTTTCATGATAAAGGATTAAATCAAATGATTAGCTGGCCTAAAGAATGCATTCAACTGTGATGAGTGGTAACTCTTCATGAAAAACAACTAATAAATATTAAATTAGTTTAATCTAAAAGCCCAGGGCACAAAGTTATGTCCTGTGTTCGCTGGACTTTTAGCAAAGTGGAAAAGGCTGCAGGTTAACTTTTAATGTGTACATAAAATGAAATTTTTTTTGGCCTTTGTATTGCTTTTTTTACAGCCACATGGCAAATCAAGTTATGCTGATGCACTCACTAACTAACGTTTAACTTCTCATAAAAATAACACTCTTCCCTACAGACATGAAAATGAGAACAGTTAGCAAGAAAATGTGCATGACTTACGTCTGATTACTAAGTTGTTCATTCCTGGGTATTCAAAACAGAGGGGTTTAGCAGTAGCTTAAATCATTTGAGCGAATGGCTTTGAAAGTCAGTCTTGAAGTCTGTCAAATTACACAACCACAGCATGAAGCTCAAAGTTTTGCATCTACATGGAACCTTAGAAATGAGGACAAGCATCAGTAGAGACAGAAAGATGAATGAAAAAAAGGATCAGAATTTTAAGCCCTTACAGTGCCATCTTAGCTGAATACACAGCTGTGTATTCAGCTTAATTTAAATTGCCTAGAAGTGCTTTCCATATACAAGTGCATCTTTTTTCAAATTTTAATAATACATGAATATATTAATTAGTAACGCTCCATGTTGCAAAAATGAGATGTAAGCAGACAAAGAACCACTAGTAAAGCATAAAAGTTCTTTCCTACTACTTGAAAGAGCAATTTTCCATCACTGGGATTTATACATTTGTTCAAAGGACCAAACTAGGCTTGATTTTCCGTCAAATCTTACTTCAAGTCTCTGCACACACTGTGACTTCTTTGGTATTTCAAAGACCTTGACTTCGAGAAGGTGAGGTGCCATTGACCACATTTAGACTGGGTGATTGTTGCAGGTCCCTTCCAACTGAAAAACTTAAACTATTGTGTTCTATTCTATTCTGTTCTATTCAGCTCCTCCAATATCCACTTGGAAAGCTTTGTCTGAGGCTGCTCATGGTGGAGAGGCAGCTGCACTATCCCTCAGACTGCATTCAATTTAGCAGCAGCTTAAGATGTAGAATAGTCAATTCACAGCCCAGGGAGGAGAACTCCCCTAGGGAGCAGGCTGCAAAGAGCTTATTAGGTAGGCATGTCGCATGTGTGACATTCACCAGTCCCAGGACTGCTTATTCCCCACTGATACCCTGCAAAAAGAACAGAATCTGACTGCAGGCTCTGCAGAGGTCACTGCATGATGGCAAATGTCACTTCACAGAATTGAGAGATGGTATTTTTCTGGCCCATTAAACAGTACAATCCTCTGTACTCATTTTCATTAGCAAATCCTGATAAATCTGTGTATTAAACATAAATGTTTATAAAGTGAAAAGGCCTAAGGAGGGAAGGTGAAACATTTGTTTCAGTAGCTGCTCTAGGAAGAAAGTTTTCAGATAACAAATCCCTAGTGATAGGAAATATGTGTGCTAATGTCTTTACAAACAATTCCATGGGTGAGGGTATGGGTGTATGAAATGGGTCTTAATGTCTCTACAAACCACAAGCGATAGGTTTGTTACAGAGCCCAAAGACTTTGACTCCTGAGACAGCCAAGTGGGTCTGCACAAGCCTGAGTTTCTGAACTTTGGGGTAAAATGACAGGTTCAGGTGGGATATGTGGTAGGCGGTTCGGGAAGGCTGTACCTCCTTCCCAGTACCTCAGCCCACGGGGAAAGGAAGAGGGCAACATGTGGCTGGGAGTTTAGGATAAAAGGGGCTGTGGCCTCTGAAACTCCAAGAGAGAAAACCCCACAGGCATATGCCCCAGTGGACTCTGTCCCTTTATTCGAATAAAGTTGCAGGAGGACTCTGTCTCCTTTATGGACACTGGTTTTTCTCCTGCTTTTCAGATAAGATAGCAAATATGCTAAAAGTCATTTTAATCAAACAGAAACAGGTTTTTCTCTCAGCAATTAATATTATTCTAGCTAAAGAGGAATTTACCCCCAAAAAAGGCAATGTGAAAAGCTCCCCACCACTCTGGAGCAGTCCTGCTTAAGGAAGCAATCCCATTTTTCAGTATCATAAACTTCTTTATTCAGGTTTGTTTTGCCTTGGTGAGATCTATTTTTTCCTCTAGATATAAAATACTTCCTTTACATGTCCTGATTTTGTTATAATGTAGTCCTTATCACCATCTGAGCAAAACAGAAGGATTAAAAAGTAACAAAGCCCACTTCTTTGGACAAAAAAAAAAATCTGCAGACAATGGAGTAAGCTCAGTAAGCAATTCTAAATTCCTCTGCTATCTGAAGTGGCAGATCAAGACTTTTCTGCAGGTGAAAAGTTTTCATACTGAAAGTGAAATATTGCCTTTCTAGCCCATTCAGATCCCAGCTGTGGCCTTCAGAAAAATTCAGTATTCAACTATTACATCTCTTAAAATTTTATTTTTTCCTTATCTTTGTTAAGATCTCTGTCAAGAGTTTTGAAGAGTCCCAGTTGGAGCTATAATTTTCTCTCATCAAAATATTTTCATTTATAGCTGCATAAATCAGGGTTCCTCGGGACTTCTCAATGAGAAAGCTGCTGAGTGTGCTTATCCTGCTGCATGGCTCCAGCACTGGATTTGTTTGTTTGTTTGTTTGCTTGTTTGAAGCATGCTAATGTGGACGTTGGAATGGTGACTTTGGGGCTTTAAAGAAAGAGATAGTCTGTTATCAAGAATTGAGATGGGAATCCAACCTATTGAAAGTCCAACCCTCTGATTTGTAGTCACCAGCATGGAACAAAAAGGCTTTCTACTTTTTAAAAGTTCAAGCTGAGAAGTTACTCAAGAGTTAAAAATAGTGAAAAGTCTATGCAAAGCAAAATCTTTCATAGAGGATTAAGTTTAATGCTTATTTATGTTCCTGGGGTAAAATAAACAGTGATTAATATGAGATGTGATTTCCATACCAATGTATTAATACACTGGACATTAAAGAGTAAAGCCATGGAATTCACACTGCTTGGGGCATTTATGGGTTACCCCAAGCCAGATATTTAGTGCATGACAGATATGATTTATCACTCCACTACTTTTGCATTTCTGTCCATGTATTATAGCAAAGTTGCACACAGTAGAAAACAAGTAAAGTGGCTGTGAGTTAGTACTTACAGGAACTAAATTATGAGATAGAACAGAAGAATTTTAAATAACATCATTGTGAGAGATGAAAAGATAAGAGAAATGCTGTGGTTAAAATGTATAATGAAGTGAAGCAGTGGAGATAAAGTTATGTGTCTGGACACACCTAGTTAATACATCCTATAGAACATTCACTGCCATTTGAATCAGTTAGCCACGTTCGAGAGACAGCTTTGAATTAGAATGAAGACTATGGGGTCTAAACTACATTTGAGAGCAACTCTAAAGCTCTATCCATCCATACTCTGAAGAGGAAGATCGTGGCTCTGCTCTCCTGTGCCAGAGTAATGTTGGCATTGCTGCACCAAGGGGAATAACCAGTGCTGCAGCCCTGATGAGGTGCAGAGCTGTACCAACCCAATGAACTACAGCCATAAACTTGCTAAATGCTTTTTAATTGCTCCTAATGAATGCTGCCATGGTTTGGCATTTAATTTTCACTTCTGAAAATGTTTTAAAGGATGATTCATACCAGATTCACGTCATGGGGAAAGAATACAATGCCATTTTTTAATGCTCAACCTATTTAAGTGTTTTTGCCTAAAGGCAGAGCTCATGATATTCACATCTACAAAAGATTCAACCTCCACAGAAAATATGCATTTCTGCATTTGTAAATGTATCAGGACAGCCTCTGAAAACAAGTTTTCATGTCCATATATACCACTGACCAAGCATTATAGAAAAGTTTGTCTTGCTTTATACGTTTGTAAAAAGGCACAAAGACTTTAATTCCTTTTCCACTTCCCCATAGTTATAAAACTCATCCACATGGTGTCTCACCCTTAAGGGATAGGGAGTCACATACTTTTCACATTGGAGTTTTTCTGCTGCTTTTATATTCAAAAATACACTTTCTTTGACTGGAAATGGCCAAAAGATAATAAGTTGTCTGATTATGGATGCAATACATTTACAAGTTCCCTTCCTTTTTTCAATGCCTCATACATCTTCCATAAAGCACTCATTAAACACTCCCAGAACAAAGGTAATTTATTTATTGACATTAGATAGTCCAAAAGTTGCCAAATTGGAGGAGGCTAAGTTATTAAAGGTTAAATCGTACAGAAGTATCTGAATAGAAATTTAAGTAGATAGCTTTAGACTTGAAGACTAGTCAGCTTTTTTTTTTGGTTTTTTTTTGGGTTTTGGGTTTTTCCAATAGTAATGAAAAAAACTTGTACACAGAAGCCCTTTCTTGGAAAAAAATAAAGAAATCACTTTATTATATGAAGGAAAAAATGCCTGCCACATACTTTCAAAGGCACCCACTTGGAGACTCATCTTGACTCTCTTTATATTAAAAAAAAGTACATTTTCTCTTTTTCTGGTTAGTGCCCCTCACTCTCTTCTTCCTTTTGAAGGATGCCCAGCAAGATGATAACATTTTTCTTGGAATACTACTTAAGAATAAGAAAAAATGTGATGCTTATATTTCTTACACATAAATTCTCTTCTCCAGACAATTTACCTGATTCTCAGAGCTTCCCTGGTGTCATGGCATGCTGTAGCTAATGTCACATCTAGTTGTATCTAATCTGTAATCTTATAAAATAACACAGAGCCCATTTGTTTTCCACACTCAAAATGTTCAGATTCCAGGAACAAACTACTGACCTGGGCATTCCTCTGCTCTGTCCCAAACACTTTTCTTTCAGTATTAGGGAACTCTGTGATGAATATTAAAGATTCAGTCTGGTCTGATCTAGTGGGAGGTATCCCTGCCCGTGGCAGGTGGATTGGAACTAGATGACTTTTAAGGTCTCTTCCAACCCAAACCATTCCAGATTCTATGATTTAGGAGCCTCCTTTCTATAATTCCTACTCCTACTGTTAATACGTGAATAATTCACTAACCATAAGGAGTTGTTACACCCTTTTAGTAACTGAGTTTAGCTTTTATCAGCAAAATATTCATGTTGTATCTGAAACAGCAGGCTGGATATGCATACTCTCTTCCTGTCTTTCCTGAAATTTTGTCTGCCTGTATACTCTGCTTCTCTAAAGAGTGGGAACAGCACAATGATTTGTGGTGACTGCTTGCCCTTCTGCACCATGTCAGTCCACCAGCAGCTGCCCTCAGCTGGGGCAAGTGTCCTTACTTAGAAATATCAGAATCACTAAAAACTGTGAATAATCATATCCACGGTGGATAGGGGAACCAATTATAACCATGTGCCTCTGTGTAAACATCAGATTTGGTGTTCAACAGTGGCCTTCTGTATTGACGATGAGTGGTCATGCACAGATAATGCAACAGAACTGCTGGAAAGAGTGTAGAAATTAATGCATTCTGATTAGGATAATCTTAGTCATAAAATCACATGTAATTTAAATAGTATTAAAGAGAAAGGTGGGAAGGGGATCTCCTGGGTCAGCTTCTCAGTAGCTGACCTCAGTGAGGTTTGTGCAATTCTTCTTGCCCAGGAGGACAGCTGTGTCCCAAAAGCCTTTGGTAAATTACAATTAAAGAAAGTAAATCATCGGTTTGAGTGAATGGTTTCTGAGGAAAATTCAGTTTTTACCTCAAATTTATAACCTACTCTACTCTTGGTTTTTTGGTTGGGTTTTTTTTTTCCTTTCCTTTTTCAATACACTTCCTGGAGTCTAAATATCCTTTTATTCTTTTGTGGGTCTATGTCTTTTAAACCAATGCAATTATATGATCCTTTGAACAAATTTTCTTTCCTGTCAGTTGGTAAAATGAAAGTCCCCTGCAGGAGATAATATAGTAATGTCTTCCTCATCACAACAGGCTACAGGCAAAATTCAGACAAGCAGCTCTCCTGCTGTCTTAGATATACAAGCTTACCAGAATCACTAAACAGTCAACTAAATAATAAGTCCAAACTACACTGTAACAGCCTGTGTCTGTGTGTGTGTGTGTGTAATGGAATCAATAGCGCCTGGAAGAAAAACCTTTCTTGTTGGAAAAACAATGACTGTTTATACACAAAGCACAGAAGAAAATTACTTCCAGTTAAGAAAATCATATTGATACATATTATGTCTAATTTGCTTAGTCTAAAATTAAGAGGAAAAGAAAGAGGGGGAGTTCTTTTTCCCATTTAATTGCCTAATGAAGTCCCTGAAAGTATGTAAGTAATAGAGATTGGACTATCCAATTGATTTAAAATGAAGGCTCTGTTTTATGAAGAGATTATTTACTGTTTGCCTCTTGTGCCTCCTTCAGGACAACTACTGTGATGAAAACATTTTGTCTGTACTGAGGTATGTCTTTTTCATGCCTAAAGTCTGTTGGTATCCCTCAGTTCCAATGACTTGTCAGGCTGCTGGGCAGATATTTGCAATTTAGAATTAAAAACTTCAGATGAAATGCACAAGCAAAATGTATTGAAACATCTATTTTATAAAAAAGAAAAAGGTAAATAAAGAAAAAAAAAGAAAAAAGAAAAAAGAAAAAAGAAAAAGAAAAAGAAAAAGAAAAAGAAAAAGAAAAAGAAAAAGAAAAAGAAAAAGAAAAAGAAAAAAGAAGGAAAAAGAAAAAGAAATAAAAGAAAAAGAAAAAAAAAGAAGACAAAAAGCTTTTCTGTGTTAAAGTCCACCCTGTGGACTAACATGTAGCATATTTAAATACATATTTAAATACATGTATTTAAATATGCTACATGTTAAAAAAGTCTAAAATAAGTTAATAAGTATGTAACAGATGAGTGCCATCCTAAAATAGATCATAGGATTCAGTGTTATTATTATTATGTGTAAGAATTCTGATGCATTTAGTCACATGACCTGTGAAAGTCATAATCTTCACATTTAGAAATTAGTTTTTAACAAAAATCATTAGGAATTTATTTTTTTGTCTCAGTTTTTCTCACACATTGTTGGAAAGTGTCAGGGTGCATGTGATAAGTGGCCCAGTCACAGAAGGAGTCAGAAATGCATCTGGAAAGGATAGCTCAGCAAGGTGCTGACCCACAGCAGAGGGAGGGAAGCAGGAAGTGCAGAGTGTAATTTCATTTGTAAGAAGAGGTGATTGAATTTTTTTCTTTCAAGGAAGAGTCTGAAAAAGATTGCAATTATCTGCAGAATCACTGATAATACCATTAGGTCATTGAGCTTTATATGAATTGCTCACTTGGAATATTCTTGATATTTAAAAACTTTACAGAAATACCATACAAAGGAGGATAATAGCTCCAAGGAAGAGTGTTAGGGTTAAGGCACAGAAAGGTGAGAAATTCCCCAAAGGTCACCTAAAGGACTATCATCAGACTATGGAATATGATGTGCATCTCCTGAGTGTCAGCATGGTTCTTCACCCACTATGTTATACATCCCATGAGATTACCTCTACTAAACAGATGGACTCTAAGACAAGAAAACAAGGAAACTGAAAACATGATTTTCATAGAAAGAGCAAACTTTGGAACTTGAATAACAAAATTATTCGGATTCATTCATAATCTTCCAGAACATCCACTGCAATGTATTAACAGAGCTGGGAAACATGTTAATAGAATCTCACTTCTAGCAAGAGCATATTTTTTAAAAATTAAATACATAACATATATGTTGGCATAGATATTCTACCAGCAGAACTGGAAATCCAGTTTCTAGAGTTGTCTGCCTACTAATCAGTTTAATTATGCTGAGTCTTTATTACTTTTGTTTTTATTCCTTCTCCCATCTTACCTGAATGTGATAAAATACAGCATTTGTTGGAATTTCTCTGTGAGGAGTTTCACAGCTGAAATATCTGATTTTTTTTCACCTGAGAAAACAAACTATGTTCTGCCTGACATTAAGAACAAGTGAGTTAAACTTGTGATGTTCCATACGGTAATGGATTCTTCCCCAGGAGAAAGATTAACTGGAGAATGGGACAGTTTCATTGAAGATTTAACAAATTTCCTGAGTGCAATAAAAAACAAGAGTGGGTTAATATACTCTGATTTACAAGCAGCTGTTACTAAATTTTTAAAAAATTACATGAAAATAAATTAATGTCATGGATGAGTGGGTAACAGAAATAGAGAACTGAGTTGACCAATATGAAAGACATTATGAGATGACTACTGAAATGATGAAATTCACTGAAAGGAAGGAAAAAGCATTTTATTATAAGAGCTAAGGTATCACTGTCTCAAAACTGTGTGAGAAAAATTAAATCCCACAGCATTAGGCAGCTAAGAAAGAAGAGTGAGGGAAGATGCAAGCAGCTCTTCAAGCAGTATTTCAGAAACGTTAACTTGAGGACTTGCCGTAGTTGAGCTGTGTCTCCCCAGGTGTGCAGCACAGGGAACCAGCAGAGAAGTTATCTCATGCCCTCTTGCCTCAGTCCAGCAAGAAGCTGCTTAGGGACACGTATGAAGTATGTAAAGAAGTGAAAATAGCTTTATCAAACCCCTTCTGGTGATTAACTTTCAGGTTTTTTGTGTTTCAGCAGCTGCTTCCCAAAGGAGCCTGGGCAGGAAAGCAGAGAGGGATGCAGGATCTTGGGGACCCTGGTAGGTCCAGGGGCCAAGTGGTCCCCAGGCCAAGCATCCTGGGCCACCCAACCCCAGCTGCCGCTGCTGGGTTTGGGGCACTAAGCGCTCTGCAGTCTCAGGCAGTGCATGCCCACATGTGCAGACCAGCCTGCAGCTGGTCAAACCACTCCATTGAACAGCAGAGAACACAAGAGTAGCCCTCCCTCAAAAAAATCCATCTCTGAGTGAGCTGTACCTGAGTGCAGGACATTGATTCCTGTCAGCGATTGAAAAGTACTAATGAACTCTCCTGCCAGTAATGACACTGTGACCTTTTTGAAGATGTTCTGTACCTTTAGAGGAGGAAAAATTTATTTTACAGGTGCATTTTTCCAATGAAAATATGCACTTTATAGACCTGATGCAAGACAATTATATTATCAGCTAAGAATAAGTGACTACAATTTAATATTTATTTGTATATGAAAAAGCTTTTTAAAAAAGTCTACAAAATATTTTTACATGTATCAAGCGGAGAAATTATTAATGAGATAGTTCCAAGAGGGACATCCACCATGAGCTGTCTCTAGAGTCTTTTGCTTTATGTATTCATAGCAGTAGAAATCAAAGCAAGAATTCTTAGCAGTATGCCAAATCTAAACTACAATCTATTATTTACATTCTGCATGTAAAGTGGATAAGTCACTACGTAAGGTATTACATTGCTAAATTTCCAATATGTCAACTATGTGTTTTCACAGAACTGTATAGTCTGATAGCAGGTTAATAATCTGAAATATTTAATCTGATAGCAGGTAATTAATTACCTTTTTCTTCAGTATTGGCCCTTTTTTGCAATTACAGAAGAAGCTGAGAGGTCACAGAAGTTAATTTCAGACTAATTTACCCACTGAAATTCAATTTTCACATGTTTCCCATCTACCTGAGCACCCACCTTCCCCAACACAGAATGCCTTTAAGGGCCACCCTTGAGATCTCATTTTTCACATCTATTTTTCCCTGTCTGGGTCTGTGAACATCATTCCTTCCATTCACAGAGCTTTGTATGGGACAAGTCACTTCAGGCTTTTTGTCACTTAACTTCATCCACTGCCCAAGCTTCGAAATTTCTCACACAGCCTAATTGGGCTGACAGTGTGCTCTCAGGGGCTTTTCCAACCAGAGCACACTTTCAGTCTCATCTGTCTTGCAGGACTCCTTGAAGAGTTGAAAAACAGCTATTGGAACAAAAATCCTGAAGTCTAATGAAATCTCTTTTCATTTTTTCTTTTTTTTTTTTTTTCCTTTTTTCAGGGAAGACATTTCTCAAGAGTAAGATTTGTTGAAAACATGACAAGTTTTTAGTTTAAAGCTGCTGGGTTTTGCCTCATGCTAGTTTTCTCTGGCAAATCATTGTGACACTGATAAAAACACTGTGTCTGCACCTGTACTATGTTTTTCATAGGTGGATCTGATCAACAAAGCCAGAGACCTTGCTTTTTTTCAACACAGCGGCAATCCTACAGAGCTGAATAACTAACACATGGATGAGTTTCCTGGATGCAGCTTACCTTTTTCAAAGTACTGTATGAATGCGTATGTCTGAAAGAGTTTCTAGCTTTCTGACCCTTCTTGGGGTTGGGGGAGCCTCAGTCTGCTTCATGGAGCTTGAAATGCACTACAAAGCAGTTGGCTGAGTTTTTTATCACAGTTTCTTTTCACTTGCATACATACTTGGAGCATCAGTCCTTTGTACTGTTTGGACGTCACCCCTCTTTTCTTCTTGAAACATTTGTCTCATGTCTTGAAAGCTGCAGGTTCTCCTTGCTTTGCACACCCCTGAGTGCAGCACAAATTTTTTTTAAAGGACCTGGGCACAGATTCTGTACAGTGGGGCTGATATCTGTCCTGGCAACCACGAGGCATCAAAGCAGAGAGACACGTGCTCTGTGGCCACTTATCAAAGATGTGTTTCTATTGCTGACCCAGTTTCAGGACACACTAAATTAACTGTGCATTAGCTGTAAATGAGCAGTGATGGTGAAATGCTTTATGGTTGGTGAAGCAAGGTTTGGTCACACCTTACCTATTGTTGAAGGGGGAATCTTGGTGCTTGTGGTGCTGGTGCTGTTCCTGGGTGGAACTGTCTCTGTTCCCTTCTCTCCAGTGTTCTGTGCCCCACTCCCCTCTGCAGGCTCTGGTGGACTCTGCAGAACTTTCCTCTGCTCAGTCAGGGGCTTCAGTCTTCCCTCACCTCCCACATCCTGCTGCTTGCTGCAGAACAAGAATTGCCTCAAGCTAGTTTATGTTACAACTCATTTCAATGCATATCACACATCTTTTAGTATGGTCAGTGTCTTCACATTTCTTTTGTTGCCATCTTATCAGCCGTTGATTTGTGGGTTGAGGATGAAAAGGGAGATAGTTAATATTTTCAATTTTATTCCATATTTTCCACCAAAACACTGCAATTTTCTATATATGTTAATGAAGATTTTAAATTTCTTTCACTATAGAAATATAGTTTTGTTCTACAACAGTGTTCATCTTTTCAGTCTTTATATTCTTTCAGTAAAATAGTCACAGATGTGTTTGGGGTGTAAATATTAATTAAAGAGATTATCTACTGAAAAGTTCCAAAGTTTTCCTCTGTGAACTTCTGCTTGAAGAAATCTAAGTCTTAACTCACATTTAGTTAGTTACAAAACAGCTGTTCCAATTAGCAATTTATCTTTCTAGCATTATTTTATCTTATGTCACCACTTCCCGTCAACTGTAGACGTTTTAACATTGGCCGTAAACACAGCATGTGCAAGGGATATTACCTATGTGTCTTGTACAGTCATCAAGGATTTAAAGCACCACAAGGAAAGCAGAGTTCTTTGCTTTCCAGGGAGTCTTTTATCTGCCATGAATAAATAAAATTTGATCAACAAGGTCTTCCTTCATACCTTCTGTTTCTGTCACAGAAGCATATAACTTGCCACCCAGACACTCAGCTGAATGGTTTAAGAAAAGTGTTTCCAGTTTTAGCATTAAGATATGAAGCTGCAAGTTTCATCTCCTATCTGATTTAAGTGGAAATAAAAAGTTCAGCCTCTCTCCACTGAGGGAAATCAAGCCTCCTTGCATCACAGCACTAATTAGAGCCAGATGTATTCTAACCAAACAAACTTTTAAAATGCATTCAATGTGCACTTAGTGCTGATTGATTTTTATCCTTGTGAAATGGTGAGAGTCTGAGCTGTTTCAAAACTCTTTACCCCCACGAACACCTTTCTAGATAACTGTTCATGGAATAACCCTCAATCTTTTAAAGTATCTTACTATGCCTTTCTCTATTGCAAAATTCGTAAGAGTATGAGATAGAAAAATTTGGTACCAAATACCTATTTTTCCCACACTGGATATTCTTTCTTTCTAAAGAAAAAAACGTGAAAGTTTTGTGTTCAGAATCATGAAACACATAGTAAATGAAACTTGAATTTTAAACTGAATGGAATTTTATTGTCACTGCTAGTACTTATTTGCTCTTAGTTTTAAATAATTCATTTATATATATATATGTATATACATTCATACATACATACATATATATATATATATATAAAAAACTTATTTTTTGTTTTCTGCTCCTACTGGAAAAGAAACACAGAGTCAATACTGTAACAAACACAAATGTGTCCTAGAATTTTACTCTGGTATGTTTCTGTATAAAGCTTTCAGTTGCATCACCTTGCACTACTTTGTAGCCTGCTTTTGTTAAGGGTAGAAACTAGCTCTCATTAATACATTTACAGGGAGGTGGGAGAGTAATGAGAAACATTAAGTAAGCAACCTTGACAAAATATGTTATCTTGTCCTCGAAAAACTGTGGGAAGTGAGAAGGATAACAGGAGGTATTTCAAATCTAGCCAATAAAGTAGCAGCTCACATCCTTCTGCCACCCTAGGACTCTGATGTCTGGTCTCACTGTGTGGCCTCTGCCCCTTCTGCCTTTGCTCCCTGGGCACTGCATGCCAACAGCCTGGAAATCACATGTTCTGGTCCACAGAGGGAGTGAAGAATTCACATACAAAAGGAGCAGCCAAAGAGGGAAACTCTCAAAATGCCTTTTTGTTCACTAGGGAAAAAAAAAAAAGTCCAGTTGAATAGGCCTCTATCTTTTTCTTTGTTACTGGAAACAGTAATCTCAAATTTAGACAGAGGATGAGTTCCCGAGAGAGCAGCATACAAGCCTTTCTGGCTTTCATTCCCTAGCCCCACAGCGCTGGGAGCTGTGGAGCTGACTTCACCGACTGGAAATGTTGGTTATCTGGATGACAGGAGTTTAATCCAGCTTTGACAAAGCCTACTTAATATCACATGGGAGGCGGCCTCTGTCACAGTGCTGCCATTCCCTCATGAGACGGATGAAGTGCCCAGAGTTTTTGGCTCACACCTTTATGAGAAAGCACCTGAAAATTCACACGCCTCCTTTCCCCCTTCATCCTTTCTTCCTCTGCTGCCCTGGCTCCCCGCATCCCATGGCCACAGGATGGTCCTGACAACCTCGTGCACCTCCAAGGCAAAAAGGAAACACAAACAGACTGCCTCACGTCTCCATAGCTGTTGAGGCTGCTTATGCGTAGGCAAAGACTACAAAGTCTTTGTACAAAGGCCAAGGGGGAAGAGGAGAGGCTCAACAGAAAAAAGACCTAAAACCTTGTTTGATCAGAATATTCATCAAAACCGATATAGTTTGGCATGGCTTTTTACAAGTTGGCCCTTCAAAATTAAAATTTCCCAGGTGATATTTTTGTTTCCTCAGTTTGTTCCAATTTGCGGCACTGTGTTTTTGAAGCATAAGTCAGCTGGAAAATCTCAAAAAAAGAGCTGACCAAAGAGAGTCATTTTGACCTAACTTCTTGCAACTTAGATGCAACTGAGTGAACTCAGTCAGACAAGCCTTCTATAAACATCACAACACTATACAAATAAGGGCAAGTGGAAAACTGTCATCACTGTGGATGTGCTTGATGGACATTCTGGGGGGAGAAGAGGTACTTTTTAAAGGTTTTCTGTATATTCAGCATTGTACTTACTTGATCATTTGTGAAAAGAGCAAACCACTGTTGACATTCATCCATGAGAAAAGTTTAAATTTTATACACTGCTGCACCCATTATAGCTCAAGCAAAGTTCATGCTCTCAAGGCCACGCTTCTTTGTAATTCAGTCAACAAAATTTATTTTCTGTCTTGCTCTTCTGTCTATGTTTTTTTTTTTTTGAATAGCGCTCAAAATTAGTGTAGTGAATGCAGAAACAGGAATGAATTAAAATAGCAATTTGCACTTTCTTTTCATCAAGAAAAAAAGATGCAGAGATGAGAAAGATTAAATGGAAGAGCTAAAGTGGATGAATCTGCCAAAATAATAATATAAGATAGATATTTGCAATACTAGCTCTTTTCTCTTGGCATGAACACCAATTTACAACCTATAACATCCTAAGCAACAGCAACACTGCTCTATCATTTACCGGTCTACTGACTATAAAATAGTAGATTGCATTTTTAAAAGCAACTGGTAACTGTTTTAAAAGCAGTTAGTAATCATGGCTTTTAAATTTGGACCCTGATTTTCAAAAAGCAATACACAGAGACTTCAAAAATTTTGTCTCTCTAGAGGACATTTTGTATGGCAGGGTTTTTTTCTCTATTGTATTTTTTGTCAGTTGCATTCTTCTTATTTTTTGCCAATTCATAAGTAATTTTATGACTACCAGAAACATAGTAACATGAAGGTTCACCATCTCATCAATAAAGGTGATTTATGAGAGAAAATTAAGGCATAAAACAGGCAGAGCGTGCTTAAATAATAAATTTGTAATAGCTGACAAATACAAAATCAGTGTAAAAGCAAAGGAAAGATAAGAATTGCTCAAGATACTACAGTAAGCTGCAAAGTGAAATCCAAAAAAGTATTGCTTAAAACTAGATATTGTGAAAATTACCTTAATAAAGCAGATTGATTAGACTGAGGACTAAGGTCCTAGCAGAAATAGTGCAATCATGATAAAGCATTGGAGAACCTGCTGCAGAGAAAAGTCACTGCTTTGTCAGTGTGATATTCAAAAGTCACCAGTAGCTATCTTTTTTCATCTCCTCAGCTTTTGTAATATTGCTTCTTGTGAGCCTTTGATGTATTAATTGGTGTTTCTTATCAGATGTGGTTTAAAAGGATTCTAAAGTTTCATCATCCTGCATTGAACATCTGCACAGATGTCCACCTGACCAATTACATCTCAAGCTGATTTTCTAATCAAAAGGCACTGCGCTGGGATTTGCTTTCTCAAGCAGCAGACTCACTTGTACCCGGGGAGAGACTCTCTCAGGAACATCCGTGAGACTTCAGCTCATGATCCGGAGTACATGGAGTAGTAGTCGTAGGGCCAGTAACAGGCAATGCAATAGATCAGCACATCTTCCAGTTATGTAATTCCCTGTTGTAGGTTTTCAGGAGGCTGAACAGGATGAATAGAAAGTCAGGTAGTTTGTCATGTTGAATGCTTCAATTTTTCCGTAGAAAATTCAAAGCAGAAGGCTTTCTGGGAAGTGCTTTTTGAAACGGCCTGATGGGCCCCTTCACTACTTACTGTGATTGTCCCAGGTGGACACAAAAACCCTCTGCAAATTTCAAGCCTTCGTGGCAAGTAGAGGTTTCAAGGTAGTTAAAGAAACTACGTGAAAATGACAGCTGTATAACTCAAGTGAAAAGGCAAATAAATGAAATCATGGTTGCTCACATGAAAATAATTAATTCCTACTTTGCAATAGATCAGCACTGACTGCAGAAAGCAAAAGAACAGGGTAGATAGCATGTCCCTAAAAGGAAAGCAAAAGGGGGAAAATACATAGTAATATAGGATCAAATCGCTCACAATATAAAAAGAGAAAGATTCAACAGAATGAGTGGGTCTAACTACAGATTTTCTCCTCACAGAAATAAAAAACTGAAGGCATTAATAAAACTATACTAGGATTGAAAGATTTTCATTTATTTGAACAAATGTTGTACTAGTCTTTTATAGAATCAAATAAAAACAGAGATATTGTGGACATATAACTTTGTCTCCTTGATTAAGCTTTCTACCAACTTCTTTATTTCAGATAACCTTTAATACTGGCATATATGCAGAATTCTTTTAGAGGAAAAACAGCTCTTAATAATCTCTTCTTAAAAATAGCTATTTTAGGATTACCAATTTTTAAAAAGTTATGTTGATCCTGGCACATTCATAGTCTTGCTGTAGCAATGTCTATAACTGGACTTTCACTGAGGGCTTCATTTTAGAATGCTCCAACATTGTAACACCAGTAGTCACTGGGGTGAAAAGAAATACTTTTATTAGAAGCTTCTAACTTCAGTAAATTATCCTGTAATGTTTTCAGAACTGAAAAATATGCAAAAATATATTTTTCTTCTTTTTAATTGAATTCCTAATTCTGACAGTTTGAAAACAGTAACTGTTTGATGGAATTTCTCTTGTCTCACATTTTTATGAGATTTCTTATTATTAGTTCCTTTCAATTTAAAGACTAGAACTACTGGATCCTTTTGAAGTTATTTCATCCAAGGTGAAAATGGAAAAAAAATAGAAAAGGATAAATCTTTTCTTCTCTAAGAAAAGGAAGATCAAAATTTCATTGCATGCTGTCAATTTGTTAAGAGAAGGATAATGCAAAAGACAACACAGATGGTCTCCGAAAAATAATAAAGTTTTTGTCAGTATTTTAATACTTTTTTGTATTATATCTATTTTCAAAATTCTTCAAAAACATCAGATCAAAACAGTCCTTATAGACAGACAACATTTTTTGAGCAGTAAAAACGAAAAAATTAACTTGGATCCTCTTCAGTAATTTGACAAGCTAAAATACTGAAGCTTAAAAAGATTTCTCACTCAACTTATAAAGCTTATTTTGAAAGGGATAAGTTTCAAAGCTAATTTTCAGAACCAAACCTCAAAATATTTTCAATCTCTTGCTAATACTCTGTGCCTGAGACAACATTTACAGCTGCAGAAACTGCTCCCAGAGCCCCAAGGAACTGTCAGCCCTGGGAATCCCAGCAGGAATGGGGAGTACAGGGCTAAGTCTCTCTTCCAGACACCTCACACTGCTGCTCTCACCATCACTTCTTTGTATCCAGCATTGACTACAGCACCTGGGTTGGCTCTTTGTCCCTGGGGTTAGCCCAGGAACAGAGGGAAGCAAGGCAACCCTGCTTGTTTGTTTGTACGGATGAGAAATAGAAGTTAAAATTCTTTGGCTTGTGAGAAGCCAGATCTGAGCAAGGCTACTCCAGCAGGGATGCCAGCCTTGAACCCAGCTATACCATCAACCTGTTTGTTCTGCATCATTTTCTAAAGCCCAGTCTGTGTCTGACAACTGCGGGGAAAAAGATAAACTGATTCAACTGTGGCATCTAGCTGCAAGTAAGAATAGACCCGTTTTGACATTTGCTTGATGTTTCTTTTTTGAGACCTCCACATCATCTTTGAGGTGCACTTTGAGGTGCTGCCTTCAATCCTGCATGCCCTGAGTTAAATACTGAAGACACAGGCATTGACATCTATTAGAGGAGCTGCTTGACACTTTCCACTTCCTATGACTCTGTTTTTTGCTGCTCAAAACATCATAAATATTATGATTTTATGCTGAAATTTTCATTCCTGGTATCTGTCTTAAGCTGTATTTTGGTTTTGTTTTATTTTTTAAATATTTCAGCCAAGATTGTTCTGTTTCTGAGGATATATTTAAGAAAAAACCCACATCATTCTCCCCATGTGGAATGAAGGAAAAAAAACAAACAACCACCAAATACTAAAAAAACAAGTCAACACAACAAAAATAAAACAAAAAAAAACCCAACAAAACAAAACTGGGGGGGAGTGGCTGATATGCCTAAAGGCTGTGCTGACATTCAGTAGGCCCTTGATAGACTGGAGAGGTGGGTGGGTGGATGGAAAGAAATGTGGTTAGACCCAGCAAAGGCAAGTGTGGGACCCTGCACTGGGGGAGGAATAACCTCAAGTGCCAGCACAGGTTGGGGGCTGACCTATCAGACAGCAGCTCTGTGGAGAAGGACCCAGGATTCCTGGTGGATGACAAGTTGACCATGAGTGCCCATATGGCCAGGAGGGCCAATGCTGTCCTGGGGTGCATCAGGAAGAGTGTGGCCAGCGGGTCGAGGGAGCTAATCGTGCCCCTCTACTCAGCCCTGATGAGGTCACCTCTGGAGTGCTGTGTCCAGTTCTGAGCTCCTCAGGACAGGAAAGACAGGGAGCTACTGGAGAGGGTCAGGTAGAGGCCGAAAAGATGATGAGGGGTCTGGAGCATTTGTCTTATGAGGAGAGACTGTGAGAGCTGGGCATCAGTTTGGAGAAGTCTGAGAGGGGATCTCGTTATTGTGCATAAGTATCTCAAAGGTAGGTGTCAAGAAGTTGGTGCCAGACTCTTTTCAGTGGTGCCCAGTGACAGGACAAGGAGCACTGACCATAACTAAAACACAAGTTTCAGGTCAATATGAGGAAGAACTTTTTTACATTGAAGGTGTCAGAACACTGGAACAGGCTGCCCAGATCATGGAGTCTCCCCCTCTGGGGACATTCAAAACCCAACTGGACATGTTCCTGTGTAGGTGACCACAACTTGGCCGGGGAGTTGGACTTGAAAAACTAGCAAAATGCCCCAAGATCAACAGTGTGGGACAGGAGGCTTCTTGGTCTATGAAGAGGTTAGGCTGGACTAGGCAGGTGCATCCCCTGGGTTCCCTGACTGACATTGGTACAATGAGCTCAGTGTTTCGTGGCAGAGTGGTGCACAGGAAGAAGTCTGGCCTATGTTTCAGGTCTCTTGCTGGATTTAAGGATTACATGGTCAAGGAGAAGCATATTGAGCCTTCAAGAATTACGTAGGGTGGCAGGGATGGAAGAAAGGTGAAAGCAGAATTTTATCTAGCAGAAATCACCTCTCCTGCACAGAGGCTCACTGTTCTGGGAGCCCCTGGGATCAAAAATCTTCCAGCTTGTGCAGAGCAGGAGGAGAAGCAGCACCTTCCTACACGCATCTTGGCAGGACATGAGTTTTCCTGCCTTGGGATGTGGCACAGGCAAGCCTTTCAGCACGCAGGAGTGCTGAGCACCAGTGCCCTGAGGAAGGCATACTCAGGGGACTGCACTCCTCCTGAAAGTAGAGGTACTGTTTTATTGGAGTTTATTGGAATTTTTTAAGGAATGCAACACTGAAATAATATATAGGTGGTCTGCCCATCATGCATAAATACAAACTGAAAGGATAAAAAATTGAGGTTGCAAAGCCAAATTCTAAAAATTTAGAAGCTGTACTAATGAAGGCAGCCCGTACATCCTTAATGCAGCTGCTTTAAGTGTACCAGTTCTTTGATATAAGCAGCATCACATCCAGCCACAGCAATGTGACAAAGTCTGTTCATTTCTCCCAGGGCTTTGGCAAGATTACCAACCCTAGGATCTCGAAGGAAAGGATAATGCTAAAGTATAGTGAATTCTCCACTTGAACAAAGAGAACACGATTTATCATTTTGCAGTGGATTCAACTTGCAGGCTGAAAAACCCTACTGTGCATGCCTTAGAGGAGCAGTAACTGACAGAGAGAGAAGATGCCATTGCTTCCCCGGAAAGCAAGAAAAGATGCAGTCTCAGTTCCCTTCTCCTCAGCCAGGAACAGTAGGGCACTGTGGCTTCATGGTGCTAATTAAAGATCAGATGTATTTTCAGACTTTGGGGACTCCTTCAGTACATGGATCAATCATTCCAAAGTAACCCAGATTGCTGCTTCTTCACTGCGCTTTTTGTTGGAATTTCTTTTTTTCAGCCCTTTGATCCAAATATTCGAATGGTGTAAATTGGTACCGCTCCCTAGGGACTTCGTTTTTAAAGATGAAAGAAAAATGCTTTTTAAAAGCTCTGCTTTGTCAGTCTGACAGTGAAAAGATGAATAAGAATGCCTGCTGCTTGCAGTACACAACTAGTTGCCTTAGTAATACAGTCAAAATTGGGTTGAAGGAACCCTGTATAGGACAAGTAATATCACTAGAGCAGTGGAAAGATAAAGTGAGCAGAAAGGCTTATGGCAACTGGACTGAAAACAGGCATCAAAAGAACAATTAATGTGCACTTTTTCTGGTCTTCAGTTATACGACCAGATAAGTGCAGAAGGGAATGCAGCATGGATGGGTTAATCTCAACACCTATGGCAGCCCAAACTGAAATCTCTTTTCCTTGTCATGGTGCAACTGCAGTCACTACCAGTTCTGTACCAGCATGTTTCCCTCTGTTACACACAAAAACACACTGTGAATAATCAAAAAAAAAAAAAAAAAAAAAAGGTTTTATGGTACAGTTTCTGTCAGAATCAGTTTTTAGTTAGTTATGACATTTGAAGGCACAGTCACTAATATATTTTTCTTCTGGTTTAAGCTTTGTCATTTGCTATATATGTTCTACAGATACCCAGGTAGTCAGGACTAGCAGTTTTAGATGTAGAAATACACTTTCAAATCCACAGAGGATTGATTAGCCAGCATATTGAGTTTTAGAAGAGTGAAAAGACCACTTTCTGTGACCTAGGGTATTGCAGATTTACCAGATTTACCAGAATTTTTTTAGGAAATTTGCATTCCATGGGAAATGCACAGCCCAAATGGATATCCTTAGATTGGTTTATAAATTTAAGATATTTGAGTGTCAGACTTCTTTCTTTGTCCTCACATTTCACTGTTCATAGGTTTGTCCTTCCTGACTCTCATGTGCCTGTCACTCCTTCTTCAAAGGCTCCCAAACACCTTTGCTTTGTTTTGTGGGGTTTTTGCTTGTTTTGGTTTGTTTGTTTGGCTTTTTCAACTAAAGATTCTATCTCCACTTGATACCTTGACCTAACACAGGTCTCCTAGTGTGCTCTGGCACTGTCTCCATCAGGGGTTCTCCTTCTTCTCCTTGCAGTCCAGGTGTCTCCCCTGGGGCGTTTCTCATAGAGCCACCCAGTCAGGTCTTTCAGCAGCAGAGTTACATGACTACCCAGCAAAGAGCTTTTGGAGAAAGAAAGCTTCCTCTGATCCATTCCAGTGATGGGGAAAAGGACACTGTCAGTAGTTGTGTTAAGATCCAAATACTGAGCAAAGAATTAAAAAAGAGAATTAATGGAGCAGGGTGCAGGAAGGATTTCCATGTATGGATGGAGGTATTATGAATATATTAACGGTACTAATGGTCTTAAGGGGTGGATTGGTGCAGATTAACAGCTTACTTAGCACTTCCATGAAATGCATTCTTTCTCACCTTAGGCCACAGAAAGTCCCCTTTTCAAACAGGTGCATGATATGCCTTGTGCTGGAGCAAACTGACAGATATTATGTGACCCATTTCACAAATAAAAGCAAATGTTGCTAATGTCATTTGAATTTTGTTTTCCTTTTCCTAGACTGTCTCAAGGGAACTGAAACTAGTCAAAAGGAACAATTACCTACAATTAGTGCCAACAGAATTGCAAACACACAATATATTTATATTCCCAGGGTACCAGGGGAGAGTTGTTCCTGGTTTAGAGATGCTCTAGAAAGCAGTACTGAGGCCCTTTCTATAAGGAAAGTTAAATGTTGTATCAATTGTTCTGTTGAAAACAATGCTTTAATGCATCGTATTTATGAATTTAAGCTAAAAATTATGTCTTAAATACCAACTTTCCTGGGCACAGGAGGTAGAATCCTAGAGTTCCAGCTGCTGCTTCTGTGTGTCTTCTACAGTTGCTCTTCCTCTTCCTTGCTTTCCCTTCAGTTTTGTGATGTTTATCTTTCTTGGCCCCGACACAGGATGGAGAGTGCTGCCCTTCTTTGCAGTGTCATAGCTGGGGGAGTGCAGAAGATCTAGAGAAGTAGCTTTGAACATTACAAGTGTGTTCACAACCTGAGCATGTGCGCTCATAATTTTATTGATGTCAATCTGTGAGCTTATTGTTCTTTTGAAAAAGACCAAAAATCAAACTCTGTACTGAAGAACACAAATTACAGGTTTTGGGTTGTCTGGTGCCTTGGATCATAGCATACTCTTACTATGTGACACATTTCCAGTTAGAACCCCTGACTAGGAGCAGTGATTTCTTCACAACAGACAGATTCAAACTGAAGTACACATTCATTTAATTCATGAATTCCCTTCTGTCCTGTGCAGAATGAATCAACACATTCCCACATGTCTTCCTAATAGAGAACCTTACATTAGGAACCAATAATAAAGTACATCTGGGAAGATTTAGCCACCATATGCCTTGGAATAATTTGAATAAATATCAAAGAACTGTGTGCATGGTGGAATTAATGGAAACTGTGCTTTCATTAAATAAAATCAGTACTTCCCAGTTATCCTATTTTATTAATAAAGTCCCCTCTAGGCATAACATTTATTTCATAAAAGGTCTATTTAAATAGGTAAAATTGTTGTGCTTGTATTGTTAGTTAATCAATTTCTACATACAAAATGAAGGATCTCATTCATATGCAGTGCCTCAAATATATTATTACAGAAGTATTCAGAAAACAAAAATTCATTTTGTCAATAGAAATATTTCCAAAAATAAATTCAAGTAAAATTTTCCAAAGAAATCCTTCTTTAACACACTTTTACCTCTGCTTTATTTGGAAAAATTAACTCCTACACTTTCCATTTTATTGCACTATAGTTGCACAGAGGAAAATGTATCACCTGTTTTAACTTTAGTTATCATGAAATTTTTTCTCTAAGGAACAGGTAACAGCCTTAAAATATCCTGTTTTAAAATGATCTTCACTTTCTGCTGCTTTCCCAGAAATAATATCATATTAAACCTCTTTTTCAAGAATAAGAATGTCAAGTGAATCATTCTTTCAAAATAATAGCAAGATACGGATATTTTTATTTGTTGAAATTTTAATTATTTGCATGTACAACCCTATCACTATAATAGTTCAAGAAAAATTACTTAAGATGTGATGGTGATATTAGACTGATTAAAGACAGCACTGCTTTAGAATCATAGAATAATTTTGTTTGGCAGGATCATTAATGATCATCTAGTTCCAGCACCCCTGCCACGGGCGGAGAGACCTTCCCCTAGATCACCAAAGGATGATCCAGCCTGGTGTTGGACACTTCCAGGAGTGAGGCATCCACTGCTTCTCTGGGCAAACTGTTCCAGTACCTCACCATCCCCATAGTAAAGAATTTATTGCTAATATCTACTCTTTTCTGGTTCCCCTTGTCCTATCACTATATGTTCTTGTCAAAAGTCCCTCTCCAGATCTCTTGAAGGCTCCTTTTGGGTACTGGAATGATGCTATAAGGTCTCCCTAGAGGCTTCTCTTCTCTAGGCTGAACAACCCCAGCTCCCTCAGCCGGTCTTCATATGGAGGTGCTCCAGCTCTCTCGTGATTTTCATGGCCCCCCTCTGCACTTACTCCAGCAGATCCATGTCTTGTTATGCTGGGGGCCCAGGAACAGAACATGTTACTGCGGGTAGGGATTCAAAGAGCAAAGGAGAAAGGCAGAATCCCCTCCCTGGACCTGCTTGCCACGCTGCTTTTGATGCAGCCCAGGATAGGTTGGCTTTTTGCACTGTGAGTGAACATTGTCCAATGATGTGGCTCTTGTCCACCAGGACCCTCAAGTCCTTTTCCACAAGGCTGCTCTCCACGCCTTCTCTTCCAAGCCTGTGTTTGTGCTTGGGATTGCCCCAACCCAAATGCAGGGGCCTTACGCTTGGCCTTGTTGAACTTCATGAGTTTTGCAGACCCACCTCTCAAGTCTGCCAAGTGCCCTGGAGGTATTAAAAAAATATGTGGATGTGACACATGAGGACATGGTTTAGAAGTGAGCATGATGGTGCTGCTGGGTTGAAGGTAGGAATTGATGATCTTAAAGGTCTTTTCCAGCCTTAATATTCTGTGATCCTATGTCCTATGGGAGAGTGTCAGAGGCCCTGCACAAGTCCAAATGGAGCTGTTAGAGAAGAGTCAGCCAGTTAGTCAAAACAATGTGCTGCAGGTGATGAAAATCTTGTTCTAATTATAAAGTATTTGTGACACAAAAAATAGACAACAGTGCTCATGACACTGTACACAGCAATTTCATTTTACAGATGGTTCAGTTTTATGAGGGAGGTGATGGCTTCTCAGAGAGGTAACAGTGAAGATAATATCATTTTTTCTCAGTTCTTCTAAAGATTACTAATTAATTAATAATTCAGAGGCAAGATTATACTTGCCCCTGAAAGTAGTAGCAATACTGTAGCTGCTGACCGTCATAAAGGCAGAAACAGCAAAACCACTCTCCCAAATCATTAAATTGATACCTTAGCTGAGTGTACTACTGTAAGTGACCTAATAAATAACTGCATGACAGAGACTGTATTACCTTTGCACTGGTTTTTCAATGGTTTTAATATAAGCAAAAAATAATAACATAAATTTTAATTATACCAAACATACTTAGTAATTTTTTCATCGAGGTATAGGTCATAGTGCATGCAAATCCACATCCTCCAGGCTCTGTTCCTTCTCCTCCTTTATAGAGGACTTTTATTCTTTACTGAAATTAAAGGCACAAAACCTCACTGACATACATTTGTTTGTGAGTTTTAGATATCTGTAGTCTATTTAGAAAAGGTACACTGACAGCAATCATTTTCCTGCATTGTAGGTAGTATGTCAAGCATGACACATTGATTCCCCTTCTAGTGTTTCTCATTCTATTTGGGAATTAGGGGAGAAGAGTAGTTAAGTGCCACCTAGGAACTGATACACTATTGGACATGTACGTAAGATAGGCTAGTATTTCTTAGATCAGCAGTTGTAGTCAAGATTTTGGTGAAGAACATCATTGGAGTAGTCTTGGAGCAGAAGACAGATATATTAAAAGTATCTCCCTCAGATGCAAGAAAAGACTTTGTTTTGCAATACATAATTTTAGTAAACTTTATGCAAATGTAAGAAAATGCCCTTTCATAATTAAAAAAAAAATAAATTAAATTACTCTTGGAAATAACACCACCAAAATACCAAAAAGAAAAATTCCCAAATAGAAAGCCTGCCTATATAATATAGTATGGTGAAAATGCTTTAATGTTTTGGGGTTTTTACTGTTCCTGAGACCTAAGCTTCTCCCCTGTGCTTTGAGGGAGTGAACCCTCCCACAGTGAGGGGCAGGGGCAGTGCCCACAGAGGTGTAGCAGGTAGAAAGGGGGAATGTAGCAGGTAGAAAGGGGGAAGTGAGCAGCACATTTTACGTTTACTCTTTGGGTGTAGCTCAGCCTCGCCCTGCAACCTCTGCTGGTGAGCTGGCGTGCCTTCTTCCCTGCCACATCACAAGGGCAGTTTCAAGGGTTTAACACTTTGAATGTGGTTAGGTTGCCCACCTGGACTTTGATCTGAGCTAAATATGCTATGAAATTGAATTCGGGGCTGCAGGTTTGCACAGCAGCTATGGCTTGGTCCTGGCTGGAATTTCTGCTGTGTCTCTGCAGCTGTAACCCTCTAGGGCTGCCCATGAATGCATACAGGGTCCCAAGGGAAAAAGTCAGAGCTCTGTGAGACACCACGGGGGCAAAAGAGCTCCTAATAACAGACGTGGCTGTGAATCCCTGCCTTGCTTCCCAGTGCTCGGACGAAGGGAATTACCTTTTCTTGCCTATTTTTCTTCTGCCCTGGAGAAGTGCTGTGCAAGAGAATTCACTGGCAGCATCATTAGCATGATAGCATCATGCAGCAGTTGCTTTCACCTCCAAAGCTCTTTGCAAGCATTAGTTTAATTGATCTTTTGCATGAATTGAGATAAAAGAGTATTTTATCAGTGTTGTCCGAACATAACCAAGACTTCCTCTTTTTTATAAGTTGTTACTGAATATTTTTGAAATTTTTCTGCTCACAAATCTTTTCCTAGCTTGCATATTTATAATGATAGATTTCAAGGACTTACTCAGAATATTAAAATCTTAACTATTGATTGTGGCTTGCCTTGATTTTAATGGGTTTGTTCCTGGTAGGGTGCTTTTCACAGCTTCGGTATTTGTTCTCTTTATTTATTTATATTCAAGGCTTTATTCTTTGGATAGCTGAGGTGGCATTGCAAATTATTTTTGAAGAATTTTTTTTGAATGGTCATGTCCTAGTGTCAGTTAAGAGCATAGAGTCAAGCCTAAAGGTTTTGTGACTGCTGAGCTATCAAATTCCCTTTGGTGTGTACACTGCCCAGGTGAATCCATATGTGAGCTTCAGTGACTCAGTGGGAGCACACTTGCTAATCTTTAGGAGCTCCACGTGAAACACAATGGCATCTGTTCCCATCTTTATGAACTCCCAGTAAAAGTCATGCTTCGCAAATGCAGTGCAGAAATATCCATAATTAAAATAAAATTTTTAAAGAATGGCACATATTACCATAATGAGGATTAAAAATGCAGTTGATATCCATAAAATGTGTTTTGAGATGCCTTTCTTGCTTCCTAATCAAGGTGATACGTTGTCCTATTTCCTATATTACAGAGAATCATTGCTCCTATGGCATTGCTATTACTGCTTGTGTTACTGTAGAATTTCAAGATTGAGATTTCAAGCTACAAAGCTTCACCATGTAAAAACACAATAAAGTAAAGTTATCCAAAATAATTTACCATATGGGAAAAACCAGACAGATGTACCAAACAGATAGAGGCATAACAGGATAGCAATTTTTTAGCACACCACTGTAAACAATGGTCATCACATATGCTATCCTTTCAAAGAGTTATTAGCTCTAGAAACTGATGTGATTAATAGGGTTCAGAGTAATATCATATTTCTCTATAAATTTGCTATTTCATATCCTCAGTAAACACATATTTATCAATTAACTGAATATTAGTTCTCCATTTCAGTCCACCAGGGTTTGAGGAAATGAACTGCTAGGGAATTTTACTGAGAAGTAAGCACATGCATTTCCAATACTGATTTAATTTCTGATATTGAACTTCTTACTTCCCTAAACTGCAGATGCAGATGGGAAATGACTGTGTGTGACCTACAGGAAAATTCCAGTGTATTGACAACCAAACATCCCAAATATTAATATCAAGAAATATATGGATGAAAAATAATAATATCTGGTACCAGTGCCTAAAATTCATTACTACTTCTGAACATCAGCAAATTATCTACCTACCTAAAGGGTGTTGCTTAGTGTGTGGAGACATTATATTCTAGCTAGATAATTTTTCTTATTTTCAAGTTTTAACTTTTTTGCAAATTCTATTTAACAGACACAGGCAAAATCAAGATTGGTGAGCTGATTTCATATGCTATAAATAGTATTTTCTTATGTGATCTCTTTAAAAGTGATATATAGAAAGTGCACAATGTCTGATTGAGACTCTGAAATGTGTTATTATTTAGATTGAGCCTTTTGTTATGTAAATTGCATGCTACTGCATTTCAAGGAAGTAATCATGGACGGTGAAATGAAGAGGAAAGAAATGTAAAGATGGACAGCAAAGGAATTTTATTTATTTGACTAAAGGCTGAAAACGCACAAAAGCAGGTAGGTACAAGGATAGGACAAGCCCAACATTTCACATAAACACAGATAGAAATTAAGAAAAAGTGAAGAAGGTAAAAACATTTAACACTGTGTTCAAACAATGTATTAAAGATTTTGGCACTTTTTTCCCTTTTTTTTAATCAGACAAGCCTTCCTTATTGTAGCATAATGAGGCAGTGATAGGAAACTTTTTCACCTTTCCTTCAATAACTATTTCAACTGGTTCTGACCCATTTGCTCGCTATAATGTCCTCTAAGACTTAATAACTTGGTAATTGCTGACTTTCTTGGTTGCTTAAGAATAAATTGCTACTTTAATTTGAATGCAGTGGCCATTTCTACTCATAAATAATGATCAGTATTGCTGAATTTTTTATTCTAATTGTTGTATTTATGTAGAATGTAATAACCCTCAGCCTCTAAAAAACCCCACTTTTATAGTGTTTTACTAATGTTCCTTGTCTCCTCATCCCATGTGTGTGTGAGAAAGTTAAAATCCACTGTGAAATGTTAAGTCTTTCTGGCCTTTTGTAGGATATTCAGCAGAACATTGAACGCTACACTGATCCACATGAGACATGTTCAGGGAGAAAATTACAGATAGAAGAAAAATAGGAATCTTTCAGCTTAAGGCCTGATGGCCATTTTCCTAAGCTGCCCCTCCTAGAAAGCTTACCCTGTTAATATTTATAGTGTAATAATGATTATCCCTTTCCTGACTGTGCAGGTGGAATCTGTCAAGCTCTTTGTTCTGTTAACACTCCAGGCACTACAGCTCTTACCATAGAAAGTTTATGGAGAAAACTCAGTTCCCTCAATGGTACCACATTTACCTCAACTTTTTCTCTCCTGTATTTTCAAGTCAGTTTCTTGCAAGCATAACATGTATGCTGATATTCTTTGCAAAGGAAACACCATCAGGCCTGCATAATTGATCTGAAGTTACTAGTTCTCACTTTTCTGTTCAACATTCACTTCAAATCCCATTACTCCAGCCTGTGCCCACTGGCATACAAGAATGCTGTAGGGCAAGTAGTCCCTCTTCTTCCACTGTAAAATCTTCACTGCTCCTCCATGAGATTTCAAGCCACCCCACATGCAGTTGCAGCCTCGGCAGAGTGGAAACAACCTGTTGGTTCACTGTAGTAATTGTTGTCTTTACATTTCCATCCTCTCACCAGCAACTACTGCATTGCAGAAGGCAATCTAGAAGGAACGCTCCCTAGAAAAATTGATCTAATTACTAGATTCAATATTGGTATATTCATGTGAATATTTTTTGAAATAAACTTCCATGTCCTGGGTCTTTTATGGAAAAAGACCAGGAGACCTAAAAACCATTTCTGGTCTTAAAGGTCTCTGAATTAACGGCATTAGTAAGAGGACAGTATGTTAACTCAGTGGCCAATCTTGACAAAATAAAATGCCATCTCACTCATTTGTGCTTCTTTTACAGCCTTCTATACCTCCAAAAAATTCAGGAAGCAGGATGTACCTCATTGTCCAGACCTCTTCTGTAATGTATAGTTCCCTCAAACCCTCCACATCCACACCTTACCCTGCAATATGTTGTTGCTACTTTCCTGAAAGAGTTGGCCTTGTCGCTGAACTTTTGACACAGACTTGTGTTTTCACATAAAGCCAGGTCTCTTCACATGTCTAGAATTTCGAGACATTTTTGATTTGGGTATCGACTGCACCCTCTGTTTGACTTTTGCTTTCACCCTCTTTCACCTTCCACTGAAAGAAAAGATCTTTCAACAAAGTTACTTCCTTAAGAGAATATAAGCTTTACCACAATCCAGCAAGAAAATTAAACTCAATTTTACCTTGTTTTTCCAAAGCTATGAGGCACGGCAACAAAGTGAACATCTGTTGTCCAAGAACAACCAATACAACTCTACAGGAAAAAGCCTACAAAATTCTAAGTAAATTCAGTCCTGAAAGAAAACAAACAAAAAAACCCACCAATTTTATGCACCTTCCTGCAGAATGTCAACTGCCCAGGACCTATTACCACAACGCAATTTCTTTAAAAGGCTTAGCAGTCAGTGTGAGCATAGTGCAATTGAAATCAGTGGTGCATCAGCTGAGGATATAAATGTAAACTGGAATATTAAAGTTCAAAAACACTCTCTGTTACTGAGTATTCCACTCTGCAGTGTTGCTAAAACACAGTAGGGAGATGGGAAAATATGCAAATTAATTTCTAATACTGCAGCTTTAGGTTAAAGTGTATGGAAATAAATGTAGAAACATTCTGGCATAAAATCTCTGCGCTTAAAAACAACAACACAACAACAACAGCAAAACAGGAAGCCTTTCTTCATCGGCAGTTAAATATTTCTGATAAGCTTCTATTATCCTGAGTAAGTTAGTATGTGAAAGTGTAAGACAACTTCTCTATGACTATTTCAACATGACTATTCATATATACCTGACGTTTAAAAACTATTAGTCAGACAGCATGTTTCTAATTTTAATGGAATTGTTCTGGTGTTGTTCTTTTGTCACATCCCTCACTGGAATATCAAGTGCTTCCCAGCTGCATATGGAACAATATAAGTGGCATCAGTACTGTGCTATCTATACCCTCATATTCTCTCCAAAGTGTGAACAGTGTGCACTGAAGCATCTAATCTTGGTGTGTTCTCAAATGCTGGTTCTTTCTGAGATATTTGGTAAAGTACTATGCAGCTCAAACATATATTCAACCTTACAGCACAGGAAGCTGCTCAGTGAGACATTTAAGGGCACTGGCATGCAAACTTGCTCCCCTGTAGAAAGCACCTGTAAAAGAGCTGAAGTAAAAAATGGCCTAATTTCATTCACAGGTGTCATATCTGAGCCTCCAAACCATACCAAAAAGCAATAGTTATTTATTTTAAATAAAAAGGCTTATTTCCTTCCTGATTCTCTCTACAGTTTTCTTTCAGGTTGATGAAACAATCCCACATGATGTATTCTCTCTTAGATTTATAATCATGGTTTGCAACTCAATCAATACACTTTGGAGATAATCAGAATTGAAGCATCCCTGAGTATCTTCAGGGAAGTATGAAATACCAGGTTTATTTCAAGATCAAGAGTAGGACATTAAATTAAAGCTTTTTTTAAGTTGAAATTTCTTTCTTTGAGGAACAATTAACTGACATTTCCTCCCATCATTCCCTATCTAGCATGTCAACTGTAACATATTTCTGAAATCTTTGGTTGTAATTGCAGTTTGAAATTTTCCTTTTTTCTAACACTACTCTTACTCTCTTAGACTCACGGCTTCTGAGCAAGCCTTACTGCATCTTGGCAATTCATTAAGCCTAATGCAGATGTATACAATGTAGTATTTAGTACAGGTGTGAAAATTAAGCAGAAACCAAACAACGCTTCTTATTTGTTTAGCTGATCTTCTGTATTTCTTGCAGGTCTGATAGCCATTAGCCTGTACTCTAATATTTGATGGGCTTGAACCTTATACCCTTTTGTTCTTAATTCCCTTTTACTTGCTTTTTAAAAAAAATTTGTGTCTCAGGAGAAATTAGTAGGGATGATCAATGGCTGCGTTGTTTTGAATAATTCTGCTGCCTGCGAGTAACCAGATGTCGGATTTCAATAGGATGCTCATTAGGCCAACATAATTCGATTTAATAAAAAATAAGAAATTTTAGATATATACTGGGACAAGCTGGCAGATCTAAGTGCTCCCTAGACAGAAGAAAATACTTTTTTCTGTGTCTTGTTGTGCACTTACAACAAAATTAAAGCTGGTGATTTTGAAAGGCTTAGGATCCAGAACAGTAATGAAGGGAGAAAAATTGTAAAAATAACTTCTTTGTAGTCATCTGCAATGTTTGACAGAATTTTGAGGTTTGATCCTCAAATACATGCAAAATGAAGCCTGTGTTTAACTAGAAACAAACTGGAATTTGCCTATCTTTGGTTTGTTCATGGCCAGGAATTTTTTCCAATGATGACTAGAAGCGTTTTGACTTTGATTTTGGACACAGGTGGATGTTCACAACCTCATTATTAGAAACTGCTCCACTTAAAATGCTCCACTTAAAATGTTCATAGAAGTAAAATGGTGTGTCCCTGCACCCCAGATTTCTTTAGATTACATGTGTCAGAAAGGTGGTTTTATCAAGAAGCTGTTTTGAACATAGTAAGTTAACTTTATACTCTCTGTAGTTTTCCTGAGATAAGTATTTTCCCTTAAGTTTTATGTCGTTATGTTTCCATAACAGATTTCTCTAGAATAGTTCAAAGCCCTATTTAAAAATATGTATAAAAATTAGTATGAAAGACAAGTTATAAAATGTTATGTACTATGAGACAGGAAAAAGAATAAAAGAGTCAATGAGCCTTAAGTACATATACTGCAAGCATGCGCTTCGGCATTTTCATCTTCTGTTCTGTTTCTCCTTTCAGTACCTCAGAAACATATGTATGACGTAGAAGTCATAATTCTGAATGCCTTGAATGGTAAAATAATCACTACTTAAAACCAACAATCATTGGGGTTTAGTTTTGTTGGGGTTTTTTAATAATACATGTTGCCAAGTCTCTTAAAAAAAAACAAACCCAAACAAAAAAAACCAACCCCAAACTAACAAAAAACTAAACAAACCCAAACAACAGAATAAAAACTCTTTTTTCCTAAAATAGCTCTGTTCAATACTGGAATTACTGCTCTGCAGTAAAATCTAAGAACTAAATCGGTTCAAGGTTAGAATTGCTTCTAGACACCCAGGTCATAAGAAGAAGCCACACCCTTGCTGAAGCAGATTCTGCCTCTGCCTGAGGAACCCAAGAGCCTCCATGAGATGCCTGGCCCTGGATCTGCCCCTGCAGTGCCCAGGGTGTTGGGAGGCAGGGATTGCTCTTTCTCAAACATCACTACCAGACTAACAGTGCTTCATCCTAGGGATGATGCCTCAGAAATTTCAAGGAGAGTTAGACAATTAAATCCCTAGAGGATCCTTTCCCCGAGAGAAGAGGAAGGAAATAAAAGATGGCTATTTCCACTATATGCAAAAAAAAGCCTAATGGTTACTTAATGCACTGTGACATTTGGAACAAATCGGTTTTGCTTCTAAGGCACCATACACACAAATCCATAAAGTGCCTGTACTTCCAGGTGATAGACAACTATCAAGGATCTTGGTAGATTATCTGAAGAACAGATAATCAGCAAGAGAAAGAAAAGGACATCAGCGCACAAACAATACTTTGAGATCTGGGGTTTTTTTAGAAAGCGCATGCATTTGAAGAATCACTGTCTTCATTTATTCACCTTGTCCTCGGGGATCAGCAGTGGGGCTGGGGCTGGTCCTGAGAGGGCTCCCAGCTGACAGATGTTCACCCAGCAGATGACAATAGCCCCATTTTATGACCTCTGGCCCATGCAGAATTGGCTGAGCTGGCTGAGATGGGTGGCTTGCCTGAGCTGGGCTGGAGGGAACTCCCCTCTCCTCTGGGGCATCTTTGGGTGTCACTAAGGAACCCGTTTCTGCTGGCATGAACTACCCCTTCAGGAACGTTTTGGTCACACTTCCAAACTCTTGCATGCAAACAGCAATTCCAGGAACCATTTTTAATTAAAATTTCACTCCTGGGTGAAGCAAATATTGCAAGGAATCTGAGACCCTAGGCACAGGCTTATAGCACTTCTAATACAGTCCTTCTCTGCTAACTGTAGATGCATTAGCAATGTACATTTTACCAAATCTTGCCTGGAGGTTGTCAATGAGATCCAAAAACATATAAATTGGATTAATCTAAACTGGTATTTATTTGAACTTCAGGGCACATAAGTCCATAAAATAGGCAAGCCAAAGAAGAAAAAGGGGAAAAAATAACAGAAACAAACTAACTACTACTTATAACAGGGCAGGAAAAAAATCTATGAGTGCTTTACTATGAATCTGGACAGATTTATATAATTGCAAAGGAGCAGAGCTGTACTTGTGCCTTCAGCCCTAGCAGAACTAAGCCTCATACCATTAATAACCGAAATATAGCTTTACCTCATTTTTTGGGGGCTTATTTAAAGTGAGAATGCCCTGTAACAAAGAGCAGAGGCCAAACAGCTTTGGCTATTAATTCAGTTTTAATAGGGATTGTTATGTACTGTAGCATTATTCTCTGTGCACATTGATGCGCCTGTTTTCTCTCCACTCCTTTCCTTAGTGTGAAAGCTGTCTCTTCTCACTAATTAAATTTCATTACCTCCCACTGAAAAGAAGAGACTGAGAGATTGCTGGCTGACTGCCTTTGACACACTTAATCAATCCCTAGAGAACAAATAATGACCTTATTTTTGTTTCTTTTTAGCTTGTAACCTTTTTCCTGTCCTGAGACAAAATTTCCCCAGTCAATTGAATTTATGTCCATCCTCAGGTTCAGGGCCCTAATGATATGTAATTCTGTGGTCATGTAAATCATCAATAAGAGGATAGTTATTCATCTCATCCTTCATAAAAATATTAATCTTGTAATGTCATTTTCCCCTTAAAAACTCTTTTTAATATTACTCATGGAAAACACTAGAAGCTTGCTATCTGGGAACACCACCAACACTACATTTACCCAGTCTTACCTACAAAATTATTCACATAGAAGTTAGACTTCAGTTATGGGATTTCCATTACTTATGCCTCATGTGTTTAATTACAAGAACTATAATCTATATACAATGGAGCTCCACTGATTTAAGAGAAGTGACATCACACGTTAATTCTATCATAATTTTCAATATATGACAAACATAACTGGGTATGAAGGACACTTGTTATCAAGCAGTAAATCTGACCAATTCAGAAAGACCAAGTGAAAGAAATAAGTAAACCTCCTAAGAAAAAGCAGCCTCTACAACTTTTTATATATGTGTCCATAATGTAGGGGACACGTGGATTACTTTTTTCTCCCTCAGATAAAGCACAACTTTTACCTTCAGACAAGGGATGGTAAGATTAAATTTCTTCTTAACTAAGTTGCATTGAAGCTCCTGTGTACTGTGGTAGCCCTCACTCCGTGAATCAGGATGACAACTTTACTTGTACTTTAAAGCGTCAATACACAGAACATTTACATACATGCAAACAAATGTGTGTCAGTTGTAGCCTCTGATGTAATTTGTTTCTGTCCCTATCAATTTCCAGACTGAAGACTTTAAAAAATTTCAGTTTTTCAGCTGACTGAATGAGACCACATTCCCTTCGTGAAACATTGTGAGACCAAATTACATTTATGCGAGCGCTTAGTATATGTAAGGATGTACCAACCCACTGTCATGAACTGTCCAAGTGCTTAAGTCCCTGGAGTATACAATTTGTCATGATAGCACTGACGGAATGTTTTTTATTTCATTCTTGATTTGTAAAGCCGCTGCTGTACCACTCTTTCAAACTTGTCCCTTTTTTTACACCAGCTTTTCCTCTCTTGTCCGCTTTTTTTGCTGGGATATATATATTTTGTACACAAGCTATTAGTTCTGTTGCTGTGGGAATCAGTGTGTTAAAACTGATGGACTCTTTCTTTTTATTATTTTAATGATTGCTTAATGGATTAATAACTACCTGTTGCTTTATGGAAGTCTCTGTTTTACAGATTTCTCCACTGTTTAATGAGGAGAGTATCAGCATATTTTTATTTCCAGAGCTGTCTAAATCCTCTTTTTACCATGACAGGTGTTACCTACACAGTATGAACCACTCTCCAATTAACTGTAAGACAGCTATGTAACTTAATAATTAGAAGAGGCAAATATTAATTTAGAAGGTTTCAGACAAAGAAACACTCACTTTCAAGAATATGTAAATTTCCAAAAATAAGAAGCAAAACCTAAAATTCAAAGAAATCCATGACAAAAGGGTACATGAAAAAGTTGTCCTTTCTTTTTTTAATAAACTAATACGAAGAGGTTAATGAAATGAGCTGTGCATATTGGTCATTATTTGAAATAGCAGCTTGCTTATTTTATGAGAAAAGTTAGAGGGAAGATGTGAATACATTATTTCGGATCTACAATTATCTAATACAACACAAGGTTATGCACAAGTAAGGTTTTGGGTTTAGGTTTTTTTCACATATATTCTGAATGAATATAGACAAGTTTCATAGTGTGTCTTTATCTCTTTTTTTTTTTTTGTCATCTCAACATAGATATTTGAAAACAAAACAAGCTTCCCTATCTCACAGGATATTGCAAACGTGAAAGACAATGTAATCTTAAAGACCTTAACTAAGAGGCATGCAAGTATTGCCTGGCTGAAATAGGTCTGAGTATTCCTTCTCCCATGAAAAAGATAGGGGTGTGGGTCTTTTTGTCCTCATAATCAGGCTTCCCTATAAAACCCACATAAAATATCCATGTCACCTGCCAATACAGAGCATTATCTTAAAGCAGAGGGTAAACATCTACAAAATGAGGACATGGCTCCCCAGCAGCAAGGGGGAAGCACTGCTGGGGTACAGGTCACCCCACCTTGTCCCCACCCACTCAGTACACTCCCCAGCAGCCACACAGTCAGAAGGGATGGAGTGCAGAGTGGGGCATGGAAATGTAGAATTCCCTGTTCTACCAGAACCTACAGAAAGG
Source organism: Acanthiza pusilla (assembly GCA_036630365.1). NCBI lineage: Eukaryota > Metazoa > Chordata > Aves > Passeriformes > Acanthizidae > Acanthiza > Acanthiza pusilla. The sequence continues at coordinate 237,739 of JAXCHO010000017.1, forward strand.
TGTGCTTGCAAGTATGGATAGATGTAAATAATAAGTGCATGTTCACAATGTATGGATGTAGACAGCTCTCTTTTCTTCTAGAAGTCAAAGAGCAATGAGAAAAAAAATAGCAAAAAACCCATGGTAAAGCTTCACGTTCCATCCATAACCAGTTCTGGGGCCAAAACTACTGCAAGTATCAGGTCCATAGCAAATATTTTATTTCCACTATACTTTTAAGAAAAACTATTTTATATTCTTTGCAAAGTCTAATTAATTACAAATTAAGCAGAACAACCCTCAGAATCTTTTTATAAATGTTACTTTCTTAATGTGTAAGGTAAAAATGTGGCACAACCCTCCACTCCCATGCTTGACTCAGTGACAAAACTGATGAACTTCAGCAGGACAGAGCTTTTGCTATAGTTGTTTTTACTCATTAGTACCCACTGTTATTTATACCATGCTACATCATTACTTCTTTCAGATCAGTTACAATACTTGCCATTTAATACTCCTATGAAATTGCCATTGATATTCATTACACATAGATTGGAAAGGAAGCATCTGTTTTATACAGTGACAAAATGATACCAGTTAGTCAAGTAATTCTGAGCGAAATTGGACTGTTTATGTCCTCTTGCTATTGTCAGTCATATTCATAGCTGGAAAAAAAGATCCATTCTTTCCTTGGCTAGAGCAGCATATGAGCAGTTCATGGCAACTGTAATCAAAATTGTTGTTTAATGATGCTTGAAAGATTATTCTATTTTGTTTTAAAGTCTCTTTCTAGCATCATCAGCCTACTTTTCACTTTTGTGACATTTTTGGGATAGAAAGAGAATATAGTAACATGTAATATACAGCACGTGTCCATATGCAAATACAGCTCACATGTTGTGAAAAGGAAAAGCAACAAATAATATGAAAAATTAAAAATTAAAAGGTAAATTCATAACAATGCCAATTAAGTTCATATTTGAAGAAACTACAGAATTTAGAGTTTCTAGGGTCTGTTTTATTTTTACTAAAATGGTACTATAAAATAACTGGTGCAAATCCCTTTGAGTTTGTCACTGACTATGGGCAAAGGATAAAACCCTGTGGCAAAACAAAACCACTGAGCACAGTTTCACAATTGCTGTTCAGAAAAAAGATCCATTGAATTCACAAGAGTTGTTTGCCTGAGGAGGAGCTGGGAAAGCACTACCCTGTCCTGGGATAGCTCCTGGTTTCAAACTCTAACTCTAATTATGTCACATCTGCAGGGTAACTGCTGAGCTGATGGCTACAAGTACCTTACTATTGCCCACTTCCTGCATTACACTTGTGCTATTCAGTGCATTACAGTTTGTGTATATAGACTTCAACCCTTTTTGACCCCAAGGAAGGGACTCCTTAGACCTTACTTCAAACTTCTAAATGCAGAAGTCAGCATCAGAGCTGGTTGTCTAAACTGAAATTTTGGCAGAAAAAGTAGGCAATTTTGAGATAAAAATCATCTCAACTTCAGGCAGATACCTGATTAGATAATATCAGTCACAAATAAAATGCCTTTTTCTTATCAATCATCATAAAAATAGCATAGACCACTGTTTCAGGTACAGACTAAAGCACTATAGTTTGGCATTATAGTTTGGTCAGTCAAATCAGCTCTTGGTGCATCAAAACCTTGTATTACAATACCAAGTCATGATTTAAAACTGAAATCCCTCAGAAAAAAGAAGGAAAGAAAAAAACTGTTTAGCATTTTGGACAGTAAGCATTTAGGTTGCTGACTCCTCTTACTGCATTTCCCAAGCTACAGAGGGCACGGATTCATGCAGAAAGACTACAGTGTCAGACTTCCTAAGCCCTGAATGCGACAGCAGTAAGTACTAGAAGTGTCGGAACTAATTACAGCTGTTTTATTTTGTTGTACCAGGGACTGAGACATGGCACTGAGCTCCTGGGGCTGCTGTGCAAGCACTTGCCTGGAGAGCAACAGCGAGGCAGTATCTGCAGAGCAGGTGGGCTGAGAATACCTCTGCTCCACACAGTGAGCAGCTAATGGCAGATGTGAAAGTCAGCATCAGCTGCAGCCAGCAGCACTGGAAGGACTTGGGTTTGATTCCCACTTTTAGTGGGAAAAAACTAACTCTTTACCCCATGTTAGGGGTGACACCCCTAGTGGTGTCATTTCTTTCAGCTCACAAACTCACTGCTCTTGGCATGTGCAGACTTCTTTATAATTAGAAAAGAAAAACAAAGTAGCTTTAAATGACCTAAAACATGGTCCTCAGCTATATAAAATGATATTTGTGTTAAGTATGAAATCACATTAGATTATCTTAGGTCTATCAGGTCATATCATGTTATGTCAGCAGTGATGTAATATTTTTGAGCTACTATCCAGAATGATTTGATAAAACATGGCACACATCATGTCTGAAGAATACAATTAGAAGGGAAGGATTTAAAATCAAACTGTAGCTCTATTAGCAAGTGACTGGTTCACATCAACTTGTACCATGCAAGTACTGAATGCTGTATATAAACCTTTTCTGATTTTCCTGTCTGTTGTTTTAAAGAGTGACTCCTACTTGCCCATAGGCGGAGTGTCTACAAATTTTTTACCAAAAATCATCCAAAAGTGTTGAAACATAGCTCTCAAATTGCCACTGGGCAAGTCATATCTATTTATGATTCCTCGTAGTTAGATTTTCTTTGTTTCTTGTTGAAAGAGAGTAGCTTAATCCCTTTGGCTCCGAGATGCTGTCTAGTAAACTGTTCTGTGACAACTTTTTTCTACAAAAAAATATTTTTAAGAGATTGAGAGTCTGCTCCTTTAGTCCAGATCACATTTCTGTTATTCAATTAAACCTAAAGACAAGACTAAGAAGTAGTAAATTCAGTCTGGATGCCCTCAGTGAAAGATCTTGAATCTTTGTTCTCTGTACGTCTGGCCTCCAGTTATTTAAACTGGTGTTTCGCCCTGTCTAGCATTATAATTTGAACTGATAAGATAGTTTTTAACAGGCTAAAATCATATCATCACATATTATGCTCAAATATGAGCCCCAAAGCCAGCCATTGGCCCAAAAACTTTACATTCTTTTCTGTATCACAAATGTGTCTCAAAAAAAAAAAAAAAAGTGCAACTTCCAGAAACCATGGTAACAGCACAAGATTTCCCTAAGTAGATGTTCAAGTAGCACAAGCCATTGTAGCCATCATCACTGCTGCAATGGCTTTGACACAAGTCAGCAGAGGCACCAATTGCTGCTATTGGCATGGACACAGCAGGATTGCAGCAGCACCCTCTGCTATAATGACCAGCCTTTCACATCCTCACATTGTATGGCCTCAGCTTCACATAAAGACAGATGAGCAGAAGAAAGATTAAATGATAAGAAAGCATACTATGTTAGATATCTTCGAAGATTTCCTAGCATTAAGAAATCTAATTTGCTATTATCTGTGTTTTTGAAACTCTTCTAAAATAAGAGAGTTGTGCACTGAACTCTGTAGCTCCTGTGGAAATCCACCCATTAAGTAGTTACCTTAGTTTCTGTTAACAACATACCATAATGTCTTTTTACACTGAGAGGTATTTTTCAGTATAAATAAAGGTAATAATATCGTAATCCACAGACTCTCACATTTAAGTGGACCAAGGGGTATACACGCTGCACTTTAATCCTTACCAGAACCCTGGAGCAAACAACCCCGTCTGTGAGCACAAAGGAGCACAGCATCCCAGGTGGCCGTACCCTGAGGGCTTTTCTGTTCCTTGTCAAAGAATTAGACTCTGAAGCACTGCAAAATCCCAGGGCTGTGCAATGTGTGGTGTCAGACAGAGGACTTTCACAGGGGCTTGATTTGAGGTGGTGCCTCCAGGTCTCAGGTAAAGATTTCAAGTTTATTATGGGTAGATAAGTAAAGAAAGACAAAACTCAGTCCATAAATAAAGAAACTTCTGTCTCTTCCCAACTGTAGCTCCACTCCAGGATAAAACAAAGCTTGTGAAAGGAACAGTCCTGTTGCATCTTTTCTGAAGAATGAGATTTTTTTACTAAATTTAATATAGGTTTGTATGAAAGGTATTGTTCTATCTGAGTCTGTCTAAAGCAAGGAAGGCTTTGATGCTAAAAGACTCAACATTTTTATTATAACAACCTATGTGGAAAAGACACAATGTGTCAAGCACGTAAGCTGTACTGTGGATCACCATCAGTGTGTAGTGGGAAACAGGAGTTTTTATTTCCAGTTATATCAATTGTCTCATAGGAGTTATTGCATTCTTTACAAACTTGGACAAGCTTAAAACTAATTTGGAATGCCTATGTACACACAGATCTTTCTCCATGCAGTACACAATTTAAAAATCAAGGAGAAAACCTTCCTAGGACTTTGCTGCAGGATATCTGTCAACAATTGTGCTGCTTGTCATCAACCTCTGCTGTGGTAGTTATTTGATGTTACTCTTTTATCTACTGAAATTAACAGCTTCGACATGGAGACCAGCCCATCCTTTTTGCCTTGTGTGAGGCCCATTCAGTGACTGGAAAATATTTACTGGATGTGTAGGTAGCGATGAGATAGCTGTAGAAATTTTTTATTTGGACTTTTCTGCAGGTTTGGAGCACCAGCTCGGTACCTTCTTGCTGGCATGAACAAATTGTGTGGTTATGTAATGGCTGCACGCTTCTGAGGCTTGCTGGGTGGAGAATCAAGCAGGTAAATTATTTCGGATCACGCAGCAGGGGAAGGGAAGTTTCAAGAGCCTAAATGTGAATCTAGATCCCAAGTAGGTCCTGGGAACCACCCCCTTTACAACCCCTGCCTCCAGCAGAAAGGGCCACAGCCAGTAGGAAGCAACATAAAATAAAGTAAATGAACAGCTGCAACAAATCTTACATCTTTTTCTCAGGTCTTTCTAAAAACTAAGTTATTGTACTGTGGAGGCAAAATGTTATGATAGCCTATAAAAAATAGGAATTATTTTGGTAATGGGAGGAAAAATAGGACAAATGTTTTCTAATCAAGCTCTGATAACACAGAACAAGTGGTAAAACATAGAATGCATCCAATGTCATTTTAAATATCTGATAAAAAAAGCTTGTAAAAGGAATGCTAAAACATTATAAACTCTATAAAACACATTATAGTAGGAACAATGATAGTTACAGCCAAATAAAATGAAGGTGAAACTTCATACCAAATGTTCTAACAGTTATAAGAAAAAGATTTTTGTTTCCTTCAGAACTTTAACCAGACACTTTTATCCCTATCATGTTGTTTTCAAAAATTATACCTTTTATAGTCCTACACCTGACATCTTTTTTTTGTGTATGGTAATGATTTCAGGGTAAATGCTCAAGAGGGAAGTCGTTCGAATTGTGATTTTTATAGAAGTTTACTTTGGACATGTTCTCTCTGTGTTATTGTATGCTTGGGGCAGTAACAGTGATGATTGTTAAAAAAATCCAGCTAAACGATATGTACCCTTAAATGTCTAGAGGGCTAATGTCTCAGGTTACAGATGAACCCTCATCAATTCAATGAGAAAAGATCTATCTAATTTCTGTTACTTTTAACTTTTAAATCATATTGTGCCATGAGTATCCTTACTAAGAAATTTTCTGTTTCATTTGCACTGTCTTCTTATGTACATGTTTACAGTTTGGGCACTAATGAATCTTCCAAGTCTCAGGATTCTTTGTAAAACCTAATATCTGGGGGGCAAAAGTGTTGCTGATATGCCAGACTGAGTTTAATTCTTTAAGGGCACAGAAGAGAATAAACAAGTTTTATTGCCTACAGCACCTAATCTTGGGATAGAAAACATAAACTAGTTTCAAAGTCAGTGGTATCCTACACAGCCAGAAGGACCTAACAACAGGAAATCTATCTGCAGATCTTTGTTTCTAGACTGATCCCCACTACAATTAAACAGGGCAGGTTCTATTTACAGACATGTAAAGTTGTACTAACATATTTTAGCAAAAAAGTGTTTGAACACTCAAAAAATTGTGGCTGCCCATGGTCAACAATATCTTTTTTAACTGTGATGTATATGATATATGATAGGAAATAAACTTCAAGAAACAATGATACAATTTATTACAAATGACAATGCAATGACAGAAATATGGCCTGATTTACTCTGCAATTTGAACTGGATTGGGCTTCAGTCCTGTAAGACACATAGTTACATTTATGAATGTAAGAAATCTCATTGAATCTGCATTTCAGAGTAAGGCCACGTGGTAAAAGCTACACACTGAGATAATGATATTCTTTCTGTCATGAGCCTTTCAACTGCATTTCTCAAAAATGAATAATTGAAAAAAAATAATTTTGTCAAGTTGCTGTTTGACCGATACAGTATTTCCACAGTGATGGAACCATGAGAAAACATCAGTATCTAATACAAAGGGAATTAAAAGCCTTAATGAAAATTTTGGTGCATGAATTCACATACAAAGGATGACCTCAATAAAGTGAATTAATTAATTACATTATCATCCCAAAGGGCCTGCTATGGTATTTTTAATCTTATTCTGAAAGCACAGAAAATATGCATACTTTCAAAAAATATCATAAAATTGATAAACAATGTTGCTTGTTTGTGTTAAGCACAAATTACTACTTGCTCTACAAATGGCAAGATTTGTTTGTGAAAGATTTTGGGTTTAGCTTACACATTATTTCAGTCAGATAAATAAATGTCGAGTTATGTTTCAGCAAATAAATTCTTTGAGAACAGTTTCAAAAGACTCTTACAGTTTGCTCTTTCCACCCTATAGCATGTTGCATGATTTTGAAATATTTAAGCTCCATATAGTCCCTAATAGATAGAGGAAATAGAGGGTGACTTTGTAAGCTGTGACAAGAAAAGAAAGAGCTTATTTCCTGTTTGTTTCACTCTAATCTTCATTAATCTTTACATGAATCTTTACGTTTGTTTCAGGCATGGAATGCTTTGTGAAAATGCAGTTCAGAATATTTGAATATCAATGACTGGAAAAAACATGATGGTCTAACTTTTGCATGTAGAGCTATTGCCAATGTATCTGTGCCATTCAATTTTTATTACTGTGCAGCTTTAGCTTCGAGGAGATTACCCAGTTAGCTAAATCCCTGTTAAATATTTATTTTTATCCAAATCTTCTTTACATTTGCTAATCCTGACTATACAAAAATTTGTATGTGGCACCTCTGCAGTGTGTGAGACACAAAAATCTCTGTATGCAAGTCCACTGCTTCATGGCCCCACAGCTACTGTTCCCTGCAGGCTGGCAGCATTGGCGGATGCCTTGCAGCTTGCAAAGAGCTATCGACTGCCCCTCACCTCGGGGAGAAGAACTCCACACACATTTGTCCCAGGGAGAGACTGGGAAGTGCTTATCAGAAATGTCCTTGGCATGGAAATGCCCTCATCATGGAAATTTATTATCATTTATTTGCTACTTTTACCTCAGTCAGATAAATGCTGTTGATGTTACAGTGGCCAAGTGCTATTGCAGGTGAAACTCCCACCTGCTGTTGCTGGTGAAACTTCAGCGCCCACTTGGGCACCTCAAATCTATGCTGAGGACATTGGTATGGTTCCAGATCTTCTGGGCAGGGGAAACTTCTGGATATAAAGACCATCTAAAAGCCCACTGGTACGTTGCTCTTTAAAGCAAAAGTTAAGTCTGCCACGAGAAAAGGAGCACCACAATAGAGCTTCAGTGAGCTTATGATACAAGCCTCCCTTTTGCACTACTTAAGAATAAGCTAATTTCTGTAATGTCAGAAGGAAAAATCAATCTGTGATTCTCAAAGAGATTTCCTTTTTTTATTTCCCTTGGCTTCTTCAACTTTTTCCTTTAATTCAAGCTGCGAAGAATAAAAATTAAACAATTGTCAAACACTACATCAAGCTGTTACAACTAATAGGCATAGCAGGAAACTTTGTAATAATAATGCTTTAAATCAAAGTTATTGGCAGAAAGCAAGCAATCATTGTGATTTGAGAACTTTCCATGAGAAAGGTTTTCCAATGAAATAATGCTCTTACAAGTTTCCCAAGAAAAAGTTTAGTCAAAAAAACCTACTACTTTCAACATGGACGGAGAAGTGTGACAAAAAATATATCAATCTTTTGTTGTTTTCCCAGGTCCACTGTGACTTGGAGTGAAACTCCAATGCCATTTAAGACAGTGTCAGCTACACAGACAATTACATTTTTATGTTTTGAAATGTCTAAGAACTGTTTTCCTACCCCAGAGTTACTTCCCAAAAGATAGGTTACCCATTGGCTTGTGTGGGGTCACACATGCCTCTCACAAGGGTTTTCTCAGCACACCTTCTTCAACAATGAAACACCTGATTAGTGCTCAGCAGTACAGTGAGGCTTCTTTACAAAATTCAGGGAAAACCTCAGCCTTTGAGCATCTCCAAAGGATTGCTCAGTTTCTATTCAGCAAACATTATAATAATAAGCAATAATCCTGCCTTTAGCAGAAGCTTTTCTGCAGAAATTAAAATCTCAACAAATATGACAGTGTGAGTGCCTTTTGAGTTTTCTCATCTAGAGTAAGTGGCAAATGTGAACTTGGCAGTTGCCATCTGGTTAATTCAATTACAATCAATAATGAAATGATGAGTAAAAGTATGAAGAGGTAGAAACCTGGGACTATCTTGATAATGAAAGTCTGAATACAAATGACATCAGCCATGACCATAGCTAAGTAGCAACATCTACAAACTGAATAAAGATGATGTAATTTGAATGGGTAAAGGTCAACAAAAAATAACTATTTTTAAAAAGAAAAACGTAATAATCTAATTTCATTGCTTTTCTCAATCGAAATGCTACATGGAGGAGAAAAATACCTGCACAATTCAATTTTGGAAAAGCATTTGCTATAGAATCTCATTAAATACTCTGTGGACGATTTATTGAGTTGTTTTGGACACCAATGCCCAAGAAAAAATAAAACTGCGATTTCTACACATGGATGTTATGTGCTTTGTACTTTATTAGAAAATTTATTGCTTGGATGTTGCCAACACATTTTCAAATGCAAGACCTACCTAGAGTCATGCCTGCTGTGCCCTCAATAATGCATTTGAAATAGATCCTTGTTTCCCACTGTAAGGTACTCTAGTTCAAATACGTGCAGCTGCTAAGCTGATGGTGGCAGTTTTATTGTTGTTTATAATGTCTGCTCTGTTTTCTTGCTTTGAAGTAAGCATCACCACCTTCCCTCTCAAATTCCTATCCTCTCCATCAACAGTGAGCAGGAAAGTATTGTGTTGACCGCATAGGTAATAAATTGATTATGAATTGGCCAAGGGACCAAACACTGAAAATAATAAACATCAGCCTGAGCTGTCTGTGAATGTTCCATATTATTTATAAAGATGTTAAACAGAACTGACTGCCTCTTGCAGCATTGCCCATGGGAGCAGCACCATGAAGAGCGCTAGATGCGATCTTAGGGTTTCTGCTAATTATCACAAGAGAAACACAGAGCTCTTTAAACGTACAGATGACAGCCAAGGGAAACCTCAGCAGATCTGAAGAAAGAGCAGCAACAGTTGCAGTCACATTTATCTGCTTCCTCCACCCCCATCTCTGTGCCCAAACCTGCATTGAGTGAGCACAGCTTCCCAGCCTCATTCAGTGCCTGGGAGCACGGCAGGGCCAGAGCACCAAGGTCACGGTGACCCTGGGACACAGTGTCCAGCTGGGGACGCAGCACTGTCAGGGCTTCTTCAGCTCTGCACCGCCAAGACACCTCCAGGTGAGCACAGGCACAGGCACCTGCACTGCCACACCACACACCAAATATACACTTGGCAGAAGGGCTGTGTTAATATTTGAGAAGGGGAGGGAGAATAGCTGAGTCCCTCCCTCACTCCCTGCCTTCCCATGATGTGTTATTCTATGGCATCCCTTGGCAATCCCTAGAACTTGGTTTTCAGAGTGGAATCCAGCACAAGTCACTGTCGTGTCATTTACTGTAAGCCCACAATATTTTGACACTGCCTGTTAAACTATTTATTAAGAGCTCATTAATTTACTTTCTTTCTCTAGCAAGAATGGCTTAATTCTTTATGCCTGTGAACTGCAGCCTGGCACAACAACAAGGCCTGAAATTCTGTTTGATTATCGCTGTTAACAAACAAAATGAGCACAGTTTTCTAAAAGAGTTTTTCAGCTTGGAAATATTTGATATTGGCTGCTGGCTGAATTCAGTCTGTGAACATTTGGCATTTTTGCAAGGCTTCAATACTCCCAAATGGAATTTTTGCACTTTTATGAATTGTGTGTTATTATGTCCACAGGTTCAGATAGCAGTTCATTTCGGTATTAAAATGGTTTTCTTATCCTTTTCTTTGTCCCCTGACTATTATAGTCTTTGCATCCTTTTCACAAGAGAACTTCCACATAAAAGGAGGACTTTCAGCTGGATTAGCGATCAACCATTTTTAGACCTATATTTTCGTACAATATAAACTTAGGCACAAAATCCATTCTTGATGATGGCACTCTCAAACTGCCATCTCTGTGCATAAGAAGTCTAAATCTAGACTCCAGGTGGACAGCAGTGAGCTAGGCAGTGAAGACTGGCTCTTCATGTACATAGACTAAATGTTTAAATATGTTTTGTATTACTCCCAGTATCTATCTTAGTCAAAATATTGACCCCACTGTGAGACAGCACAATCTTCGGAAGATATTTCTGCAAATTTTATTTTCAAAGCAGACAGCATATTAAAGATTTTTCCCTGAAGCAAATCAACATTTCCTTTGATTTTAACAAAACCTCACTGATGATTCTGATTCCCTCCATTCACACACCCACACATATACACACACAAACCCCATTGGTTAGAAGTACAGTATATCACAATTGGTTTAACCTTACATCAGAACTGCGGACCCTCTGCTTGTCAGATATAATTTCCAAAATGATTGTACATAAATGTGTCCTGGATTCTTTGGTGTAGATTGAAAGCTCTTCCACAGGCCTCTCAGTGGTGTATCCATGCTCCCCAAGAGCTTCCAGCCCATCATTAAACCTTCTAATTGCTAACTCACAGACTCTGCATGTGGGTAGTGACTCAAGCTATTTCTCCAAGAAAGCCCTCAATGGTGTACAAAACAGGAAAGGAATAACTCTGACCCTCCCACTGCAACAGAGAAGTTCTGCAGAGAACACAATCCAGATTTGGGTCTTGGTAGCAATGCAGGAAATTCAATAATTCTTGTCACATTATTCTGAATCATACTGAGGCAGATCAAACAGAGAGTGTCTTCCCTTAACTTCCTTCTCAGATTAGTAATTTTTCAGCAGCTCTGCGTTAAAAAAAAAAGTGAACCCTCAGGCTAGAAATTTCAGTACACAACAAACACTATTTTAGAAAGACTTGTCTTGCTGTCAGTTCACCCAGGAGAAAGTTAAATCAAAATACACTTTAGAACTTAATTCATAGCAGTTTGGTCACTTAGTAAATACTTTCTTATATATTGTAGGTGTTTTTTACTGGTGCAATATTTTATATTCAGCATATTTGAGAAGACCAAAAGTCACAGAAACTTGACTAAACATTTCAATTATCACCTCTCATCTTCTTGCCTTTGTCAGGTTATGATAAACATGAGTCTACATCCTCATCACTCAGACTGCACGGATCTTGTTGACACCAACAGGCAGAGCACAACAGGTCTGCTGAATCCCTCCTGGATGTCAATAGCAGCAGGCCTGGCTCCTACCCTTTAATTTGCGCTGCCTCAGGACAAGAGCATCCCAAACACCAACAGGGGAAGTAAATGAGATCCCACCACCGTGGAGAACCACATTTTTTTATTAAAAGATTTCTCTCCTGCTTGTTGCTTTCAATGACTCCTGTTGGTCCAAGAAATTGAAAGACACCATTAAAATTCAAGACAGCATGTAACTGATAGTGATACCCGTGCACTGAATTGAGAAGCTGTATGATAAAATTACCAAACTTTTGACCATATCTCCACCTCCTGTCCACTAACCCACCTCTCCTAGGATTGTCTTGATGTTCCAGATATCAGAGCAGCTTTGTACAGCTGTACCATCATAATTAATTAAATAATAATAAGTAAAAATGTTTGAAAAACAGCCTGCAAGGATATATTTTAATTTTTTCCCAGGTGCAGCAGGTGCTTGTCCAAAATTAGTCAGCCCTGACGTTTGGGATGGACAGTATGCTGGAGCTAGTTTAGTATCTGAAATTTTTACGGCCCGTGAAAGAAAGGGAAGGTTATATGCTTAGTAAAAAAACTGAAAACTATTCTTATCACAGCTCCCTATTAGGCAGAGAATTAACTACAACGTAATATGTAAAATATTTGTGTGAGTATCTAAATATATACACACACATATAAATATACACACACACACACACACACACACACACACACACACACACACACATATACAGTGACCCCTGCTCAGGAATGTCCTGCTGTTTTGCAGGACATTGGGCACACTTCTGGGATGTCTGCCAGGACACACTTTGTTTAAATATTTTCCCGAGGGAAAGCCTTGACCCGTGGCTGCAGGCTGGAAGCTGAGGAGCTTCCCTGCACTGCTGTCTGCCAGGGCATTGGTGGCAGAGGGTGAAGCTCAGGGCACTGTGCCACAAACAAATGCATCCCTTCACACAGACTGGGAGGCAGCACAATTCCAGCCCCTGGGAGCCTGTAAGCAGCTCCTACACATGCAGTGGCTGCTCCTGAGGGATATCTGTGAAGCACAGTGTCATAGATCTGTGGTGCTCATGTGTGTCCCCTGCTCACGCAGCTTGGTTTCAGGCTATTTATTTTGGTGATTTGAAGAGGGTGTGTGTTGTTGGGTCTCTCAGATGGCCAGCTATGGCACCTTGCAGTGCACATGCCCTCAGTCTGGGGCAGTTACCCCATCAAAGGGGAGGGACTCTGCTGCCATTCTTGCATTAGCAAGGGATGATTATCATTAGGGGGAAAAAGCTATTTGCAACATTACTAAATGTATACCCATGACACTACTCTTATAGCCTGATTTTTAGAAATGTGTTTGTTATTTGGAGTGTTGAATGAAGATTCTTTGGAAATCTGTTTCAAACTATTAGACACTTGCAAACACTCCCCTCCACTTCCTGCAGTGTTACAGTGTTTCTCCTTTGTAGCTGCTCTGTTCTTCACATTGTGCTATCCACCACCACAGTCACACAGTATTGTTTTCATCTCTGTGTGGATGGGCACTGGACCACAAAGGGCTTTGAAGATAGTTGTGTGAACACTCTCAGAGGGATTCTACATGTAAAAAATATTTTTTTCCACAGTGTTTGCATTGCTATCCCTTCAGAGGAAAGTCATAAAGAAAATAATTTCCTCCAGGAACATGTGCAAGGCATAAATAAAAGGGGTCAAAAATATCACTAGAGTGTATCTTATCTTCCACATTTGAATTAGGAAATTATTTTCAGTGTTACCTTAGCTTCAATATTTGTATCATGAAAACTTTTCTCAGATTTTAAACCACCTTTTTTTTCAGACACCTCTTCATTGAAACGCACACCAAATCCAGCCTTCCAGCATATCATTTTCTGTTCTCCAAAGTGTCTTTCTTAGGCTGCCTGCCCAAATGCTGATTGTTATCTGCAGTAGTATGTCTATGAAGATAAGGATTCTATGATTCCATGGGTTTTTCCAAAGAAACTCTTCCACAAAGCTATAACAAATTTCATAAAAGGAACTTTTTCACCTTTTCCTTTGTTCTGCAGTGCTTTTAAATCTTTAAATAGACAACATTTCTTTCTGTCCCTTGTCTATCCTCCTCTTAAATTGACAAATTAAAGCATAAGTTGCTCTTTAATGATTCAGCCTCTGCAGAGGTTGAATTTTGTGTTCTGTGCATGAAGAGCATATTCTATTATACCTGCTAATTCTTTTTCTGCACTCAGTTTCTGGGAACCTGCATTCAATCAGTCTTTTTCCAGGGGGACATGTACTGGTGACTAATTTTACATGACTTCCTACTGTAGTGTATATCTGCTGTTTCATTTCCTTCTTGCTAATGCCTGCAAATATGGCTCTCTTTATCTGCAGCTCTCTGGGAATGCTTGTGAAATTCAGCTTCTGAAAAGGATTTGTGGCATAATATCTCAGCTGGAGATATTGTAAGATAATACTTTTTCTACAGCAACACAGAAGAAATTAGCCCATATATCCTGTGGGATATTGTGAAAGCAGTTGAGAGGGACAAACTAATTACACTATCTCCTCAGCAGAAAACAGACAGATTAGGAGAGCTACATCAGTTTAAAATTGTCTAGAAAGCTTACACATGATTTTATCCTTCTTGTAAATACAATGTCTTCTGTTAAACTGATAAATCTAAAATCAGCATGTTTATAATCTATAAATCAGGAGAGAAGGACAGGTATGGAATTTTTAAAAGGTATATAAATAATTTGGCTGATTTATTTGGGTTTGGAAATCAGTTATAGTCTTGGAAATTTCCAGCCTAAATTAGAAGCACTTCTACCCAGGCTGTAGTATTCAGTAGATTCTTTCATTTGTGGTTTTACTGAGTATCTTCCATTCTGATGTATTCTCAATCACGAGATGTTAGCAAGCACTTGACAGAATTATTTGAAAGGCAACAACTGGAAGCATATTGTGGAGTAACTATTGGCACATGTTGGATTTTAGATTTATTTTCACTCTATATATCTACTTTTTCTCTCTCTCTGTAAATATATGTGTTCGCATAGATAGATACAAATATCAGGAAGATATTAAACTTATGTATGTATAAACTTCAAGTGTCTCTCTATTGCATCCCCAGAAGTTCTATTTATTAGAGCAGATTTTAATTTGGTGAAGTGACTCACTGCATGAGCTTGTAAACTCAAGAGTTTCTTCTTGGTTAAACACATGCAAACCATTTCTTAATAGAAGCATCTTATTAGAAGGAATAGATATGTTTTCATTGCTGTTTACATGCCTGGTGCTACTTTAAAAATACTGCTATAAACTCTATTTATTTATCCAACACATGGTTGTTATAAATACTTCTTCCTCAGAATAAAGAAAAATTATTCCTCCTTTTCAATATCTCCTATAGGCTTAATCTGCCCAAAAGCAGCAACAGCAGTCTCCAGTTCTTCCTTTTGTTCCAGGAAAGGTCTGGACCTTGGAAATGGACAGTTACTTCTTATAACAGGAGCTTTGTCAACAGTCCAGACCGGCTGGGACAAACTGAAACAGTTTTAGGGAGGCAATTATCAAATAACACAAGACACTGTATTTAAGGCCAGAAGCAGAACAGCCTGGAGTTCACTTGCGGACTTCAGGTCTTGCAAAAACATCCTTAGAAAGGTTGGGTAACCTCTGCAACAGCTTGAACTTTCTTGTTGTGTTTCCATTGCCTTGTTCATGAGACACAGTGAAAAAGAGCACAAGGCCAAGTTCACAGTGGCCATTTCTGTGCAACAGCATCCCTGGCAAGACTGTTAATTTCAAATTCTACTGGGCACTGTGAGCTTGCCCCAGTTGCAGTACCTGAGAGAAAACCTCACAGTAGCTGGGCTTCAGAGAGCCCCTCAATGTCACCATCACTCACCAGCTGAGCCAGCCACTTTGAGAGAGTTATCATAGAATCATGGAACAGTTTGGGTTGGCATGGACTTAAAAGTTACCTAGTTCCGACCCCCTTGCCATGGGCAGGGAGAGATGGCTTCCACAGGACCAGATTGCTCAAAGTCTCATCCAACCATTCTTGAACACCTAAAAGTTGAGACCTTCCCAAACTGTCTGGGCAACCTGTTTCAGTTCTTCACCACCCTCATAGTAAAGAATTCCTTCTTATGTTCCCTTTTGGGGAGCGTTTCTGATCTGCTCATAAAATAGCCTCCAAAACCACTTCTTTTCATCTGTGCCAACACCTCTTGGGACATTTTTCTGCCAAAGATGAAACTATTTTGGTGTAGTCCATTTGCAGGAAGAGCTAGTGCAGGAGTAGCAGTAGGCTTGAGGAGTGGGCGCACACCTTTCAACATGATCACTGCCAGGCTCCCCCTCAGGCTACAGCCCATTCTCCCAGCAAAGTATCCTCTTAGATGGGAAGTTTGTAGTTCACAACATGGTAATCCCATAGTGTGGCCTTCCCACAAATGTGAATTACATGGGAATAATTTTTCAACTTGCTAAAAGCTCCCAGACAAACAGACGATAAGAAATGGGAAAATATGAGAAGTCCTATGCCAGAAGGTACTGCAATGCTCCCTGTTCACTGGAAGTATGGATTATTTTAAAAATTTTGAGGAAAGAAGATTTATGTCAGACAAAAGGCAACTGTCAAATGTTATTTGCTATGAAGTGACAGCCATTGTTCAGGTGTCCTCACAGTCCCCTCCCAGCTGAGCAGCTGAATGCTACATCTATTTCCAGCTCAGTGCACTGGCACAGCCCATCTTTCCTTGTGACCCAGCTCCTGCATTCCTGAGGGGAAGATGTTCACTGGCGAGGTGGACAGCGTGTGTATGCAGTCCTCTGGGACAGGAGAGGGGCTGTGCCAAGTATACTAAAGCCTGGCGTGGCAGTGAGGGAGTATGGTGCAGGAATCAAAGGTCTGAGTCCTGCTCAGTAGGTCTGAGACTTGGCACAGCAGGGCGAGCAGGGGCGAGCTTTTGGCAGAAGAGTGGACAGTCCCCACTGTCCTGCAAATCAGTAAATGCCAGGAGGGCAAGAATCCTTCTCACAACATCTCTGCTACTTATAAGGGATCTGACACAGAGGTACCAGTTAGTATCTTTCCTGTCCTGAGCAGTGAGAAATTATCTATCTCGCTCCATTGACTGAGCCTCCAAATATTCCAGATCCTTGATAAATGACTAATGAGTTTACAACTGCAGAAAAAGCTTGGTTCCTTTACATTCAAGCAGCTCCTGCTGAGAAAACACTCCTTTTGGCACACAGGCACCAGCTGCTCTGACTACAAGCAGCCATGGGAGAATCTGGCTCTAAGGATACCAGTTTGTTAGATTAATTTCTCCCTTTGTGGCACTCAACATGCCTCAAAACACTGCTTGAAGAAATTTCATTTTGTTCAAGTGTCTGCTTTGGAGTTTTTACCTTTCTTCCTCAGTGCTCCTTGCATAACTGCTGCTGCCCAATTAGCTCACAGAATTCCTCCAGTCCCAGCACTGCCTGTCCCACATCACCATGTTGCAAGGAGTTTTCAGGTACAGAAAAGGCAGAAAGCTCATTTCTACTTCTGGTCTGCACCCTAAAGGGTTGAATGCACCCATCCCTTCTGGCCCCACTGTACTGTAAGCCTTTTCTCTCCTGGAGCTGTCCTGGAACCTTGTCTATCACTGCCTTGGACCAAGATTCCTCTGGCAGTGCCTGCAATGCTGCTCTTCCCTGGGTACCACTTCAAAACACAGCTGTGTGATGAGGGGTGAGAGATAAAGAAGCAGCATATGCAGCACTCTGGCTAATGTAGGCATCAATAATGCAGGGACTTCCCAAACTGCAGAGAAAAAGCCAGTTCTTACCAAGAAAGCTGTGTGTTGGACTTTTGACAGCTGTTTTGTGGAGTTTTTGCTGTAATCTAATGCACTTCCTCTTATATACCCTATGAAATTGTCACAATTTCAGGAATATCATCCTCTCTGAACAACATCACACCAAGTCTAAGAGAGATAGTTAATTGCTTCACTTGAAACAATGAGCATGCTACAGAATTACTTAATAAGGCAAAATATTATGAGAGTCAGGGAGGTGCTCAAAATTGTTGTGTTCTGTTACTCTTTTCATTAATAAAAAAGTGACATAAAAATATGGGCATATTTACATGACCACCTTTCTCTGTCATTATTTGCAAAGCAAAAGAGGAATAAAAAGAGAAAACCTTTCCTAGAACACATTTTGTTGTAACTTTGGATTGCTATTTAAACTGAGCAACAGATGAAAGTCTTCAGACAGTGTGTAATTATTCAGAGTTAACCAACCTGAAATCCAATACAGTGCTAGAAACAAAGTATTTGCAAAAAAATTGGCAGGCAAATATCAGGGATACTGGTCTGAATTTGTACATTATGATGTCCTAAGGTGAAAACCCTGCTTAGATACCTCTGAATTTAAAAGGAGAAAGATCTTTTCCACTGTACTACCACTGATATTTTACTTGACCCAAAACCAGACTTCAACATCTTCCTTTTCTCACCAAGATGTGCAGGAATGGTGCGTGTCTGAGCAGAGCTGTTGTATAGCATTTAGCCATGGCACGGCACTATTCCTTAGCATAAGCAAAATAAAAATTGCTTGCTCTGTTTGGATAAATTCCAAAGCCATTCAAGTCACTAAATCTTTTAAGCCAATTATTCTTTTGAAGTTCAATTAGCTATATTCTGACCTTTCCACAAATATACTTTGGTTAGGGAAAAAATGTACAGCACCTTGATTGAATGAATGATCAAAAACTTCCCAGAGTTCTGTGGTGACAATGTTATAAAACTAAAATAAGTACCTAGAGGACTACTTGTCTACAAATTTACAGAGAGGAAATTGAAAAAACCAAATATCTGTTGTATTATTATGTATTTATGGTCATGCCACCCACTCTGGTACCCCAGAGACCAATTTCCATGCTGTATTTGTGCTTTCCACTCTGGAATCCCTCAGTAATAATCAGCTCTTAGGGCACTGTTCTTGAGACAATCAATGTGAAGATTTAGAAATGTAGTCACTTTTTTATAAGCTTTCTCCTCCCATTTTATATTTGTTGTGATGTGAAATTGCCTCCATGCAGATGCAAACCTGATCCTCCAGACCTAATGCTCTTGTGTGAAGACCATCATATACGATTAGAAGTTCTGAAAATCCATGGAGATTCCAATGTCAAAGCCACAAAAGTAACTTACTGAGTTCCATAAAAATCTGTAGAAAAGCTATTATATCAAGGAATTTGTTCTAAGTTGCTATTTCAAGCTTTGTCTTTTCATCTCCTGTTTTGTTGCCCTATCAGCATTCATTCCCTACAGTGCAGTTCTGCTTAATTCTTACACAAGTTTGGAGTTGCGCTATATGTTTCACTGGATTTATCTATTAGACCAATGCAGTCATCCATCTCTGGTCCCACTCACAGCTGCATTCCTCTCTTCTAAAAGGAAGTTTAAAATAGGGCCATATCCATTACCAAAATTCACTAAAACTTCCTGGGAGTTGTTGCCACACATTGTTCTTATGGATTTAAAAAGTATGTATCCCAATTACAGCATTTTTCTACTTTGCTTGGGTTATTGTAGTGTAATGTGAAAAATTAAAACCAGGAAAACAGTTGTTGTTTAGTGTTTACAAGAAAAAATGAAAATACTGTAGCACAACGCATCAGCAAACTGAAGGCAATTTGGCATGTTCCCATATGATTATGCTAGTCATCTAACTTTTTTCTTTCATATTTTGTCTCATCCTCATAAATATCCCCTCCCTCGTGTTCCACATTCTGAAGAGTAAAAGTATCTTGAGCCAAAAAGCCAAACCTGTCACTTGTAAGTCAGCTGAAAAGCACTTAATTTTGCTAAACTTACTACTGATTACTTACTCTACTACTCAGCTGAGTTTTGATACCTGAAGTCACTTCTCCATCTGACAGACCAGTTTTCAGCTCTTCCTCATTTAAAACCAGGATTTCCCAGCATCAGTCATGCTGAGAAATACTTTCTTATGTCAATACACAAAAATCATTGTATACAACCAAAGAAAAAATAATTTTAAAAAATTCAGGCCAATACTTGATATACAAAAAGCAATTATCTAACTTTTCAGCACATTTTTAACACCTGCTTAGACATCCTGCTATATTTTTTGCATTCTTGTTTTTTGCTCTGTGCAATCAACTGCAATGCAGAAACTGGTAATAAATATAAATATATAAGTGAAGGGTGATAAATCTTAAGTGATTTTGTAAACATGTCAGCACACAAATTCAAATAACAGAGCTCTAAGAAGTATTTATCTCTTATTAACATGGACACAAGAATATCACCAGTTCAACACTACAGATTTCAGTTTCATCAGTGCATTTATGAACTTTTTTTAATAATTTTTAAATTGCATTTTTAAGACATTTATTTTCTTTTCCAAGATTATCCGTCAGTTCAAACCAAAGTGTTTTCATTATCAATAATAGAATCTCCAGCTAAAAAAATCTAGTGGGTATTTGTGTGTAGAGCTCTCACAGAAATTTTATTTACTAGTACATGTTCCATCATGAATGGATATGTGACAAAATAGCCGTGTCACATCACCAGAGAGTTTAGAGATTAGGTATGAAAAAGAATTCCAATAGAGTTGCACCAGAAATAAAATTGTCCTTTTACATCTAAAGAAATAATCATCTGAGTGGATTTTTTAAATCGAAATGTCTTTGCCTTTCCTTGATGACATTACAACCGGCTTGTATCTCTACTGAACAGTACATTCATCTATAATATAAATGTAATCTTCCCTCTTACTACCTGAGTATTACAGCTTTGCTCATTCCTGTATGCAGCAGCATTCATTATCTTGTTCTTTTACACATTATCCAATTTCCCAATAGATCCTTAGAGCTATAAAACTTGTCCTCACAACTTTGTCTTGAAATAATTAAAATGTATAAAGCTTTTAGAAATACAGTTTCATTTTATGGCTAAATCAGTAATATCAAGTCCATTCTGGGGCGGGTTTATGCTCATAGTTAACATATATATTTAAAGCCCTATTTTCTTGTCTCTCAGTATGGTGCATCTCAGATTCTGCACTGTTATGAGCAACAAATGTACCTTGCCTTTTCAAACTAGAGTCAAACTGCAATGCTTTACCTAGAAAACATGTTTGTCTTTGGGGTTGATTTGGGTTTTGTGTAAAGAAAAGTAAATATCTTCAAAACCAGGATAGGCTGTGAGAGAAGCATTCAGTTCTATCACACTGTGATGAGCTTTTGCACAACCATTTAAAAGAGACAGGGTACCCTTTTCATTGCCCCCATGCAGAGCTGAGAGGTCCACACTCTCACCTGAAAAGAGTAAAATAATGCCCCTTTCCAATGCTGCACCTTTGTTTATTTGTCTGAGAGATGAGGAGGGAGCAAGGTGGGGCAGGCACAGTTTCACAGCCGTTCTGGGGCATGAGACCTGAGTTGGCATTGGTTGCTGCAAGGGCATCAGTTTGCTTCCAAATGGTTGGTTACCTTGATGTGGCCTCTTGGAGGTACACTTTCTTCCTCATGATCGTTCCTGGGTCAATGCCACCATTGTCTTTGTGCCAGGCCAGCGAGGAAAACAAGGTAAAGGCTTTCCAGAGAAGGAAATCAAAACATGTACAAACATCCTTCTCTGGGTGACTATAAAAACAACTGGATGAAAGGGAAATTGAACTTTAGGCAAATCAATTATTCAGGGAAATCTTAAGTTTTCATTAGGAAAATGTCACTGACAGACTTGAGAGGACAAAGTTAGCTATGCCTTGTGCTTCCAGATGAGAAAGCCATCTGTCTGCAGCCATACGGCCACCAGTGAGGAATGCAAAGGAGTCCCACTTCAAGGAACACAAACCCTCTTCCTACCACTTATGTATTGTAAAAGTGATGCTGCAAGGACCATGATCCAGTGCATGTTTGTGCAGCGCTGCAGGGCACTGGTCTCAGAGATGTGATCTGTACCAGGAACCAGCAGCTCTCCATTAGGGCTGTTCAGCTTGGCTCCTGTTCCACGCTTACTTGGTGTCCAACTGGGGAAAGGCATGACCCTCCAAGGGTGGGTATGTGCCTTTCCAGCAGCAGAGCAAAGATCAGACAACTTCAGTCAGGCAAAATGGCAGCTTGAAAATATACCAACTCACAGGCTCAAACAAAACCAAACCTTGTTTACTGCATAATTACTTTTCATTTTCCTGCTCCTCAGAACTGTCTTGTGTGTTATCAGCTCAAACAATTCCACATTAGCCATGCTCAGGCTTGTTTGAATAATGGCTTCTATTCTACTCAAATTCCCCATCCACAGATAAAGCTAAGGAACTCAGTTAAGCTATGCAGGAGGCAGAGAGAGAAGAGGAAATAAGAAAGCAGCAGAACTCATCCAGACCTAGAAAATCTTGGCCATCTCAATTTTAGTGACTTGTAGCTGAGAGAACCCCAAAGAGATTATTTTAAAAAATTATATTTTCAAGGCCACTTTATTTTTCAGGGAGCCTGAGACCTGACATCTGAACAATAGCAATGAACCAGTGCCCCCAAGCACACACTGGTGTTTTAAATTGCATCGGTGTGTCTGAGCACTTACTTCAGATTTCTCAATCTGCTGTGGCAGGAAACTGGAATAGGTGTGGGGCATATGTGTGTGGCAAAGGCCCTGATCAGAAATACAGATGGTGATAGGCAAAAAGCTTAAAGCACACTGGAATACATTCTTTTCTGAAATCACCATGTAATTGCTTATTTCTGCTGACACTGAGAATTTCCTGTAATAGCAGTAATGAAGTTATCAAGAACATGAGGAAGAAATGGACAGAATGGAGTCTACAGTAAATGACTGATATTTTTTGCCAAGGGAAATAATTTCTCATTTTTTAAAATGTAGCCTTTAGCCCTAGTTTTTCCTCCATTTCATTATAATCTATATGCTTACTCCTGCCATTGTCCAGTCCTGTTTAATGTAGTGTCAGATCCTACCCCAAATACTGATGTTTCTGCCAGCTCACATCTCTTATAAGACACCAAAATTATTTTACTGTCAAGGGGAAATAGAGCTTAATGTCCAGCAAATAGCTGCTGGTGGAGCATCCAACGCATATGCATGTATACATTTCCACTTACAGAGCTTCATCCAAAACCGCTGAAGAGGTGAGGAAGAGGAGGATTTTGGTGCTGTCTGTGTTCCTGTGAGGTCTCTGTGTGTGTCCGCCTGTGTCAATTTGTGTGTCTGTGTGTGTCACACCCCTGCACAGAGTGCCTGTGCCTGCTGGGTCAGTCCTGCTCCAGGCACGGAGCTGCAGCAGCCTCACCTCTGCCAGGAGACTGCCACATTCATCCCTGCTTGCCACAACTAACTCTTTTTATGCTTACAAAGTGAAAATATTTTCATGAAAACGTTCACATATTACTGAATTAACTAACACTATCAACAATATAAATATTTGTTTAGAAAGATCTTTGTGCTTGTTTTTCCTGAAGTACCATTAAAATCAATATTTTCTTTCACACAATTCAACAGTACAGATTTTACCCAGTCACTTTCTATTTTCAAACATAATCATGGAAAAGAGGCTCACAAAACAATGAACCAAAGCCAGTGATCCAAATCGGTAAGAGGCAGAATTTGAGCTTAAAAGAATCAAGTGTGGCTAAACATGTGGTGGGATATTTGAGAAAGCAAACAGACTGTGCACAGTGTTGTAGATTTTATATAATTAACATAAATAGCTTTCTGACACTGTGAGGGTCATTGGCAAAGAATTAGTTCCATACAACAGGTCGGTCAAAAAAAGAAATATTAAATACTTTGCAGTGGTTCATCAGAGTAAATATACAAAATAAGTGTGTGTTCTAGAGCACTTTGTGTGGCATTGCAATAATGCCTTAAAACACTTCCTCTGTGGTATTCTGACACTTTATCTTTCAAGGAAAAAAAAAGACGTTTATAATTGCTCTCTGTTTTTCCAAATGATGGCCATTAATTTGTTTCACTCCTCTTTCTTCCAGTCCTCACCAGATGTCTGGGAGATAGTAGAGGTCACATCCTCAGCTTGTGGAAACTGATACCCTCCACTGTTTTCTGTGATAATACCCCACAAGTGTGACCGGGTGCACTCTCAGCTCTACTTTGGACCCAGCTGAACTTGCTTCTTCCTAAAAGTCTTCATACTCGTTGTCCCCTGCTTTCCAGTCAGATGGTCTAGAATAGGAGGGACTGATGTAGTTTTAGCTTGATCCCATTACAAATTTTCAGTACTCTTTGCTCACACACTTACAGTTTAAACACCCACTGAGGGATGACAGCCTCCCCTCTGTCACTTTTAGCTATTCCCTTTCTACCTTCAAGTGCCTCTGTTTTTTCTTGCTGTGACTTCCACTGCTTCCAGCAGCTGCTTGACTAATCCATTTTTGTCCAACTTACTTATTTGAACATCAGTAGTGCTTCTTTTCAAGACAAATCAGGTGAGCTGCTTCTCTGGGTATGAAATCCCCTGAGCTAAGAGCTTTAATGCTCTCCTTCAACACCTACTGGTGAGTGCACACGTGCCAAGCAATGACCTCCATCTTCACTCACATGTCTCTTCCCAAGCACTTCCAATGGCCTGTCATGTATGACTCCCCTCAGTGCTTCCTGCAGGCTCCAGCACTGACCTCTGGGTGCCTTCCTCCCCCAGCTCTCCCTCTGTGGTGTTCTGCATTCTCTGTGGGGTTAGCACACTGCCTTTCTTCAGTGTCCATCTGAACAGAGGCTTCCCTTTGTTCAGAAGATGCTACTGGCTAAATTCCAGGGTTCCCAGTGCTGTCTCCATAGTTCTTTGCCCTGCAGAATTTAGGAGCACTCTTATCTTTTTCTGGAGACTTTGTTGCTGTTCCTTCCCATAACAGTGGGATTGCAGCTCTCCTTCTGACAGCAAAATTAAAGGCTTCCTAGGATTTCATTTATTTCACACTCTGCCTAATAATGAATTGTAAGTACACACATCCTCTGCAGACACTGCTGTGTTTCTCAGATTACGTTGTTGCAGGTTCATAGTTTGCCTGCTCTTCCGGAGTTAATTGAAAGCTGTCATGTCCTTTAGTGCTAGCCATTGTCAGGAATAAGGACACTGAATTTTTTCCACTTCACTGGCAGTCACAGCTCGCAGATACAGTATGAAGCTCTGATTAAACCCCATTTCTGCAGTTTAAGCTCTGCTGATTGTTTTAGCTGCTCTATCTTTTCACTCGAGCTATTTCCATAGTTTATTTTATGTCTAGTACCAGGTGTAATTCAGTAACCATTAGGAGAGGAGGGCTGACAGTTCTGCCTCATTAGGTGTGTGGAGCAGCAGCAGTCCCTGGCAAGCCTGCCCATGCCAGCTGCAGGAGCCCAGGGAGATCCACACCGCTCCTTCCACGGTGCCAGCACTGCAGTCCATGCAGCCACCCAATTATCTGAACTGGGGGACAGACATAGTTGAGAAACAAACTTGCCAGGGAAAAATGGTTAATTTCCAGCTGAATTAGTACCCTGATCTTGTTTAGTTTTATGGGGGTTTTTTTTCCATAGCCCTCTAACATCTGTGCTAGCAAAGCAGTACAGCAGTACACAGTACAGCACACGGACGAGCAACCATGCTTTGTCCCTGCTTGAGAAAGGGTTTCCTCCAAAGAAATCCTGGTAGGTCTGCAGCCTAAGGGCTGGATTCTGCCTAACCTGAACGACAGTAAAGTTCTAGAGAACAGCTGCCATTGTACTGCCTTCTGTTACAGCTACAGGAGAGAGGTGCTCTAATGGGGCATGACTCAAATATTGCTTGCCTTGAATCTGGGGAGGGAGGCAGAGTTGGGGGCATCCACTGGAGCACACCTGCCAAGATTTTTGTGGTCGCAGTTAAGCTTGACAGCAGATCCTTAGGACCACACAATTTAAAGGTCTTGTTTCCAGCATGTGGCATATAGCTCTTACATGTACCTTGGAAAACTCGGGGAAATTGTTTGGGTAAATTTGCCTGTTTCATGGGATTTCTACATGCAACAGCATGACCAGGGTTTGTATTCATTGGGAAATGCCAGGTGCAGTATTTTACAAGTAGGTATTCAAACACAAAGTTATTTCATGTTTTTATCTGTGCCTATGGTGTATTTTAACTTTCAGAAACTTTAACTGAGAAAGGTACAGTTGCTGAAAAAGAAATTCATCGCTCTGGCTGAACTTTAACATCCATTCAACATCTAATTAGTTGAATTAGAGCCACTTTGCAAGAGAGTCAATCAATTCTCTAGCTTTAGCTGCCCCAATGGTTCTGAAATTTGATGATGTTATCATTACTTCAGAGGAGACACTCAGTTAGCATTTTAATAAGTGCATTTTTCCCTGGCACTTTAGCTCTGTACCACGAACTATCATAAGTTAAAATATTATCTGCAAAATGCAGACTCTCCTGGGCCAGAACTGTGTCCACATCTGAAAAGTTTCCTGGTAGAACATTCTTATTACTTTCACATGGATCAAGAGAATTATCATCAACCAAGTATCATGATGTGCAGACTGAGAAGGTAATTAAGAGGACAGAATCTGAACTGCAGTAATACCTTTGCAGGAGAAGCTCAAAATGAATTATTAAAATTCTCTATTCACATATGAATGCATGGTGAGATGAAAGTGCCCCCAGAAGTTTTAAACTAGCCTTTAAATGCAAACCAGATGAATACTGTGCTACCAGCCTCCACCAAGTTAAGCAAATACATTTGATGTTTCACAGGAGCACCGTCAAGTGAAAGCTGAAGATTTTGGTTGAAATTTAAACCATACCAGATAAAAGGATATATGTACATACAGAAAGTCTAGATTGGGCCAAATTCTTGACTATTCATCCTGTTCCTTTAGGAAGAGAAAAAGAGGCTCTTGTAGTTCTAAAATTGCTTGGTCTGACTTCTAGTCTTTCTGTTTCTCTGAAAAAGGTATGTGGGCTGCTGGATCCCTCCTTCTGCCTCAGGACATTGAGAAACTCTTCAGGTGGTAACATCCTTCAAGTGTCTGTATGATTTTGTGTTTGAAGAACAGCTCACAATGCAGGCCAGTTCTAGAAGGAACCCAGCAGGTGGTAATGTCTCTATCGCCTCCGAGGCTCTGGATTAGCAGCTTGGCTTTACAAGGAGGGAAAGATGTGAGTCTCTTAAGGCATCTTAGGGAAAGTAGGGGAGGTGGAGGGAATGGTAACAGCCTCCCAGAACCTGTCCATCCAGTCTCTCTCACATGCATCAGTGGCCTCAAGCATGAGCTCACTCTGTGGGTTTTTTTAAGTATTACCCTATTTCTTTGTGCTTTCTTGAATGAATATTCCCTATTATATGGCTTTTGATATATGTCATCTATACAGATGGCATAGACCAAAAGCCATCTGTAAAGTCTCTCCACAACGTTTTCAAACTCTTCTAGCACACAGCCACCATGGACAAATTCACTTTTAAAGCAGAAAGTTCCAGAAAAACAGAATGAATGAAAACAAAGATTTAGAATAAAATTTTTATGTGTGCCATGATCCAGCTTTCATTTCTGTTGTAGAAACATTAGCTGATGTGCCAGAACAACTGCATTTGTTGGACTGGTACAGTCTTCCACCTTCTTTTCTGTGCTTAGTTTTGATCTTTTTCTTATGTGATAGCTTTGCATAAATGCTCCTACCATGTTTGTTTTGAACATATCCTCTCTCTGGAACTTTATTTTCCAGATAGACCTCACTAAAATAGTGAGCTATTGGAAAATAAAACAAGCCAGCATTTCTGAAAGATGGTAAATTATACAGAGATAGAGTTCACTATCTCTTTCACCTCTACAACATCCTTTTATGCTTTCAACTCTTGTGGTTTTAAATGTTTAGGTAGATGTTACAAAAGAAGAGTGAGGCTAAATGAGGAAAATGAAAACGTGCTGAGCCATCTCTGAAACCTCACAGTGAAGGGAGCAACAGTTTTGACCTCAGCCACTGCCTGTGAAGGGACAAATTGGGGCTCATGTTGATGCACACGCATCAATGATTCTGTCAGCAGAATTACTGCAGGATTCCTTCTCTGAGTTACAAAACCAGGAACCTGAAGATAATGAAATATACTGGAAAATGAGCTAGAAGATTTGCATGGAAATTTGCTAGACTATTTGAGTGAAAGGAAAAATTAAAATTAGGTCATTCAGCCAGCAGGAAAAATATGTAGAGAAGAGAGTGGCCAAAGAAGGACAGAGGTTGTAGTTTCTATCACTCTTTAGAAAGCAATGGCATTCTGGTATTCTCAGAATTACCACATCAATAACACTTACCCGCTTAATTATGGTACTAATTTATATCTTGGCTTATGCATTTTGCAAGTCTGATCTGAGGACCCAATCTATGGACCAAATCTTATGCAGATCCCATTGCCACTTTCATTCATGGAAATTATGGACCATGCCTTTGATATAATTAGCTTTACAATATCCCGGTGCAGGAGTCATAAAACTACTATTTCTCTTTTCATTTTTGAAATGTAATCTAGCAAAATTTCCTGCTGCATTTTCAGAAATTTTAGGTCTACATCTAGTTATTTAGGCCCACAGTGATGCTAGCAACCTATTGCAGGACAGATGTTTGAATTCAGGACCCAGAATTTTTAAGTAACTCCCCTACCTGCTGAGCCACGATGGTTTTATAGTGCTTATGCAAAAGCTCACAAATCCCAGTAAGGTATGACATGGTTGGTTTCAACTTTCCTTATGCTGATCTGCTGCACTCACCTCTTCTTTCTGTGCATCCTCTCAGTATCACAGTCTACCAGGTATTTCATATCAAATAATCCAGCCTTCAGAGAAGCCTAAGAGACAAACATTAAGAAAAGGAGATGAGGCCATGAAAAGGAGAGACATCTCTTACTCCAAAATCAGCTCTTCAGTCACAGCTCTGTGCAAAATTGTGCATTTAGATCTAATCCTCTATTCAGAGGTTTATGCTTCCTCTCCCAGAAAATGCTCTGGTATGAGCACAGTGACCCTGCACATGCTAAAGCAAAGTCCCAGCTTAGAGAGATGGAGACCTCATGGTAAAAATGTGCTGGTCTCTGGAGTGGAGCAAGGACAGCAAGCCATGCACATGGTTCAGCAGAAAATCTAATTCTACATGTTAAGCATCTTTAGGAATTGTGCCTCACTCAGCTTAATGCATTTGTCCTTCACATTTGTGGACATAAATTTTTAAAAGAAGAAAAATGAAAGATAATTAACGGAAAAAGAACATGCAGGGTACTGGAACAGCTAATCTGTTTTCTCTCTCAGTGTATGTATGAGACTTAGAAGAAAACAATATGACTTAACATGAGTTAATTTCCTTTCCATTCTCTTCCTGTTAAAGACTGCAAAATAGTGAATTATAGAGCAGCATATTCATAGTAGACTAAAATAACTTTTCATGCAGAGAATAATAAGCGTGTTGAATAGTTTACTATTTTAAAAGATTTAGATATAACCCTGGAGGAAATTGTACTTGAAGGTATGAGCACAAGCAATTAAGGTAACTCCTTTTTTACATGCCAGCCCTTTAGGATATTTATATGCCATGGCAACCACGCAGAAGTCAATGGACCAGATCTAAAGTTTGTAAAAATCAATGGAGAAGTTAACAGGACCAACTCACTTAAAACTCAATGGACACCTGACCCAGGATCTGCAATGAATGTCCCATATTTCCTTTTCTTTGTTTATTTACAAGAATTGTAGCTTTGTTTTCTGCAGTTTTGTTGGTGTGCCTTAGCTGGTCCAAGTCCATCCCCTCCTGGGAGTAGATGGTGGTAAGTTTGGCCCAGGGACTTGCTGAACTCAACCCCCTCCAAAGCTGGGACTGTCAGCGGCAGCAGTATTACCCTAGGGAGAAACGTACACCCTCCGGGAAAAGCTATTTCATTTTCAGGGTGTTTAAGTGCAGTTTTCCCAAGGGAGAGGTGTGGTCTGAGCCTCCCTAAAAGAGGACAGACTGCCCAGTTCTCTGGCCAGGATGCAGAACTTGCTCAGCTTTTGGGTTTTTTCATTTGACATTTTAAGCCCCATGAAGAGCCTGAAAAACCTCTCAGGCAGATGTTCCCTAGATCACCCCCTCTCTACGCCCCAAATCCCGACAACTGCACTTTGCCCTTGTTTAAAAGAGTTTCAGTTCACTCTACCAGGCTCTACTCAACTCCCTCCCTGAGATTTTAAAAAGCTTGGATCTCCCTCTCAAGCTTTGCAACTGATTGCTTACATAAGCACAGGTCTGCATGGACTTAATTCTGTAATGGGTAAGCCTATATATGCCTAGTGCAATACATTACAACAGAGCCTGCAGAGAGAGAGGAAACTTTATTTCATCAGTGTGACTTTTGGAGACTATCAGACACCAGAAATTAGTGTTATAAACTTGTCAGCAGGTGATGTGTGGCTGCAGAATTATCCCAGCATTACCCCTAGTGTCCTTTGGATGAAACATTAAAGAATGGAAGTAAACTATGCATGAGATGCACTAAAATTATATGCTTAAATAACACCCATCCACTCATTTTTCCTATTTCCTTTCCGATTTGCCTTTTTTTCTGGAGTGCAAATTTGTAACTAGTTGAGAAAGTATTTTCTTTCTGTTTTATTTAAACACTTATACTATGAGTCTTCTGAGCCTTAGAGGAGAGCAAGTTTTTAAATCTTTGCAACCTGACCAAAATATGGAAAGGGCAACCATTTTAAGCTTCCATTGACTAAGATTATCAGATGCAAAATATGCCAAATAATGGAGAGCATTCCCCTCTTGGCTTGATTTAAATCTGCTAGCTAGCAGGGTGATCTCATCATGTCCTCCCTTCTCATGTTCCCCACAATAACTCCATGACATTATAGTAATTTACCTAGGAGTGTCTGAGCCATATGCAGAACCCACCGAAACAAATGGAAAGCTGCCCTTTTCTTAAAGAACAGAGGAAGAAATTTATGTGAACATATATCAAGGGAAATATGAAATATTTCTGCCCAATTTTTATTGTTTATCACATTCTCACATAAAATAAACATATAGTTTTGCCCATTGGAAAAAATATATAATTAATTGAGTAAAGATTAGTAATTCTATTGATTTAGCTGGAATACACAGCAAAATGTAAACTAACGCAGGTTTCTGGTTTTGAGATATTTTTCCATCAGAAATATTAGGTATAGTTTATATATTTTCATATTTTCAATTATAAATAAAATTACTGGCAAGGAGAGATCGTTATAAAAAGAAAAAAATAAAATCAGATCAAACCTGGTAGGATATCTTTCCAATCTGAGGAAATATTTCTTATGAGGCATTTAAAAATGTATAGCTCTTCAGTGAGAAAATTAATGTTGGTAATAAAAAATAAAAGCAGTGAATGAAATTGTTTTAATCATCTTTATAATTTTGAGAATTGTGTTGTCAGTGTCAGGTCTGACATTGTCTAATATCAGGCACTTCACTGAAACTTCTCTGAAACTCTGTAGTTTCCAGATGGGAGGAAAAAATTATATTTGAATTAACATGTATGGTCTCTTCATCTTATAAGGGATGAATCCTGTGTTTTTTGGCACAAATATCTCCAGCATTTTCTGTGATTTACATTCCTTTTTCTTCTCAATAACAGTGCAACAATATACCTGCAGTACACATTTTTGTAACTTAATATGATTCCATGTTAAAATCAGAGTTAAGCAAAGCTTTACAGGTCAATTCAAGCTGACAACTGTCTCATATTTCTTCCTAGAGAAAACATTAACACATACATGATATTTAGAGTCATGCTGAACTGCCTGGTGCTGGAGGGTGAGTGTGAAAGGGAAGGTTTCCTCACCAGGGCAGGATCAGGAGATTTGCAGTGTAAATGAGCATCCATTTTACAACCTTTCTCAGCTGGACAACCACACATCTGATTGTCAGTCAACAGAATCTGACAAGAGCCTCTCCGTAAGGAGTGATAGCCATGCACTAAAGACACAGTACAAAACTGATAACAATGGGCAGAGCAGTCCTGGACCATGTGTTTGGAGCTACATGTGGGTCTAGTGTTATTTTGAAAAGGATAAAAAATGGTGTGGAAAGAGAGGAATGACAGTAGCAGCTTGTTTTTTAGAGGAAGAAGTACCAATCTGGTCTGATCTGAAATTAGCACAGAAAATGCATTTTTGGGTTTTCTCCTTTACTGAAAGTCTTTCAAAAACAAATGTCATCTTGGAGCTGGAGGTTAAGGGGAAATTGCTTCTATAGCTATGCTGCCTTTTTTGCCCAGGGGCAACATTTTCACATCTCCGTAACACCCATACATCATGGGAGACATTCTTACCTGGTATAATTGACATAAATCTGTAATGTTCCCCTGAGGATGAGCTCTTTCTCTGCACATTACTGCTTCCTGTGCTATCACAGATCACTGTACCTAACGTTCTTTGACTGACTTTAATTCAATCTGCACAGTACCAATATTAATGACAATATATCTCAAAATGTCCTTGCAAACACTTTCTGGTGTTTATTTGTCTCCGGAAACAAAATGTTAGTTGGTCTCGTATTAATGGGACATTATCTCCAAGAATGTTAGATGGATTAAAACAGCTTTCAACCTTCGAAATGCAGCCTATCAAATGCAAACACGAGTTTGCTTTTCTATAAACAAAGTGCTATCCTGTTTTATGATGATACCTACATGTACTGCCGGAGCAAATGACAACAACATAAGTTCTATTGCTATCTGCTCGCAGCTGTCAGGAGCACATGTCTGAAAGGATCCAAATATCAACTGTGCAGATTTGCTGGAAATGGTAGAAAAGCACAACAAATAAAAAAAGGGCTTAATCAGAGTTTGGCTACAGGGAAAAAACCCTACCTATCATTAGTACTACTTTTCTCTCCATTTTTCTCTTATCCAAGAAAGTGTCAAATTTTCCATAGGAAATTTGACTCCATTGTCCTTAAACGGAGCCTATTGTCATATACAGATTAATATAAACTACTGTCAGCAGAGCCTACCTCTAATAATATAGATTATTAATATTATAGAAGATGCATTCCAGTATACAAAGAAAATGATGATTTATGGGAGATGTCAAAAGGCTTTTCCTATATTCACAGATATCAAAGCCAACAGCTTTTTGTCAATATTTTCTTACCCTTTGTTTCTCTCAGCATTTCATGGAAAATGTTTGGAAAAATGTTCCAAAAACCATGGAGTGATATGTGTTGTGTGTTTGTCTGTGGCTATGTTATGTATCCACAGGTGTTGGGAGGGGTTTATTTGGGAAAGACTTTAGATTGGGCTTTTTAAATAGAAGTTAAGCTACCTGAAGCAAATTATAGTTTTGTAGATTGGAAGCACAAGCTCAAGAAGCTACAGCTCACCACAGAAATTAAAATAGGACCAAAAGGAGAAATATACATATAAAAAATTAATTATATTTTTATCTTCCAAATTTCTGTGGCATATGTATATCATTCTGCTATGAGTTTTGATATTACAAAAATTCTGTTCTAAGTTGTAGCCCTGTAAGTCACAGGGCAAGTTGCTGTTTCATGAGAGTGTACTGAATACGTCTGTCTTGTTCTTCCAGAAACTGACAAGCACATTTTCAAGCCTGAGTCTTGAAAATAAAGCCAAATATCTTTGACAGTCCTCTAGATACCATTGTATTTTGACAAAGCCGTCAGCCTAAATTCACCCTCAAAATAAGTCAGCTGAAGTCAGCAGCATTGTAAGGGAATGAGCTTAGCTTAATGGAATTGAGGTCAGGATAATATTTAGTTCATGTTTTATGTGGTACAGCATAAGTCTACAGCTTTTCACATGTGTTCCATTCGTACTTGGCAAACACCTTTGCTGTTTCAGAAGTGGGTCCTTGTATGTCATGAACTTATACCTTTTTGGGACCAATTAAATTAAATTCTGTTTATTTGCTTAAGTTTTATGCCTATTACTTGACTGATTAGAAAGTGTTACATCCCAAGATGATTTTGACTTAGAGGTTCATATGTAGAAGAAATAGTCCAAGAAAATAGTGATACAATATAGGACATGCTGATTTCTTCTAATTTAGTTGGTTGGAAAATAAGCCCAGGATTCCCACTGAACAGCAGATCTCTAGGATTCTTATTGATGTATCTCCAGTGGTGCTTTAGGTCAGAAATGGTACACACCTCCCAGAATTGTCCCATTTAATTAATTTTCATTTGAGTAATTTCAGAAGGCAGAACTGGATTCCATTTAGATGAACTAAGCCAGAAAACCTGTTCTGGGAGAGCACCTCAGTAACACCAACCAGGAATGAGCTTCAGTCCAGGAGCTCAGACTATTGTTAATGTAATGTGAAATTCCCCAAACCTTTGTAGTGTGGATATCATGAGAACAGCTTCTGATCACATTAGTAATGTAATAAAGCTAACCTCCTAGACAAGGAAAACACCATGCCACATTTTAGATTATTTTTTATATATTTCCATGTATAACACTTTGAAGAACAGTTTTCTGTGTTTCTTCATTCCTAGCAATATCAGCAGAGAGAGAGCATGAAGAATTTTTTTGACGTATGCAAATGGAATAGTGAAAAACTTCAACACCTGGAGCACCTCCTCCTGCTCCTTCTCCACTGACATTGCTGTCTCCATGTTGCTCGCCTCACATGTTCTCACCTCCTCCTCTTCTCTTGCTGGAAACAACTGTGTGCATCCTTTGTTTTGATTTCTTCTTAAATATGTTATCACAGAGGCATAACCAACATCTCTAATTGGCACAGGCTTGGCCAGTGGCATGTCCATCTTCAGAGCCATCAGGGGTTGGCTCTGCTGGACATGGTGGAAGCTTCTAGCAGCTTCTCACAGAAGCCACCTCTGTGGCCCCCTGCTACCAAAAACCAGGCCATGCAAAACCAACACATCCCACCCCTCACCTCTGTGAATCACATATTTAAGAATTGTAATTAAAATAGAACAACCACTAAACTAAACAGGAAAAAGACAAGGTTCCCCACACCAAATCCAAAAAATAACATTATCACAATACAGAACAAAAAGGACATACTACACGAAATTCACCTCATTACAATTACAAAACAAATACCCCACTACAATTCTACTTTAAAAACATAGCTTAATACTTGTTTTGCCCATTATTTCTCCCAATTAGTATCCTTATCTCAAAGTCCTTATGACTGCCCACAGTCTGTGCACATTTTCAAAGGAGATTATTATGTTAGGTCAGTGCCTTGATGCGCTTTTTGTAGGAATTGGATGTACCCTTGCACCCAGAAGTATTTATACCTGGCAACTTGTTTTAATCTTGAAACCAACTCTGCCACTAAAATTGTAATTCTGGTTGAATTTGCCCCTATCTCTCACTAAGGCTCAGCTAACACGTGAAATTTACGAAGCAGTTGCAGTATTTTCAATAAGCAATTCAACGAGAGTAAGAAATTATTGCAAAATACAGCTGCTGCCTTTGCTTTCCAGAGATAGAGTATGCTAATGTGTTTAATCTCAAAGTCTGACAAGGAAATGGGGAAGGAAGAGGATGTAGTAGCCTCTTGAAATGTAAATGTTAATAATGCTCTTTCAGTGAAGCGAACCCAATAGAAATTTTCATTCATTTTTTCAATTAATTAAAAATATTGCATTTCTACAACTTGATTGCTAACTTTTCTTAAATGGTTCTTTAACACTTCATTAATAATATTCTATTGCTTAACACTTCATTGTATGTAATGGGCTCCAGCCACCACTCTGCATTTCTTTCCACAAGCTAACTTAACTTTTGGGCCAAAGCACAGATTTTGGGGTCTGTTAGGAAGATATTATCTGATCCTAAACTGTTTTTAAAATGAGAACAAATAGGTTTTAAAAGTTCCATATCAGGTCTAAAAATAAAGCACCTACCACATTCACAGAATACAGCTGACACAAAGACAAATTAGTAAATGTGATGTTTGCAAAAATACAAATTAATTTTAAGCAAAACCAGTTAGTAAATCTTATTTGTTATGAAGTGCTCTGTGCTGTTTTTTTCTTAAAGATGTTTGAACAAGTGTCTCCAACTTAGCACATTTCTCACTTTAATAATCATATAGAAAACTATTCCCTGAATACTTTTTAACAGACTATTTATTAATTATGTGAACTGTGTAGTGCATTTCACCTGTTATTTGAGGAATTCCAGAGGAATGGGAAGGAATGGCATAAACTAGTAGTTCATGACAGGATTCATGTAACTTAACTTGAGCTATTTAAAATCCAGAGGTCTAGCCTGAGCCAGTTGACTGTGTGCTGTCTATTTTCACACCAGTAGAAGAGACTGAATTAGATCCTGGAAGCGGGCGAAATCAATTGTCATTTAGAAATGTCTTTCCCCTCTCCATTGGCTATCAAGTGGGTCCAGATCACATCAGAAACCTGGAGATTTTAAATGGTGAGACTGCCTAAGATGTATCCTACATAAAGGAATGAAGCAGAAAAGTGAGATTCAGAATTTAATTGAACCTGTGCTGTAGCTATTCCATCCCTGGCACTCTGATATTTCAAGCTTAAAACTGTTTGTAACATCACGTTATTCCAAAGTTATGATTATATAATAAAATCCAACATTCTGTGAACAGAATTCAAAGTGAGGTGTAGTATGACTAAAAAATAAAAAAGGCATTTAAGGATAAAATTATCAAGAAATCCAGGCCAAGTTCTTTTATTTATTCTAACTTGAATAGTCTTTCATCATGTGAATAAATTCACTGAATCCACAGTTTACAGCAATATATCCAATCTCCATTCATACACTGTGGACTCTTCTTCAACCTCGCAAAGCAATGCATTTAGTAAAATAAAGGATCTCTGATAGCAACTTTGACAATTTGGTAGGTGAATAGTCCTAATCCTGTAGGTGAGTTGATTTTTTCATCTGCCCTCAAACTGCAAGAAAAATATTCTTTAAATCACATACCTGGGCAGACACCGCCATTTACTTGGTAAGACAACAGTCAAAATACTGTTGTATAGTTCCAACCGCAGAGGTTGATCAAGCTTTAACTTACTTAGGGTTGTAAGCCAATCCCCTGGTGTACTGTCACCTGCCATAAATATAAGTTTCCAGTTGCCTGATCAAAGCATATTAACATTGGGTTTGTTAGCTGAAGAACGATAGAATTCCACAGGAAACTCTGTTATTTTCTGATTCCAGCACATAAGCTGGGCCACTGATAATGTCTCAATTGCCATTATACTGTCAAAAGATGATGCAACACAAAATTACAAGGAGGTTGGAAGTTTTAGTAGTGAAGTTTAGAAATAAAAGTATCACTATTTCAGGAGCTTTTAAAATAGTTTAACTGACATAAAATATTGATCTTATTTTTGCAGCTTCTTGTCATATTCAGGGATATATTGGTTTAATATAGCTTTGTCAAATCAATTCTCTCTCTAGTAGGATGCAGCAAAGTATTTTTATTTAATTTGAATAGATGTTGAACTCTAACATCAAGTAATTATGGTGGCTACATTTATTTGCTACATTATCCAAAATGTTTCACTCAAGAGTATCTTGGCACAGTAAACTCAAAGAAGTAAAATTTCCATGGCAGAAAGTGACAATTTTTTAGGTTTACTGTGAATTGATTGTCAGAGTTATAACCATGTGCAAAAGTTAAAACCATAAACCAGTTAAAGACAGGCCTTAAAACCTTACTTTGGTGATCCTTAACATAAATAAAAAAGCAATAATGTTTCTAATACAAGTTAACAATACTTACATATCTAGAAATCTTACGTCATCAATATTTCTGAAACAGCACTAAAACACCAAGAGAAATAGAAATAAGAAACTTCAAAGCGTAAACAATGCATGCGTGTACTTATAAAATCCTTTTCTCTAAAGTTTTTCTCCCCTTTCCACCTGTCTGCCTGTTCATATAAGTCTTTGTCTGTGGGAATTTCACAGAGAATCAAATGTTCCTTCTCAGACACTTGGAAGAACTCTCATATACTTGTTTTGGGGAACAATGAGAAAAAAACTACATTATAAAACCAGAGGATAAATAGAGTCTTTCTGAATATAAATAACCACTACTAACAAAATGAGGCCTCTACACCCAGCCTTTTGCTCCCTCCAGCTGATTTCTACTGGAAGCAGATTTCAGAGGATTTGTCCCTGGTTCAATGAAGCCACAAGGCAGCAATCACTGCCAAAGGAATTCAGCTCAGGGGTCATTAAGTATTTTGAAATAATGCATGGGACATCAGGTCTGGAAGACAAAGAATTCAGACGGGTCTGGTTTGTGGATGGGTGGGCCAAAGGAAAAAGCAGGAGCTGTTGAGAGGGGTGGAGGATGCCAGCTGTTGTACAGTATACAATGACTTCAGGATGCCTAAGTGACAAATAGACTGCTTTAATTCTGCCAAGAGCAGAGGATGCTTTACTAAACATTGGTGGTTGTTACATGACAACTTCCTCGGCTGAAGTGACAATAGTTTTTGTTTTGGCAATGAGAGATATTGTGTCCCCAGTTTTCTGAGAACGATTGTCACTGTTTGTGATATGAACTCCTGACATCCACAGGAAATCTCATAACTCAGTTTCCTGAAAAAATGACCTTATTCTTGCAGGTGAGCCAAAAGAAGTAAACAAACATGAAAACTGTTTTTCCTTGAGGCATCTCATCCCTTATGTCATCTGAAATAGTAAAAATTAGGAGGTGCCCAAAATGTAATAAGGAAGATTGGCTCAAAAAATAAAAGGGTACTGAAATAAGGAGAATTCAGATGCATTTCCTTGGTGTTCTCTGAGCACTTGTGCTCTGGGATTCTGCTGGGTTTTTTGTCCTGACTGAACTTTAAGTGTTGCCTTTGTGGGTAAGTATGTACTGTGCCTTAATTGAGGCCAGGAGCACAAAATACATTCAAAGTTTTTATCCCTGAGTTGTTTCCTTACTTTATCAAAAATGACACTGTGTTTTCACTGAACCCAATTTTTGCGTAGGTATAAGAACCTTTGTTTTCTCACATTTGTCTTCATGTTGGCTGCTTTTATAAGTATTGGGGTTTTTGTCTTGGAATCAAGGAAAATAAAACAGCAATTGACATTGGAGGGTGACCTTTGAGCTAGCTATATCCTACAGCAGCAAAAGAATATAACTGTGTGCCTCTTTTAAACTTTCTGAGGATCCCTTATTCCCATTATTCTATCTTGTGCACTTCCCCTGTCACTCTCTATTTGATTTTGTTATATATGTAAGATTCATTTGTTTGAGCTAGTTATTTCAGAAACCCCAGATTTTCAACTCAATGCTTTCCAGATCACCTGCTCAGTGACCATTCGTGTGTGTCCTCTGTGCAGACTTTGAAATTACTTCTGTTTCCATTAATTTCATCTTGCATCCTTCTGCTGCAGTTCATTGTTTCTACTACACAATGTATTTCTAACATATTCCCCTTTAGCTTTGTTGTAACAGATATCAGGAAAGTTCCTTGTTACATTTGGCTCCTTGACTCTTATTCCATTTTGCCTTTCAACAGTGCTTGTATCCTGAAAATAAAAGAAAGCCTTTTCTGTTAGTAACACATAAACTTTTTTCCTGTTGCCTTCAAGGCATGAAGCATGGCCTCTTATTCCATTTTCTCTTCTTTTGGTCTCTGCACATTCATTGTCCTGCTCTCCCCATCACTATATCTGCATTTCACAAGTTCTGGGGAAAAAAAGCTTTAAAGCATATCCTCAATGTTTATGTATAAACAGTTTTATAAGTCTTAAATAAAAAGGAGAATGCTTTACAATGGAATAACTTTCAGAAAATTTTAGCATGTCGAAGGCCTTGTCCCATTTTTTTTAGTGTGTTCAAACCTAACAATGTCCACAGATATATTGCTCTGACTGCCACAGTCTGTCTGGAAACACCAGTACACAATGGAGCAGACCACATGAGAGATCCTCTGAGGCTGAGGGGACATCTCATTAACCATGCTCCACCACCCTGCTATCTGAATGACTCTAGGCTGCCCATTGAAGTAAATGTCCTAGTTTCCCAACTCATTTTCCTAATCTTTTCTCAAAAGAATTAGAGTTCAGGATTCTTGGGGGACAGTTTCACAGTGATTATCCCGGGTATCTCACAATTCTATCTGTAATTTCACCTACAGTGACAGCCAGGGTAAGATCTCCAGCATTTTCCCCTGCCTGGCCCTCACTCTGGCTTTACTTTGCCAGCCTGCTGGCACAGCAGGTGCTGTTGCTGCCCAGCACTGCCTCTGCCAGAGACTGGCCAAATGTAAGGAAGGTACACGCCAGACTGGCATTCATGGTATGCCCCAATCTCATTGGGATGTATGGCTCCTGCTGTATTAATAAAAACTGATTTATACAATTGCAGATGGTTCTGCCCAGTAATGATCCAGTCAACCACAGAGGGAATGGGAGAAACTCATCGAAAGTAATTGAGTTTTGGCTCTTAAGCCTTTCACATCTATCTGAAAATCCTGCCCTCTGTGTTTCCAAAGAAACTGCTGAATGCACAAAGCCTGCTAATTAAGCCTGTCTTAATATAGGCATATAACTGGGGTTCTTCTGATAAGCCTAGTAATGATCAGGCTGTCTGAGGTGTACCAGCTCTCTGCTACTTAAATGCTGAAAGCATTCCAAGAAACCAGGAAGGCAATTTAGCCTCTCCTTATAGATGTCCAACTCATTTTAGTAGTAACAGCTGCTTTAGTTTTTAAGTGAAATTGTTAACTTACAATTTCCTTTACAAATCTGTGAGTTTATCAGGAGAAGAACAGGTTTTAAACTTACTTCTGCTTCCTTACACAATAAAGTGTTAGCTGTATGCTAAGATTTTATATGATCTGAAGAGGAAAGTAAGCTGAGTGAGCATTCCCTGCTGGCTCCATCCCAGTATTGCTCATCTGGCTGGTTTTGACAGGCTGGAGACTTGTCACTAGTGTAGTCTGGCTCCCAGAAGAACACAGGAAAACTGCTCTCTTCCTGTGCTGTTATGGTAAATTGTCATAAAACTCACATTCAGCCTGAAGATACTCAAGAATCTGGAATTAAAATATTCATCATGCACTTGCATCACTGAGGATGCAAGTGAAGAATGTCACCTCTTGAACCATGGATGGACATGTTAGATACAGGAGGCGTCTCACAGACACGACAACACAGCATCTTCTCTCTCTTTCAGACCTGGATTTAACAAGACATTGAGATGACTGTAACTCACCACACAAACAGTGAGTGCACTCACATTTTTTTGGGTCATGCCCATCTGTATCTATTCCTTTTCATCCTGCTATCTTTGAAGCTTTTCCTAGCTCCCCTTACTCTATGGGTGTGATGCATATGGCCCTAGTTCCACCATCTGCCTCCTCACCTTATAACTGACTAACGTTCACATTTCTGACTCTCCCTTTGCTTTGTCTCTAGTGCTGCTGATTGCTCTCCCCCGGTATCACTGTGCTTTTCCCTGGTACTGTGCACTTTCCATGGGAATTGGCCCAAGCTCCCTATTGGTGCTCTGCTTTGTCATGCTATCAGCACTGCTTGAAGAGCACTATCAAGGCATCAGAAATACCTGCTGGTCAGCTTTTAAGTCTCCATGCACACACATTTCAGTGTAATGTTTATCAGGTATTTAAATGATTGTAACCTGCTTTGTTGTGCATTTCATTTGGTTTTCCCTAGCATAAACTAAAGTCAGGAAAACAAGAGTGAAGAGAGCTGAGCAAGGATGTTTCTCATGCCAGTGGCCTTTGCTTCCCATGAGAACCCACTTAACATCATCAGTCTGCAGGTGTGGGGGCATGAGACCCATGGCACCAGCATAAAAGCAAGGGAATGCAAGGGAAAACTTCCTGTGTGGCTCCAGGAAGCTCCAGAAAGGTTGCAGAGCTGCAAAAATTGACTTGTAATATTACACATCCTGAAGTACTAAGGCCCCTCAAGCAGCATAAACTTCATTTTCTGTTTGTCTTTTCCACCCCACATGTGATTTCATAGTCGTCTGCCATACCATCGCTTTCTCTCTCTTCAGTCAGAGAAGTCTCATTAGTCCATCTGCATGCAAAGTCTGTCTGGTGCCTGTGATATCCTCATCACCATTTTCAATGCTATTTTCTATTCTACTACAATCTTCTGAGAGCCTTGCATTAGTATTATAGTTAGTTTTCAAGACATGGTGTGTAAAAGTATTATAGTCACTTGGTGATGTTTTCTGTTTTGTTTTTCCTCAGATAAATAATTCCTACCGTTGTATTTGTTTTTACACTGGAGCAGAGTAATGCAATAACCTTCTTGTTTTTATAACCCCTAAAACTTGTTCACAGTGAGCAGAATTGGCCAAATAGCTGTAATATACTTTTAATCTTTATGCTTTTAAGCTTTTCTATGTAAATTATGCAAACTGAAGCTGAATCACCACATGAGCCATGGGCACTCTGAAGGTCAAAAATCTACATGTATTCAGACATGCAAAAAGTAAAGAATATTTATTCAAATCATCTAGATATTCTACATGGCTTGAGAGGTATACCCACAATTCTGCAGTCATTTCATCTGTTAGGGCATTTGTTAGGTTTTAGAATTCCTAACACATATTTTTCTTTAATAAAGTACCTAAAACATTGACTTTTCTTCCAAAATACCTAGAAATGCTGTTGTCACCTTTCATGAAGCCAATCTTATGTGCAATTCACTTATGTGCAATTCACTTGAAAATGAAAAACATTTTCAAGTGCATATTCATTTATTGAAGCTTTTTGTTTTTGATCACTGAAGAACTAAATAGAGGAAGTGGAACAATGCTGCTGTTTGTATAAAAAGTGAATAAACACAATCCGTTCATGACATCTGAATGCTCTTGATTCTTCTTGGGCTACCATTTCTGATGTGGAAGGTGGAGAACTATGCAAAAAAATTAATCCATTCCTGCTTGGGTGTGGAGAATCACAACATTAGCAACATCAGCCCAGTACTAAGGAATTTCACTTACCAAAAGCCACTGGGGACCTGATCCGAAGGTCTGGCTCCCAGACACTTCAGGGATTGGAATCTGCTTCTCAATACAATGCGAAACTCATTTGCACATAAATTCCCATTGTAGCAAAACGTTTTATGCTTCCCGTGCAGCTGAGATGGAGTCTCAGAGACAGAATGGATCGCTGTGAAGAAAGAAAAATATTTCAATCTTTTGGAGACTTTGGGGTGACCCCCATCACCTCCTCCCTTGTCTCACTCACACCAGTGCCTTGGAGGCCAAAGAGCCCCTTAGCCTGAGGGTCGGTTTCTCATGGCAAGCTGCAGCACAGGGAGTGGGAACGGAGCACACTCTATTTAGCGTGACAGCTGTTTGCCTGCTTAAATATAATCTGTCCAAATAATAACCTACTTTTCTTAAATTTGAGCTAACATTTATTTTAAACTTCTTCACAATGTAAAATCCAGACAGGTAATTCACTTCCTCAGACTTGTAAAACTCATCTCTAATTATATAAAATTAGTGTAGGCAGGGCAGAAACCTTAAACCTCTGATTTGTTGAAAAATGTGGTTTATTGAATCTGTGAATTCAGGCAAATGTAATAAATATTTTTTTGTCGGTAGAAACACAGTTCCTCTATTCGGAACACTTTGTTTTGACTTATTTTAATAACATATTTAATCTTATTTTGTTTTGAGACAGCTTTTTGTTTCAAATCTTTCAGAGCCTGGGTGGGCAAAGATACTTTCTAGAGATGCTGTTCTTTTCCATTAACCCTGTGAGATGGGCTCACTGCAGTTCTCTGTTTAGATGACTCCCTCAGGTGGCTTATACCAGTTGGCATGAACAGAGACAAAATTGAAGAAAATCACAAAGTCCTTTGAAAAAGAAAATAAGCAGAAATCAGTCCCATTAACAGCGTAGCAAATGAGAATTATCCAGAGGACCTCACAGAAAATTTGAGACAGGACTTCAGGGGTGCATAATAACCTCTGTATTCACACTGAAAAAAGCCAGTGTAGTTTAGCTCTTAGATGAATTGATTGCTGAAAAAAACACAGAGGCTGTAGAATTTCCATCCTTGGAGCTATTAAACCCTCAAATGCATTAAAGCCTGATCAACCTGACCCGAGGCGGAAGATAGCTCTGTTGTGAGTCCAGAGTGGGATGAAACAACTGCCTGAGATCCCCACCAACAAAAGCTGTTCTGTGAATTCACTTCTCAAAGTTGTTCTCCACTACTGTAGAAATGAGAAGCAACAATTCGTACAGAAGAAAGCTCCCTCTTCC
Source organism: Acanthiza pusilla (assembly GCA_036630365.1). Taxonomy (NCBI): domain Eukaryota; kingdom Metazoa; phylum Chordata; class Aves; order Passeriformes; family Acanthizidae; genus Acanthiza; species Acanthiza pusilla. Next base: position 281,720 of record JAXCHO010000017.1, read on the forward strand.
CTCTCATGGTCCAGTCTTTTAAGATACACTTGGGCAAAGTTACCTTCATCAGTGAGCACTATTCCAGTCAGGATTAAACTGTGATTCCTCCTTTAGATGGCATATCAAGGAAGAACATCAGTTCTGAGACTGGCTGTGACTGAGAAACATCTGTCCCTTTCCTAGGCACACCACTGTCCCTGTGCTTCCTTGTCACTGTCCCTCTCCTTTCCCATCAAACAACTTTCTCTTGAACATAGAGGGAAAACTGCAGAAAAAGAAGAGAGTATTTCAATTTGAAGGTACCAAGGAACCTTCAGAAAACCGGGAACTGTCCTAGAAGACTGAGCATTATGCCTGTTTGTTTTGCTTGCTTGCCTGCTCACTTTCAGCATGTGATACAAAGTTGATGGAGATCTCAAGCCTGATTTTTATGAGGGCAACCAAGTTTAAATACAGAAGCACTAGCAGGAGAAGAGAAATAAGTGATTAGCCCAACACCCAGGAAAGCCTTCTAGCCAACTGGATAGAACAGTAGTAATTAATCTGAAATATCACATTAAATTAAAGCAAGCATCAATAAAATATTAACATATTTTAAAAGAATATGTTCATATATTTATTTACACTATTGCAAAGAGCAGAGACATGAAGCAAAGGAGGATATGAGAGAAGCTATTTTTCAGTAGAATTAGCTGATGGGATAGACCTACAAGGAGCTATGGAATCATAGTGAACATGAGCTATCTGTGTGTATAACTGGCCAAGAAGAACCATAGTATCCTGGCTTGTATCAGAAATAGTGTGCAGCTGAGCCAGGGCAGTGATTGTCCCCCCATATTATATATTGTACAGTATAGTTGTATTTTACAGATACTATTTGGAATATTGATCTCCAACAGGGAGAACATCCTTACTGCTATGACAAGGATTTTGAAAGTAGTGAGGTGATATACTACTTTTAGACTTTGCTGAATCATTGACAGAGTCACTGTCAATACCTAAATTTAGGAGTCTTTTACTAATAACAAGAAAAATTACTTTAATTCTGAAAACCAGGACATCATTGTATTTCTCTTACTAAATTTGTCAGAGCCATTCTTCTGCTGACCTTGTGAATCACCCACAAAAATCACGTTATTTCCTATGATATTCTCCAAAGTGATGTAACTGTGGATATTTTCCCACTTGTATATATCATTACTATATCACTACACTGACATACAAAAAACCAACCCAAAACCAAACCCGAAGACAATGAATATTATTCATTGTCATTAATTTATTTTTTATCTGTACAGGCAGTCCCAGGATACCAACAGAGTCTTGTCTAGTACGCAAGAAGGTTCACAGCAGAAATGCTAAGCTTAAGGTCATCCTATATCTACCCTATATCCCCTACCACATTCATTATATATCTTGCAATTTCTGCAGAAAAATCCTTTTTTATCAAGTAAGTCTGGTTTTCCCTAGAACAAATAGCATACCATATGTTGAATAAATGGGTAAAATCCCCCCAACATTTAAAAATTAAAAAAAAAAAAAAAGTAATATTTTTAAAAGCATGTTTTATGCATCTGAAGTTCATTTTTTTGTTTGGGCACTTCAATCCATCTGATTGCTTGCAGTGGTCATAACATGACTTTCACTGATTTGAGTTATGGATGTCTGTGTGTGTGGATGTGTGTCAGGGGCTGGGGGGTGGGTGGTGTGTGCAATCCCTACAACTCCTGTTACCTGACCATGTTATTCACCACTAAGGCCAAAATCTTAATTGAACATCTTCTTAATATTTATACATCAATCTTTCAACTCATGGCAATGTACTCTTTCCTGAGGAATCATGCCTCATTCAATGCACTGGATGCTACCCTCTCCCAGAAAATGTTTTCTGCCTTTTATGAAGTACTGTAAAATGAGTGTATATATTAAAAAATATAAAGTATAAAAAATGTAAAATCATGTAGGGAGAGATAACTGACCCAGCAGCTTTGCAGACTGGTACTTCATATTGTCATGGATGAGTGATTAATTCACAGATGCTATGACCCTTCACATGTGAAAAACTGTCGCCAAGAGAAACTGTGAATAACCACCATGGGGTATCTTCAAATCCAGCCATAAAGACTTGATGTCCATGAAGCAGCTTTAAACTGTCCCAAAAGAGAAGAGAGTTACACCTGGGTTTCCAGAAGCCTCAAGTACTAAGATATGTCATAAAAACAGAACATAAATGTCTATAAAATCTAGGCTTTCTGGTCTTATAAAGGCAGCATTACATTTTGGATTAAGCATGCTTGATTTGGCCCAAAATAAAAATGCTTCATGTCTCTTTATGGACGACTAGAAGTTTTAGTTTTTGTCTTTACTTTGCTTAATTGTAAATTGTGGACCAAATTCTCATCTTACACATTAAAGTAAAAACGCATATCCGAGAACAGAATTTGTTCATTTAATATCAAAGTAATGTGCACTTCTGGTAGAGCACTTTTTTAGATTCTGACATGGAAACATACATTACCAATTTGCAGCAAGATTTAAAAGAAGCAAAACTGGCTCTTCTCCATTTTGTACAAGTGAGATCTGAATCCAATAAGAATATACAAGTTTAGAAGAACACTGGCTTGTAAGCAAAATGTTTCTTTTATATCAGTCATTCCTGATTTGGATTCAGTATGAATTCTTGTTATGATACTAGAGTAATTATGTATCTTTTTTTAATGCAATTCATGCTGCGGAGAAGCAATGTAAATAGATCAAGTATTCAGTATTAATAAACAGCAGATTTTTATTTAGAATTTCTGTTTCCTGTTGTAAAAGCCCGGAAGAAGGCCGCTATAGTGTATGCCTCAAACACTGATAGCTAGATAGCCAGAGTCAATCAAAGCTTGTTGGCAAGAACATGCTGTGAGAAAGAACAGGATGGGGCTGGAAAAGGAGCCATATAGAGGTAGAGCAACAATTTTCTGGGACAAATGTACTTGTTCTGGCTCCTGGAGATAAGCACACTTCATCACAGCATGTGAATGAGGTTGAGAAGTGGGCATGGACCACGAGCTGACTCAGTAGGGTGGGATAAGTATCATCAAAGACCCTGAAGACCTCCAACACTTTTCCTGAAAGATCTAGGAGAACAAACTGCACATGAAAACCAATTTGCATAGAAAGTGTGAAACAGCTCCAGCAGGGAAAATGTTATCTATTAAAAGGTATCCTCATGAAGCCTAGGCAGTGCCTCAAGCACCCCAAAACCAACAGCAGCATCAATATTGGAGCTAGAACTGGGGGTCTCTTTCTTTCATTCTCTTTTTCTTTGTCTCTACTTTTCTTTAATCTCTTCCTCTGCCTTCTCTTTCTCTCTACCCCTTAAACAAAATCCACCCAAGTGTGTTGATACTAAAAAACGAAGAACTAACATCAATTTCCATGCCAAGGGTGTAATTTGCTGGTAAACATTTCTAAGTTTTTGAGGACCCTCTGACTATTGCCATTCCTTTTTGACCACAGACATCTACAAATCTTGGGTGCTCCCTTCCCTTTAGGATGGGACACCACACCTACAAAACAAGTTTTAATACAAACAGCAAAAGTCTCATAATGCTTAGAAATAAATAAAATACAAGGATTTTAAAGCATGCTAACTTTCTTCATGTGTCAAAAGTAGTTCAGTGTGTTCTGCATCTGAGTTCCTTTAACAGCTTGACAAGGTTTTGATGCCTAGGGCCACCAAATGAAATTGTTGGTCATCACTCTGTTACATCAAGGCTAGACAACATAATTTCTAAATTTCATGCCTTCTGGCTTTCTAAAATCAAATACCTGGCTTGTAAATTAGATAATGTATTTTTTCCCTCATCTAATCAACTGCACATGAAAATAGATGTTTTAGGAAAATAAAATTATTAAAGCCTGTAATAAGCCCTGCCATTTAAGAAAGCCATGCAACAGCTTTCCTTCCTATATCACATCTGCATTTGCTAAGATTTTAATGTTCAGAAGCTCCTTCTTCTCTTTTTACATTGGTATTTCATGCTATTAAAGTATTCATCATCAAAATTCAAATTAGCTCATCAAATCAAAGTTGATTTATTAATTTAAAATTGCCAGGACTGATCATCTGTCTCTGACAGAATCTGAGAAAGACATCTACACATTCATTTAAACAAAGAGGTGGCATGCACATTTTAGATGTGGTAAGGAGGCATGATTACTGCTAACCCAGCTTTGTCCACAGGGGTAAATGCAGCTCCAGCAACCTGCCTGAGGCTCTCAGACATCACTGCTCCCAGCCACAGGAATAACTACCCTATGGAAGTGTCCCTCGGGGTGAATCACAGAGAGCAGACCTGCAGCTCACAGTAATTTGGAGCTCCTCTGCTTTATGGGAATCTGTTTCAGGAGCGAGCAGTTACAGCCAGGCTATGTCTGAATGAAAGGATCGTCTGATTCAAACCACATAGTTCACTAAGGAGACTCATTTCTGTCATACAGAAAGCCAGGGTATTCTGCATTTCACAGGCTCAGAGGAGAAAAGAATCAGAGATATCTTTCTAAAAGAGATGTAAAAAGTTACTTTTATTAGCATACCTACTGACTGAGCGAGTAGCCATATCCAGGAGAGCACATGTGCTCTAGCCTAAATGTGAGGCTAAAGCTCAGTGAGGCTGGTGGAGCCTAAGCTCTCAAAAGCAAACAACATTGCTACAAATTTTTCTTTCAAAAATCTGGGTGGTAGAAATCTGGTACAAATGCAGTAGCAGGAGCACACACCTGGATCAGATGGAACATCAAGTATTCACTCAAAGGTTGCTGTGGACATCCATTTTGGACCAAAAAATTCGAAGTATCTGGGAAATTACTGGATGTGACAGATGCTCGGTTGCCATAGAAAATCAAATCCTCTTTACTAAGGTGATTAAATATGTTTGTGGGTGGCTGGTTTTATTGAAAATGTCTGCCTTAAAATCAATGAAGCTTATTTTGCTACATTCTGTGTTTAGTGTAACCAGATTATTCATGTTTGTTTATGTAAAATAGTCTTATAATTTTCCTGGCAGAACGTGGTTTCCTGAAAATAACCTGTTCAAGTCATATCAAAATACTGAAAAAAATTGGCAATATTGATCAGAGACCCAACTTTAGAAACTACTTTTAAAGATTCTGATAGCATTCTCCTCAAATGTATTGTAATATCATATATTTTCATACCTTGATATCAGCTAGATCAGGACCCTGATGCTCACAGAAAACATATATGTGCTCAAAAAAACATTGCAAAAAAAACCACCTGGAGTGTTGAATCAAGCATACAAGACATAATTTATTGGAATTACCAGCTGCATAACACTGGAAATGTGATTGCTCCTTGTGCTGTGTCATTCTAATCCTTGCACAAAAATTCTCAAAATAATGCCAAAGATTCCTGTTTCAACAGAGGTGCTACCATAGTGCGTGAACTGCAACTACATGCAAAGCAAAATTTCTCCTGTATTACTGATAACTAATTCTAACATTGTTCAGACTATGTGCCTGTGATGCCAGGATCAGAGCAATCCTTATACCAAAATTGTAGTACAAGGTTGCCATAAAATTTAGAGATTTGGGACATAAGGTATTGGCAAACTGAGGGGTAACAGAGTTTGCAATTTGTGAACAAAGGTTCTTAGACTGTACAATGTGAAAATATATCAATATCTCTCGAGCCTGGAGAATAACTCATTCTTTAGTAACTGAATTATGTGAACTAAAACCAGCTTGTTCTCCATGGCAGAGATCACAGCACACAGAGCACAGGGACAGATAAGAAACCAGAGGGCACACAGCACTTCCTGCTGGAAGAATCTCCCTGGAAGTGTTCCTGACTGTTGCAAGATACCCCCACATGTTTTAGCAAGAGAGATATACATCCCTTGTATGAATATCCTTTCCCTTGAGAACATTATGGAATAAATTGCTCTACATATATATATTTTGCTTGCAATTTTGAACCAACTGATTTCTCTCCTTATTGCTTACTTATGAAACCTAAACCTAATCTGCTTTGGTTAATGACTCTTATATTTTCATCTGCTTCTGTCATCTCTACTGCTCCTCATCTGGGGAAATGAACAACAGAAATGTCAGTAAGCAGCTTGAGACCCTTTAGCCAAGTCTTGAAATTCCCAAGAACTCTATTTTCTTGAACTTTCATCTCAACAATACTCAGTAAAGCTCCTTACAAACCTCCTCATGTAGGGTTATCTAAAATTTCTCACATTTCTACTTTACAAAGAAAATGGTCTTACATTTAAACAGTTTTCAAAAGGTGTCTGTGATTCAGGAGCTCAAGTCACACTTTGAAAAAAACTGTCTCTCTAAGTGCCTTTAGTCATGTCTGAAAGGAAGATTTAGATTTCTAACTCACTAAAGCTTTTTTAAAAAATATGTCTGTCATCCATCTGCAACTAATTTACCCTATGCTTTCTAACTCTCTAGGCATTCGTTCCAATATGTCATCACTCTGTTGGTAGTTTTAAAATAGCTACATGAACAAATTTTCTAAGCACTTTAAAAATTTTCTTTCCAGTTTTGAAATAAGTGATTTGTCAGTGCTTCTTTTCAGTCTTTCCCTTTCCATGACTAAAACTTCAACAAGAATAGAAAGGATTCAGCTGGTTTGGGTTTTTGGGGGTTTTTTAACCATGCATTTACACCATAAAAATTGTTTTGTACTGTGTGGTTTATATTCCCCTATTTTCCTGCCTACCAATAACATAGAAGCTGCTGAGGATGAAAGAGCACCTTGCAGTTTTTCTTCAGGGGCAGAGAGAGGGGTGAAGCGCCATGGAAACCCTTTCTGCACGTGCCCCAAGACCAGCACAGTCTAACGTTGCCAACAGAAGCAACAGCTTGAGGGTGATGATGGAAAAGAAAAACATGCTGCAGTCCTCTCAACAGCAGTGTCATTATTTTGAAACCTGTCGGCGCCTCTTTAGCGAGCAGGGAGCAGGATGTGCTGCTGGGCTGTGCAGGGCTCACTCCTAGCAGGGCTTTGGCACAGCTAGGCAGACATTGGTGACATTCTGCACCATTCTGCTTTTCAGCTTCCATCAGTAGCAAATGGGCCCAAGCATGGCCTCAGCTGGGGCCTTTCTCCTATTTTATCGACAAAATTATTGTTTTCCATACTTTAGCATTGATTCACCAGTGTAAAGCAATGCTTCAAAGGGATCTCCCCATTTCTGGGTTTACTGTGTAGACCTGAAAATCTTCAGGATGAGCTGTCACTTTCCCAACAAGAAGTAAGGCCATAGGGAGCCAGGTGTTAGTCCTCCCTCCAGAACAGGCTGGGCTTAAACAGTGTGAAGTAGTTACTAAAGATGTAACAAGTGCAGAAATAACTGAGTTGCCGTCTTAAGTTTACCTGAAATATTCCTCCAGTGGACAGCAGCTCCGTCATGAGCACTGTGACCATGGAAATGCTATTCTAAACATTTGAAAGCTAATGCAGAACATCATAGGTAAATGGTATGCAGTTATCCATATTTTGGAAAACTTTTGTTCTGCTCAGCTGCCTAATATTATGGCAGTCTCTCTGCCCTTACATCTCATTCTGACAATTCCAAATTAACAGTCCAAAACTGACTCAAAGTTCCATTTCTTTTAAAGAAACAAAAGAAAAATACTCCATTTATATCTTGGATATACTATAAATCATTGTGCCACTGTGTTTTCACCCTTATCACCCAGTGTACAGATGCTCTTCTGCTTTTCATCTCCATCTTATCTCAAAGAAGCACCTGAGGATATGCTGAAGAGCTGTCTGTCCACCAGAAGAATTTTTATGCTTTGTAGAGGGATGATTGAATGTAGACGTTTGGGGATGAGAGAAAGAAAGCTATCTCATCATCTCACTCATTCAAATCTGAGCAAATCATTCCTTTCAACAAAGTGGTTTGGAGATTATCATACAAGCAATTCCACCATTGTATTTTTAAGTGAATGATGGAAGAATGAGACAAAATGGTGATTTCCTACCATGTTTCACTTTATGATACACTAATAACTTTTCAGTTGTCATTAAACTGCTCTGTAATTAGACTGCTCTGTAATTAGACTTTTACCATTAAAATTATGGTATAACTGTAATTTATACACACACACTCCACATTCCAACATACACATAAACTACTTTAGAAAATATTTCATAGAATTAAGAATACACCTTTTACTTAGATCCTGAAGTAGGTAGTTTAGAACTAGACATGACAGACAGGGAAGGAACTCAGCTGGGACTGACTCCTTCATGTACTTCAGGCAGTACCTTTGCTTTTTATTATGTCAGCTTAGATTGGACGGATTGAGGTCCAAGGATGTGCCTGGAAGAACACGATGATTCTGTTGTTGTGTCTGATCTATGGGGTTGCTGGATCCTGACTGTGGCAAATATGTTGGCTCCCCTGATCACGAACTCCTGCAGGAGCACGGCAGTTAGTTTCCTTATGTCTGTTTTCAGTGACTGCTCAAACTTTGCATTTTTCATACTTGTTCCCTGAATCACTTTACTTATTCTCACTTTAGTTTCCTTCAGCATCTTTGTGAATCTTTCTTGTCCAACTTCTTTCCATCCTTTCTTCCCCATGGTCACTTTCATATGTGCCTTGCGTCTCTGTGTTTCTCGTCCCTTTTTCTTGTCTCCCAACAATTCTTCCTTGTTGCCTTTCCTATTTCCCTGCTCTCAGCAGCAGAATGTGCTGAGGGTGACTACTGCAATTAAATGTGCAGAAAAGGAAGGTCATAAAATTACACAGAGTATATTTAAGCATCTTTCAACCCCTTTGGAAATAGAAATAATTGTGTTACCAGAGGACATCAACCAGTCCCTGTAGGCCACAGCTGGAGAAAAGCCAGGTTGCTGCACCAAGGAAATGAGGACTGCAAATGTTGAAAAAGCCTGAACAAGCTGAAAAAAAACCACATGAAAACTTTTGCTGTTGTAGAGAAAATACTTATTGTAATAATAGTTCCAAATGGGAGCCTGAATGAATTCTGAGAATACCTTCATGATAATGCACAGGAGAAAAAAAATCATCCTATAAAAAACTGATGGAGAAACCTTGGAATGAAAATGTATGAGCTGGGGATTTATGGAAGTACTCTGTCTAATTTTTATTTCTTTTTTTCTTTTTCTTTTGGCATTCCAGTCACATATTTTCTGTCTGAATGAACAACCAATTCTTAAGATCTACCAATGATAATGTTCCTAAGCCATCCTAGAAATTAGATAATAAACAAATGGTAGATTTCTATAAATATTAATATCTTACTCTTCAATTCAAAAGTAGTATAATTTCACTTCTTCTGTTGATAAGCTTTTTTTTTTTTTTTTTTTCATTTACTATTTCAAATATCAAAAAATAATTCATTGACCGTGGACTACTGTGGCACTGAAGATCAATTTTTCAGTTCAGGGGTCATAGCTTTTATCTACACACTAGAAAACTAGGGACAGTTTATAATTTATTTTAACATTTAAAAATGCAGTATTTTTCTGAACATACTGCAGCTCTAGTCATTCTTTCATAAAGTCTTCAAAAAATCAGGAGAATGTATAGGATGTTTTAGTACTGCAAAAGCAAGTTTGCTCAGATCATGGGATCCTTAAAATTCCCTGCAAGACTAATATGGTATTTTAACATAAGTTAACTCTAAAGGAAGTATTCCACCTCCATTATGTGCTGAGCCTGGCAGCTGTGCCAGGCTTTGTGTTTTAAAACCAGCTGTCTCTGTCTTAATGTAAGTTCTGTTCAAAGAGATATTAATCAGACTGGCTAGACTGTTGGGACTTAATGTTTCAGTACCTACTTTTTTATCTAGCCTTATAAACTTTATATTGAGATATAAATTAACACTTCAAGTGCTCTTTGCTTCTTTGACTCCTTGCCTGAGGGTGCCTTTAATTCTAAGCTGTCTGATGAGTTATACAAATGATGCATGCAAGAATGCCATCAGCTTTGATATGATGTTTATTTCTTCCTGTTAATGAAAAGATTTCCATTTTTCATGCATATTTCTTGTGGTTTAAGAAAATGCCATCTCTGTATTGCTTTAAGATTCACTATGATGGAAAGACTTTTTATTAAAACAATATTTTTCTCTAGTTTTAAGATTGGCACTTGCATCCTCTCACTCTGACAGTTTACATTAGTTTTCTGCATAATAGGATTGAAGCAGTGGAAGATTAACAGGAGGCAATCTAATTTAATGGTTGCAATTATAGTTGATGAAGAAATGTGTTAATCAGGAAAAATATAACTCTGATGACTTCCTATGTGAAAAAAAAAAACAGAAAATAAGGAAAAAATGGAGATGAGAAATCTGTGCTGGGTGATCTGCTCATCTGTATATCCACTTTTGTTTTAGAATAATATTTTAATATAGATATTCTTGCATAAAATTGCATTCTATAGTACGTAGGTTGTGTCAGCCTGATGGCTCAACCAGTAGAAAATGTTGAGAAGTTACTCAAATGTCTTCATTAACATCTGAATAGATACTGGTAGAATAAGAACAAACCACTCTGCTTACTAAATAATTTGTTTGTGTGGGGCACTCTTGCCTGCGTAACAGAAATGATTTGTGGGACTGCTTCTCCATTTCAGCTGCACTTTGATCCTACAAGTGTATGTAAGCATATGACAACTCAAGAAAACTGTAGGCAGGATATTGTTGACCATTATTTCTCAAATAGATATAAACTGCAATCTGCCTGATGCTCTAAAATGCAATGTAGCATTCAACAAGGTATTGCAGCCTCACAGACCAACCAATCTAAAACCTCAGGGAACTGCTGACTGTCCTCCTTTCTTGGGAGAGGTTGATGCATTTTCATAGAAAATTTATGTGGTAGTTATTATCAACACAACATGTCAGAAATAGCACAGGGAACATACTTCCTTATTTTTTCTCTTATTTCAGGAAATCAGAGAGAAGGGCCTGCCCTGACCCAAAGGATGACTCTCCCTTCCCAGATATCCTCAGTATCCCCAGCCACATGTATCATTCATCTAAACACACAAAAGCAGTGTCACTGTTTCTGCATCCCCCACCCTGGGACAGCAAAGGTCTCAATTTCTGCAGCATTCCTGCAGGTACCTCAGTGGATCCTGATTGGTGAACCAGCAGCTGCTGGCCTCACGTAAGACAGCAATCTCCTTCTCCCAGGGCTGTGAATATGAGGTGATTCTCAACTATAAAGCAAAACCCACTAATTTAGATCAGACCCAAATCCCCATCCCTCCCCCCCAAAAAAACAACCCAAAACAAACCAAAACAGAAGAAAAAAACAACCCAAACCTTCATTCCGCATTCAGATATTTTTCTACAAATTCATTCTGGGGGAAAGAAAGCATTTCTATCTCGGGGGAAATTTCAGTGAGTGACATAAGAAACAGAGGAGCATCAACAGTACACAAAACGAACATTGAACATTTTACATAAATATATGCAGTAGAACTGCATATTTTTGAGGATGGATTTTATTACTATGAAAACATATTGTTCATGTGTTATGTCTAGTCAGCTGCACACCTTCAGTGATGTATAACTCTGCGGAGCTCTTCCACCAGCTAAAGGTTCTCAGCTCTTACAAACAGGAGCATCCCTTCCCAGTACCATTCCCAGTTTCAGGCGCAATGTACTGCGTACTGTGGGTCTCCTCCAGTTGCCATCCTGTGGATTACAGGGTTAAGCAGGGACACACAGTAGGCATGAAAGCACTACTCTGGCATAGTCTCCCTCTTCCAGCCATGTAGAATGGTGAGCTCACAGGATTGCTAATGAGAAGGGTACCGCAGGGACAAAAGGGGCACAAGCCATTGCTTCTGTGAAGAAATTAATACACCCTACCTTTCTTTAGCACTTTAGCTGAGAAATAACAAACAACACTGCCCCTCAGTACCAGAGGCTTGAGGACCAGAATTAACATTCATCACTACTTTGTGCTGAGACTATATGACTTTTTGGCAAAATTCAAGATGCATGTTATCATTACCATCATTATCATCATCATCGTCATTGTCATCATCATCATTATCTTTTGAAGGACATGGAATTAATGGACTGAATGCTATGAGCAATAAACAACTCCTGATTTTAAACATGCTGAGTACCCTTTGAGGCAGAACTTTATTTCTTTATTACTTGCATCGCAACAGAAATATTTCTGTCAGCTGAAGAAGCTGAACAAGGACTTTTGTTTCAAGTGACCAACCACATATGACAAACAGACAACCTGCAGTGAAATGTTCACAGATATAAGATTTATATTCAGTGATTTAGTCATTATTTTGTGAACAGTTCTGAATAGCAAATATCTTTGTATGCTTCATGGTCCATTCACAAACAAACAAGTTAAATACAGTGGATAATATATTCATAGCAGATAACTCCCAAGACTTCCATGAGACATATTTTTAAACCTGATCACCTTACTATTTCTTAAAAGGGAAATCCTTGTAGGGAAACAAGTAAGACTTCAAGAGCATTCAAATGCATATCTTGCATTATCAACACAAAGCAACATTTTTTTCTAGTTTGCAGCACTTCAGTTCTTCCAGAAGACTCAATCTTCTGAACTCAAGAATTTCTGGAAGCAGCAAGTTATCTCATTACTTTCAGCATAGGGCTATTTTCTGGACCTAGAAGAAAAAAAATACTACTTAATTTCTAATCTTGGGCTTAGAAATAAGCAATAAAATAGAATCTGAGGCAAGATTTTCTTTCGCCTTTGGGTTTTGAAACAAATATAACCATTAGCCTTTTCTCACAGATGCAACAAGTACATATGATTTATTATCGCTGCTGGGCAATCCATCATGCTCCTATCTGTCCTCCTCCCCTGTGGTCCTCTCACTTTGAAATGTTCTCTCAGCACTCCCTCTTCTGTGCTTGACTCAGCCTGCTGCACCTTTTTATGAGCTAAGATCTTAATTGTTAAAATTGACTCTTAGAGCAGTTAATGCCATGGCCCCCGAGTGTTTGAAATATTTTTTGTGCCTTCAGGATATGTCTTGGAAAAGCAGACTTTGCAAATCCATTGTAATATAGTAGCCATTTTCCCCTGTTCTCCTAGGAAAATTATAATTGTTCTTTCCAAATGGTCTGGAAGTGAAACCTGAATGCTAATTTATTAGAGAACTATATTCATTCAGGATACAGAATAAATAGCAAAAGAATTCATTCAAAATTAATGTTGATTTCAAGCTCGGTTAGGAAACTGACTTTTAAGAAAATATGGGGTTGCATACCCCATTTTTCATCTATGGAAGATGTTTAGTTTAAAACTTTAATATAGAACAATAAGTCAATAAACTTGTTTTTCTGAGCAACTTTACACATGGAAATTCTTGATTTTTGTAATCAGGAAAAAGGAAAGAAAATACTCTATTAAAAAAAAAAAAAAAGGTAGCAAATTGGTTACAGAAATCAAAGTACACCTCTTACACATTCCAGTTCCATAAAGTAAAAAATAAAAAATAAATTGATAGTGACAATGTTAATATGAATAATGAAATTTTAAAAAGAAAGAAAGAAATGGAAATAAAAGAAATGAATAGAGAATATAAATGTGAGGAGAGATTCGGAACTTTAAAATGAGCTCACTGGAAACAGAAATGGAAAAACCATTGGACTGGAACGTTGAATGACAGGGATGGAAGAGGAAAGCATGGAAGAAACCTTGGTGTGCGCAAAACTGAAGTGCTTTTGGAAACACTAAAGTAGGAGGATATTAGCTGGCTCAACTCAGGACTTATTTTGAGTTATTAAGGAGAACAGAAGAGGTGATTATAAAAAGGTTCAGCTTTGTGGATAATATTTAAATGTTTTCCAGTACTGCAATACACAGCAGGAAAATCTATTGCTATTATGCTAAACACTGCATAATAATATGAAACTTTTCAAGGAAACTTTTCAACAGCTAATGTCTCTGGCAAGGGAAGGGGCTTAGGGCTGGGCCAAAAAAGTCTTCAAGAACAGAAACAACGGGGTATTTTATCAAGATGTGAGTTGTGGAATTAGAAATTATCAAAAAAACAACAGTTTGTATTATAATTTTCAGGCATGAGACAGAGATCGGAGGGAAAAAATACCTTTTTTTTTTTTTTTTAAATTTTAAATAGGACCAAGTCCAAACCAGCTCGTTACAGCTTGTTTGAGAGGTAGAACCAAAGCTGCTGTTTCTAACTCAGAAGCTCCTGACAGAACTCCTGATTTCTATGTCTCCCCCGTTGGAACATGACTAAAAACAGCAGCAGAGCTGGACATTTTCCTCTTGGCCTTCTCTTCCTCTGATTCTACCTTCTTCTTTTTTCAGCCATTTCTCTGGTTCCCCTGAGACACAAGGACTCGATCTAGGCCAGGGTTGTATGAGAACCAGCAAACAAGAACAAGTAACAAATAACATTGGTTGAACCAAATCCTGTTGCAATTCCAGATTTCTATATGCATCTAAAGAGGAAGACATAGCAAAGAGCCAGAAACAGAAAGGAGTTTTTCTGTTTATGCAGTATTTCACCGGCAGAAATTCATAGGGTGAGATTAATAAAGACATTAAAATATAGGTATTCTGTGTCATGATTACAGTTACAAATTTAAGCCATTTAATCTGTAATTTTTTTTTTATTTCCTATCCATCAGCATATTATAAAATGTTAGGCATTATGTGAAACAGTACTGCCTCATAAAGGAGTGAGCCAAGGAAGAGGGACTGAAAGGCTTTTATATGTCTATTTATTCTGACCACGAGAGCTGTGTTTTGAAGAGCATATAAGGACACTGCAATTTTCCCTCAAGGCTGTCTCAATTATTTTGCACAGGGCTCCATGGTGTAATATGGATCTGTCCCATGTGGCCTCCTTTTTGTGTCAATCCAGACAACCCGCGGCTGTCACATTTTATATGTGCTGACACTACAGATTTTTGGAAAAGCCATTGAAGGAATGGCCTGACACGCTGCCTGGGTATGGTGGTCAAAGAAATGTGGGTTTGGCCTGGTGTGGCAAACAAAGAAGAAGCTATCTGGAAAAGTCATTCTGTCTAGGAAATGAGAATAAATATTTTCTTTTAATTGTCATCAGGGAGGTCCATGCTGTGCTTTTGAATGACTGAAAATATTTTGATTGTTTTTCCACTCTAAAATAACAAAAAAAACCCAAACCAAACCAACCAACCAAACAAACAAAATCACTCTCTTCCTGACCTGGAGGATTTTTTAAATCACTTTATGAAAAAATTTTGGAGCCCCTGTGGGAAGCACTGGGAAGTGAGGAAAGATTAATGTTTCATTGCATTTCTAGGTGTCTGCAGGAAACATCTCTAAAATTACCTTATCTTATGAATAGTGCCTTTAAATGTTGTGTTAGTAGTATTCACATCACCAGGGATCAGGAGCAATTTCATTCCTACACCCCATTACAGATGATCAGGTCTAGCAGAATCTGAATCCCAGAAAAGGGAAAATATACTGTCAGCATCTAAACACCAAGCAGCATCACTGTGGCTCAGGCAGCAGCATTCACCCTCTGTATCCTTCCAGCAGCAGGTTGGCCTCACTTTACTTCTTTACACCTTCCTTTTTTCCTGCTGAGATCAGGGACGTGGGGACCATGGGACCAGCACCACATCTTCAGAGCAGGAACAGCCCTTTCCTACAGCAAGTGATCCTACGTCCCAGGGACCTGTGGGGTCACAGCACCATGCTGGAGGCAGCATGCTGGTAGACCAGGTCTTGAGGACAAATGAGACCAAATCATCTCAGCAACAAGTGGAGAGGCTTGAAAATGTCATCCTATCCACACCACAAACAATGAAACTTGTTGGCCATGTGTTGGCTTTTTTTTTTGCAAGTGGAGCTGTGAAAAATTGAAATGCTATTACTGACCATTATTGTGTACTCAGGCTGTTTTAAATTCTTTTTTTCATTGTATCATTCCTTTTTTCCTTAGAAAACTCCTTGCAACTTGTTGTCATAAAAAAGACAATTTCACACTCGTGGGGTGAAGCAAAAGGTGTTTATTGCCCAGACCCACGAGGTCCAGAATCTCCCAAAGGAGAAGGAAAAGAAAAAGGAAAAAAAAAGCACAAAAAAGGAAGGTCCCGGGACGGCGATAAGACTCTCCTGGCCACCGGTTGGTGGTCAGAGACAGGAGATCCCTCAGGCCGGGTGGTGAACTTAAGCTAGCCTTAAGTTCCAGGAAAAAAGATTTTAAGCGAAACCCATAAAAAAATGGGTAAGAGGCCCAGCACCCGACCCAGTCTCTGACTCCCTGCTAGTCAGAGAGACAGAGACACCAGGCACCCTGCACAGACCAGAGTCTGCAGCTGCTTGAGGTAAAGGCACCTGGAAAAAAAGCCTATCAGCCCCTGAGGGTGACCAAATTTATAAAGTTCTTGATGGGCTGGTCTGAATTAGTCTCTCCGCCCTCTTGCTCGCTGGTGATTGGGAATACTAATTAATGAGGTGGACTTCCCCACCAATAGATGGCTTGTGTCTAGGGGTAATTTGCAAAGGCGGGAAAGAGCCTCATTAGTATTCCACTTGAGGTGGGCGGAGAGGTGCAAACCTTCTATTTTTAGCTCGGGTGCTGCAGGGTGCCTTTAATATTGGGATGGGTGATGGGCTTACAGATTTACAATACAACATAAAAACTGAGTTTTACATAAATAAAATTACAAAGATAAAGGATTTTTAAAAAAGTACATAACTTCTGAACTCAGGGTTACATGGGTTCAACTGCTTTTCCATCTAAAGTCCCTTCAATCCCTTTTATTTTGCTCCAAACAACTTTAATATCCCAATGCTTTTACCCAGAAACATTACACTCTTAAAACATCTTTAAAACAGTCTCTTTTTTAACTTTTCAATCTATAACTTTATCAAAAATCCAAACTTTCAACTTTATTCAACAGGTATAACAATACAACAGTAATTATTAACTCCAACATGCGAAAAAATCACTTTATTTTCATTTATAACACTTGTTTATTTAAAATGCAACCGAATTTAAATTCAAATGCAGGGAGCTGTCCAACTGAGAAAGTACAATAACCCATTGATGTGGACATTGTACATAAAATGGTCACCCCATAAAGCTTTAGAAATTTTTCTTTTTCTGTTTGATCTACTGGCTTTCTCTGTACGTTTTCTGTTTTACTTTGTAGAGTTTATTTTCAGAGCTTAGCTGGAACTGACATAATGGACATTTAAAAACCTCAGGTACTAATTAACTTATTTACAAAGTGGCAAAGCCCTTGGAAAAACACTGTTAAAAAAATTTAACATTAAAATAGAATTTCCTACATGTTAGATATAATACCTTCAATGCATAAACACCTGGTCAGTTGAGAAGTTTGATTAATGCATCAGAAGAATTGACACACCTCTTCTGGTAGAATAGACTAGACCGGACTGGACTAAAATAGATTATTTCAGTTGAAAGGGTCCTACAAAAATCACTTAGTCCACTTTGGCCAAGGACTCACCACATTAAAGCTTCTTGTTAAGGACAATGTCCAAACACCTCAAACACTGAGAGTCTTGGGGCACCAAACATCTCCCTAGGAAGTTTGTTCCAGTGCTTGGTCTCCCTCTCAACACAGAAATGCTTCCTAATGACCAGTCTAAATATCCAGTTTTGCTACCTAGAAATATTTTTTTTAAATGTTTCTAATTACATATTTTTTCCCTTGTTACACTATGTTGTCTGCATGGCCTATCACATTCACTTACAAAGCTTTTGCAATCTGTAGTATTATGTATGTAAAGAAAAACCTATGAATGAGTAACTTAAATCTTGTAGGTATTTTTCACAATTCTTGGCTCTAATAAATTATAAATATTACTTTTCTTGGTTTTGTTTATATGTTTTGGTTTTTTTCAATCAAGGACACTGAGGTCAATTTAAAATTTTGTTTGGTTCTACTCTGAGCTCTGCTTTAATTATAATGTCCATCCTAAAAATGCTTTAGTCAGGGAGTATCTTTGTCATATGAAATACTAGAAATTTTATGATGTGTAAGAGCTATAAGATACTAAAATATTATAGTAATCAGTGTACTTCATTTTTTTTTTAAGCATTCTAGCTTGATAATACTTGATAAGATCATGTGAAATAGTGGGAAAAAAAAAAGCAAAAAAGCTTAAGAGAATATTTTCATAACCAATAGAGGGTGTTGTTTTTATTTAATTTTGAGCAAGCTTAGCTTGTTAATTATTTAAACTATTGTAATTATCCACCCTTTACCAAAAGGGTAAAATGGGAAAATCTCAATTGTTCTTCCTTCAAAGTAAGGTTTGCACTGAAAATGTGCTGTGTGTTTGTACTGATGATGCATAAATATTGCCTCTAATAGATAAAACTACAGGAGATGTTTAAAAGCACTCTGTGTTGGCCTAACTAGTGAATACAGCGAAAATATTTTCCAATAACTTCAATGCCTGCTGACTGGAGTCAATGCCAAGTGCTTTAGAAATTATTTCTTTCAGACTTTTTCCTACTAATAATTAATGCTCGTTACATCGGTTCTTATACTTCGCCATAAGAACCACCACTTCTGCTGCCTACTCAACAAAATGGTTTATTCAAATACATTTAAATTCATAATTTATTTGAATATATTTTCAGGGTGCTGCACCTCAGGAGCTTATTGGATTTATTTTCCACATAAGCTGTTGAATACCATGACATCCCCAAACTTGCAAACATACTTCTGCCTCTTAAATCTGATGGAATGCTACCACCACTAGGCATGATTTCTGTCACATACTGTCTGGAGCAATGGACTAACCTAAGTCAGTCAGCTCCTCTCTCGTTCTCCCACACCTGAATTGTCTTTTGAAGTAATACCTGAGTTTTAGTGTTCTTGTCTATAGAACTTTCGAAGCTAGAAACATCTGTTTGTTTCAAAGTTCATACAAATGCTTGTTTAGAAGGAATTTAAAACATATTTTTCCAAATAATGTGTTTTATATTTCCTTTAAAAATTGAAAACCAAAATCAAAATATTTGTACATTGCTGCTGTAAAAATATTGCATTTTTTTAATGAAAACATGTTTCCAAAATAACAACATTTTCCTTAATCTTACATGGAAATAAAGTTTATTTACTGACTAGCTTTCTATTAAATTCCTCCCAGAGGTCAGCATGTCACAGTTTGAAACAGATGAGGTGGTGGACAGCAAGTGGGGTCCAGAGAGAAGAGGTTATCTCCTGCAATGAGAAGTACATTAATGCCCTCTCATGTCATACCCAGCATTTGTTTTAGTATCAGGGGCTTTAGCACCACCTGTAATCTCACATCTGATGAGGTATCAGAAGCTCTAAAAATTCTGAGCAAAATAAGGCTGGTTCTTCAACACAAGTCATAGGAGTTTCCAAACATTTTTAGCACACATGTTTTCAATAGGAGGAGATAGAAGCACTTCCAGATTACAGTGAATGCTTAAAGGAAGCCCTGGAATGTCTTTTTTTTTCAGAGATACTTATGCAGTAGGTGCTTTACAGAATTTTTTACAGTTTGAAGAATCAGGCAGTAAGGAAAAAAAAGGTGAGGTTTTCTGAAGGATAATTAAAATATCATGTAACAACTTTCATAATAAAACAGTGACTTAACTGCTTTATCATTGCTATTAATTCTGCTCAACTGCCTGAAAAATATAATTCATGTTTTCTCATACACCAATAATTTGTTTTTTAATTAATATGCAATATTTTTTCTTTTTAATGAACCTATAACTAATGATTTTTGATAAATAAGAAAATAAGAAATATTATTAAAAATATAAGTGGAAACGTATATACAAATATAAGTGGGTTTTTTCAGTCAGAGACCAAGTTTTTAAAAGTGCCAACAAGTCAAGAAAGTGTGGTCACTGTTTCTTCATTGCAAAGGACCAGAGTTGTCACAGATCCCTGTGACAACGCCCTGCACCTTCTGCCAGAGGGAGCATAGTCCACCACACTGCAGGTGGTGTTGCTTTTAGCAACCCAAGGAGGGGAGAATTCCTGCCTACCTGATACTTTGAGGAGAAGCCGTGAGGTGAAACATCAGCCTCCTCAGCAACGAGCACCATTCACTAGAAGCACCTTTTTTCCTGAACTTCAGAAAATGAGGAAAAGGTGAAAGTGTCTGTATGTGCAAAGTTACAGAACCACCTGGCGGACAGCATCTGAAAGGTAAATTTAGAATGATTAAAACATATTGTCTGTCTACCCCTTCAAGCTCCTGGTCTTTCTTATTTCACTCTGGGAGCAGGCATAGGAAATTATACACAAGATAAAAAGGATGGATGACAGTCCCTTGGCATCACTTTCTTTATTCAGCTAGAGATGCTGAGAGATCATTGTTACAGTAAGACACTGGAAAACAATATTTTGTGGCTATGGTTTGTAAATATTGAAGAGGAGAGTGGTAAATATGTTCTCTATTAAATTCTAAGTAGGCTCCTTCTTTCTTATTTTTTCCCTCTTCCCAGCTTGTGAGGCACATGAAGTCTGTAAAGGAACAGAACGCTCTGACCATACCTCATATGTAATCTGCCCAGAGAAAAAGAAGCCAAATTGTTCGAGGTCACACCAGAGGCTCTTCAGTCAGTGGGAAGGTTCCTCTGCAGCTGTGGGTGTGATCCAGGCTCAGCAGCAGCGAACAGAGCCCCATGGATGCAGTGTCACACTTTAAAAGCATTCTTCCACTAATTTCCTGTGGCCTTTCCAGATGTGATCATCACATTCCTCACCTGAAGTTGTGTATGTCACCAAATTGGCTCTTATAGAGATTAAGCTATGCCTGTTAGCTGTTTCCAGAGGACAGAAAGACATTCCAGCCTACCAGCTCCTTCTCTTCCCCTGACCCCCCCCTCCCCCCACCTTCTCTGGAACCCTGATTCAAAAAGTATCTTTTGTTTAGCTTTTAAACCTTTTCAGAAGCCATTGGAAGCTGCTCACTGCTAAAAACAGCTCAGGAAAAGACACAGGACACTGATTTTCAATTTTGTTTGACCAAAATTTGGAGGCAAGTTTTGCACACAACTTAGACTGACAACATATTTGGAACCAAGAAGGAACTGTTTCCCCTGCCTAGGCAAAAATTAACTTTTTCCCCTGTTAGGAAAGAACAGCCTGATTCTTGAAAAAAAATCGCAACTGCATGAGATCTTGGTTTCTGGCTATGTTTTCATGTTCTCCTGCTCTCTGAAGGTAGTTCTTGGCCCTGCATCATATCTTGTGCATGTACTGCAAAATTAGCTCAACTCTTGTAGTCTCTGCTGTTCCTGGAAGATGTAATAGGGACTCTCTGTGCATCCTTCTGGTTTACACTTCTACCCATTGCTGCCTGCACTTGTAGAGGAGTTGACTTATTAAGACATTATCCCTTCTAAATTAATATTCTTGTGTGAATGGGAAAAAAAAAGATTTGTTTCTTAAAGCTTGTCATTTTAATCAAAACATAAATTTCTATTAAGTTTATAGCAGAAAGGTATCTAAGGAGAAGGATCTTTATAATCAAAGCTGCAGAGAAAAATGGAAAACTGTGGCATCTCAGCTTCAGAACAGATGTTTGAGGACACTTTCAATTTGTGCAGCATTTTTATAGTCTCATTTTCCTTCAAGTGCACAACTAAAAGAAATTTTAAGTTGTTACACATAAATAGTTGTCCTTCCTCAGACTGCTCTAGTTATTGTTCTCCTGTCAATACTTGTCAAGGTTTGGCAAGCTGAACTTTAGCATGAAAACAAGTGAGGATGTCCTTCTTCCAGACATGCTAAATTCAATTTATACTTCATCCTGAAGCAGCCCCAGGAGCCATATGGTGCTGAGAAGACCACGCTCAGTAGTGCCCTTTAGGGCACTGATTTTGCTCAAAGGCCAATTGAGCCTTCACCAGAGCAAGAGCCCTTACTGGAGTGTTTGAAATGCTCTGCTAATATGAATTTAGTTGCATTTTATTCTGAAAGTACAAAAAGTCAAGCAAACTCAGAACAATCACTACAAAATATTTTAATGTGATAGTTTCAATTTTTTTTTTTTTATTCCAAGGGCCAGCAGCCACTAGATCCCTAATTCTTCAAATCATTGGAGTTGAAAAGTCTGCTACTGCCCTGGGGTCTTTCAGGTGTGAAAGAAAATTATCTAGCCTCTCTTGAAAGCTCAAATCCCAAACCCAGGTGCCTGTCCCTGGGATCTTGCTCTCCCAGGCATTGTACCTTGTGGTTTGCTACCTTAAGAGACAATCACTGAATGTATCATTGACAACCTACAAAATGAAAGGATTTAATATTGCTTTAAGACAAAAAACTCATGCCAAGCAATGCTCCTCTTCCCTATTTTCCATGCTATGGAAGAATAATTTACCAGCATTTCCTGAAAGTTTCTTCCTCACTGCTCCCTGGTAAGTCACAGCGAGATACACTCTTTACACCTGACATATCTTATTCTGTTTTTGGTGATCTTTCATTCTTTTCTTTCTTCCAGTCTTACAAAAGGTAAGAAAAAATCATAGCGGACAAATTTCACAAACCCTTGGAGTGCTATATATGCATGTGTATGCTAAATTTCATCCTATACATTCCGAAGGTATCTTCTCACAAATCTTTGTGGGACGCCTCTCTTCTGATTTTGTTTTTTTCAGCTATTACAGGTTACCCTGGACCTGTTACCAGAGCAATTGAATAAGTAAAGTTTTCTTAATGCAGCTAAACAGGACACTGATGGGACAGAACGCAGCTCTTGTTTAGTACATCAAATATTTTCTGTGTTAGTGGCAAGGAAGAGAAATAATTGCCTGCAAAAAATCTCAGGCAATCCTCAAGTGAGAACTTATATATTTAACATATTGTAATAACTGAAAATTCTAGGAAGATGTTTATGATCCAGGAAAGACTTTTAAAAGCCTCTAATCTGATATGTCTATTTCCTTCTCCCAGTTTGTGCTTGACTCCTATTAAAGTTATATGCAAACTGAAAAAGGCTAACCTGAAAAGGATTACTTTTTATTATATGTCCTCCAAAATTTCACAAGTTTTATGACTTTCCCGATTAAAATTCTGAAAAGATGCTTAAATGCATTTCATGTTCTGCGTTATAATTGTTCTTCATAAATTGAAAGCCTCAATTCCTCCTGTAAATTCAAAGCTGCAGTTCCTCCTGTAAATTCCTCCTTCCCCTTATTTGGGATTGCACGTCTTTAAGCAGAATACTACTTAAACTGAAAGTGAAATTCTGCTTAGGATTAGCTTTAGAAACTAATTCACCATCTGTGGATTTGTGAAATGTCATTTTTATGAGGAAGAGAAGGAATCTTGAATGTTTTTTCATACCAGAGGGGCACAGAGGGTGCAAAAATCAGCTGTGGTTAGAATAAGGGTGTTTAGTTTCAGATAAGGGAAGAAAAAGAAAAAAATTGTTATCATGAAAAATATGTAGTATACGGACAAATTTAACTGGATATGTGGAAAATGTTTCTAATGAGTGCAGAGCATTGAAATGACTATTCAAGGTCTTTAGGAAAGTTAAAAAAAACATGTAAGAGGAAAAATAGATCTGCCTGGGTGGGAAACTCTCAATGTCCCTTCCAGCGTTATGATTTATGATGTTTATTTGCAGTAATAAATCTAATTTAATCTCACAACCCTTACTATGTCTCATTCATTCTGTCTGTGATATTTGTCACTTTTTGTCTTCCTTCACATCTCAAAATTCTCAGCTATTCCAATGAGCTGTTATCTGTTTAGAGGTTCATAATTCACAAAATCTCTTTCTTCCCCTGTTTGTCTGTGGCAACATATTTTTAAAATCTCCTTTTATGTGTTAACCTAGCCCATTTTATCTTACAACCTGCCATACATATTTGTCTTGGTTTTGTCTGTATTCCACACAAGTAAGTCTCCCCTTCATTTGTGCTGTGGAAAATTACTTGCATCAAAAACAAAATCCAGCATCACTGTGAAACTGAGGTCACAGAATTTTTGGTTTACTCTAGGGAGGGTTTTTTTAGCCATCTATGTGTGGGTCCTTGGGCAACTTCCAAAACTACTCCTAAGGGGTCTGGGAAAGATAATAAAAGCAAACAAACCTAACTATAGACAGTAGACATCCATATACAGGGATGTACAAGGGATGTTTCAGGAGATTTTCAAATTAAAATATGTTACTTGAGAATAATACATGCAATTTTAATTTTTATTTGTGAATATTTTGGTCCAATTTCCAATAGATCTTTAACCATGACAGTCCCTCATGATTTAGCAGGACAGGTACAGTCATGAGACACCTATTGTGGGAATTGGATGAGACCAATCTGGGTCTTGCATTATAGACCTAAGATGACCTTATTTCACACAAAAAAGATCTGACTTATGCCAGACAACAGGAGAGGGAAATTATTTTCCAGCAATCTGAGTTATTATCTTTCAGCCTGAACCAAAAAGAAAATATAACACTTCAAAACAGCATCTTTATAATGAACCAAAATAAAAACAAACCAAACCAAACAAAACCAAACTAGACCAAACCAAACAAAACAAAACACAAACAAACAAACAAGAAAACACCAAACCCCCCTCAAAAAACAAAGCAAAAAAAAAAAACAACAAAACAAAACAATTTCTGTAGGTGTTTACAGCAGATTGTATTAAGCCATAAGGACGGATTCATGGGGTTAAGTGTATGTCATTTAAGTTTCAGTGCTGACAGCAGGTTTTCCTAGTTCCCTCTGGGTTATGGCAGGAGTGTAGCAGGATGGTCTACCTGGAATGTGCTTAAGGATCTCAACACATGCTCAAGGTTATCACTGATGGACTGAGAGGGGCATTACACTTTTGGTGTTGAATGGAACCAAAACCGTCTGTCACATCCACCACAAATCAACATCCTAATAACGCAGCAAAGATTTGGCAGATAAGCTGCTGAACTGACCTGGAGGTCTGTGACTGGCAGTCAACACCTTTGCGCTATAAAAGTCCAGTCCACTTACCATAGAGTATCTCCTTCCAACGTATTCCTCCTTGGAGTGCGTGGAGATTCTGCCATTGGGGTTTGGGAACACCCAACAAGGATATTCCTCGAAGTTAAGAGAAAGGGATTAGCCCATGTTTATTGGTATTGTTGAGTTACATCAGTCTCTGATCATTGTTTCTTTTTTCTAGCTTTAATGCAATTGCTTTAATATTGCTTTGATATGGTGCATTATCCTATCTTATAGTATAATTGTAATTTTAGCTTTTATACTGCATAGTTAATAATTCTGATTGAGTTCTTTTTGTCTAATAACTTATCATAATAAGTAATTATTTTTTTAATGTAAATATATCTGATTTTCCATCATTAAAACCTGCAAGATGAAGCTTTAAAACTTAAGCTGTTGGCAAAGTCTGGGGCTAGGACAGGGTCCAGCTGTACCCAGGCTCCTCTCTCTTTTCTTTACCCACTCCAACCTGTGACAGAGGCCAAGGATGTCTGCCTTTCTTGGGTCCCCTAAATAAGATGCCTGATCTTTATACAACTAATGGTATCTGACATGGAGGAGTTGTGTGGAAGTAAGAAGCCACAGAAGCTGACTTTACAGATAAACAAAAGCTTGAATTAGCACAGTGAGACTCTGTGCATCGCTACCATCAAAGCCATAAATGTGCATTTCTGACTGCATATGGAGATATTAGGACAGCCAGAACACTGAGGTTTTCAGTCCTATTCTCAAGGTTATTATTAATGGAAAACAAGAACATGAGTTCTGTCCTGAAATCCAGCTATGAAACATCCAAGAATACACAAAGAATAAAGATTTTATACCTGCTGAGTTAAGCATTAGTAATTCATGTCTTCTCGTACAACAAAAAAATTTAATTTCCAAAAACCCAAGTTGGAAGTTGAACTGCTAAAGTTTTCATGGAGTTTTCAAAGACATAACTAACCATTGTTATTGTTCTTGAAATAAAAAAATTATTTCTTTGAAACCATATTCTTAAAATAAGCTGCTGTCTCCTAGTCACAATTAAGATTTTAAAGTATGCCAATTAGACTGCGACTTGTTCTTAAGAGATTTTGATTGCACTTCTGAGAAAAGTAATGTGGGAATCAAGTCAATTCTCAGAAGAGGCTCAAGAAGCTTTTAAAATAATTTTTGTGATGCATGAAAGCATAATCTAAATAGAGCTGTGTTTTCACATAAGGTCTTTTTCCTTAATGTATGATGTATTAAGCAATACTACTCATAGTTCAAAGAATTTTAAGAGGCACCAATAAGTTTGTTTAAAAGGTGGTAGGAAATAAAACACCCGCTTGAATTCTTTCTACAGAACAAACATCCCTGTAAAACTTTTTTTCTTCCACCTTTCAGGTAACAGGTTTTAACTGCTGGTATTTTCACTTTAGATTGCATGAGCTTAAGTGCATGTGAATATATTTGCACTGTAAGGGTGAAGCTTTTCAAGGGCCATAACCATTTAAACTTTTACTCTAAGTAGGTAGAGAGGATCAAGATGGAAAGAAGGACTAATGACATCAAGAGTTCAGCCTTTCCAGCTGCAAGAGAGCCTGGAGGCTCAGCAGGTACGAAGGCCTCTCTCTCCAGCCAGTGCTCCTCCAAAAGGCAGATCGGGAGGCAGCAGATCACAGCACTACCATTTCCTAGCTGACAGGACTTCAGGAAACTCTCTGGTTTTGTTTTCCAGCCAAAACACAAACTGTTTTCTGTGTGTGGAGACTGGTTTTTTTGTCAGCAGCTTACACGCAAGGTATAAGGAACTTCACATGGAAAAGATGTTTTTAAAATGTCTACCCATGTTATTTAAAAATAGCTGGGAGCACATGGCTTTTCCTTTCCAGGTTCTGTGAATAAAATTCACCAAAGTGAATGAAATAACCTGAAAGTGGGTGCAGAATTATAGTACAATACAAATGTCATGAGTCACAAAAAGATGTAAGAAGTTTTATGGTGACATTGTAAAGGGTGGTGGCCATAAAGTCCTTATGCAGCTATTCCCCTCTGAACTACCAAAGGTCTCAGAATAGTACAACACACCACAAACCTTCCCCAATTATAAACTTGGCCTAAAGAAACACTTTACTTTGGATTAATTCTTCCTAATAGTGAATAATATCCACTTGGCTCAGCAGTCTCACTAACAGCGTGAGCTCACAGGACCCTCTGCTCTCACCGTCCCTCTCCTCACTGCCTTCTCACAGCCCTGCATCCTTTCAGCCCTGCAGTCCACATTGGTGCAGAGGAGTGGTGCTGTGCCTGGACTTTGGCCTCCGTTTCAATTTTCATCCATTCTTAGCCCATCTCTCAGATAGTTTTTATAATTAATATCAAAATCAATGTAAAAAGTAGAGCTAGAAAATATTTCACATGTCATTCCTTCCAATGCCAAAGTTTCTGACATAACAGAATAGCCCTGAAAATTTAATACTTTATCCTCTGTAGGAGCATTAAGGAGTTCCCCCTAGTAAAACATAGCTGGCAATTTGGCCATAATGGAGTCCTGAAGGATTATAGAAATAGCTGTATTATCATGTGCAAATATTCAATTGCTATTTGCATGAATTTTTTAATTAAGCTGCCATTAAGAATTACAAACAAATCTGAATGCATTGCTGTGATACTCCATGGAAGAGACAGAGAATATGGGAAATAAAAGCTGTCTTGTGCTGAGGATAAATTTCTGAAATAAAACATCCAATATCTCATGCCAGAAAAATTAAATAAGGCAGCAAACAGGCAGCAGAATGTTACAGCCCAAACATGTATTCTTATTCAAATCTAGGGTATGTTGGTTCAGTGCAAAGATCTATTAGGAAAATAAAGAGATAGGAGAAACCCCCGTGAAATGCAAAGTATGGGAAAACAAGTCACAAACTAACTATGATGTCTTAAAAAAATATTTCTATAGAAGCCTTTCTTCTTTTTCTTTTATTTTCTAGTATCTGTTTTGCACAAATTGATTAATACAGGTAATTTAAAATAATTAAATAAATTTGAAATAAATATTGGAACTAAATACAGGTATGGCTTTCAACCAGTCTTAATAGTTAGTTGATATCATGGTAACACATGCACTACTAAGACTCTTACTACATGTCTTCCCATCTGTGTTTTGTTTAAGTTACTATTTGTTTCCTGTTCTGGTAAAGATTTACTCTGTTTCCATCCTGAATGTGCTGTTCCAATTAAAAATACACTGAATTTATATTTACCTTTGTTACAGGAAATGGGTTGATACTTCAGTTCTCTCATTAATTTTTAAATTATCTTTATAAGGAGTATTAGTTTTTTCAGTTTTTTTTCTGAGACCATACTGTCTACATTTAATTACAGATGTAATTTTTACCTCATTATTTTGAAATTTGGTCTTTTGGAAACAGATTTCCAACTTTTCTCCTTTTTTCAGGGTATTTTTACATGATTATAATTCACTTATTTTCCACAGCTCTGACCAACAGCATTTTGTTTGAGGTCAATCAAACCCCAGTATCTGTACAAAGGAGCCAGCTATTTACAGGCAAACATGGGCAGCATTCCACCACTTCACAAAAGAGAAAAGATCACTGCCTCTGTTAATCTCCTTTCCCAGTTTATTCAAGTGGAATTTCAATTAATTTTGCTTTACTCAGTTAACTCTTGCTTGGGGTAACAGATTTGTCCCTAATAAGGCTCATGCGAGTGAGTGGCAATGTGGAAGGATGATGCAGTGTGTGCAGTATTTATTTTAGCATTGAAGGAAAATTCAGTTTAAAAAAATGTGGCTTGTATTAAGTGCTGGTAATGGCAGAAGACAGGACTATTTTTTGACCTCCTGTTAGTTCCACTGTTGTGTGCCAGCTACTGGGAATTTCATCTCCTTAGCCTTGA
Source organism: Acanthiza pusilla (assembly GCA_036630365.1). Classification (NCBI taxonomy): domain Eukaryota; kingdom Metazoa; phylum Chordata; class Aves; order Passeriformes; family Acanthizidae; genus Acanthiza; species Acanthiza pusilla. The sequence continues at coordinate 310,585 of JAXCHO010000017.1, forward strand.
ATTTCCTTCTAGTCCCTTGATTTCGGTGTCCAGGTGGAGCACAGCAGCGTCAGAAGAAGGCTGCTAATCAGGTTGTGCCAGCCTCAGAGCTGCTGGAAACATCGGGACTGGGGCTGGAGCCTGCAGGGACAGCCAGAGCTGCCTGTGGGGCTGGGCACCCTGGGCAGCTGCCCCGCCTGGCAAAGCCTTCTCTGGACACGAGATTTAATCCTAACAAGTGAATGGCAGCAATGTGAATTATTGCAGTGACCTTTTGGAAACTACGAACGTCAGAAGGAGAGCTATATTTTATGGGTGAAGTCAGGGCTATTTCAGAGCTGGAAGAGGTGAAGCACCTGCCTGGTTCAGATATTCCTGATGTTATAGTGCCTTCTGTTTGGGCAAAAGAGCACACCACCATCTGCTACCCTCTTTAAAAGTTACAGCATCTGCTTTCCAGATGTGCTGCCAGTGCATCTGGCAGTGAAGTGAAGCCCACCCAGGCCCCTCCATCAGGAGCAGGTGCTGCCAGAAGCTGCGGTGCAGTCTCAGGGATGTGGCAGGAACAGCAAAGCACCAATTCTGCCCTCCTGTAAACACCTTCAGGAACCAAAAGCTCTTCGTGATAGAGAAATACATATTTTCTGATCCATGCTACATGACAGAACACAATGAGAAATTATTTTATTTGATATTCTATAAATTTCTATTCTACAGGTCTAAGCCAATTAGAAGCTGTGAATAACCTAATTTTCTTCTAAGAGAAGTAAGCAAAAGACCATTTGTAGCCTTTTATTTACAGCATTCCCAAAAAGCTCTCTGCTTTACCTGCATGAGCAGTCCCACTAAAATTCTCCAGGCAGTTTGCAGGCATATAGGATCAGCCTCAAACTCAGTGTTTGCAGAACCCCTTTGACAGCAAGGGACACCAAAGGGTTAGGAGATAATTTTTTGCATCAGTTCACGTAAGTCATGCAGTTCTGGTGGAATTTGATGCATTTCGAAGCATTTCATAAAATCACAGATTCTTTAAGTTTGGAATATACCTTTAAGATCATCAAGTCCAACCATCAACCCAGCACCACCCCCGTGTTCACCACATCCTCAAGCACCACACCCACAAGTTTTTTTGAACACTTCCAGGATGGTGACTCCACCGCTTCCCAGAGCAACCTGTTCCAATGCTTTATAACCCTTTACGTAGAAAATTCTTTCCTAATATCTAATCTAAGCCTACCCTGATGCAACTAGAGGCCATTTTCTCTTGTCTTGTCATCAAAATCCTGTTTTCATTTGAAAACAGAATAATTAAGATGCAGAAGTACCTGTATGTGAACATTTTTTATTACAAGCTTTCTTTATTGTTTTAGAGAAAAAAACATATTCACATTTTTTGTATGAGCAAAAATAGCTGTGGTACGGCATGACCTTTGAATACTGTGAAACAATGATTATGAGAAGAAAAAAACCACAATCATTTAATTAGTTGCAGTTTTCTATACTTCCTTAAATCAAACATGTTTTTATTCCAGCTATGAATAAAGATTAGGTGGGCACTCATTTGATGTCATCGTTTCAGCCTTTCGTAATGAGCAGACGTATTTTCAGTGCAATTAAAGATTTTTTTTTTCTTTTGAAGTTTTTATAGTAGGTAAGAAAATAGAACAAAAAACATCACTTTCAAAAACGCTGTGGCACATTTTAATTCAACAGCTGTATAGCGAACATGTTGCACATGTTCAGGCAACAGCAACATGTTAATACATCCCATTAATTCCCTTCCCCTGAGGTCTTTGCTGACTGTTTGACTGACAAAGTTCAGCTTTTATTAGTTATGACAGATCAGGCTTTGGTTTTCCCCTCTCTTGGGAAATGCCATCCTGTTACTTTAAGGTGAATTGCTCAGTTCAAGTGACAAAACCGCCTTAAGTTCTCATGCCAATTAATGCAGGGCACCTTTTTTAGTCAAGCAGTTTCACACTTTCCCTGACAGTAAGGTTATATTCATTATGAAAAAAAAACAAAACGAAGACAGTAGACGTGATGGACAAGGATCCTCTAGGGATTCAGTCCAAAACACCTGGAACACCCTGCTTCCCTAGCTTCAAAAATATGCATGTCAGCAAGATGAGCAAACAACATTTCCTTTCCCCTTCTCTTTTAACTTGTTTGGTCTTCGTTATTTTCAGTATAATTCCTCTGCAAATACTTAGACATCCAGCCACTACAGTGCAGATGGGTGCAGCTGGGAAGTCCCAGTTCGAGATGTTTCTGCCCTGCGTTTGCTTCCCCCTCCTGCCACACGTGTACCTACAGGCTCGCCCAAACAGCTGGGCCAGAATATTGAGCAGGAGAATAAAAAAACCAACCTTATCTAATCGTGGCTTTCTGAAAACCCATTTCTACAAATAAAGGAGTATAGATTGTGCTTGAAATCCCCAAACTGTGGATTACTAAAAGCTGCTCTGGGACAAGTAAGAGAAATGAGATTGTCCTTGTACGTGACAATGGGCAGGCATCAACAGTGAATCAAAGCTGGAATATTCTGTTCTCTTTTTTTTTTTTTTTTTAAGACCTGATAAGTTTCAGTCCTCAATTGCACTGATTAGTTGAAATAATTTTGTGTCCTGGGAAACTTTCAGAATTTTTCTTTTTAGCCCCACTACTGCTTTACTTCACATTTGTAATACTTAATGTAATAGATTTATATTTTTTCCATTAGTAAAACTGATAATTAAGCAATTGATCCTGTAGAGCACCTTGTAACACCTGATGTTAACTTCCCACAATTTAAAAAAATGGACTGTGCACAGCTTTTCACGGCTGAGCTGCTTTAAAGGCATTGAGAGTACATTTCTCACCATGAGATCACTTCATAGAGTGTTTAAATGAATTTTATTATTGGCTTTCTTTTAAATATTCACAATTTATATTGTCCTTTTTCCCACTGACTTCCATTATTTTCATATGCTCAAAAATTGTAGTAAGTTAGAGGTGTATGGTTTTTTAAAGTAAGTATTGCTGCTGTATGTCTGAATTACCACAAATCTGTGAAAATTGAATAATTTTGTTTTTAAAGATCAATTTTATTGCTGAGATAAGTCTTAATTTTCTGCAGTTCTCTGAAACATCAGCTCTGATTTTTCAAAACATATATATATAATGCTTTCTAACTTCTTGATCTTCAGCAAGTGGAACGATATTAGTATTATATTCATCATGAAAAGTAGTATTATAGTTTATTTATGGGAGAATCAAAATAAGAATGACAACCAGTCAAAGAACAAACATTTGAAATACAGTGTGGGAGCACCGCACTGCTCTGTCTCACTGGTGACTGGTGAGAAATTCCTTTCCATTGAGCCATTAATGGCTCATACATGCCTGAATTATTTCAGAAGTTTACTAAAATGTTAATTATGTTTTTAAAAAGCTCTATCTGTCTTATGAATGTTAAGGGTCTTTCAAAGTGATACATGTTCTTGGGGGAAATGCAGTCAAAGCCAGAAAAAATAAAAATGCTGCCCAAGCCCTGTGAATCCTCAAAATTATTCACTTGTCTTCAAAATTATTTATAAACATGAAAATCCACTATTAGAAAGTTCTTGGAAAAATCACAAGAGATTTGTGCCAGAATAAAACCAGACTGTTACCTGTCCTGTGCTGGCACACTCCTGTCAGTCATCTTTGCCAGTTTTTCCTACTCTAGGACATGCCATCAGGGGTGTCACAAAGCTCGCACAATAGTGTCTATATTTTTCTTGTCAATGCAAGAAAAATAATCATAGAACCATTAAGGCTGGAAAAGACCTTTAAGATCAAGTGCAACCTAACATGGCAAGGTCCACGGCTAAACCAAGTTCCCGTGGAAAGTATAAATTAATCTTCAGCCAAGTGCGCCAGATGTAGGTAGTCAGGGTAAGTTTTACTCGTATAGCCTGCCCAGCTCAGCATTCATGACCAGCTTCCCTCAAGAGTCATCAGGGCTGTTCGAGTTCAGGACAGAAATTTCATCCACAAATAAAGGCTGCGAGGAGCAGGAGCTTCAACCTCTGTGTTTTCCACAGACACAGCACCTACTGTATTTGGCATTCTCTCAGAAGAGGGAATGTGCGAAGTGGCACCACATATTTCAGTCCCAGTGGCATTCTCATGACCTGAAACCTTTGGTCTTGAGACCTATTCCACTCTGACTGGCCACAAGTGATAGGAAAACATTAGCTGTCATCCATGTTCTCAGAGCCATGGTCAGTACCTGGTCTTCTCTTAGACTGGTATTTTATGTCAGATCTCACATGGGGCTTGCCCCATTTAAAAGAAGGAAACATACAAAGAATTAGTAATTGGGAGGGGAAAGGTAGAATGCCACGTCAGGGCTTGTAGAGCTTGGATTGTGGTATGTCTGAGAGCAGAAAAATCCCATTCTTGCATGACCAAGGAAAATGTAATCAGCAAAAGTACTGGAAATAATCTTGCTTAATTACATATTTATACAATGGAGAGAAATGGCATTGGAGTTGTTCCAGGGTTTTGGTTACATAATACGTGCTTAACAAAACTGTCTAATTAGAACTGCACATATTTACTCAAGAGATATAAAAGGCTTCAAAGAAGACCTTTCATCCTCCAGGAAAGATTTTTTAAAAAATTAATCATTTACTATTGCCCCAAAATCTGTTGACTTTCAGTTTATAAATATAGGAACTGAATATTATTTAATATTATATAATAATGTTCTCCAAGTCTCTTAATTATTGGTTTCAACCAATAATATCTTGGAACTGAATTTTGAGTGGGATATGCCTTCTCAAACAGACAAAAATAGACCACAAGAACTTCAAATTTTTCCTTTCTCACAGGATAACTGCTGGATGCAGCCTTACCTCCTGAAGAATCAAAATACCTGCATGTATTAACATACATGGGGTGTGATGGCTTCTTGGATGACAGAGCTTGTTGTAACGGGAGGTCTTCAAAATAAAAACAAAATCCAAACATAACTGTTAACACTAGAGCAGCAGAGGTAAATAGGAAAAGTCCATCCTGACGAAAAACAAAATAAGTCATGATTTTTAGGCTTCCCTTCTGAGTATAGGCAAGAAGACAAAATCCTGAAACGGACTGAGTTTCAAACAGATATTATTTTGGACATATGGAAACAACCTTAGAGGACAGGTTTCTGGAACATTTTGCTTTGTTCTTACAGCCAAATATAATCTTTCCTTCCATCCTTCCAATGGGCTTCCTGCTTCATCCCCCACCCTCTGGGCACTCCACTGCACAGTGCAAAGGGCCAGCAGCCTCTCATTGCTGCCCATATTTCTGCTTTTTTTCCCCTTCCCTGCCCCTGTCACAGAACACAAGTAAGAGAGCAGTCTCCTAGCCCTTTCACCTGGACACTCACAGTGCCTTGGAACCTCACAGCCACTGCTCTTCTCCTCAGTGGCACCTCCTGGGCTCAGCCCTCAGACACAGCAGCCAGTGTTCTCTCCTTGATGCTGGAATGCTGAGAAAGCTGCACCCCAGCTTTGAGGTCAGGACACCTCCAGCACAGGAGGAAAGTGGGGTATCAGGCAAGACAGAAGTTTCCTCACCTCCTGGGGAGTCAGGAAGGCTCAGGGAGAAACTGAGGCATCCTGCCCTTTGGCCTGATTCCCACTGTAAAATTCACAAGATGGTCTAATTTCCATGGAACCAGTATTTTCTGATTTGAGAGCTGCTCTATCAATAACTCCTCTTTTTCTTCAACCATCTCTTGTCCTGAGACAATTTTAATGAGGTTTTCTAGAAGCATCATGTCCTCCACACATCAAGCATGGACACAAAGCTGCACCACTGACTTATCATATGCAGTGCAAAATATCTAAGCACAGCAGGGCTTTAGAAGGAGCTCAGGGAGCAAGTGCTTGTATATTCTGTCATGATGAATTCCAGCTGAACAGCAACTTCATTTTGTTAGTACAAAAGCACTCTTTAGTAAACAGGACTTCCACACAACTGACAGGACTACACATTAAATCAAAATTTTTCTTCTAGAATGTGTACAATAGTGTCTTCAAAGTCAGCAATGATAACAATGGTACACAGGCTTGAGATGGTTGGTCTGTGTGTTCTCACCAGAGACCAGAGATAAACTATACCCAAGACAGAAGAAAACTGCCTTTTGCAAAAGGCATTAGCAAGTCCATTTCTTGTTTTAACAGGTGCACTTCCCTCCCACTTATTTTTATTTTTTGCACTCCCTTTAAACATGTTAAATATCCAAATACATTATCAGGCAGAGAAGGATATTACTTGAATGTTGATTTTTAATCTGTGAGAAATACATTATGTATAATAGCTTCCTCTTAATATTTCATAATCATCTTCATTTAATAATTGATCTGAGTCTAATTTGTAATGCTCATTACTCATATGAATTGAAAACGTTTTTCATCTCACACTATAGATCCAGCACGGGCAAAGACAGGAGCTGCTACCGCTGCTCTCGTGTTAATCAGGGGCCAGAGCATGGAGAGAAGCATGTCCCTTCCCTGGGAATCATGGGCCAGGCGCAGGGTGAGAAGCATGTCCCTTCCCTGGGAATGCTCAAGGACAGAAACTGCTTTTACTGAGTGTGCTCTGACGTATGCTGAGTGCATGTCAGCAGAGTGAAGGGCACGTCTCATGCTATCTGTCCAATTGCGCTGTCACTGCCAGCTCAAGCATGCCTTTCCCTGTGTTGACATGCATGACAAATTGTAGAAAAAGCTCTGACTGCTAATACTTTCTTCCTGCATCTCAGTTTTCGGTGGCGGTAAAATGCGGTTAAGCCTCATGAAAGGGCTGTGCTCCTAAATTCTTTCTAGATATGTAATATTTTGCTACGTGTGCTCAGATGATCTGCCATGGAACAACCCTGCTCATATCTTGGAATCCTGCATATTAAATTTATTGTTATAATTACCACTTAAAAAATCAAAGGCTTTTCTCTTAGATTGCAATATTATGATATGCCAACAAACTATTAGTACCTGTGAGGATCTGTTGCCTGAACTATAGTGGAGTGTTGTCACTTTTTCTTGCTGCAACATGTTTCTGTAGCACAAAATACATGGCAGTGTTTGGACCATTAGAGCCGTGTTTGGACATAGCAGGTGAATTATGCAGAGTTAACAGATAGGCTGATTCGAGGAAACCAGCAATTAGTCATGTAACGAGCAAATATTGGTGGAGGTATTTTAATTTGTAGAAACTAAGAAGCAAAAAATGTGGGAAACTTGTCTCAACAGCTGTGAAGTCATGCTCCTACAGGAGAACTGTGGACCTTTTCAAGCCTCAGGGTGCTTCAGCAGATGTCTTGCACTCTAAATTGCTCAAGCAGTAACAGATCACAATTTGCATGAAAGAAAACCCAGGGTGAGGTGACATGGTAAAATTCCTGCTGCAACAGGCAGACAGACAGGGGCAGCTGGACGCAGCTTGCTGCACCTGTGTCAGGTGCTGGATGGGACTGCCTCCCTCTTCTGCATCGCTGAAATGATGAAGCTTGAATGTATTAAGTATTCATTAAGAATGAATACTTAAGGTGAAGGAAGCCTTCCATGAAAATAGCAGGCTTTATTTCAATGAATTATATGTGAAACTCTGCAAATTTTTTTTAAATTATATTCTTTTTTGTGTAAGTTATAGGGATTCTTTTTGTCCAAATTAAGTATTTTAAATTTATTTCTTCTACTATGAGTTCTTTGGGGTAGGAATTATTTCTTCACGTGTGAAGGTAAAATACCTCAGGCATTGAGTGCCAGAATTTTGAGGGAGGCTAATTTTATTATCAATATAATAATTTTCAAGCACAGGACCATCTGTCCTATAACATATAAAACAAGTACTTTCCTCCTCCTCCTCCTCCTTTTCCTCCTCCTCCTCCTCCTCCTCTTCCTCCTCCTCTGTGTCAGGACCAAAGCTCTTCTGAGCAACCTTGTGGTGTTACCCACAGGTTTGGTACATGTATGATAATGTGCATGGAATTTCACAACACAAAAAATTAGCAGCCAGGACCAACAGTGCTTGACCAAGCAGTCCTGGCAGTATTTTCATCTTTTAAGAGCCTGGGCCATGTTCCACTCACAGGGTTTCCCTCTTTCTGTGCTGATCACCTGCTTTAACTTGTTCCTAGTAATTCTGTATGGCAATGGTGTTTGTTACATATAAAACACACAAATATATCTTGCTGTATTTTAGATTTTCTGACTCTGTGATCAGCACTGGCCTGAGCTGGGAGTATGACCAGTTCATGAGTCCTCTGCCATCAGCTCTGACTTGGGTACTTGCATTAGATCCCCCAAGCAGCTGAGATGGATCTGAAAACGGGGTTAGGTGTTCACTGGAATTTAAATATCAAAGAGGATAGGGATGTTTCATGGGCTTTTCAAATGCCCTCCTCTAAAAGTCTTGCACTGATTAGTCTCTTTTGCTTAAACACATTCTCTGTGCGGGTTGTTTGTGTTGCTAAAGTAAAAGTTGGAGAGTGAAAAACCTCCAATGTTAAATATGCATAGATGAATCCCACTGTTTCTGTGTTCAGTGCAGAGCACTTCCAGATGGCTTTGATGCATACTAAATGTTTATTATGTTTCCTAAAATTATTTGATGGAGTTTAACAAATTATAACTGAGTGTCTGAAAGGAGAGAGGAAACAAACAGATACACAACTGAAATGTTTCAAAAAGCTAAGTAATTGTTTGTAATTGCTATTCAGGGATATTTGTTTTCACCTGTGGTAAAATATTTTTGTTGTGTGCTCTCCAGCAAGTACTTTGGGAAGCAGCATCCAGAACAAGGTGTTCTCAATGTTTGAGCTCCTGGCAAAAAGGGAATAGGGGGGAGGAAATCCTTAAAAATAGGAGCTGGCAAACAAGGTTCACCAGACTGCCAGGATGCATGCATTCAAACTGGTTTGCTAAATCTGATCATTTCCCAGTAAGACTGTCTTTATTTATTTTTGTGTTTATTTTGGTATATAGTAGAAGATCTCCAAAGCACCGAAGTGTTCTATTCAGAATATTAACTGTTCATGTCTAGCTGCTATGGCTTCTTGACTTCAGAGAGAGGCAGTGGTTATCTGCCCCGAGAAGTAGCAGGTCCCAGGTTTTTATCATTCCTGAATACAGTGCCCTATCTTCATGCTGCAGTTGCTCCACTGAAACAAAAGCTTCACTGAAGCTTCATTGAAGCAAGCTCCACTTGCAGAAGATGGTGCGAATATTGGATTAAATATTGACTTAGGAGCTTGACCTTCGTTGAAACTCACTATGAATTATGTTCATGATGCTTATGACCCAAGCAAGTCAGAGAGCTAATTCTAACTCCGGTGAATTCCGGTAAAAGTTCATCACAAAAGTCTTTTGCCAGGCTGGATCTGAAGTCTTGCAGCGTCTATAAATCTGTGCTTAAGTATCTAAGCCATCCAAGAAGAAACTATATTTTACTCTTTCTGCTCTTAATCTCCAAGTGTTGTGATAACCTGTGAAGCTACTGAAAGTCTAGTGAAAGGAAAGCAGACAATACAATTTAAAATTTAAAATGAAGTAAAATTCAGCTTGTTTTAGGCTCACCGAAACAATCTTCACATAATCATCAAGACTTCATTAAAATTTCTCTTGCACCTCTTAAACTGCACTTGAAGTTTGAAGTACTTTCCCACATTTCACCTCCTGAATAATCTTTTCCTTTTTATGGGTGAAACAGGGAAAAACACATGAAACATCAAGTACAGTTTGAAATGTCATTTATAGCTTTTCCCTTTAGACTTCCAAGATCTTAGTAAATGGTAGGTTTCTCAAGGATCAAATCAGTGTGTCTCACATTCCTGGTTATATGTTGGAAAAGGTGGCTTTGTAACACACCTGAGGATACTTTTTCCATGGCTTCTGAGCTTAAAGACAGGCTATGCAATGTCTTTGACTCACAGGCTTGAACATTTTCAGAAATGAGAGCTGGATTTTCCTCAATGATAAAAAAAGCTATCATCAGATTCAAAGCGCTAGAAAGAAGTACTTTGGAAAGCACCACAGTGAAGTGGTGAGGGTAAGAGTGCTGAGGCAACAAATAAGGGATGTGGTCTGGAATAATAGGCTGTGTCAGAAGATCCCTTTGGAAAGCTCATAGTCAGCACTGCTAGAGAAGTCTTCAGAAACTTATCAGACTGCATTTCACATAGCCAAGAAGAAAAGGTATAGGAAGTGAATTAAAGCTGGTCCATTTGAGCTGTGCTGTGCACTCAAGGTTCTGCCAATTTCAGCCTCTGTGTTTAGGTGAGGTCATTAATTATTTCTTCTTAGCTTCACCTGCTCACATGAATGTTCTCATAAGTTCCAACACTGAGAACTTTTATATTTCTCCCCATAGCAAATATTTTCTGCTGTTAATTCTGTTATAGGTGGAAAATATCACATTATTTTGATTCCTCAAGCTGCATTTTCCTTCCTGCTAGACAGCACTCAGGACTATGCATACACAGGAGCAGAGATTGAAGCATTTTTGATCCTCAGTAAGAGAATGGCAGGTTACAGTTACGGGCAATTCCTTATGAATTAACTGTTGAAGCCTCATTTTCCCAACTCCTCAGTCATCCTGTGTAGATCCACTGCATAGAAAAAAAAACAAACCACCAAGCAAACAAACAAAAAACAACCAGAAGGTGAAAGAAAATTATGGTGAAAAAGACAGTGAAAGGCAGATTTTTTAGCAGAATGAAAGGTTAAATTTCCTATTTCCCCAAAATTTTCAATGAACCAAATGTAGGTGGAAGGATCAGAGGAATAAGCTTTCCCATTTATTCTTCTCTCACATAGGGATTTAGATCCCAGCAAGTCCAAGAAGAACTGAAATATATTTTAAGGTATAAAGGTATAAGGTTTAAAGTTCTTCCATTTTGAATCATGAATTACACCAAAGCAAAATAAAGCAAACAGTGTAATTAAGATTTTAAAAATATCAGTTATTCCACACACCTTCCACTGCATGAAGATTTCCTTCAGGTAACTTTTTTTTCTGTCTCTTAATAGGTTGCAATTTAGCAAAGTCTTTCAAACATGAAGATTCTCCTGTATGCTTAAATTCCATATTTCTCCAGCATTTTGGAGAATAAGTCAATGTCTGAAAACAAGAGCTCTGCTTGAGCCCATGTTCAAAATTAAGTCTACACTGTAGTGTTTTACTGAATTAAGATGTGCATTTGACCCATATCTCTGTCCTAAAGCCACTGGGAAGTAAGCACTCACACTACTTGGGTTTTTTTCAAATATGTTACATCAGAATGCTGACTTGCTGTCTCCCAGAGCATTTTTCTTTATATTTTTACCTTTCCACAGTTTCTTTAATATTTCCTATGTAATGAAATCAGAAGATCATGTTTTATCCCACATACTGGCTCACCAGCACAATGAAAGCTACCCTATTTCCTCCGAGGTTCTACATAGAATCCAGAACATCTGTCTTGTGTTTAGGGTGTGGTTTTGGTTTTTTTAAAATCATCTCCAGATGTTTCCTGCTGGTTTCAGGAAATCCACCTTCAAATTTTTGATGGATTTTTTTCTCCTTGTTATTTTACACAAATGTTCATCATGTTCCTACATTGTACTATTCTGACCTCTTTAAGATTCCTTGCAGTTTAACTTTCATCTATTTGCTGATACCCTTATTTTGATGTAGCTGTCAAATTTGATCAGTGGCAAATGTAACAGCTCTTTTAAAATAATCACAAGCTCTTAAATACTAAGGGTCATACTACTGCTCAATGCATTAACCTCAGGTCTCTGTATGACAGAGTTTCTAATCTATTATGTGATACTGGATGCTTTGATTCCAGCATAAATCAATAATATAGCACATGTATTATGGGATTTCAAATGTAAGGAAATACCTGTTAGTTGTTTTTCTTTTTCTTTTAAACTATATGAGAATAGATTATATTTACTTGTCATGCAATAAAAGAATATTTTTTCACTATTCCAGAATGATAGTCCTATTATAAATATTCATACTGGACTCATTTCAGACCTTAACAAAACCAATACACTAGCTGACTAAACAGGATTGATATTAGCATTATGTTTGTGGTTTTTCATGTGCTCAGACCCTTATGAGGTAAACCTTGCATGTGTCTGTGCAGAATATTATACAAAAGTACCTATTCAAATATCTGCAAGCCAGCTCAACAACCAAAAGCAGGTACCCTAAAATGCATGCTGTAGCAAAGTCTGTCTCCAATTCCCCAACAAAAGCTAACAAAATGAATAGATAGGGTCTTTAAGGAACACCATGGTTATCATCTCTCTCTGCACCACTCAGGAATCTGGTGGGAGGTAGCAATTTGTGACTGCATGCCAGTAAGAACTTGAAATTGCCATAGGAGGTGGTAAAACAGTATTCACCAAACCAATTTCAGAGCATTCCTTAGTCTGACTTACACTGTAGAGCTAGCTTAAGAAACTCTTTGGAATCTGGTGAAGCAGCTGTCTCCTAACATGCCAATGAAGACGTGACACTGCATTTCCCTTGTTGTTTTGAGGCTTGTATATGAATTACCAAGGTACTATTATATTAAAAAATTAGTCTTAGAAACATGCAGTAATTGAGCTCTCAGCCTGCATGAGCATGTCAAGTCAGAGGGAACAATAGGTGCTCTTACCATGGTGGCAGAGCATGACCCATGAGAAATGCCATAGTCTATTGGTAGATTTTTCAAGGATCATAGAGATCTCTCCTGCTGTGCAACTTAGCTTTATGTCCAGCCTCAAGGAAAGATTTGTGATCTAGGGGCCTTTCCTGGGATATGATTAGAGGTTTCCAAGTGGCAGGTGCCCAAGGCTATCTAAAGTGGAATTACATCACAGTTTTCTACTTACAATTTTTATTTTATACACCCACAATAAAGGAAAGATATGAGGAAGAAATCTCCTTAAGAAGCTGGAGAAAAAGGACTTGGTTGATTCATGGTTGCATTCAGTCTCAAATATGGCAATTAAGTTCTTAATAGGAAGATGAGTTGAGTAGAAGGAGAAGCTGAATTGTATTTCTTCAGTTACCTTGAGAACAATTCACAGGAACTAGACTAACAAAGACACAAACTAGTAAAATCATACCCCTGGTAATCTGCTTTTCTGTGTGCCAAAGCAATGAATTTTGTCTTGTCAACCAGCTGTCTCTTGGATACATATGCTCTATTTTAAACAATTACAGAGAGTTTTAGATACAACTTACTGTTATAAAATTTTATTGGATGTGTAAATTGAAAAGCTCTTCTCTGTTGAACTATAAAAATAAGGGCAAGCATAAAAGAAAAAAAAAATGAATAAATGAGATATATATATATATATATATTGGGTATTGGAAAGGAAAGTTTAGGCTAAGCAGAATAATAAGGACTGGAATAGGACCAAAGGACAGAAAATATATAAATAATTACTAGTCAGGCTATAGGTAAATTGCCTGTCTTCTAAAGAAGGCATTTGAGCCCAGCAGCAGCAAAGGGAAAATGCAACCCCAACCACATTTGTGGATTATTTGTCGATCATAAAACAAAAACTACATTATCTTAGGCAGGGGCTGGTATGTTCTGTGAACAAAGTATAGTATTGAAGAGTTTTGAATAAGAGAAACTTTATGGAAGAAGAAGGAAACCTGACATTTTGGCTTCACTGAGGAATTATGATGCATGACGGAAGATGTAGTCTGACTGGGAACAAGAGAACTTGAATAATACAGTAACTAGAACCAGTAAGATATATTTCCTGATCGAAATATTTCAGAGTTTTGACTAACATAAATCACTAAAACGTTAAAGTTTTCCACAGAAATTAAAAAACATGTTCTGACCTCTAGAATGTGAAAAGATTAAAGGGAATTCTTTCTCCTATGTGTCTGAACTCATGCAGTACTATAATATGCTTTTTCTTCATATATTGTGATATTCAGTATGCATTCACTGGAGTCATAGGAAGGATTGCAGACATCCTTCCTTCACGCTCCATATTTCAGAAACTGCTCCTTAAAAACTCTGATAATAACCATAAATGAACTTCAAACAGTTATGCAGCAAAAACTGTCTTTCATATAACATTAGATATGTCTTGTATTTCTAATAACGATGAGTCTTTAGACGTTCCCCAGACACATAGCAAAGATAACTCTTACGGAATAGCAAGTTTCATGCCCTTAGATAGGGGGATACTGTATGGACAAAAGAATCAGTGAACTACTTATTTCAAGGCTGCATCTGAGTCTGTAAAAAGCAGATATTGCAAGAAGCATTTAAGGACAGAGCTTGGAATTTGTAAAATATATATGCAGGAACTGTTATGTGACAATTACTCATTTAAAATGTCCCTCAAGCATCTTTCCCTTTGCTGACACATTAATTAATCTCACAAAGATTTCGTTGTTAATTTGGATTCATTTCTCAAAAAATATCTGCATCTAGAACTTCAAATCACCACAAAGTTCATAAAGTCAATCAAAAATACAGTGTATTTCTTAGCTCTGATACACTCTTTGTTTAAACTTGATAGAAAGCTTCTCAGGCCTCTTGGGAGAGTGAATCATGGTCTGCAGAAGTTCAAGGTGCCCTTAAAACAATACAGGATGCAATGAAAGCCAGTAGAGCAAGCAAAATTTGTCAAATAAGCCACACAATTTAAGCTTAGCTGGTAAAAGTCTGATTTAAGTTTTCTTTACTTTACTATCCTTTTAACAAGAATTAGGAGGCAAAAATCCAATATTTTCAAGTTTTTGCATACTCATAAATTAAAATCAGGAGCAGATAATGTTGTAAATGTATGTTCAGAAAACAAATAGAGAACTGCATGGACTTGTAGATTATTTGATAAACCAATTGTTTGTTCATTTGTTTTTGTTTTTTAATTTTAACAGTTATAACTAAGTTTCTCAAGTCCTTAAATTCTTTACCAGTTTTCAGTTCTCATGTACAATTCAGGCTTCCCCACACAGCCACCCCTGTAAGACACCATCATCAGTCCAGAATCCTGCAGTTTTCTCCAATATCAGGGAAGAAAAGTGAAAAACGAAATGGGTTATTAACACAGTTTACAGGTGTAAAGTAAGGGTTTCTGGCCAAAATGCACAGCATAATCTATTGAAACTATCAGTCACACAGCAAACATCAACCACCTCTACATCCCTCTTCCCATTTTCTGCCTTTGGAAAGAAAATATGCAATTCAGTGTGAAAAAGAGCTGTGTCCAGCATTCACCCTGGCATTGGCTGGAGTGGCTCAAGCCTCTGTGGTCCCTTGATATATGATTCAGATCCTGTATTATAAAGAAGCTGATAGAGGGTGGAAATAAACATCAAAACTTAGGTCAGTTTTGGAAGCTTAAACCTGAGTTTCCCGACTTTGGTTGCTTTGAAGATAATTATTAACCTCTTGTAGTTATTATAAATATTTTCATAAAATCCACGTTTCCCGATTCCACCCTGAAAGAAAGCAGGAAATGCCAACAATTAGGAGAATTGGCATTTACTAACGGAGCAAATGGCTCGCCTTTGTGTCCGGTACACATGAGCTGGATAAGGGAAGTTTTACATCCTGACCCAAAGCAAAAGTAAACTGAATTTTCTGAGATTTCCTCTCTATTGGAATTTCTTCTCACATGTTTCAGCTGTAAACCTTCTTACAGGCTCAAAATAGCCTGTTGAAGTGATAGCCCAGTAGTGAAAGCAAAAACTGTATTTTGTTTAGTAGTTTATGATACTGGTATGTAGTGTGAGAGGGTAAAAAAGAACAGAAGGGTTGTGTATCAGAGCAAGAATTTTTTAATATGTACATATGACAAGCCATACATACTTAAAGAAAACCCAGGTTTTCAATGAAACTTCCTTCAGATAAAGAAGAGCCCTCAGGTTTAACAATCTGTCAGAGCTAATATTATATATGTGACCTTAAATATTCATTGAGTTTGTAGAGATTTCATCTCCTTTTGCATTTATCAAGAATTATTCATAATATGGCAGTTTCTGTCATAATTCAGACACTTTAGGCCAAAAAATGTAGAAAAAAAACTAAAGCCCAAAAAAGAAAATGACAGCTACAGTGATGGAATGGGGATAAGTGATAGTTTTAAAGAAACTCACTGTACATCTATAATTTTCCCTTTTAACACCTTATCTTTAAGCTATACTTCATTTAAGATGTCGACACAGCTTGATGCGAAGTGCATAATTTATTGAATGCTGACTTTCTTGTATGATTTATTTCGTTGTTTTGCAAGTCAAGTACAATCTTGCAACTCCATGTCTTACTTCTAAAAAACTAAAAAACCCCTTTGTGTTTACTGCAGCAGTGATCAAAACATGAACATTATATGCCACATCTAGTTTAAAGCATAAATATGAGTTCCAAATTTGCCTAAAATCAAATCACTCATCCAGAAGGCATAGCATCAAAGAGTTTTGATTAGACCTGACAGGCTAGCACAAGGCCCTTGATAGGACATTCAACACGGTAACGCAAATTTGCTTTGCCTGTTGCATCACTGTACTTCCTGATCAGACTTCTTTATTTTATGTGATTGCAGAGATGACAAAAAGGTGACTAGAGAGATTTAGATGGAAACTCACCTGTTTAACTAATATTTGTCGTCCGTATTACGTCAAGATGTAGAAAGATACATATGCCTTATTTTCAGAATGCAGTACCTCTAGCTCTCTTCAAAACCAATGACTAGAAATGTTTTTATATAAATAAAGTGACGAGGAAATAAGTAAAAAGGGTGAACCTTGTGACAGAGCAAATTCAGTGAGGAAAGAGAACTAGCAAACATCATTGTAAACAATAAAATATAGGTTCAGAAATTCTTTGTAATATTGGACGTGCAATTCATACCAAAGATGTAGGCACATAAATTTACTTTTCTCTGCTTATTATTAGCAATTGCAGGTTTTTTAATTACAAACTGTAGTGCTTTCATCTCAGGATATTTTTTTACCCACAAGGGTATCAATAGTAAAATAAGCCTCATTAAATCCTTTTATGCAGACATAATACAAAGAACAGGCAAAAACTTTGCTAGAAAACAGCATTATTATTATTATTATTATTATTATTATTATTATTATTATTATTACTATTATTATTATTATTGAATATTTTCTATACCTAGAAATATATATGTGTATTTGTCTCTGTTCATGTCTCTCTCCCAGATGCTCACTAGTACCCATCTACAAAGATACCTACACACTACATCTGGCTCAGCTGAAGGACCTATGACTTACATTTCTCCCTTCAAACAGCATCAAATGTCTGCTCTTCATGCAGCTCTTGAAAGGTATTCGGTGCTTTGTGATTGTGTCCTTTTTGATGGCAACACAGGAAGTTTGTCTTTATGGAAAGAAATTAGGTATTAGATAATTAGTTTTAATGAAATATTAGATACCAGATAATTGGTTGGAAAGATAGTAATGAAAAGGTTCATGATACAACTAAAAGTTTAAAAAAAAATCCAAACAAAAAAATGCCCCACAAACAAACAAACGAACCAAAAAACCCAAACAAAAAAAAAACAAACAAAAAACAAAACAAAAACAAACAAACAAACAAAAAACTAAAACAAAACAAAACAAAAAAAAAAACCAAAAAAACAAACAAAAAAACCCAAAACAAATAACCGAACCAAAATAAATCTGCATTATAGTAATTCAATAGCAATTCACACAGGAATAGGTTTGTCACTTTGTTTTTTTCCCTTAAAAGAGCCCTCTCTGCACCAGTTCCAGGCCTCCCACATCACAAGCCAACTTCTGCATCCATTCACCCCCCAGCCCCCAGCAGGACTGCACCCTCTTGTCCCCATATCACCGCTGCCCCAGGCAGTGCCTTTCTCCTTTTCCCTCTTCAACACACACTGGCAACATGAACTAAAAAGTTGGGCTCTTCAGAATATTTTTCCCCCAAAATCAATGACTACAGTGTGATTAAAAGAATGAACACTACTGAGTGACCAAAAAGACAGTTTTACTTCCTCATTAGAATAACTGTTTTTATACCAGCAGAGTCCAATAGAGATGGACAAACAGAAATTAATACAATTACATGCAGGAAAAATTCAACTATAGACAACTAGACAAAAATTTACATAAAATAAAAAACCTTTGTATTATCTGTCAGTTCTTGCCAACGTGAAACATCACTGGAACTTGAGTATATATATTGTAGAAGATAAAAACTAAAGTTTAATGAAAAGGTAAATTGTTCATCTGTATTTTGAAGGTTATAATTATTCCATATCTGTATGTGATTGTGGGAAGTATGTAATAACAAAATATTCAGACTCTTATTTAAGCACGAAAAAACATAGAAAGAAATAGGTTAGCTGCTGTCTTCCTGGTATCGGCTTCTGTTCTAGTTTAGAGACTGTAATCAATGTGACATTATAAACAGACACATAATAATAATAATCCAGCAGCTTGGATCATAAAAAAGTTCTTTAGTTTTTTAAAAAAATCAGTCTTCTTTGGATGTGTGTACAGCCTGCTGTTCTTTAAATCTTCAGAGCACTGAAAACATGGCATTTCCCTCCCAAAATCCAGATGAGTTTGTCCTGAGAAATAGAAAAATGCCTGTATAGACAAGATTGTGTTGTCTGTGAGTTTCTTCGTTCAAGTTGAGCAATTGTTGGGATTCTCAGAGGCTTCACAGAGACATTTGACTGCATTCGACATGACTGCATTCAGGTGACACAATCATTTGTCCACTTTGCACAGTCTAGAAGAAAGGAAACCACATTAGGTATTGGGATTAAATAATTCTGCTTTGCTGGCCTCTTTGCAACAGACAAATAGAGTATCCGGAGGATCTCGAATCAGCACATTTCTACTATAAAAATAAGGAATCCAAAGATCTACCAGTGCCATCCTGGCAAGTGTTTCCCCCACTATGTACTTGAAGTGACAAACTAGACTGAGCTTCAAAGCAAGGTCTGGGCATCAGTCCAGCTGTCTGTAACATCCTTCAAACCCAACAGAGCTGCACAGCTCATCCTCTGCCCAATTCTCCCGCCAACAAAAAAGGATGACAATATGCAGGTCCTTACCTCTGAGAAGCAATAATCCATGCAAATCAGCCAGATAATGATACAAAATGGCATTGTGGGAGAGAGAACAAAGCAAGAAAGAACAGTCAGCCATTAATTTCACTGTACATCAAGGGTTACTGATACATAAAATGTCAGAAAGTAAAACATCCCCTGCTCTACTCGAGCAACATCCCAGTCCAGTAACACACTCATTTCAAGAATTCCTTCTTTATAACACATGATTATATGAAGCGTATTTTTATTTGTATCTAATTTCAGGCACCTTAGAAGTTCTTGAATTTCCAAACAACCCTAAGCATCTTTTCTCACAAAACCTTTCATTGTTAAGGAACATTGTGTCAGTCAGCCAGAGCTCTGTTAATCAAAGCACTGTGATTAGCTTTGAAATTTCAGCTCTTGTACCAAACAATAGGCATTTTCATAGATACACCAAGGATTCTGAATATTTTAAGTTATTCTAAAATTTCGTGAAAAAGGAAAATTGACTGTGGTTCATAGAGACATGAAAACTTTATCATAACACCCCAATTATTAGCTTTACTCTTTATGTAAATGACATAAAATAGGATATGTTTTTATAACACAATGTATTTGTCAAACAATACAGCACAAGCCATACACGATTCTGTCAAACATTCTGCCAAAAAGCCATGTGAGGAGAAAATAGGGAAGTAACAAGATTAAAAAGTCCAAGTTAGTTGGTGTCAGCGAATGAGTTCTTCATTTTGCCCTGCCTTCCTTTTAACGACAGGTCAAGCCTTCCTAGAGGCTGACTGTGCCATTATATATAATGCTGCATAATAAAATGTAAGTCTGTTCAGTTTCATCTGAACATTTAATGTATTTTATTTTAAATACCAATATCTCAATACCAGCTAGCAAATACTGTTAGGAAAAAAACTCAAAACACTTGTTTTCTGTAGGAGAAAATGAACCTCACCAACATCTAGTTCTACTCCAATTCCTTAATCAAGACATAATTAATTAAATCTTTATCATTCCTCAGAATGGAGAAAGCAATATCTAACAATGGTCTACTGAGGTGTAGCCATTCATCTTGGGTCATAAGCTGTGAGGAAATTACCTGAAGAGGTACTTTAATTAGCAAGTTTTTTTTACAAGTGATAATCATGATTGTTTTAGTATATGCCAAGCAGGAGATAAGACTGATGAATCGCTTGTGGTTAGAGTATTGATTTGTAATTTATATGAGAGAAAGATATTTAAACAGATGGGAAAAGTTATCAAACATTCAAGTCAGAGGTTATAATGTCTTACAGGTCTCTGAGGACTTTGCTCTTCTTTTGAAGAACATTTCTCACGTAAGTAATCACTATGAACCCCACAGAAGGTAACAACCTTCAGCTTTATGATATGGCATCCAGATTTACACATTTGAATATATCATGGTGACTTGCTTCTATTCACTTAATATAAATACTTACAAGGTCTTAAATCTAAACATTTGAGCACTTGTCTTCAGCCCTTTTATAGTTTTGTACGTCCAGTCTTAAAAACATCAACATCTGTGAAAATTAAACTCAGGGTTCCCATTCCACAGTGGATATCCAAGGTCAGTGACTGCTCTTTAAAACGTGCCTCATGAAAAGACTTCCCAATACACTTTCAGAGGTATACCCAATACACTTTCAGAAGTGTTGCACAGCAAGGTGCTAAGATAAATTAAATAAATACAAGTCAGCAGGCGACAATTCCCCAGAATTTTTGAAAGGTCTGTGCTCCAAAGCTACGTAATCTAAATTACCATAAAAGATACACTGGTCTCAGCCTCCTGTAATGCTTGATCTTTTCCTTCTCCAAAACACAGAGACCTTTTCCATCTGAACTGTTGTTGTTTATTGCTATTAAAAAAAACCCAAAAATCTTTCCCTGCACCAAAAATCTCTTTAAGAGGCCCTCAATTACGTTTTCTGCCTATTTCCTATCTCTTTAGCCAACTCTAATTATTTCCCTTCTACTGTGTCATGTTCCACAGAACAATTTTGGAGGAAAGAGAGAGTTGCCATTCAGCATATGAAGGAACAGCAAAAACTCTACGTTTAATCATCTAAGAAAAACACAGGAGACACTAGTAACAGCAAAACAGAGAAGACACTAGTAATTTGAATGAGCTACACAAGGGATTCTCTCTGTGACTGCTTCTAGAGTATACCAAGCAAAATTTTCATGGAGTGGAAGTACTTTTTTGAAGTGACAAGCTTCCACGAAACTGATGTGGTGCAGAGAAGCTGGGAAGCATAAAGACAGCTTTACTTCTGTCACTTTGTGCCAGACTGGTTCATTTCTCAGTGAAACCAAAGGAATTATGTGCATAAGAAAATTTTACTCAGCGGGGGGGAGGGGGGAAAAAAAAAGAACTGAAAGTTTGAAAAGTGACATTTTAGTAACTAATCTGAGAATCTTTAAATTATCCCATTGAGCTCTTTTGTTTTGACAGGTGCTTCAATAAATGATATTTGATAGCTCACATTTTTCTAATGTCATCAGTGCAATGTTGTACAAAGTATATGCGAATCATCTGATGGGCCTAATGTGCTGAGCAGAAGGAGTAAATCCAGCTATCTCTGGGGACATTGGCTTGTTTTAGCATATGCCAATTCACATTGAATTTGAAACTAATGTTATTCCCCATTGGGTTGCTCCATCACTTATGGACCTTTAAATTGCTTCCACAAGTGAAGAAACACATCATTAGAATAGAAGCTGTGAGCATTTTAAGGGATGGTTCTGAGAAAATTAATGAGAATTTCCCTGTGGCAAAAAAAATTGTGATAAAGTCAAAATTTTGATGTGCCTTATATGGCTAAATAAGGCAATGAAATTAAAGATTTATGCTTCCTTTATTTGGTAATAAGGTTAAGATACTTGTGGGATTTTGCTACACTTGAACATCAGGCAATGTCATGTATTTATGCTCACTCAACCTGTCAGATTCCAAGGGCTTTAAAATATGGTCATCTTAACAGCTCCTGGTTTGGATCTCAATGAGAGCTCCAAGTCCATAGCACTGCAGAAAACACAACCACTTTTATCCAGGCATCCAACTTTTTGTCCAACAGCCAAAATTTCAGTTTGAACTTTTTGCCCCTCATTCATCGTCCCATTTGGGATCTGATCTTTTCAACATGCTTGCTGTGTTCAAAATAGGCAAGTTCCACCAGGAATGTGAAAGAGCAGATACAGTAATGGATGGCACCTCTGCACAGGAAAGCAAAGATGGAATGTGATGCATGCTTTCCGGGTGCACAGAATAATAGGAGGAAATCAGACCTGCCAAAGAAAAGGGTCAGGCAGAGAAAAAAAGCTTGACTGTTTTGGCTGCGTAAGAAAGGAGAGCTTTGAGCAGCCAGCAAACTATCAAAGAACAGCCTGTATGTTAGAGCTTGTTCTAAGCCAGTGCTCTCCTACAAGCAGACACAGGAAGCTGTCACCAGGATGGTCCAGCGAGGCAGGAGCAGAACATGGCATGTTTTACTTGTGTGCAAACTGTGCTCCAACAGTATACTTTGAAAAGCTTTCCACCGCATTGTTACATCAGTTCTTTCGAATAGCTTAGCAGCAGCAGAAATACTTTCTAAGCTGGAGAAACTGCCAAAGGAGGTGAGAAAAGGTAATCTGACAGTACCTGCTTGCTCAAGAATGGTGACCCACAGCAGACAGACTTGCCCCTTCTCTACGTGTCAGAACACAAATATCAGTACATTCTCCTCCAAAGCTGTTTTCCCACCTGTGATGTCAGCTGACCTATTCTAGATTTAATCTTGAAAAAACCGAAAACTAAACTAAGTGGGTGAAATAAGGCAAATCAGAAACTCGTGCCCCAAGCTTACACATCAGGGCAGATTCTGCTTTTTGGTTTTTGACAGAGTCTGTGGGGATGGTTTAAGTGGATTAGGAGAGCTGCAGCAGCAATTTCAGGAAGAGCTCATCAGAGCTCTATTTTTCTGCTAAATCCATAATCGAAGCACAGAAGAAATATTCTCAGGCTGAAAAAGAATGTTTGGCAGGGAGAGCAAAGTGGAGAGCTCAGTTTGCAATTGCACAGATCCAAAATACTCCATCTATTCTGCAAACAGGCAGCAAATGTATGGTGTCATTGATGAACAGCTGAGGTATAAATCACCACTCTGATATATGTGCCTATCGATTAAATTTATGAGATTCACTTCTAAGATGCAACTCATTCCAGGGAAGTAGCTGATTGTTCCCATGTTTGTAATGTACTTACAAAGCCTCTTGGACTGGAAACATCATAGTTAGAAAATGTGCATACACACACTTAGAACTAATTATTTAAGAAAGCATACAGCATTTTATTACACTTGCACCATATTTTAGAGAAAACTTTAGACTCATCTTCCACCTTGCAGCTGAGAACTGCATACTAGATAAGACCTTTTCTGTAGTGAGACTACAGACATTTTCTTGCAGAAATGTATGAAATACCTCCTTTGTTTTCATTAAGCAGACACTTTTTCAACAACTTTTTTCATCCTCTAGCAAGCATCATGCATACATAAGGTCCTGAAAACATCCTTGCCCTGAAACAAAACTCTGACGTCACAAATCCTCTGCATAAGTTTCTTCATATATTTTTGACAGCTCTGACTATGTTAAATGTTTTAACAATGGGGCGACACTTGGGGGAGTGACACTGCAGCCTGCCCCATGAAAAGCAATATCTGGAACAAGTTTATGGCAGTTCCAAAGTCAGCTGCATCAGCAGCAATTCCAAAGTCAGCTGCATCAGCAGCAATTCCTGTATGTAACTCAGAGCTGTGGTTGCCTTTCTTTTCCATGCATACAGGTAATCCTCAGAGAAATGTACAGCATTACCAAAAATGTCACTGCCTTGTGTCAGTTTAAGCAGCCAAGTCAATGTGGTTTGTGCATGTGCATGATGATTATATCTCACATTTTCCATTGAAGTTACTGAAGTCATGCTTACTAGGGGGGAAAAAGTGCTATGGATTATTCTGCTCCAGTGTGTGAAAACCATGCAAAAACCATGATTGATGACACGGCTCCAAGGAATAAGCCTCAATGACATCTGCAGCACAGCTATGAGGTTACTAATAACCACAACCTGTGAATTGAGAAAGAAACCCTTAAAAATGACTGCTGACAAACACAATGAAAGAGATTTATGGATTTCCTACATCAAGAGTGCCCATTCCTTGCGAAGTGGATGGCTTGTCTCATTCATTATGTTACTCTGACGTGAAAATGATATTCTGCTTTTTTTCCTTTTTTTTTTCATTTCCACTGAGTGAATATCAGAGACTCCCTTCCAGGGAAAATAAAAGACATGAATTATGTAGCCACTGAACCTTCAGAGATTTTAGCCCTTCTTTCCCTTAATGGTTCAGGAAAGCAGGATGTCTTTAGCTCCAAATAAAAGGGATATCAGCTTACCAACAGTAGATTTTAGCAAGCCTATTATATAGCTGTAAAGTCAAAGCCACTTTTAAATCCAACTATCTGCATTCTTACTGCCTTTATTCCTGAAAAGTGTTTATACTAAATCACTGAAGGTTGATATCTCCAGTGTTAAATATATTCAAACACTACTGAGTTCACAGTGGTCAGGGTCCTTTCTCAAGTGTGTTGTTATAAACTGCAGTCAGGAAGAGTCTAGAAGACTCTCAGCTGCACACACACAAGGACACAAAAGTTGTTACCATATCATGTGGTAAAAATAAATATATTAAAGATAGAAAAGAGACAGTGGGTCAAATATTTTAAAATGCCTGGTTCACAGGCAAGGGTTATTCTCTTAACTAATTGCAAACAAAAGACCTTACTGTCAGAGAATCTTGCAGTTAACCCTAGTTCTGACACTGAACCCTAGTAATAGTGATCTATTTCAGTCTGGTGGAAAACCATGCAGTTCTGAGAGCTGAGTTGGAAATAGATATACTTTTTACATCAGACAGGGCTTCTCTGATAGTATCTCACTATCAGGAGAAGAAGAAATGAAGATAATGTCTGAATCTGTATATCCAGCAGTTCCCAAGATCCACAATTGACACTAAATGAAATGGCTTTTGGGCTTTTTGAAGGCTTTTTGTGTCTTAGGACCTTGGGCCGAGACAGAAACTCTATGGAGGGAACAACTGGTAATGTAAAGCTGCTGTGCAGTTAATTTATGTCAAACCAGCAACCTTAAAACTACAGAAACACTGTGGATCTCAGCAGTGGTTAAGGCACTCTTGTTAGTCTCAGTTAATATGGGATTCTGTCAGGTCGATCAAGCTCTCTGTGTGCTTGGGGATTTTACACTGCCACACATTTGTGTAGGGGATGCACCTGCACTTCCCTTAGTAGAGCCCATGTGCTGAGACAAAATATGAGAAGGAAACACCTTGATACACATATCTAATCTGCAGAATTTTGTGTGGATTACTTTTACAAGTACTGGTATCTCTTTCATTTCTAATATTTGAACACAATCATTTTCCCCCTAAAGATCATTCAGAGAACACTTGGTAGTAAGATATACAGCCCAGCTAGTTGTTAGTCATCATCAAAGAGATATTAAAGGGTTATAGAGAAGGTTCAAATATTTAACCTGGTCACAGAGAAAGAAATATCAGGCTGCAAATAAGTCATAAGAGAATGAAATAATTTAATTCCAACATATGTCTTAATGAGAAAGCTTCTGTTTGGGAAATGTGACAAAAGGTATAAAATGAACTAGCAAGCAGCTGGACAATGATGGTCTGCATTGTGGAAAGATGAGGAAATTAGTGTATCTCAGAGATCATGTGGAAAGATGAGGAAATTACTGTATGTGGTGTGTCATGTGAAAACAGGATTTCTATGCTAGGCTTTATTATCAGAGTCTTCTTGTTGATGTAGGCTGGTTTTGCTGTGAAATCCTCCAAGGATGGAGGTGACACAACAACCCCTGGCAGCATGTTTCAGTCCTTGGTTGCCCTCAGGATGAAAAAGCTTATCTCTTTGAACTTCTACTCTTTCAACTGTTAACCCCCCACTAAAGTCTTCTCTTCTCCAGGGTAGCTGAGCTCATATTACTTACACAGCCTCTTCTCTCAGGGTAAACAACCCAGATGCCACCAGCTTGGTGTGCCTCTGCAGACCACAGTCCATGTCTCCCTTGTACCAGGGGGGCCCATCCCTCACCCTGCTGGGGGCACTCCTCCCAGCACCTCCCAGCACCTCCCAGCTCCTCTCAGTGTGTGCTGGTCTGCCTCTGCTGCAGGGAGGTGCTTTGCCCACAGCGTTTTCTGGGGCACATTGTGGAGATGGATATCCACACTAACTCCAAACCAGCCTGCTCAGCTAGAAAGCAGAGCACCATGTGAACTCAACTTCTTTGCCAAGGAAGTTGCTAGGAAGCAGGAGAAATTAACCTGAATGGGTGTCCATGCTGCTGCAATCAGATGATTACTGGTACCTGCAATAACTTTCTTAGGGTTAATTGGACAATACAGCATGGCACAGTCAGCAGTGTGGCCATTTCCTTCCATGAGGAAAGGGAACAAGGTGTGACTGTCCTAACTGTAGTTGTGACAGTCAGAAGACATTAAACAGCAGGCTCAAAAGAGCTGTCTTTGTGTTAGAAATGTGAAAGTTCTAGAAGTCAAACTTAGTCACCCACTCAGCTTCTTGAATGCCTTTGCTTTCAGCAACAGTGACCTCAGACTGACTCAGAGCTTTATTTTCCATATGGCAGGGACACCCTCACACCCAACACATAGTACCCAGCACCAAATACATCCTAGACAGAGACAGATATAAATGTTGGCTGCTGCCTGTTACTATAGCTGTGAATTACAAGCATCTGTATTAGTAGCTGTCTCTTTGTCCTCACTAAAAATTTTACTTATCCTGAATTATACATGTCTCTTTTCTTCAAAATTATATGCAAAATTATTTAAGGGATATAAAGCAAAAACTGTGCCTGTGTCAGGCTGAAATAGAAAATGAGAAGCCAGGCAGTCAATTGTGTAAGACTCCTTTAATAAAGTAAATATTACAATATTGAAAACTTGTTCCTTTTAAAGTCAGCTTTAGAGGGGATAGGGAAAGGGACAAGGGGAAGAAGAGCATATGCTCCAGAAACAGTTGAATGAAACAGAAAGATTATCTTGCCAGTAAATATGCAGAGCAGATTCTTGAATATCTTTCTAGATGTATTGCATTTTGTTTGAAAGAATATATGAGAGGCACTGCCTGTGTTATTATCTAGAGAGCATACTTGTTGATATGGTACTTTAATGTTCATTTAATGTTAAGTAATTTAGTGTATGTTTGCTTGGAGACAGGGCAATTTTGAATTTTGGACTGCAAAATCAGCCAGGTAATATGGAGCCCCTTTTCGAATTTCATGAAAAATCTAAACTGTTCACATACTGAAAGAACTGTTCAGCCTGGGCCAGAGAAGTCCATTTGGGCTGATACCCTGCTTCTCATCATGTCACTTGGTAGATATATAGGGGAAAGTTGTGAGTAGCAGAGATTCTTTCCTGGAAATATCCTCTGACCATTTTTGCAGAGATTCAGAGCCCTTCAGAGCTGGATACTGTCTCCAGACCACCAGGTCCAATTTCTACAGAGTTGTATTCCTAAACCTAGATAAACCACGCAATCACAGGACAAATTTTAGGGGTTTTTTCTTTCTCGTGCCTATCTGCCTTATCCAGTAATTCACAAACTTTCTAAAATCTAATTTTTATATAATTAATAAGGAAATAATTGAATGGATAAGTTAAAATGTGCCCTCCTTTGGTGGGAAAGTTAGAACAGTAAAATGCTGCAGAACTACATCTCTTCTGAACATGGGGCTGTGGTGGAGTTTTGTCTCTTACACTTTGCCTAGAGTAGCCCCTGCCTGTTTCTTCAGACATTGCCTTTGACACCAGGATTTGATGCTAAATAGTTAGAGTAGCAGATGTGAAGAATACTATTTTTCTGAAAGATTCAAAGGAGCCTTTCTTTTCTTTGGAATCCTGTCAAAATTAGTTTGGCGGACTTCAGATGTTCTCCACCCAGCTCTGTGTAAAGTTGAGCCTGATAATTTTTCAGCAAATAAAGAAAAGTCATTAATCATCCCATTAGGTCATTTAGGACAGCAAGGCCCAAGATGATAAGCAGCAAGTCACGCAGGCTGCTGGTATTTAAGGATATCTGTTAATGGGGAGTTGCATAGCTGCACAGGCTTCCTACTCTTTCTGGCTCTGCCTTATACAATACACAAATAAGGATGGAATTTGAAATGTGCAATGGTGGGCAGAACTCACCTTTTTTTGGCCATACCTTGAGTTAACAAATTCTGAGTAGCCACATAATCACAAGCAGGGGACAGCAAACTGGGTGTATGTGGCATTTAGTACCTGCCCAGGATCAGAAGGGAAGTCTTGTAGAAATCAAGGCCATATGACAGTTGATAAAAATGTCACTCAGGGTTTCATGCAGGAGCTATTCCAGTGACACCTAGAGTCCAAGTAGATCTCTCAGCCATAATACCTCACTTTCTGGAGAAGGATCAGCCACCCCAGGTGCTTGGGCAAACAGAACGTCTTCCCTGGGCATGTATTGAGATCTTGCACATACTGTGTCATGGGAAATGTGCACAGTCATTGATTCTGCACATGCTGGACCCAGGAGACGAGAAGATGCTGATGAGGGTCTGAATGGAAACAGGGAGTAAAGAGAAGGCAATGATGGCCACTCCTGACTGGCTCAACCAAGATCTGTACTAAGCACCCTATTTCAGCAAACAAAGAAAGATCATAAATACCTTTCCTTACTTCTGTGCTCAACAGTTCATCCGCCACAGAGCATGCCCTCAGGAGTTGCACAAATCAGGGATTTGACACTGCACTTTCTGGGCACTAACCCACAGACCTTCCAATGAGGTTATTAATTCCCAAAAGCTTGGTATCCAATCTCTCACAAACCCTGTCCTCCCTTGTCTGGGTTTCACCTTCTGACTGACCCTCATTCATTAAAGGGAGTACTAAAATTGATTCCAGTTCATGTCTCAGACTGGACAGGTTTGTTTTCCTGTGAAGACAGTCTCCAGCAATCACCACTATATGCTCTTCTTCCTCTCCTACTCACTTGCACACAACAGGTGACATACCTGGCACATTTCCCAACATTTTCAAACTCGTGAATTGTTGATCTGGCTTTGGCTGAGGCTTGTAATCCACCTATCCAAGAACATATGTATTATCTCTGTGTCAGTGAGCACAATTTTTAGCAAATTCAAGCTTATCATGGTAAGTCTTGTCCCTAAATATAATAGAGTCCTTTCTCATAAAAAATGTCCTCAATAAATTTTCTGATTCCCTGTCCCCACCAGTTCTCTGGCTTATTCCTTGAGCCACAGTTTACTGTAGAAAGTATCATAGACCACCCTCAGCTCTGAAATGACAAATATATATGTAAATATATACATATATGTCATACTGTATATCAATACATAAATATCCCATAATCAAATTAAGGAAGACTGGCAATGACTGGATCCTTAGCAAGACCTTCTTGATGGACACTTTTTATACGCACTGACCTCCTTCATCTACACAACAGCAACTCCTCCTGGGCTGCTTTTCATGAAAGTATATGGTCATAGCTTAACCAACAATTAACAATGATTCATCATAGTTACCCCTTTCAGCACTCAAGGAGTAAATTAAATTACATTACATTACTGATCACATTATTTTGACTGTGATGAGGGAGGGGAAAGACTAGTATTGTACACCATTTTTCTCAAAATTACACGAAGCCTGTTTAAATGTTACCTTTGGTTTTATAATTGTTTAAACATGGTCCAAACAGGAAAGGATTTTTTCCTGTTTTCTTATTGTCTTTTCACCCAAAGGTTTGATAAAATTTTGTTGTGAGGCACCACTCCAGCCCAAGCTCTGGCTAGTACAGCAGAACACTGCTGAGATGCCCCATTCATAAAGTCGCATATCAGCTGTGCTGCCCTGTAGCAGTGAACAGATCTACTGCTAGAAGTAGCACAATCCTTTAATACCTCAAGGTCCAAAAAGGGTCCAGTCACCATGAAGGTTGATCAGATTCATTTCATTAGAAATTATTTCACTCTGTTATGTTCTGTCATCAGGGAATGGCTTCCACAGATGCAGCCTGCAGAGGTACCTAGTGCAGAAGGGGTGAATTATTTTCTGTATTATCATTCATGATATAATTGTTGTACAGAAGACACATTTTTCTCCATTAACACTGCTGTAACTTGCAAAATATCCAGGGCTACATTTTGGTTCCTTTTCTCTGTTGATAAAATGCAAACCATTTTTCTTTCCTGTGTATGCACCCATGGCTATTTATTACTGCTTCCTGTGCCCATCAGCAACAAAATTCTTGCTGTTTCATCAGTAAGAAAGTCTAAAACAATTTATAGATCATAACTTCCTCTATGAGAAATGTGAGTTATGTGGTCAATAGAGCCTTCAGCTACTTGCATCGGTACTTTTTTCCCAGCCAGTGTCTGAGATGGTTATCTACACTTTCATTACCCCAAGATGACATTAATGTCATTCAGTGCTGACTGCTCAGCCTGATAAAGCTGAGCATAAACCCAGGCTGATGCAGAATGTGACTGACAGTTTTCATAAGAAAAGCAAAAGCCAGGAGCAAATATCACCTCCCTAGAAAGAGCTGCATTTGGCTGCCAGTTAAATATATGAATTTTAAAATTGTTACATTTGATATGCTCTATTGAATTTTACATGATCTCATTATAGTCTATATCACTTTCTCCTCATGTTCCTGAATATCTGTGACAGTCATCTGTCAAATCACAGGAGCTGATGTCCATTTGCAGAGTAAAACCTTGTACATTGGTAATGAATAGGAGGCAACACTTCCAGGGAAACCACATTCACAAGAA
Source organism: Acanthiza pusilla (assembly GCA_036630365.1). Taxonomy (NCBI): domain Eukaryota; kingdom Metazoa; phylum Chordata; class Aves; order Passeriformes; family Acanthizidae; genus Acanthiza; species Acanthiza pusilla. Next base: position 341,575 of record JAXCHO010000017.1, read on the forward strand.
AGTGGAGGAAGAAGGGTAGGACAGAGAACCAGGATCTTGTTTTAAATCTGGGACACAGGGTAGCACCTAAGAGCTGTTGTCCCCCAATATGCCACGCCTCCTAAGATGCAGAATTCTGAAGCAAAAAAATGTTTTTTCATGTTGCACTGAGTGTGGCAAACAGTGTTAGTGTGGATTTATTTGAGAGGTAAGAAGAACATGGACAACTGAATATAATACTAATACAGTCACCATAACATTGCAATCAAAATTTAGGCTTCAGGGGCTAGATACAGCTTGGATTTTTGACAGCAAATTTGGCTGAGATTTTTCCAGTAAATGTAGAAATAACCAAACACCTTTTGAAGCCCGGTTATATCCCAATCAGGAGAAACTGCTGACTGGGACAACTAAAAGAGGCGAGATTTTCTGAAACAAGAAGAAAGCTACTTATTTGATGAAATGTTTGGATTCTAAATTGTCATAACTTTTTGTCATTTTTAAAATGTAAAATAATGACCTCTTGAAATAGCATTGCTACCCTCTGTATTGACATACAGTTTTTGAAAAAAAAAGTTTAGAAATATCAAGAATTATTCAAAATGAAATGCTTTCTGTTCAATTACAAGTACATTATTTAGATAATTTTTATTCCTTTCTTTCCTTAAATTTCTAATAATCCAAAATGCCTCACCTTATTCACTTACCCTCTTCTTCAGAGGCAGCAAATTTGTCATCAAGTTCATTTCTTGTCCAGCTCACCTTGACACCATAAAGACATTCAACGTAATAGAATACTGGCCTAAACTTTTGGTGATAATAAAAGTGAAATGACTCTGAAATGCTGGCATTATCTTCAATTTGCCACAGGAGATGAAGGGTCGTTCACTCAGAACCACTGTTATAAGCTATCTGCCAATCCAAGCTATTGTATTGTATGGTCTCTACACCTCCCTCATACAATTTGTTCACTTAATTTGAAATCCTGTGATCCTTTGCAATTTCATTCCTCCTTTCTCTTACTTGACTTGCTCATTTTCCTGAGTAGCCACCTGAAATTGCTGCACACAAACTGCCTATATACATTTAAAACTTTTTTTTTTTTTACTTTCTTTTTTCTTTTTATGCAATCTTTGCTCTTGTTTGAAAGCAAATAAGTTTCATCTGAACCTATTTGTTTCCTTCCGGTGTTTTCTTAATCCTAACCTTTTCTTATCTGGTTGTCTATTTATTTACTGCTTGTTTCACTTCATATTAAAATTCTCTGACCTGTCTTTCATTCAAATATATATTTTTTTAAAAAGGGAAAGGGAAAAGAGGAGAGGAGAGGAGAGGAGAGGAGAGGAGAGGAGAGGAGAGGAGAGGAGAGGAGAGGAGAGGAGAGGAGAGGAGAGGAGAGGAGAGGAGAGGAGAGGAGAGGAGAGGAGAGGAGAGGAGAGGAGAGGAGAGGAGAGGAGAGGAGAGGAGAGGAGAGGAGAGGAGAGGAGAGGAGAGGAGAGGAGAGGAGAGGAGAAGAGAAGAGAAGAGAAGAGAAGAGAAGAGAAGAGAAGAGAAGAGAAGAGAAGAGAAGAGAAGAGAAGAGAAGAGAAGAGAAGAGAAGAGAAGAGAAGAGAAGAGAAGAGAAGAGAAGAGAAGAGAAGAGAAGAGAAGAGAAGAGAAGAGAAGAGAAGAGAAGAGAAGAGAAGAGAAGAGAAGAGAAGAGAAGAGAAGAGAAGAGAAGAGAAGAGAAGAGAAGAGAAGAGAAGAGAAGAGAAGAGAAGAGAAGAGAAGAGAAGAGAAGAGAAGAGAAGAGAAGAGAAGAGAAGAGAAGAGAAGAGAAGAGAAGAGAAGAGAAGAGAAAAGAGAAGAGGCATGGCACATTTTCTGGTCTTGGGTCCTGTTCCCTGTAAGGGCAGATAATTCTCTTACCTTCTTTGCACCATCTGTTGCTGCCTATTTCCAAGCAAAATTGTAGTACATTGGCTGCATCATCATGAGCAGTTCACTGAAGACATCTGCTCACTGAGCAGAGGTGGTCAGAGGAGCAAATGAGACATGAGACTGCAGCAGGGAGGGACTGCAGAATGACACTGTCTTGATTTCTGGAGGTGCTGAGAATTTTTTGTTCACACCAGACCCGTCCATGCAGAGAAGGGCTTTGGCACCTCTGAAATCCAGCCAGCTGATGGAACACTCTCCAGTAGACTATGGGGTCCAGATGTGCCCAGGTCTGCATGGGCAGAGAGAGGACTCAGGCAGCCTCAGCAGGTAAGAAATTCCCACCTCGAGTGTCCTGCCTCTTTGTGTGCAGGTTGTGCACAGACTGCTTCAGGTGGCTGTTTTGGCAATTGACACCTTTGTAAGCAAAGAAATGACAGAGAAATGTCCACTGCAGGATGACTAAAAGAGTTATTGCTCCCACAGGGGCTAAGTGGGCACTGCTTGGCCAGGGGGAAGAAGTTATTGATGGCCTAGACCTTCCATAAATCGCAGCTCTGAACTGAGGTCTCCCACTATCATGAGAGCTGTCATTTTTCCCATAATGGGAAAATTACATATATTCTAGCTTCCTAGAAACAGTTTTGAAGCCATTCATAGCTCAGCCATCTTCCAGGTTCAGTTCTCACATACTCAGGTTCTTCTCCTGCCCGGACTCTGGAAGCTTTCAATGCCTGCTGTCAGCACAATTCAAGGCACACTAACCTAAACTCAGACAAATTTCTCTTAGTGTTTAATTCACCCAGCTGGCATGTGACAAGGGAGGCATGTCACGTTTACATATGGCTTTTTATTATAAAGTATTACTTGTCATGTGACATAATCATAAGTCATCTCCTAGTTTAAAAAGAGACTGAAGTAAGGTAAAACCATTCTCAGTTTTCCAAAACAGCGTGGTGACAATATTCCCACAAAGAAAAAGGCAAGAGCCTGGACTTAAAAAAATATTCTTTTCATATATCATCCAACTTAACGGAAGCAGATATTCCATTGTTTAAGATAACAAGTGCAATAAACAAGATGTACTAACACCATGGAACACTGGCCCCAAAAGCCTTGCCAATCATAGCAAAGACAAATTGATTTTCTTAAATTGCTTCTGTTGGAGTTTTTTATCTTTGTAAGAAATGCAGTAATTTCCATGTTGCAAATACTCTGTAACATAAACTAATTTCTTAAGTTTCTTATTTAAATTGTTGGGACCAGAACACAAAGCTTGAACTGGTGACAGCAGTGGCTCTGAATAGGAGATGTTGTTGGGTCTGTTGTCACTGCTGTCTGTTGTCACTGCTCCGAGCCTCAATCAGAAACACACAAATTCCCAAACTCCCATGTAGACTATTAAATCATTTTCTGTAGGAATGCTGGAGCAAATTGGCACTACCAGGTTCCTTCCTACAGCAGATAGTGAGGTAGGGCCAAAGAAAGGTCAGGCTGAGCATTATAGGTCTCAGTCGGGAGTGAGGGAGCTGAGATTCTTGTGATTTCAATTAGCAGTTAATTACTGCCCACTTGTGGCAAAATGACGGGGGCTTGTTTGGGCTGCTTGGAAAACACCTGTGGAGAGACAGAGAGCTGCTACTGCACCAGGTCTCTACAATTTGATGGTGACAGGATGGCTTCCCTTCTCTTTCTCCATCAGGGAAGATGTGCTCAGCAAAACAAGGAGAAAGATGGGTAGCTGGAAATCACCAAGCTGTACAAAACATGTTTCTGCTGCAGAGATTGAAACAGTTAAATATTTTGTGCAGCACCAGCACATAACAATGTAAATACAGCCCTGCAACACAGAGCAGCTTACAGCAAAGAATCATCACAAAATGTTGCTGTAAAAATCCGAACACAAAAAATGTATTTTTATATCTTATTTACAATGTAAGATTGAATACAGCTCCTAAATTGAAAGAGTGAATTTTGTGCTAATAGATAATCTGCTAAAGAATATTGTTTCACAAATGGTGGGTCTGTATTTCTTCCAATCACCACATAGGGATGAATGACCTATCCCTCTATATATGACTAAACCTAAAGAAATTTTATCACCTTCATATTACACAAGTTCTTTAGGATATTAATACTAGATTCTCCCTGCAAATCAGGAAGTTGAAAGCTTTAAAAGCAAGGCTTGTGAAATATAAAAAAATTTTACGACCTGAAATGTTTAACCGTTTTATGAAATAATCAGCCATTGCAGACTGATTTGTTGTTTTAAAACCTGCTTCATGAGATCCTGCTCTTTGCAGCAGAGTACATCAAGGACCTTTCAATTCAGAGGCTTGAAGAGGCTAGTGCCTGGAAAAATTCAAGGGTAAGGGCAAGATCAGTGAAGGGAGGGGTACGGCATTATATCATTCCTAGGAACGTTGCATCTGTTAAGAGTAGCTCGGCTCAGCAAGAGCAGCTTTGCCAGAGGAGTCACTGTGCCTTTTCACAGAATCACAGAATATCCTGAGTTGGAGGTGATCATGGAGTCCAACTCCTGGCCCTACACAGCACCATCCCCAAGAGTCACACCAAGGGCCCAAGAGTATTGTCCAAACACTTCCTGAACCCTGTCAAGCTTGGCCTGACATTTCCCTGGGGAGCCTGTTCCAGTGCTCTTTACAAACTGTGAGTTACATCTTGTTCTCTTCCTCATCTTACAGTAGGGAAACTAGAGCACAAAACTTTTAAGAAGCTTGCTTTCATAGGTGTTGAGCACACCTGCTCCAGCTAAAGTGAACTCGGCAAACCAGACTGGAAATGGTAAGTCTGAAGTCATAACTGCCTGCTATATTGGCAGCAGGAAGAGAATCCAGATCTTCCGTCCCCCAATTTTTGCTTTAACCAGCAGTTCTCACCCTTGTAATGACAGTTCTTTTTATTTTCCTGGAAAAATGGAAACATTTGGCTTGTGACACTACTTTAATAAAAGATGTGTGTCCTCTTTGATCACATCCCTATCGCTCCCTTGGCAGAAAAAGGGAAACATTCTTCACAACACTACTTCAATGAGATGGGCTGGTAGAGCACACATTTATAAGGGACAGCTCCTAAAATCGTTAGCCAGATAACATTACATTGTGCCCCCATTATATCTGCCTCATCTACTTTTTTGTCTTGTCTGTCAGCAATTAACAGCTAAGCCAAGTGTATTTTCTCCAATTCAATTCAGAGTAAAACAAGTCTTTAAAAATCTACAGAGGGAGCATGCAAGGTGTTCATGTACTACAGTGATAAGTGTAATACAAATTAACTGGAAGATTACTTTGCTGCTGTGGGGCCAGTCCTAGCCCCTACCACTGACATGGACTCTGCCTTCTGAGAAGTTTAACTGGAAAACCGAGGATTTGCAAGGTCTCTGTGACATGAACTACCTTGCAGAACTTCTATTGATTTTTGTGTGCTTGAACAGCGAGGGAGAGTTGGCTGAAGGACTGTAGGGCAAAAGTCAGTCACAAATGACTGTTGTTGAGGGAAATATATAAATTAGTTAAAGAACTCCAAGTAAAAATAATGATGAAAAATAATGGAATAGAATATCAGATAGTCAATATTCTCTAGGAATCACTGGAGCGGGAGCATTTGCATGACCTAGCATTTTATAATAACACAAGGTAAAATATCTGAAAATAATGAGCCATAATAATTGATCCCAGCTGAAATGAAAATATCACTTGCTATCCTATTCCAGTACTATTTGGCATTGGCCTTGATTTGCGTGATAAAAAGAAGCCGTGACATTGAATAGAAAGTGTTAGACAAATGATGATCTCCAGGCAATGCAACATCCATGGCTCCTGAATTTGAATTTGGTCTGATTGTGCTTTCGGAGCTCATTGCTGCAGAAAGGATCACGTTCAGTGAGTCCCTGAGACTGAAACTTGAGGATATGAATCTGGACTTGAGGATGAAATGGATCCCAGTGGGAGAGGTGAAGAATCCAGTTCCTGCCAATGAGAAAAGCTATTGCCTGATTTCAGCTGGAAGAGAACAAGAATGACGATGCCAGAATGAAGGAGATGTAGACCCACAACTAATCTTCAGTGGAATATTTCTGATCTGCCAAAGGAAAGTTAAGGATTCTAGTACAGACTTCACAGGACTGAACTGCTTTGTGGATGAAAATCTCTGCAGTAGAATTTAAGAAATAAAGTATCAACTTTTTCTTTTTCTTTTCTAGGGGTATCTAACTTTCCAGGCATAAAAACGGAAATTATAGTAATTTGGGTGCAAATGTGCCTGGAGATAGTAACATGAGGTATTTTTCCTATCAGGTACTAGCTGAAAAGAAATTTTAAAATTTAGTTATGTAATGTAATGAGGACTTTGTAAGAAAAAACAGCTATAGAAAATTAACTCAAGCAGAATGATCTGTAATTAACGGGATCTAAACAAAATGAAACAATAAAGGTAAATTGTAATTGAGATCCTTTAGGGAAAAAGAAGAAACTTTGATTAAAGAAAAGGAATGTAAAGTAACCTGTATCAAGAAATTATTGGGAGGCACCTGGAATTGTATTAGGATAGATATTTTTTTAAAAAGCTATCCAAAACCTGAACCTTGAACACAAAAAGAAATGAAACAGCAGTTCCAGCATGCAGACATCCAAAGAATGTCAATAAGAACACAAAGAATAAACCTGTATTAAAAATAAAATTAAAAATATATTTTTTAAAAAAAAATTAGAAACGAGAGAAATCTCAGTAAATAAAGCTAAACTAACTAAGAATTGGAAAATGTTAAACAGAAAGACCCTACTTAGACAAATGATTTCTAGTAGATGTGTGGATATGATTGAAATATTTTGTTAGATTTTGATAAAGCCTTAACGATAATTTCACACAAATCCACAGTTCCTAGCATAAATCAGTTTCTAACCAGGTAAGCAAAGATAAAGTTGGTGGGATGATCTTTTGAGGAGAGGCTAGGAAAGTTCAACTTGTTTAATAAACCAGAAACTGGATCCAAGGGCATCTTGCAAGATTTGAAGAGCAAACCAGAAATTAAAAAAAAAAAAAAAAAAGAAAAGAAAAAAAAATTTAAAAAAAAAATTTTAAAAAAAAAAGGATTTGTCAAAGAGAAAAACATTTTTCATAAATAAATTTGCATTGGAAATCTGGAGTCAGTTTCTGCTCACAAGCATAAAAGTGAGAATAGCTTCCCTGTGGGAGTTCTGAGGCATAAAAGCTCATGTTTATGACAGTGATTATATGATTTCTGATATCAAAAGGTGCAAATCATTGGGTAAGATGAAGAAATGTCCTCTGTTCCTGAGTTTCCTGATACTGTATAGTTTTTCTGTGGCTCTACTTTGTACAGATCTTTATCACTTGCTTATTCAACATGGGACAAACTGAGAAAAAGACCTGCAGACTTTAACATACTGCATAACTAGCCTATAAATACATTTCTTTGACATAGTAAGACCAAAAATTTCTCAAGGGCCAGAACAATAGGCATTTATGGAGATAATGAGCACATTCAGTGCTGCTGTAGAGAAACGAGGCAGGGGGACAAGCAATATGAAAAAAAGGCGTTGGAAAAAATCAGATGATTGAATACCAACCTTGCTGCTTAGGTTCACAAGCCAGCTACTAATTGGTCATTATGACAAGTTAGTTCATCGTTATCTAGTGTTTCTTACATCTCCTTCAGAAGCAGCTGGCCTTACTCAATTTCTAGCAAAAGGGTAAGAGTTTCAGATGATTCTTTAAAGTAACTCATTAGAGCACATTTTATGTAGTTTCTACATCGCCTTTGTTTAGAGGGAGAAGAGATAAGACTCTTCTGCAAATCAGTTGGAAAATTACAGAATGCTAAGGGATTCTGGTAGTTCCAGCAGTTGATACTGAAGACAATGGAGAAATAGTGACAAACTGAAGCCTGATGTTTCAGGAGGGTTGTTGTGTTTGTTTTGGTTTTAATTTTTTTTCCCCATCATTTGTACATTTCACTCTCTTGCTGTAATTATTGCTCTCTTGGTGTAATTTTTAGTAGCTACACAAGACATAAAGCAGTGGAAAACGAGAGTGAATTATTATTTTTTTTTTAAAGAGGAAAATATTTAAATAAATCAACAATGAATATTATTTCCCTTCCACACATTTCTGGGATTGCAGCAGTAGTCATAAAGTATGCGACAAAGTTAATTACTCACTGAACTAAACAATAAAAGGGTAACCTTAACTCAACACCCAAAAAGAAGAAGGTCATAAACAATGAACAAAATAATTCATAACAGTGGGAGAATGAAAAAAGTTGAAATCAGTGTATGTAGCTTCTTCAATAGTCAATATTTCTTTGTCTTTTAACATCTTAGCGTTACAAATGGGTTTCTGCCTCAGTTTTGATGCATTTTTCTCTACTTAGATTCAAGGCACAAGCTCTCCCTTGGCTTGATTATATGCTCAAGAAAGATATCATATGCTTAACTGCGATAATAAGAGCCTACATTTCTTCTTTAAAAAACCACAAATCTCAGAATTTAAATGAATTTTCCAGAAGCAGTTCATTTAGATGAGATTGAAAGAGAAACCAAAACAAAAAACAAATAAACAGAAGAAAAAAAAACAAACCACAAAATCAAAAAACCAAAACACACAGAAAAAAAACCCAAAAAACAAAAACCAAAACCCAATCAACCAAATAAACAAAGAAAATTATAACCACTGACAACATGGTCTAAGACAGTTTTCAAAGGAGATACTCTATGCTGAAAAATATTAAAAAGAAGTTATAACTAGAAATGACTGCAGTAAGAAATGGTCTCATTTTCTATCCAGTAAAAAATAGATAAAGCACAGTCTGGAGATGATAACTAACTAAATTATGTCCCTTTTATGTGTGCATTGAAACAATTCATTATTCACATAAAATTGTGGGAGAAAAACCTGTCACTTATGCTGTCTGTGTGACAGCAAAATATCTTTTCACAAATAATAGGAGGCATTATCATTAACAATTCACACAGAAACTTAGCGAAATACAAATTTGAAACACCTGTGAGCATTATTTCAAAGGCCTTTGTTTTTGACACACCAGAGTATACTGGAAGATATTCAGGTGAACGCATGTATTTTTATTTGGATTCAAAAAATGTTAAGTATTTCCAAAAAGGATTTTGGCGGTTTTTTTTAATGGGGAAACTGTCCTATGCCTCACCTTCCCCAGTGTTTATCATAGCTTAGACTAATCTGTGACTCCAGAAAAGGCTTTAATGTATTTTAGTTGACTTTAATGAGACAGGAATTCTTTGTGACATTTTTTCTCTTTCTGTAAATATCTGCATCCCTTTTTTCAAAACTTACTAAGCCAGGAAAAAGTCAGGATACCAGTTCTATTCTGTTCTCTTCTTCCCTTTAAATGATGTATTGCTGATGGCTCATACACCTTCAGCCCCACTGATGACCTTTGTCTCTAAGAAGATATCCAGTTGCTTCTTTCTTCCCTGAGATAAGAGTGCCACTTTTTGAAATATAAAACAGAAGGGAACCATGTGGTGACTATAGTGGACTATAAAAAATATTCTACAAAGACTGCTTCTGAAAGCTTGAGAGCTGTTGCCTTAAATTATAACTTTTATAAGCCAATGACAATAATGTTTACATTGAAAAAAACTTCAAAGCTTTGGGTTGCTCTGAACAGGAAAAGAAAATTAAAATATGCACCTAAAAATACTATAATAAAATGTCTTGATTCATTTGGGAATGGTATTATTTGAAGGATACATTTTTCTGTACACTTTGGCAAAAAGAAAAAATGCAAACTCACAATTGGTTTGATTTTTCTTTATGTCAAAAAGAATTTCTCCCAGAAATTTCTTAAGCTGATAGCTATTGCAAGGAGAATTAAAAATGCAGATGTAGGCACTGGTTTTCAGAGTGGCAGAAGCAATTGGCTAGAGCAAGAAGAAATCTAAATTATGCCTATTTGATAAAAATTAAGAGAGTGCTGATGAAATTATTTTTACAACGAATGAGATGATTTGTGATGATAATTGTATATTTTGAGGATAAAATGCAAGAGAGCAAGAACCTAAAGAAACAAAGCTTAACCAAGAGAAGTTAGCATATAAATTTCCCATGGATGTAACACAGTTTCTATGGGATTCCACTGGGAGCTGAACACAGTAAAGCAAAGGTTACAATCATAACTCAAATGGCAGCTTCCACTGATTAAGGAGAAAAAGCTTGGCCAGTGTTCAATAACTTTGACAAGGACATTTCAAAAGAGGTTGACCCCACTGAATTTTTGGTATATTTTTCCGTGAAGAATTTGCATGGTTGGCACTGCACCAGAAAATGAAGCTGCACTGGGGCGAGAGACTCTCAGCTGTGGCCATGGTCCGTGCAGTGATGTCACTGAATCACACACACAGACTGAACAGGAACGGCATCCTAACTCCAGCCCCAGTTGTAGGATGACACCCACACAAGGCCCCCAAGCCTTTGCACAGCCAAAACATTTCAAAATAGTTCTCATTGCAGCTTATACTTTGCTCCAGCAACCACTTTGCAGCCCCACTCCATCTGCAGCCCTCGGCTTCCTTTTGTAGCACAGAAAATGCAAATTGCCATTAGTAGTGGTAACAGACCCCAGCACTGATGTTGACTTCTCTTGAGCTGGGTTTAGCTTGTTAAAGCTGCGATAGCAATTGTCTGGCAGCTATGTAACTGTTCCCTAAATTGGTTTCAGCTTTCATTTAATTTTGTGCAACGATGTGGTTGATGGTTATTGTTAATAACAGTACCCAGTAGTTGTGTTCTGTGGCATAAATTCTAGGAAAAAAGTGTGCTGTGGAAGAGCACCAACACCAGCAGATATCAGAGGTCCCCTACAGCAAACACAAATCACAGTGGCAGCCACCGGTCACAGCAGGAGTGCAGCCCTGCAAATCAGGGACAACAAAGACAACTGAAACAGAAATGACAAGCAATGAAAGGAAAGAGCATATATACACATATATGTCGTGTCAGGGAACAAGAGATTAACAACCCCCTAGGAGATGGCAGCACCAAGAAAGGACACATCGCTGTGACCAGGATCAAACCCCTGATGGGCAAAGTATGCAGGGCACCAATGACTCTTGATATCCTCATCCCCATCTTCTGGAAGGACTCTGAAGCTGTGACATGGTGACTGAGAGAGTGAGTGACCATAACATCAGTGAAACAACCAGGTAGGTAAGAGGAGATTTGGCCTGTGCAGGTTTTGGGGTTTGTTAAATTAGTATTTTAACTGTGTTGTTAATAAGGCAGGTTTCTTTGGGTTTTATGCCTGTGTTCCTTTGGACTATGACTGTTATTATTATTGTGTCTGGGCTAATGACAACTATTTGTTTTATGCGTCAAGGATTTAATGAGACTAACAATAAATTATTCTGTCTACATGTCAGTTGTGTTCCCTGCTTGCCCATAACAGGATTTTGAGAGCAGTATGAATAGCTGTATAGATCAGTTCTGTGATACAATGAAATCTTACTGTGGAATTAATCTTTTTTAAATGGCAGTGTAGGGATCTGCAACAAGGCTCTTGTCCTTAGAGTAATGGAGTTCAGAACATGATTCATTCAGAAAACACAGACATTGGCTTTCAGATAAGATGGATTGCATTAGATACATTACTGACTGTATAAACTAGATAAACTCCATTGAGTATTAAGTGGTAAGACAAGCTGTAAGTCCTGGACTGGAGATGCTCACATTTAGTCACAAGGATAGGGCCCTGGAGCAGTAGGCTGAGGTGCTGGTAACCCCTGCACTAGTTACCACTGGATGAAGATACAACATTTTTCCATTGGCAGGGCCACATGTATCTATGGCAGATTATGTGCTCAGCCATTCCTCTCTTCCGAACAAAACAAAATTCTAGAGCAAAGGCTGGAAATTATTTGTGGAGACAAATTTTATGATGAAAAGAATATACATCATGTTTGAACACTAACTTTTTAGTTAGCCCTCCTGAAGACTATAGGAGAACTTCTTTAGCATTGGTTTATGAAAACAGAACATTTTGTTCATAGGCGTCAGTAGAAATGCACGTGGAATGACAAACCACTCTTCTTTCATTAAGCTTCTGGACACTGCCCACAAGAGGAAAGCAAACCCTGCTACAATTAAAGACATGTGACTGTGTGTGAATTGCTAATACAGTATCCACTGAGTTGGTGTCTCTCCCAGTACCCATGCCCCTAACAGACTCCTCACAGAAAATCACTTGTATTAAAGAAGGGGCAGAACATCTTTCTGAGAATAGTAAGAGGGATGAGGGCTTTTTGGTAACCCACATTCACAGTATGTGATACTCAATGCTCTTAATTCCTGTCAACATGATGAGACTTACACACCTTTCTCAGAATTGCATTTTCTCTTTCGGAGAAAGAGGTCTCTGGATATCAATTTTATCAAATAGGAAACAGGCTCTGAAACCACACATAAGATGCACTGCAGTCTATCACTCTGGTTGTTAACCATGTGTTCCCTGTCCATAGGACTATATCAATCCAACTAACTTCATTTCATGAAATGCAATGTCAAATTTCATCAGCATTACCCTGCCACTCTCTCTTGTCTCACTGCTGTTCCACAGATGAGTTGGCAATACTCATTTATGGAGGGTTTTTTAATGGCAGCTTTAAAAAGTTCTAAGTTGTTCAGATTTTATTTTCTTTCTTTTTTGGGATGCATGGAAGAAGGAATATAGGAAGAAGGAAGGAGGAGGGCTGTTAGCCCTTCCTGCATTATTTCATATTTCATTCAGGGATGGCATTTGCTGCAGCCAAACCAACATTTCTCTTTTTTCCCTGCAGGTTCATTTTACCCTGAGTGTTTGACTGCAAATATTTGATAGTACTTTTCATAGTTACTAATTCACGTTAGTTTTTTTCCACATTAGTTTTTTGGGGTTTCTTCTTTTTTTTTTTTTGGGGGGGGGGGGAAGGGGGAGGGGTTGTGGTTTTTGTTTTTTTTTTTTTTTTAAACTTTTTATACCCAGATTCCACTGTAATGAACACGGAGGATATCTATCATTCTGCATATCTCTTCTTTGAGTCCCTCTCACTCCTGTGCTGCATGTTTACCTCAACAGTCCTTGATTCTAATCAGTTTTCAGCAGCTCATTTGTCTTCCACTCAACAATTTCAGTGATCAGGTCCCAGCTCTTCCCTGCTGCCCTTCTGAACACACCTTCATGGGTATTTTTTTCAGTGAATACTGTTTTAAAAACTGGACTAGTTTTTATTCATTTACCAAGACACCTTCTGCTACCTTTGTGCGTAAGCGGAGATAAATTTGTCATATATAATAACACATTCAGTGAAAACACAGGAAGATTTCAATACAACAAAATGCTAAATAAGGAATCATTAAAAAGATAGGGTTTGTAATGACAGTTTTCAAACCCAGGTGTGATTATCAAAAGAACAGTTATCCAAGATGCTGACTGAATGGGCAAGAAAGATTTTTCTATCAGAAAATGGGCCAGAAAAGCACAAAACACAAGAAATCAAAATTACCTGAGTCAACTTTTCCTTTACAAACTGATTTTTTAGCAAATCAAATACAAGAAAATGTTCACTTTCTTCCTTGCCCCAAAGTTATTAGTTGTAAAGTTCTTATTCTTGACCTATGACATTTCCATTTCTGGAGTTTTGGAATTGTTTCAGAAGTTTGGTATCTTCAAAAAAGAATAAATAAATGGAAAATAATTTCATCTTTACAGTGTTCTCCCACTTTTTTCCATTTCCAGGCCAACAAACTCTGATAACATTCTCCAGGATGAAACCCTGGTTCCAAGGAAAGTTTTCCATGCCTAATAAAGGAAACATTCTAGTGAGGGGAAATTATTGTGGAAATAAACTAAAGCTTAACCATCTATTATTCTGTACATATTTCCACCTGCATGGTGGTATCCAAGTGGACACAAGTGGACACAAGGCACCAGGGATGCAATACCAATCTCTATACTTAATTTTTTGTCCATCCTGTGCCTTCTGAAAACTAGCCTGTTGTTTTGTGAGAAGGAGTTCAAAGGCAAATACCCAACTCTTCAAATTAGAGATGAGCCTTGGCTTCTTGGGCAAGTTTCATTATTCCAGTAACACAGGGTTGCCCTGAGTGGCTCCATGCTCAAATATTCTTATAGCCAGCTGACTGAAGACTCCCAGAAGCAGTAGTCCTTCTGCTGAATACCAGCACCAGCAGAGAGGACTTGTCACACCATGATGCAGTCCTCAAAGCCACAAACTTTTCCTCTGCTTTGAACTTAAGACAATTGCCTAGTAGCAAGACCATATCAGCAGTGAATCAGCAGGAGAGTGTCAATTTTGTTAAATTACTGTTATAGAGTAAAGCCTAAGATTGCTGTTACCATCCTATATTTTTAAGGTAAGTGATGGTTCTGTTCATAGTTTTTTTTCTGAAAGTCTGTCTCAAGGGAGAGAACATTTCTTTTCAACCAAAAAGGCATAGGATATAAAACATCCATTAAAATATTTTAGCTTTGATGTTATTTTTCTTTTTCTTTGTTGTCTTTCTTTTGATTAAAAGTTTCAGTGTTTTCAAAAAACAATAAAGTTTCCAGTTTTCACTGCAAATAAGATGTTAAAAAGTGAAATAAGGGGGAAAATTATATTATTTCTAAGAAAAGTGTTTCTCTAGCAGAGTCCAAAAAGGAGGCTGTTAGTTCTGCAGAAAAGCACATACAATGCCTGCGCTTAACAGAATGGAGTCTCATTTTCCCTTGGAGAATGGCATTATTTTGAGTTTACCGTCTGTACTCAGTGGTGGTGGCCCCATACAGCAGCCAGGCACCACTGCACTCAAAGGAAGAAAATGGAAGGTCATTTTCACTATTATTCTTTCCACCTTGAAGATTTCTCTACAATGGAAGCAGTCCACTGTAGCTAACCCACTGCAAATTATCTTTTAAGAATTAGAGTTTAATTAAAGCACTTACAAGAACTATCTGTGTTAACCTCTAAATGTAGAGTCAAAACCTCGAAATAGCATTACTCAGTCCTTAACAGAGGTCACTCTCATCACAGAATGCAAAATAACCAGCAATACACCAGTGAGATGTTAAGTACTCCCTTCAAAATGGATCCTGAAAGTACTCAACCTATGCCAGGTGTGCACCCTTCCCAGTAACACTTTACATATGCAGCCTGTATATTGTGGTGATTGGTTTGATAATGACTGCAGAAAGGGAAACATCGGTAATTCAACTTGCAGATTCAGAGGTTAATCAGCTCTGAAGACACAGAGCCATAGGCCCCTGTTTTGAAAATAATCCCCTAACTGGTCCAGCATTTGAGATAGCAGTCCCAATCTCCAAGTGTCAGGCAGTGACTCTGCATAGAGGGAACTATTCCCCAGATCCAGGCATGCAGAGATGCCTGCGATAGCCTGGATATTACCCTGATATATCTGCACATTGCTGTTCTGCCTAATCCAGAACACGTGGAAGTCAATAAACTCTAATAGAGTTCATCTGCTTTTTCAGTTCCTGATTTCATCAGAGGTCCTTATTCCTGTAAATGTATTAATTAGCTGCTGAAACTGGCAGAGATAACCAAGCAAATGCTTTGCAGTCTGTGACTTACAACCAGATCTGCTCACTTACTCACTCTCCATCCCCTGTGGCTTCATGTGGCACAAGCTACAGAGACAAATGCAGCAGAAGACTTTTGAATTAAGTCTAAGTCTGTCTGTAGTGATTGGATAGCAAAGAATGGGCTCTGAATTTCCAGTGAGGCATTTCTGTGGTGCTAGTTATCTTTATGCACAATTTTCTACAACTATGTTTACTCAGTGAGAGTAAATTCCAAATGATGTTTTACCTCATGAAAGCAGACATAATCTAATTTCTCCTTGCGAAATAAGCAGCAGAAAATAAATTAATTGTGAGGATAGACAATAAACATTTTCTAACAAATAGGCACTGCAATAACATTTGGAATTCACAGACATTTCTGTGAAGAACCAGAGACTGTTAGTATATTTTTGTGCAATCATGAGCTTGATTACATGAGCCTGATTACATGAGCCAGAGAAAACTATTAGCTCTTTTGGTTTTTAATGAATTTTGATTTTATTTATTGTTATTTACTGCAATTAATGATCTGAGCTGAAGAGAAGGTAATATTTGAGAACAAAAGAAACCTCTTCTTGTAGGCCAGTTTAATAAAGTCAGCTATTAAACCAACCAAAAAATCAACAGAGTTGCGACAGAGACCTTTAAAAGTTATTGTAATTCACTTCAGTGCCTCTAAGAGGGCAGTAATTTTTAATCTAACAAATGTAACTTTTCACCCTAAAGCCTGAGACACCCATCTAATGTGTCAAAAAGGATTTCTCATCTTTCTCAGAATCCCCAGTTCAGTGCAGAAACTCACTTGTTATGGAATGAACAACTGCAGTCTCACAAGCTTTCAGATACACTCAGGGCTCTGTTGTCATTCCTGTGCTCTGCCACTGCCTTGTCACTGCCGCACACAGTGAGTTTGGTATTCTGTCAGATTCAAAACTTGCAGGCTGTTCAATTCCTTTCTCATTTGTTAATTGTGTTTCTTCTGATGACAGTACTGTAGGTTGTTTTCTGGTACTTCATAATGTCTGGAACAGAAGCACTGTATGTACATTACAAAGAGAAACAACACCTCATTAAAATGATAAGGAAATCATCTTGTGGATTATTATTAAAGCACCAGACAGTACCAGTACCAGACGATAACATAATTTTGTCCCATGGGGCTCATTACTTCAAGGTACAACTGAAAAAGAGATATTTGTACAGAGGCACAGGTTCACCACGGTTGCTAGTTTGTCCTAGCCTTGTCCACGTAACCCTGAGCGCTGTTCCTGAGTGTCTTCAGTGCCAGCCTGAGCAAAGCAGTGGTCTGCAGCTGACACCACTGTTCTGCCTCTGTCCCAAGGCACCAGCAAGGCACCAGCGCTGGAGCAAAACACAGCTTGAAAACTGATTTTGCTACCTTTCTTTTTCAAACTAAGGTCAAATGGAAGTTGACACAATTTTTCAGTGAAGGAAGCATTTTCCTGGAAGAATGAACTTTCCCAAGGGACTGAAATGACTTGCAAGTTCTGCTCAGGTTTACCCTGTAGCCCTATAGCAAAGAGAGGGGAGAACATGAGCATTCAAGTGCTTGGATTTTTGTTGCTGTTGCTTTTAAGATCCCAATATTTAAGTGTTAACTCACACAAACATGCATTAAAAACTGAGGTAGAATGCACCATAGATAACACTTATTTTAGTTTTTCTCCAAGTGCTATTATTGACTACTGGAACATTAAAAAAAAAAAAGAGTAAAAAATGTCTTTCTGATGGTGTGGATAACTAGAGATTTAAATAGGCATTTCACTAATCATATGATCAAGAGCTCTTTCAGGCATCTTATCCAGTGATCTGTGTGAAATGCCACAGAAATATGAAAAGCATTGTTAGTTATGATCCAAATGAAAAAAATAACATTCTAAGTTTGTAGCAGTGTTCTGGCAGTGTACTTTCAAGGTGCCAAATAGGAAAAAGGGCAATGTGACAGAATGAGTCAGCTGGAAAAGATAAGAATGTTGTATGCCTGAGTCACACAGGAAAGACACAGTCCTCCGAGACTTTGGTCACCTCTTACAAAGGGTTGCACTTCTGCCTGACTTGAGCTCCTGTTTAGCTCCAGGACTGTTTTCAAGCAGCCAGCACATCACTGCAACAAATATCAGTGCCCACGCTCCTGCCTGTGCCTGCTTGGACTTGGCCAAATGGAGCTCTTCCCTGCAGCTCCTTGCAGTGCTGGCATTGCCACGAGCTGTTCTGCTGGCATTGCCAGCACCGTTCTTCAGAACTTTCTACTGCTGAAAATCTCACCCTCTGCCTATGCCGCCAAACCCTCAGAGATAAGGACATTTCCTATTTCTGGTATCATTATGAGAACAAGAAACATGAGTATTTTATCAATGAATCAGGAGTATTCTCATTCTGTCCCTCATTCTTCTGAAAACCGCATTTGCACAGCACGATGCAGAGTTAAAAGGATGTGCACACCTGCTAGGGATTACTTGCATTCAATGAACAGGACATTTAAATACTACCATAAATGCTGTAGTCATATAGCAATAAGGACTCAACTTTGTAATCATACTAGTTGCTGAAAAAAGATGATAACTTGGAGATGGAAGCCATAAAAATTCAGGAACTAATGGTGTGTGGTTGAATGTGGTGTTGTGCAGGGAGGAGATGAGTGAAAGAGCATAAATGTTTATAGAAGAAAAGATATTAACCTTTTTGTAGGACTCAGACTAGTGAGAATGTCCAGAGTTACATCTATACAAACAAACAATCAAAGCTGTATTAAAAATGGGTATCTGGAGTCCAGGAGAAGGTCTCATAGTGAGTGAAGGATGAAGAAAAGGAATAAGGAACAAACTGATGGAATAAGTGGATGGCAAAACAGTAGGTCTATCCATATTACAAAAATACAAATAAAAACTCTTTTCTTCTATTAAGATCAATTTCATTTATAGACAGAAATGATTGCTTACAAGCTATTAATAATATTTTAATGTATTTCTCTCTGTCCACAAAACTCCTACAAATCCCCTATGCAAGACAGAGATTTTAGATCACTATGATATACCAATATTTTTAATCCCAACATCCTGTTGTACAAGTGTGTTCATTAGAGCTTCTTTATATGAAATGCTACAACCCCAGTATCGGTGGAATCAGAATTCATGCTTCCCAAGTCTCACTGAAGGTGCTAGGATTCTGTGTGTGACTAAGTACATCATACTTCTGTGTTCTGTGCTACAAGAAACTAAAAACCTGTCCACAGTTAATATTGGATTTTTTAGCTTATACATGATTTTCTAGAGCAAAACTGGATTGCTTTCTTTTTGTTTAGTCACATGATTCATGACTGCATTTTGAAGTTAAACTCCTTTTTATACAGTCATATAAAATGACAATCATGAAAGTCCCACTTTGGGGCTCTTATACCAATGTTTATACAAACATTTTCAATTGCATTGGAGCCTAAGACTTAACTTTGCAAGTTTTCAGCTCCGTTATGAAGTTGATAATTTAAAATAATAATTTTAAATACTTATGCTGTTTACAAAAATTAATTTAAAAATGTGTTGTGTTTCTACAAGACTTCAACTAAATGTATACAAGGTGATGAGAATGAGGAAGCCAAAATCAGTTACAGACACAAAAACAAGTACAAAAATGTGGTGAAAGCATGTGAGATGAACCAATAATTTATATGTCACCTTCAGAATGTCACTGTTGACTTTCAGAAGACTGAATAGCGTATAAAAAAGGGTAAAGTTTATGAGTACTGGAGGATTGGGAAAAATATTGCTTGTGTAAACTCTGTGTAACTGATACAAGATTCAGTTCAGTGAGAGTTTATCAGCAGGTTGTGCTGAAAACTGAGAGAGGAGAGTAATTAGTTTGTCCTGTTCCCAGCCTAAGAAGTGATTTATATTTTTGAAACCAGAGGGGATTTTACAGAGCCATTAGATGTTATGTCACTATAATTAAGGGAAGTTTCTCTTACAAGCCTATTTTTTTAAAAAATATGAACGGTTTTCCTATCTCTATTCCCCACATAGGACAAAAATATCTTCCTTGTATTAAAGTTCCATGACTCCAAACTGAGTCTCAGTACATTTGATAACCTCACTAGTGCTCTATATTTTAGTGGTAACATATTTAATGCATCCCTTGCTGTCATGAAGATGTAAATCCAAGTTGAAGGTTATAGTTTTAAATGGCAATACAGAGTCTCATTATTAAAAAGGTATTTTTCCAGTAGTAACACATGCTCATAATTTTCCAGTAGTAACACATGCTTCTTTCTTTCCTGCCCACCTTCCATCAAGGATGCATAAGTACGTCTTTTCTACAAATGGTAGCTCATTCTCCAAGAAAGGGGGAAAAGACCATTAGGTAAGGACAGTTATTTTTCTCTTACAGCAACTGGTGCAGACAACTGTATATTCCAGTGTTAACATTCACAAAAAGGGAGTGTGCCAGCAAAAATTTATAACCAAGTCATTTCCTTATAGAATTGGAAAGGAATTAGGTAAATTTCTGGCACATATTTTATTAGAAAGTTTCCTGCAAGAAAAATGTTTACATCTGAGATATTTTGCCCTGCAGGTAACTTCTAACAGATTACCTTTATCATTGACAGGGTCTTTTGTGTATCAGGATAATGGGATGTATTTCTCCTGTTCAGTACTAGCAGAACTTATCACAGACTGCTATTGTGCAGAGCAAAATGCTGCTTTTGTGAAGCACACAGATCTAAAGGAGCTATAATCATAACACACTGGATCGGGAGCTGTCCACTCTCCCTGACTTGAGTTGTTTTGTTGTGGATTTGTTGGGGTGGTTTTTTTGTTTTTTGGGGGGTTTTTTGGTTGGTGTTTTTGTTGTTGTTTGGGTTTTTTGTTTGCTTTGGCTTGGTTTTTGGTTTTTTGGGTTTTTTTGTTTGCGTTTTGTTTTGTTTTGTTTTGTTTTGTTTTGTTTTGTTTTGTTTTGTTTTGTTTTGTTTTGTTTTGTTTTGTTTAAATATAATTTCTCATCAGATTTTAAGAATATGTGCCATTTTGGGGCAGGGTGTGTATTGAGGGAAGTAGTGGTTGATCTCTGAAGGACTGAAACCAAGTGGGGCACTGGGATTTGTGTGGATGAGGACAAGTACTGAGTAAAGAGGAGCTAATGAAAGGGTCCAGTATAGTTCTGTACATGATAAAACCTGTAGGCTGGGACAGAAGAAAAATGAGGCCCAACAGAAAACCTGGCTTCACACTGGAACATGAAATGAGCTTCTTTCTGCATGACAGACTGAGCCAAAGCCTACACAGCTATGGAAAAACAGTCCCACATTTTCTTATTCAGTCTACTGAGAATAATGAGCATGGGAGAGACCTGACTTCCTGTAGACCAGTCTAGGACTACCATACTGCAGCATTATCATCACCTAAAGGTTCTTCACTAACTGTACAATAAACAAATTTCTGAGCTTAGACTCATTATGACCAATATTTCGTCTCACTATTTTTCTGCTAATGTCCAAAATTGCTTCAGCAGATCAAACCCCATCATTTGCTAGACTAATTGTTGGTTGTTAAAATAAGAGCTGCAATTTACCATTTACTATTGAATTCTTAATTTGGCCATTTACGAAATTTAAGAACACATGAAAGCACATCACAGATGAAAGGATGGGTGTTTAATTGCTTAACAGATTTGCTGCTGTGCAAAGACTGTAGAGCTGCTGTCCAAGAGTGATCCCTTGGGCTTCTTCCCTCTCGCTTTCAGAAGTGAGATCTATCATTATAACAGAGCACTCTCCTTCCAGGAGTTTTCCAGACTGGTTTTGGTAAGTGTGGAAATTCATGCTTATGAGGCAGATCTAAGAACAAATCAAAGTACACTTTGAGAGTCTGGCATTCCTGGCTGTGAAATGAATGGCTAATCTTCCACTGACTTTAAAGCCAGCAGGAGCAGCTTCCAAAACAGGACAAAAATGCAAGACTTTAATTCTTCAAGAGTGAGATTTGTCACTGCCAGTAGCACCTATGCATTACATGAGCTCTTCCAGCTGATGCTTAACCTGACCTCAGGGACACACAGGCTGTCAGCAGGCAGTTTGTATGAGAAAATATCATATATGTTTGTGAAAAGCCACACTGAAGACTGAAGGCTAACCCTTCTTCTATTTTCATAAGCACAGTCTAATTGGATATGATAAATAGCATAAATGTAACTGCCTTCATATTTCTGCAGATAATAAAGTCAAATTCTCATTTGGTATTGTCCTACTTCTAAAATTTTAATGAAGCATTATGATAAGAACCAATTTTCTCTGTTTAATCTAATCTGAACATAACAGGCTCAGAACAGCACAATTACTGTGTTACGGCATATATAGAAAATTACTCATTATTACTGAGCTCCAAAGTGGAGAAGGAGGATATTTCCAAAGGCACAAAATGTCTGAGGCTATAATTCCTGTTTGCACTAATAAGAAACCCTCACAGCACCATTAACAAAGTAATCAGCTTTTCAATATTTTAAGGTGACAAAAATTAAATTATAGAATAACCAAATAATTTTACATTGTATTTTAATTTCTGGTTGTTTACTCATTTTGTTTACTCATTCTTATTTCCAGATTCATATCTTTATATTTAAGAGTCCATACTTAAAATCAAGGACTGCATCTATCTTGTCAAAGTGACTTTAGTCTGAGAAAAACAATAGTAAAGCATATATATTCACACACTGAAGTTATTGATGGATTTCTGCTCTTTGTCAAATTAATTACCAAGAAGTATTTGATCATATGTGAGTTGATAAATATACTGGATCAAGCATTTATAGGCTAAAAGGTTCAAGATAAAATGTCAGATATCATGGCTAACAGTTTTGCTGCACACCTCAATGCCTCAGCCTGCAGGCACAGCATCCCGCCCAGGTCTCAACCTAAAGTTAATGATCCCACTGCCTTTTCTACTCCATCATTTTTGATCCTCAGTGCCATCTCCTTTTATTATAAGTATGATTGTTATAAGACAAGGTTTCTGGCATGTCACTGTTTTTTCCAAAGAGGTCTTAAAGCGAGGAAAAGGGATAAAAAAAGAAGCAAACGACCAGCACAGAAAACAAAGAGTATCCTCACTGAAAAGGAGGTCCTGCAGAGCACAATGCTAGATCTGATCACAAGCACAGAGACCCACTGCCAGCAGCTCATATGCTGTGATAATGACTTCTCCACTACCAGGCAGTCTCAGCCTCATGACTCTCCTTAATTCCTCCATGAATCGTGTCAAGGAGTCAGTACCCCCTCCAGCAGGGAACAAAAACCTGCTATCCACATATTCCAAGATGTGAAGACTCTCAAGAAAAAAGATCCCCATTTTCACACTGCATATTGTTTCTGTAGGTTCTCTCTCTAGTGCTTTGTGTCCAAGTTACAAGATCTTAAAATAATGAGAAGAAGCACAGACTAAACCATAAATCCCCATAAACACAAATCTTTGCTTGTAGACACTGAAATAAAGGCAAATAGAACAGAGGTTTCACAGGGGGGCTGTCTGAAAGCCTGGCATTTTGCAGCCTCGGAAGATCATGAGAGAACAAAGAAAGCTTCAGCTGCTGTTTGTTGAGAGGTATGAGATTATGTTTTGGATATATCTCCACAGGTAAGGGTTGGAGGGAAAACGTGATTAATGGTTACTATGCAGCCTTGCAAATAAAACCGTATTTTCCGGGGAGGTATAAAATAACAGTTTTCCTTCTGCCTACAGTGAAAATGTGCTCTGGTAAGTTTAAACGCCCTCAAACTCGTAGCTGCCTTCTTGCTTGGCTCCCGGTGTGGTCTCTGCTGTGGATAAAATAGACAGCCAATACACACTTGGCTACAGGATTTAATGCCTCTGAGAGATTGATTCTGGTGTCAGCAGCATCCTCTCACACCCTCTCGAGCATGTAACAGCAGGGATATTGCACCAGGGATAACAGTAAGGGAGGAAGCAAGGAGCACAACTAAAGGATGTAGCAACAAAGTGAACGTTAGGAAAGAAAACAGAAGGAATAAGGGAGAAAAATCAGCTTCTGGAATGTTATTCCTCCATTTCAATATCTTTGCAATGGGAAAAATTTTACCTTGGTGTCATGAGTGAGTGACACACAGTCCAAGAGAATATATATAGTGGAGAATTTTCATGCAGGTCTCCATCTTTAAATTCAGTGGTTATCTTTACTATGAGAATATCCCATTGAGGCTTTAAATATACCAGTCATTTTAAAATTTTATATAAAGAAGGGGAGAATCATCCATAATCAGGAATTTCCATCACTTAGCTCATTTTCCCATCTGCTTTCATTCTCACATTTGCTCATATAGAAAATCTTGCTCTTCATACACAGAAAATCCATTGCTACTATATTCTTCCTATTCCTCAAAGGATTGTGGTTCTGCTACAGAGTTTGGAATAAACAAAAATCTCATGGAAGTGTGCCATGTTGTCTTGTTACTATATTTCAACAGATGGTAAGCAGTATTGTTCTGAATGCCTGCACAACAAGAAGCTGTGTCTATATCTTTACAGGGTTTTTTTTTCCTGAGGAGTTGGGAGCTTCAGCAAAGCAGCACTTGATGTAATTTTCTTCTATTGTTTCTGGTTCCGCCATACACGTGTAAAACTAAACAAACAGGATTCTCAATTTGAATACATTAATCACACACTACAGTCTGAGAACAATGAAGAATTAGATTAACTTGTATTTGTAGGTGTGCACATCAATCTGCATAAAACACACATACACACTGTGCACAGATATGGGAAAGTCTGCTACCCTTTCTTTCTCTCTTTGTATGTTGTGACTGTCTCCACTGGAAGTCAGTGTAATGAGGGTCACATATTATGATTGTCAGATACAACATAGCAGCAATTACCCAGGCCAGCAGCAATTGTGACCACTTTCTGTTCAAGGGAACAATTTATAGAAGTGGCTCATGAGCTGACAAGACTAAGAGTGGCCAAAGCTGATGATTAAAAGTTTTGACTAACTCTGCTACCAGCAGTGTTATAAAACTGTAAAGCTGAGGAGAGAGATGCCTGCAATTGAACATTCAGAGCAAAATGCAGGGCACTTCTCAGTCCTACCTGCATCACAGCACCAGCTATCATTTTCAGTGAACACTCGTCTGCTGAACACCTCTGTAGTCAAAGGTAATTGAGGAAATGAAATTTGTTACAAAATCCTACCCAACACAGAAGGATTTGTTTGGGAAGCGGTCAGCAGTTTCTTTCAAAGTGCATGCATGGTCCGTCAGGGAACAGCAGCAACAAAAACCTTGAGACACCAGCCTTATAATGCCTCTTTATATATATATATATATATATACATATATATACACACACATACACACATATATATATATAAAAATATATATATATATAAATAGATATTATAATGTGTGTGTGACAGTATGTAATTTATGATTAACAAACTACAGACTAGCAGGAATAACGAGTATGATATGAAAAGTTCTCAGTCTCAAATATGTCAACAGCACTGAATGACTTTGAATGAAATATTTTAGGAACATGAATCAACATAAGGACAGCTCCTAAACATGGAAAGCAACTAAAATTTTTTTTACATTCCTTGCTGTATAGAAATAATCAAATTCTTCTTTGCAGGGGCAAGAAAAGCCCTGCAGGTCATTGGTGCCAGATGAGATGTTGAGGAATACATTCAGTGCAGGCAGCACAGTGTGTGAGCTGCAGATTGAGCTCTGGGTGGCAGGAGTCCCTGGCAAGAGGCTGTGAACTGGACCCTTTGCACAAAAAAAGGGCACAGCGACCTGTGGCCCAGCCAGGTGACTGGACAGAGTGAGACACTGCAGGAGTTGAGGATTCAACAGGAGAAGCCCAGACTTTCATTAGCATAGACTGTGAGGGTATAAAATCCAGAGATTACTATATTTGGGGTCCCTTTCTGGAGGCACTCATTTTGAGTTGTTCCTGTGTAACTATGTCATGAATAAATAGCTTTAAGGATCCAAGAGAAATGGAGGGTTGAGATGATAAGAAAACCTGATCTGGCTGTGTGTGGAGGGTGTGTGTAGGCAGCCAAGCAGGGCACCCGTGGGCTCACCAGAGCCACCCGCTGGGATGGGGCTCCAGCCCCAGCAGTGACAGTCTCTGGTGGTGGGAGTGCGACTGCCAGAGCTCCTTCTGAACAGGCAGACAGCAAAGTTTCCCTGAGACATTATAAGACAGGTAGAACAGGTGATGTACCACATAGCACTGAAAAATGCCGAGGATCAGTCGGCTAAGCCAGGCAGTCTGTTCTGCCCTTGCAATCCCTGACACTGTGCTGGCTTGGTGCACCTTTTATCCCAGCGTGGCTTGAAAGGAGAAACGTATCACCAACATGCAGGATGAAGAATTTGGAAGGAGAAAAGAATGAAGGTTCTGCCATTTATTTATTTTTTCAGGGGTGGTATGAGACCTGATTGAATTCCTATCTGGGTGTGTATCAGTTAATGTGTTAACAGGCATCTGGAATAGCAACTTTCTCAGTTCAACCTGCTCTGACTGAAAGAATTCAGTGTTCTTTGAATAAAAGCAAGACTGCCTATCACCAAATGATTGAAAAAGCAGAAGGAGTGGAAAAAGGCTTTGAGCAGCTGAGTCCGCTTTCAGTCATTGATGCTGACATTATTGTATAATGAATCTTAAAACTAGACTTTTTTTTTTTTTTGCTTTACTATTCATTCTAGAAAATGGCTCTACATTCTCCACCTTCAGAAATCTTTCCAGTTTGCAACTGCAACTGATTTGTGGTTGATTCCTCCCCAAACAGTTTTATCATAAGCACATCATTTGGGTTAACTAGTTCTCCACAGCTCCCAGCAGTGTCCTCTGGGACAGGCATATAGGAGAGAATGATCCTCTCCAGCCCCATTATAGACATCATTTTACTTTGCAAACTAAGCCAACTTCTTTTGACTTCTTGAAGCAAAAGAGGTTTTCTCAAATGTCCTTTCCACCACTGAGATGTTAGCACAGATTCATGCCATTAGCCCCAAGGTGTGTGTCCTTATCCTGTACCCTGCTCTACCCATTTCTCCTCTTCTTGTCCTCAAAGTCACCCCATGTCTGTGTCCAAGATTCTGGTACTGCCACACACCACAGATACTCCCCATATGTGTCGGTCAATTTCATTTTCATGCTCCTGTCTTTTATGTCAAGGTCTTTATTGGAAATAGTAAATAAACTTTGTCCATAGAGTCCTTGAGAAAATTGTCTAGTAACCTCTTTCAGCTTGATCATTTGCCTCACAGCATGACTCATTGTCATCTCTCATTTAGAGAGCTCCTTACCACATCTCAGTTCCTGTAATAATCTCCATCTTCACCATTTTAGCTGATAATTTCCCATGTGACACAGCATCAGATGCTTTGCTCAAGGTCAGATAGATTTGATCTACTGCTTTTGTCTGCAGAATCACTGCTTTTTTTTTTTTTTGCTAGACACATGAATGAAGATTCGTATCAATCTTTGATTAGACAGGCATCCCGATAGCCTGACACAATGTGCCTCTGACCAAGCCCTACTACATTTTATTCCCCTTTCCATTTATCTGCAGAGTTTTAATTAGTGTCTCTTTCAAAGTTTCCTACACAATCCCTGCACACAAGTGAGGTCAGTAAAGCTCATAAGCCATAATGAGATATTTTAAGTCCCCCAGAAGATAATGTGATAATTAAGACAAAGTGATAATATGTGCTTGATGCAGCTGTGGATGGCAGGGGGAGGCAGAAGAACCAAGTAACTTAACCTCTAACCTCTAACCAAAGTTATGCATATTCTCCCTGTCTTTCCTCTACGAAATCAGGGAACGGCATTATCCAGGACAAAGTGGAAAAGCAAGAACAAGTAGAATTAAATTCATTAAATATCTGTACCAGCTCGAATCAGCAGTCCCTCTCCTGCAGGGCTGTCTCCATCAGGACCTCATAGCAAGTCCGTAGAGAAGAGTATAGAAATAAGAAAAGCCTACTGTGCTGCTTTCCCGCTAGTTACTCCCAGCTCCCCAGGTTTGTGGTTAATGGATCCTTGAGGAAAAGGCAGTACCTGTCTGTTGAATAGTCCTTACTGGATCTTCTGTACTGGATTACTTTCCACAAATCAATGTAAGCTTCTAGCATCCACAATGTCTATGAAAACATGGAATCTTTTGAGTTCATTACCAGCTGCTTCTTCATGATGCCCTTTAGTTCGTTCACCTGAAGAAACACCAAAGCATCACCTCCTCACCTTCTCCACTCCACAGTACAATTCCTCTGTTTTTCCTCTTAGCCCGACAGAGTTCAAGAAGCGTTCAGACAATACTCTCGGGCACATGGTGTGACTCAGGATGCCCTGCACAGGGCCAGGAGTTGGACTTGATGAACATTTTGGGTCCCTTACAATTCAGCTTATTCTGTGATTCTGTGAATTTCCACGCCGCTGTTCCAGCCCCTTCAGAAAAATCTAACCTTCTATAAATTTGTGAACCATTTTTAGGTGTCTACTTCTGACTCAACAGATAAGGAGCACAGAAACCAATGAGCACTTGACACTGCCACATTTAAATTGTCTTTGAGATATAGCACTCACACCTGCCTGAGGCCACTGATAGTTTCTTTCTGACCTACCTTTAATTTCTGCAGAAGATGTTTGTTCATTTAACAGATCTAATTACCCAGTTACAGGCATATTGCCCCTCACATCCTGCATAAAAAAAAGTCAAATAGGCATTAATAGCCCAGACAGTGTTGCTGTACCAGAGTGGGGTTGCCCAGGAGACCTGCCCATTGCCTGGAGGTTCAGCGCTGCCTAAGTACATGCACCTTCCCAGGGCTCCAACAGGTTCCAGCACAGCCCTGATCAGGCAGCCAATAACGCCTTCTTATTTTAATTGGGAGGAATGGGAGAAAAAGACTGTATCACATCAGCTCCTTTAATTTTGAAGCTAATGGACCAGTGTAGAAATGGCACAAGGGAAAAGGGGGCATGCTTGTTTTAATATTTTATTAAAGAAAAGCATAGCACTACTGACTCTTTAACTTTTAAATCAATGTCACTTATACTTATTAATTTATCAGAGCTTTAATTTTTACCAAGCCACTACGCAAGCAATTGTTTTCCATTTCAGCTGAAGACTTGTGGTTTTTTTGGGGAACTTAAAGAAGAAAATGAACATATGTTTGTTATACCATGTTCACCCAGAGCACTGATGTGATTGAGATTTTCTGCTTTCCCTGACACTGCATGTCTGCTGACGTTGCACATATGATCCAACCTAAAGAATTGATTTTAAAAATCATTCTGTATAACCAGTCTTGCAAAGCTTCAAAAATGATAGCCCATCTTAGTACACTATGTCATAAACTTTCACAGTTTTTCAAAACTGTGGTCATTTTTTAAAAGAGCTTTTGCCAGTGATGCAGATATTTTCAGGCTTGTGGTTTTGTGCCACAACTGATACTACAAGAGAACATTGCCCTCTGGTGTCACAAGCTTTGTGCTTTGGAGGGCTCCCCACCCACGCTTTCTTACACCCTTTCTTCCTTCTCTTTATTCCCTGCACTGAGAGCCAAGCCATGCCTCACAGACATAAATCAGCAGAAGGTATGGAAAGGGATGTTTCCTTTTCAATGCAGAATTTTTTGCAGTCGTGTAACTATTTCCGTGGGTGTGAAAATAATCTTTCTAAAGTACTGAAAGCCAGAATTAGATCCCTTCAGGTTGAGTGATAGTGTTAAATCTTAGCTGATTCTTTTTTCTGATTAATTCATCAACTCATTTATTCATCCTCTTGAATAGGTATTTTTTTAGGATTTTAAAGTGAATATTAGAATTAAAGCTAGCAGAAGACTGAAGCTAACATGTTACCAAATTCTTTACTTCTTACCAGAGTTTTTCTGATCATAACTGAGTTCTCCAGCCTGCACTTGGAGACATCTATGAGTTCTGCCTAATTGCTCACAGGTTTGTCCCTGAGCACACACAAGCATATTAGGACAAAGGAGTGGCAGAAAACAGTCAAATCAAGTGCAAAGAAGCCAAATGATTACTTGGTGTTGGATGGCAGAGGAAGCATTATTAAGTAGCTGGGGAAGGGGCAGGAGGGGTGCAGTGACAGAAGCACAAAGCTTAGATTTACCTGCCCAGCCTCGCATGCTCTGCTCTCAGATTGTTTGCACGAAGCAGAATCACAGGGTAAAGCGTCATATTTTTTTTACCTCAACTCTTAAAGGCAAAGATCATTTTTCCACTCAAATACTCCAAGTTTTTAGTGGATACCATTTTTAAATGCATAGTTGTCACAATGAGTAGATCCTATTGCAAGTTAATTAGTCCATAAAATGTATAGACAGGCACTTTTTCTAAGCAGCTAGTGATGATTCCAGCAGATGATACCACTAATTTTATCAGTGACTTGCAGCCACTCTGAAAACCATAAGGTGCAATAAGTGTACAGCCTTAAAGTGTGAGCTGGAGACTGAGTGCAGATGGTGCTGCTTGTAGCAGGCTGGCTGCCTGTTAGACAGCTCCCTGGATGTTGTCTAATCATTTACCTTTTGCTCAGTGGGATCCTACATCAAGCTTTAGCCTGATAATAGTCAGTAGTCTAGGCTCAACTCTATGCAAGACCCCCTCACAGACCATGGAGACATATCCAGTGATTATTTTTCTCCCCCTACCCTAGGCGTTGGAGGGATAGGCTCCTCTTAGTCCATTAACCAGTGATAATTAGCTGAGAGCAGGCACACTCAGCTCTCTATGTCGCCCTGATACACCAGGCCAGTTTTTGAGCCAGGCTCTCCGCTAGTTTCCAACTACTGAATAAAGCCTTGCTGATAAATTTAACAAAGAGATTTTCTTCCCAGCCATTTATGGGGCTGTTCACTTTGAATTATTAACAAGAAAAAAAAACAAACCTCATTTTTCTGCTCTTACAAGAAAATATAAATTGCCCTCTTGAAGGATTGAGGGTTGACATTATATTTGTGCATCTCCTCATTTGTAAATAGCTTTTAGAGAGGTCTTTGCTAGCAGAAGGATTGGAAAAGGGGAAGTAGGAGGCTGAGATCAGATATGAAGTTTAATTTAGGATTACAGAAAAGAAAACCACAACTAAACTAGAATTCAAGAGAAACTTCAAGCTAGACTTCATGAAAAAATTACAGGGAAAAAAAACAAACAAAGAAGCATTTTCTTTTTTCAAAAGAAAATTACATGTTGATAAACAAGTTCTGAAAAATCTCTTGAGGCATTGA
This sequence comes from Acanthiza pusilla, assembly GCA_036630365.1. Lineage (NCBI taxonomy): Eukaryota > Metazoa > Chordata > Aves > Passeriformes > Acanthizidae > Acanthiza > Acanthiza pusilla. The sequence goes on from JAXCHO010000017.1 coordinate 372,384, forward strand.
AGAGGGAAGTAGGGAGATAACTGTATAAGAAAAATTGGTGGTGAAGCCAGAATGCAGTCTGCAAGCACTGCTCTATGAAGCTATTTTAAAAAACAAACATAATAATAAACATGTGGTAAATGTGTATTTTGTTGTGCTTTTAATGTCCTTGACAATGTCTGTTTACGCTTCCCTTATGTATAGCTAGCAAAGGCTTTTGGTGGGTCTATACCAGACCAAAGCAAGGCGTTGATCAGGCTGAATTTTACTTTTGCTTGTTATATTACTTCTTGGCTTGTTCTTTCTGTATTACTTCTTGGCTTCTTGACAGTTTGGAGGATTTGGCAGCAATGCAGCTAAAACTTCTGTCAGGCTACAATGCTTCAATCTGGGTATGAAATTCAATGACCGTTTGAAATTCAGATTTTGCACAGTCATGACATAAACAAATGTAGCATTGAAAGACATTCTCCATAGGAAGTTGTTGAACAGACGGAGAGCAGACTGAAAAAGGTGGAGTGACCTCACCAAAATCAATCACTACATTCCCACACCAGGGGACAGGCATTCCTTTTGCCTTTAAGATTTATTTGCAGTAAATGCTGTCATGCCTGCTCTCTGTGGCTGGTAGATCCCATTTCTCTATCTTTGCAAAACAAATATTTCAATGAAAAATTTACATATTGCCTGCCAGGTGCGGTAGCCAACAAGCTGGAAGGTGTTGATTTGTCCTTTATGTCAGCCAAAATTTTCCTATGTTTCAGTTCATCTTGCCTCCTACTTCATTAGTTTTATTTATTTTTTAGGATTTCCAGTAAATCAATGGAGATTGTTCCTTGTCACTTCAGAAAATCTGTTGGACTGCCTCTTTGATTTTGTTGCCATGGGTTCAGTCCTATTGCTGCACTTCTGTTGGTGGAGTAGTGGCCTTTATGAAGGGATTTAAATGTTTGTCCTATTGCTTTCCAAGGATGCTGTTAGAAAACACGACTGATATCACATCGACTGGAAAGGTTCCTACTTAGCTCTTTCATAGCTGTCTCCAGACTGACTGCTTAGTCAGTCTCTGCAAATTACTGAATTTGCAAGTTACTGTTGGCTGAAGATGGCACCGGAGTCGCTTAAACTCTTGCATGAGGCAAATTGCAGACAAGCTGACTTTCCCTTCCCTCTCTTTACTTGTTTACCAGGTTAGAAATTTGCATCCAAGCATGCCTGGGCACAGGCACACATGAGAAGGAGGTCTGCAGAAGAGAGCAGTATGCTTCAGGGACAGTAGCACAACGAGGCTGATCCAGACCTCTGGCTCTGGAGGGGAAATGGAGGATCAGCTCCCCAGACATCAGTCTCAGCTGCCTGTCTTTGTACCCAGTGTGGGCATCCATCTGCGCTTGGACTTCATGCACAGCTGCTGCAAAGATCTTAGCTGCACACACTGTCTCTGACACATTGCTGTAGCACCAGGCACAGCAGAGTGCAATCACTGTTAAGGCTTTAGGCACCACTGCTACAATGATTGGTAGAGAGAGCCAGATAATTAATTACTTTCCAGAAAAACTTACTCCCTAGTACAGCGTTCAATACAAGTAATGACTGGATTAATTTAATTTCAGAGTTGCAGGAGCAGCTTTATGGCTATTTTTTATTTTAGAGTTGATTTTGTGTTTATCAAGGCTTTATACTACACTGGCACTATCTCTGGGATGCCTGGAATTGAATTTTAACTATTTATTTGCATCCAGATGCAGTATGGCCACCCTAACCCAATCCAGCCATGCTGTGTGGGTGTTGGGAGGTTGTGGCTGTTTGCCCTGCGTGTCACAGCTCGTGCTGTCCCTGCTCCTTTTCAAGCTTCTTCTGCACACAGCTGTACCGAGCAGATAAACTCTGTCACTCCCCATGTACATCCCATTTCCCGAGACCTCTCCTGCTTTCTGCCAGCTGCTGAAAGGGGAAAAGAGGACTCCCAAGCCCACTTTAAGTTCTCGCTGGTCTATTGAAAGCAGTAGATGCAAATCTCATCATAAACTGATACAAGTCCATTGTTTTCAGTGGAGCTATGCCCATGTACACAAGATTCAGATTCAATTACCTTCAGAAAATATTGAGACCACTACCCTTTGGCTGTGTCTGTTTAATGGTTCCTGTTGTTAGTTACTGTTACCAACACAGACTGTTCTTCAGCCTAAAGCTCCCTACTGAACTGGGGCAGCCTCCCACACCCTTAACCAGGACAGTGATTTCAAGTGTAAGTCTATAAACAGAAATGCAGGATCTGACAGCAGCCTGCCTTTTGGGAAAATCTGTTTTTTGTCTCCTGCCTTTAGAACAATCAGTCATTTAAAATAAGTCTGGATTTTTTAAAAATGTTGCAGTATTATTTAAGGCTATTATTTTACTGGGAAAAAAACCCAGCATGTAATGAAACAATAGATATATTCATCTTAATATTCAATGCCTATTCCAATGATATTTTGGTTTCCTGGTAACATAACTAATGACTTGTCATCATGAAACAGAGAAAGAGTGAAGCTATTTGACTGGATTCTGAAACAGCATGAAATCAAGTGAGGGTTACACCAATTTTGCAAAAACACACTGCTGGTAGCAATTCTCCCTGTGTTCAGCAAACCATGAAATAACACTATATCAAATTTCTGGCACTTGAAAACAGGGAAGCAATCCAAAGACAGTGGCCTTTTGGCAATGCCTAGCAGAAAAGGTGGAAGTGCTGAAACATGGAACTTCCTTTCTTCCCCCTCTCCCCACGCTCAGATGTTCACAAAGAATCAGTGTAACAATCCTCCAGAGCCTAGCTCAATGGAAACACGGAAATTAATTGTTGCAGTCACCTCATTACTCGACTGTCAGTGTTAATAGATGTTTAGCACTGCAATAAGAGCACCGGCAGTGTATGATTTTATCCCTGCAGATAAGTGCTTTTAAAGGAACAGCTCACCATGAGCAGCTGCACCAGGTGTTGGGCACTGGAATACAGCTCGGGATGGCCCTGCCCTGCGGCTGGGAAGAGAGGGAGGGATCAGATCCACACAGCTCCCTGCTGCTGGCTCATAGCAGCAGCTTACTCATGGCAAACTTGTCTCACACGAGCAGAGCAATCACAGAGAGCAAGAAGGTCTGTATGCCATAGCATAAAAGTGATACAACATTTACAAGGATCTACAACTTGCAATTTCTTCTAAATTTCCAGAGGACTATTACAAATATAGTATCACCACCACCCTGTGGCACCAGCAAGCACAAAGATAGCCCTGCACTTGCAGGTCTGTTTGGAGGCAGTGCTTCTGAGGAACTTGGTCAGCTGGTCTGGAAACACCCACCTCACTACTCTTCTTTCAAAAACTCAGCATCAAGCACTGAAGTACAGAAACATTATGTATCACGGTGACGCAAGAAGCATCCTTTCAAAACAGTGGTAGCTACATCCTCAGACTTCTCAATTGTGCATCTTTTGGAAATAGACTAAGCTAAAAAACTCAAAAAAGCCAATGTGAATCCAGTTCTAAACAGAGTATCTGTGTTTATGAGGTTGAGTATGTGACCATAGCCGATCAAAGGCCAGAAGTCCTGGAAATACATTTTAGTGAAAGCTGGGAGAGGATTCCTGGGGAAGAAATCCCTGGGGAATAAAACTGATGTGCTCAGAAAATTGTATTTAATTCTATCCTAATTGGGCAAGATAGTTCAAACCCTGACAAGACAAAGAGCTAGGCCCTTTTTATTATTCTTTTTATTTCTATGGGAGAAAGTGCATAGGGAAAATGATCTAACAAGATATTGTATTTGCTGTCACCCATTTTATTTTCCAAAATTTGAGTAATGCTTCAGAAGCAGAGGCCAGGTTTAGTCAACAAACAGCAAGAAATTGTTATAAACTCACAGCTGTCAGGGATTGTCTGTACCAGATGAAACATTTTATTGACCTTTGTCAAAGTGACATTGGTTTAATGGCTGTTAAATTGCCATCCACACCCAAAAAGTCTTTGATTTGGGCTTCCAAATGCTGAAGCACTGTTTGCCCAAGCTAGTTTCTTTGGTTTGTTTCTATAGATTTTGTTCTGCAGATCTCACTTTCTCCCTCTCCTTCTGTGCTTGCAACGCTCAAAACATCAGTCGAAAAGGAACTTTGAGTGTCTGTAATTCACTACAGAAACTTTTCAGGCTGCAAAGGAGACAGATGAGACACTAACACTGACAGTATCAACAAAATAAGTCCTTCAGCAACAATAAATTGCATCAGTGCTTGTTTATTGAGTTTGCGTTTTTTTTCACCTGTCCAGACTGATGGAAACTCATCAAGACAATGCTACAAAGGTTTGAGAGTATACTTACTAGCTGACAAATCTGTAAAGCCACACAAATCCTAACGCTTGTAGAAGTAAACAACAGGTTGTCTCTCTTGTCCCTGTGTCAGTGTGGAAGCCCAGAGGTAAGGGGCTAATGCCTGTCTCAAACACAGATAGCTGGATGGCTGTGGTGCCAATCAAGAATTGTTGATAATAACAGGCAACTAATGTTGCTAGTAACACATGGAAGGAAAGAATGAAATGTGGCTGGAAAAAGGGGCCATGCAAAGAAAAAAAAATTTCTGCGAAGAAAAATCCTCTTGAACAAAGAATACTCTTCCTCTTGGGGCACATGGAGCATCCTAAGGCTGGATGTTAGATACATTTTTAGTGCAGTTGGTAAGACTGAAGCACGAATTCACTACTTTGTTTTTGAGCCTTGCATCTTCTTGAAAGTGAATTCAGAAAGCTGTTGGAGTTTTATTTCTCTGTAGGGAAGAGAGATGGCACAATGCCTGTAGCCTTTGATGAATGTCAGCAATGTAAACTCCTTTAGTACCTCATGTCTTTAGAGGCTCCATTTGCAGATCTTTGTGCTTTGGTTAAATGCAGCCAGGATTCTGCTACAGCTAAAGTTTCACATGACTCAGCTCTACCTCCTGTGGCAAAAACATCCTCTGACTGTCAGCAGTTCAACTGTTGGACAACAGAGAAAGAAAGACAGAAAATGCTCTTAGTACTGGGGCATGTGACAGCATAGTCTTCTGAAAATCTGCTTTTCTACTGCAGTCTTGGGCATTGAAATTTGTCCCTAGTGTCAAATACGCCATATCATCCAACATGGAAAAATGTTACATTAGAAGTCACGGGTTAAAGAGTGGCTAAAATTAAATACAACCACGTGCTACTGTGTGAACAGTCAGCAGAGATTGCTGATTTTTGACATGTCAAAGCCCATGAGGTAGATTGTGTCTTTCAGAGAAGGGATGGTGTAGGAAAACAAGGATTACTGACTGATAAACTGGGACAAATTTGCTCCTTCCTCCACATCAACTCATAGAAAGGAGTAATTTATTCTATGCTAACCACAAAATATGAGTACTGTGGGGAGCAGAGCTCTTGTTGAAGTATTACCTCAGAAACTGCCTCCCCACAGTGCACTGCTCCTTTTAAATGAAGAGTCCCTACAGTGCATGCCCTCCACCAGCAGAGGAGTAAAACTCTCTGGATCTCAAGCTGCAGAAGTGGAGCAAAGAAATTAAGGCATAGCAGCACTGAATTTGGGGTGATAGAAAGGGATCTGAGTGATCAGTCACCTTTCTGGCTGCTATTAATCTATACAACTTGATATCATGTCAATCATATGTCAAGGATCCCTGCAATGAATGGAGAGTTCCCTCTTTGGCATCTTTTTAAGTGCAAATAAAAAATAAAGATTACAGCACTGACAGTTTGGGAAGATGTACTTACAGGAATCTGTTTTAAAATTCAGATTTGCTCTTCAATTCCCCTGCCCTTTGTTCTTTGGATTTATTTTTACATCCTTACATCTAAATGCACTTTTCCTGATTTACTGGATTCATTGATATTTTTCATAATCTCTTGTAAAGAACATAGTTTTAAAGATGATATTATGGTTAACACAGTTTTTTTGCTTGTCGATTTGGGGGGGTTTAGGGTTTTTTATGCTACTAGTGACCCTTTAGACATTTTGATGCTTTTACTGTCCTTGAAAAGAAATTGTCCTTCTGAGTATTTCTAAATACTGCGTATTCCGTTTTTGTTACATAAAAATTGGTGGTTATTAGCATTCCAGAGGCAGCATGTCTACCAAGCTGACTGCAACAAAGATAAATTATCTGGTTTATACCACACGAATTCTCTTCTTTATATAAATACACACATCTATGGGACTATCTAACTTCATCATCCTAGCATCAGATAGATACGTAATCAACTTATTTAAATTAAAAACTCATTGAAAAAAATACAACCATTTATTTCCTTAACTATATCCTGCCTGAATAAAAATAAACTATAATTACTAAAAATTTCTGTATAGAAATTTTCCTTGGTGGTAATTTCCTGTGAACTACACAGCAACATTTCCATTTAATTTCAAAGGTGAACAGTTTTGATGAATACTATGGGTTTTGTAAATACAAACCAGACACAGATAACAAGAGCCTAATAGGCAAAAAAATGAACCCCTAAGGTAGGCATCTTCAGGCAAAGCTATGAAATTACATTACCAGTGAATTTATGGTAAACACTTGCTAACTCACCTCAGTATTTGTAATTCAGCGAAACCATTATATTTAAGAATAGCTGTCTCCCTGTTTTGTATGACTCAACAGGACTGAAGATGAGGACAGTGACTGTCAGCTTTGTGCTCCGGCACTCCCCAGGCTGCCAGCACACACAGCAGCTCTCCCTCAGTGCCACGGCCTCGGGGGCTGCGCTGTCCAAGGGGCTCGCGGCAGGAGGGCCGAGCTGGGCACACTGCCCAGACCAGCAACACCCTCTGCATGGCAAAGAGGAAAAACAAGGTACAGAAAGAAGCACAGAAGTATCAGTTTTCCAGATGGGACAGCACACAGATTTGTACTGCCCGGCACCTGCGCAAAGTTTCTTGATATGCTGTCTTAAAGATGTCATGTTAAATCTTGGATGTGGTAATTAATCAATTAGCCTAAATTAGTCTTGTTCATTGAATTTTAGTTTTTTTCACCAGCTCTGGAGTGTTGTTGCCATGCATCACACAGAGCTGTCTGTTACACAGTTATAAACGTGTACACATAGCCTGCCAATATCTCCATATGCTCCGTAGTTTTAGCTTTCCCACCATTCCATATTCCCATTGTTTCTGCACCTTTGGTCTAGAGCTACCTGAGGTTTTGACACGGCTGGGCCTGGCTATGTTCAGTACATTTCTGAACAGAAACCAAGAAATAAGAAGCCATTACAAGCATAATTCCTGTCTGTGCTCTGGAGGAGGCAGGGAAGAGAGGAAATAGCTTAGGCTATCATTTGATATTTCCACGAGGATAAGGCATGGTTTCAAAACTAGACAAGGGCTTCTAATCACTCAAAAAAACATTTCTGGACACAATGCCAACAAAAATAATAAGAACAAACAATACAACTTCCTAAATAAATAGAAGATAATATGAAGTTTCTGACATGGCTGGCAGAATTTTGCAGTGTGGTAAACAATGATAGAATTGAGCTTAACTTCATGATACAGATCTATTGTGGTCCTAGGCATGAGGTTCCCACATGCCAGCATTAAAACAGAGATACAAATTTCTGTCAGGAAGGACCGGCAGAGACAGCACGCACCAAAGGAAACATCACTTCTATAGATCCACTCTACCATAAAAAAGGTTATGTTGGTATTCGTGAAAATGCTTTGCCTCATGAGACCTATTTGGTCTCTTCTTGATTGCACTATTACACTTATTTAAATATTATTTAGATTCATATCTCGCTGTCCAAACATAACAAACCTACAAGGGAATTTAAGATGATATAGAGCAAGCTAAAGTGATCTTCAATTTTTAATCCCTGTCTTCCCATACTAAACAAAAAGGATGAATGTGTCTTCAGCAAGTGAAACATTGCTGTGGCATTACAAATTTCCAGATGGTGCTAGCAATAACGGAATGAGTTCATATCTCTGATGTAACTCCCATCAAATTAATGGCACTATATCAGGAATTAATTTGACCTAGATCTGTACAAGTCAAACATAGAGAATTGTAGTAACATCAGTTTTCTGCAGTCTATTCATTAAAAATATAAACCACAGAAATTTCTTAATTTACACAAATCCTTTTTGTAAATAACTCCATCAGCATGTATTAAATTTCAGTTTCACATTTTATATAATTTAACAACAGCATATAATTATATAAATAATTTCACTGGAACATAACATATGACCTTAGGTATTACCATCTGAATGAACCTATGTAGAATTTCCACTTATAGAAAACTAGCCACTCTGGATATTAAGGGACCTGTGGGGGTCTTTTTAGTGACTGAGCATTACTGAGGAATAGCATTAAAAGTAGAAAAATAATTTAGAGCTTAATTAAAATGTCTAAATCATAGAGCCATAAAATGGTTTGTGTTGGAAGGGATCTCACAGATCCTCCAGTTCCATACGCAGGGACACTTCCCACTAGACCATATTGCTCCAAACCCCATCCAACCTGGTATTTAACACTTCCAGGGATGGGGCATCCACAGCTTCTCTGGTAAACCTGTTCTACTGCCTCACCACCCTCACAGTAAAGAATTTCTTTCTTACATCTAATCTAAACCTACTCTCTGTCAGTTCAGAGCCATTCCTCTTGTCCTGCCACTACATACCCTTGTGAAAAATTCCTCTCCAGCTCTCTTGTAGTCCCCATTCAGGCACCAAAAGGCTTCCATTAGGTCACCTTCTCTTCTCTGAATTTCTTAACAATGGCAAAATCTGCAAAATAAATTGCGAAAATAAGAGGTAATGGAAGTTATAACCATGAAATAAATTAAACCCAGGTAGCAAGAGAAGCAGCAACAGCACAGAAATTACACTTTGGTAATAGTACTTGGGAAGGGACATCACTGTTCTAGGTGATGGTTCCAAAGCTGTTTTTCCTGACAATTCAGTGCAGGGCATATTTCATCTTGCTCTCAAAAGCTGACAATGCTGGAGAAAGCCTAAGTCTATTTTTGGTATGACAAGTTTTATATTCCCACCCCTTGAAAATCCCATTAGGAAGAATTTACAGGAAATTTTTTAAGCCATAAGTAAGCAGACAAGGTTTAAAAACCACCTCTGAAATCTCCAAAAAAAGCCAGCAGATGTGCAGAATGAGCATCATGAATGATTTTTTCAGCAAAGTTCAGTGCTGGTCTAATCCTGTTTTCATATATATCATTGAAAACTTCATACCTTTGTTAAAACTTTTTGAAACTCATGGCTGGAGTTTTTGTAAAGACCTATTTAGGAAGGGCAAGAGAGACTTTCCTTGTAAGTTTCAAGATTTCTAGTCTGCTTCATGGCTGATGCTACCTCTGAAAATATGATCAAGAATACTGCATTTCTGTGCTAGAGATAATACAGGTGGTATTCATGGGACGTACCAGTTCTCTGAAAGCTGGGCATCCAGCCTAAGCCCAGTGTCAACAGGATGACCATACAGGCTCAATAAGGAGAAATTGAAGCTTCCGTTAGTTACTTGAAAGAAAGATGTGTTTTCAAAAGCAATTTATTTCAACCTGTCTAAGGTACATGAGTTATTCTCTAAAGTCTTGCCTCTATCTCAAGTTTCCTCAACTGAACAGGGAGTCTAAGCAACTTTCTTAGACCAGACACCTATTACAGAGTCTAAATTGGGCAAAGAGGAATTGTACCTTATCTAGTAAGACAGAACTAGTAGGTGGAGAGTTTTCAGTGAAGGAAAATATTTCCACATAACTATTCTCTTTTCACCCCATATGTATTTTTTATTAGGATATTACTCGGGTAATGCAGCTTTGAAGCTTCTCCAGTTTTAAGACCTAACATGTTTTGGTTTTTTAAACCCTTTTCCATTTGAGATTTCACAATAGAGGTGTTATTGCTTGTCCTCACAGGATGCCTAGAGGAAAGATCCACAACGTGCCTGGCTCAGTTCACATGTCTAATGAATTCTCTATGCTTAAGACTTTGCATGAAATGTACAGTAACAAGCAACAAGTGAAGGTAAACACCAAATGGGAAAAAGGTAGGGAATACAAAATACTTGGGAAATAATTCTATCTGTTATAATAATACCTTAGCCATTACTGGATCTGGAGAAGCACCATACACTCTTTTTTTGGATCAGTCCAGCAGGTTCCCCCAGATGTAGACACTGGCGAGAAACAACAGGGAACTCAAAGGAAATCTGCTATTGCAGCTGACTTACCCATCTTCAGAGGGCAAATGTGGGGTTATTATTCGTTCTGACAACAGCTCAGCGCGGTTGAGAGAACAAAAGATCCAGATCTATTCCTCATCCTTCTGAATAATAACACTGCCTACAGGAGAGAAAAAAAAATCCCACATATAGATTATCAAGTTTTCCCTTTTCATTCAGTTTGTTATCTTTTGGGGTTCTTTTTAATTTTCAGGTTGACCTAAATCTTCAAGATACAGTATTAAATTACTGTGAGATAGATTGACATGGATGGATGGATGGATGGATGGATGGATGGATGGATGGATGGACGGATGGACATATATTCACACAATCTATTTGGAAAGAATGAAATCTGGGACATATTGTCAATATCTATTTTAGAGTAGGTTGCAGGCATTTTTATGCAGGTCTGAGTTCTTAACTCAAACTTGACCTCTAAACCTTTCTAGGGATGGCCAGTACCAAGATTTAGAAAGGTGGCAGCCAAATACTGTCTGTTATAATAGATGTTTTTCAGTCACAGCTGAAGGCATTTTTTTACTAAGCTCTTAGGATTGAAAGTGAGGGAATTATTAAAATTAATGGAATTGATATTTGTACACTGGAAAAAATAATTGGTTACTTCATGAAGTGCTTCAAATGATGAGTGACCTGAATATTATGTTAGTGAACATTTATAACACAGTGGATAATTTTGCAATTACAGATTCTTATGACATTATTAAAGCTAGGTCACTTGTTGCACTAATGTCTTCTCTTATGTCTCCTGGTACAATTACAATAGCTGCTAAGTATAGTTCTTTAAAGAAATGCACTGCCTGACATTAAATATTTCAACCTTACCTATAATGAGATCATAATTTACAAACTGCTATTAGTATTATAGGAAGATTTCATCAACAATGAATCACAGCATTGAAGACATAAGTTACAACTATAATTTATTTTTAAGCATTCTTTGCTTCTATCTTGTGAAGGTTAACAAAATATGCGTTTGAAAAAAAAAAGAGAACAATCTATTTTTCAAGGTAGGTGCAATTGTACACATGCAAAAATAGGTATTGGGGAAGAACAATGCATCATCTCATTCTTCCTGTATGTGAAGCAAATTGCAACTGTCTCAGCACATTTCTTTGCAATCAGGAATACTGTTGTGGGTAAAAGAGTCAGTGAACATAATGTGCTATATTTGGAAGATCAAATATAAGGTATAGAAAAAAGCCCTTGCAAGACATTTTTAAGAAAAAAAATGAATATACAAGGAGAAAGGTTCAATCAGATACCAAAATTAGATAAATCAACAGAAAAATAGGGACCCAAGAATCATATTCTCTCTGCAATAGTGTGAAGTGGATGCTGCATTTCTTTAGGGATATATGAATTGTAGTGTGTTAAGTAGAAATTCTAGGCAGATGCAGACACCAAGGAATTAAAAACCCACAAAGAAATAAGAGAGGAAAATATTGCTATTAAAGTTAATAAAAACTCATGCAGGCTAATGATTCATTCCAGATGTATTGAATGAAATGAGAAACTGTGCTGCAAAATGACTGTTAATGTCAATAAGGACGTAATTTGAAGCAATTTGTGTATCTTGAGTTTTATGAACTCTAGGCTAGCAAGATGCCTTTAGAGGGAAAGATCAATGAGTTTGTCTACTGAGGTTATACCAGGAATTAAAGAAAATTGTGTAGATTCATTCAAGTGAGAAGAAGAAGGGTAAATTATTGTAAGGGTTACAATCCCTGTATATTAAGTATTCCTAGATATAAATTAAAGGTTTTCAAGAACTTTTTTGAGGATTTTAAAAGATTTTCAACATCATAAAATTAAGATTGAGGCTTTGCAGGATAGACTATGAAAACTGATATTGATGTAGCCTTTGGCAACCCTTGCTGGACCAATAGAAAACTCAAAACTGTCATTTGAGTATTTATCACACATACTTTGAACAAAGATTCCTAAAGTAGACTTCCCTTGTTAAAAAAATGTGTGGATTTATTTCCTACAGACACAGATTTCTACTGTAAAAGGCAGAGTTGCTCTCTGTTGCATTATATCCACCTTCTCCTGGTACACCCTGACAGATTTCCATGGCGTCTTCATTTTAAACACATATGAAAAGCTATACAGGTATAGGTTTCTGTGTGAGGAGAAAGTCACTGAAATCACACAGGGAAAAAGTGATATTGTGGACTATAAAAGAAAGCCTGACAATCTGTCCAAAGCAAGGAAGTAATGATTTGATGGAAAGCTAGAAAATGACAATAACGTAAAAATGTTGTTACTCCAAAAAGGTCAGCTCCTCCAGGGTAAGAAGAGTCTAGGTTTATTAAGAAATGCATTGTCGTCATGAGACCAAATATAGAAATTAAACCACAGTTTTACACAGCATTTAAGGAGAAAATGTAGAACATATGTGAAAACAGTCTTTGTCCTTTCCTTCCTTTAAAAACAAAAAGAACAAAAAAACCAAGTATTAAGAAAAATCCTCAATTCAGTCACACAGAAAACTAAAGGCACACAAAACCACAGGCACTGTTCTAAAAATCTCTAAAATTTGCCTTCAGCCTTTCAAAAGACACTAAAATGATGTGCGATACCAAAATGCATTAGATGTAACTATTTCCCACTATTTTCTCCTATGTTTACAGAGTGGAGAGGCATTTGAATTGATTCTCTTCTTAAAACCTCAGGAGATAGAAAAGCTTTTAAGGAGGCTTTTTGCACACTTTCTAATATTTGTTTTCATGTCTCCCCATGCACCAGCTACTGTATATCTGCATTATTTTTTAGCAGGTTTTTTACCTGACAGCCACCTCAAGACTACTTAGATAATAAGGTGAAGAAAAATGGTTACAAGGATCTAACTTCACATTTGCTCTCCCATCTCTCTTTATATATGTCCAATGCTTTTACATGTGCATTTGATATTGAGGCAAATACAAATTTTTTGTGTATCCTAAGACCTTTTCTAATCCTTCTCTATGGATGGAAAGCCCTTCAAAGAAAGAAGGCCTAACAAACTGTAGAGTTATTTTAATCCTTGGCATCCCATTCCAGGAGAGTTTAATACCAGTAGATTTACTGCAGCCCACAATGATCAATGACTCTTCAATTTAGGCACTGCTGTTATTTTTTTTCTTTTTGTCTTGTACTTTTATTACAGATAGCTTTCGCAGCCATATTTAAGTGCCACTATTATTTGTCTTAGCACACTGAACATAAGAGATCAAGATCATTTCCACCACTTTGTGTTTACTCACTGCATATATCCAGGCATCTGGCCAAAGTCACATGTACTGTCAGAATTGAAGACTTGCACCAAATTGATTCTGAACTATCAATTCATCAGGAAAATTGATGCTGTTTTTATAACATTGACCTTCCAATGATGTAGATTTTTTTTTTCTTGTTTAAAGCAGCACTTTCCAAGGAAATAATTTTCATAATTTATTAGCAGAATATTTGGGAATACTTTTCAACATCTTCAATGAGTTTGACATAGCCTGCCAAGGGGAAAGTGTAATAATACACATCCATATTGATTACTACTCTACAGTCCTGACTGCTTTTTCCTGGTCTTCAGAGTAAAGAGCAATTGCCACTGTTTTAGTCAGGTACAGAGATAAAGGATGTTCAGAGAGGCAGTCCCAATTAATACCTTATTCCTGACATAAAACCATACATTCTTTCATTACAAGGCCAGAAGAAATTCCAGTGATCTTGCAGTCTGACTCCTGTACAGCAGGACTTGCTGAATTAGTTACTGTTTGAGGCAGAACACATCATATAAAAAAATACTGAATCTATATTCATACACTTCTGTTTTAATGTGGATGGGACCAGAGGTCAATCTGATGGGAAAAAAAAAAAAATTTAAAAAGCACTTATTTAGGTTTAACTATTGCAACAGAGTTTTGGCTTCATTTTAGAAATATGGAGTTTTTTGTGTCTTATGATCTTTGCACAATATTCCTTCATTTCAGGACCAGAATTCTATGGAAAAAAACCAATGTTTTTCCTTTAAAAGAATTTTCCTCTGTTATTATCAGGGTCATTTTCTCCTCCTGAAGACCTGAATTACTTCTGTTCTCAGCTGACTGCTAAGTAACTACAGTATGAATAAATTGAAGACTAGCATGAGAAAAAAATCCTACATTTAAATGCCCTTGGTGTTATGAGAGGATTAAAGTGTGACAGAAGATTTGATCTGCATACCATACGACATTGCTTCCACCCAGAAAATGTCCATAACTAATGCTCTCAGCCTCTGGGTTTCAGACTGGGGTGAGAAATGCTCTTCCTGCATGGTGACATTTCATGTCACATCGAAGCAGTGCTGCAGGTACAGTGAGCAGGTTGACGCTTGCAGACTGAGGTATGCTTCATTTCTTGCTGGGGGGAACACAGGATCAAAGCTTTGTCACCTCACTTATCCCATTTCTCACCACACAGTTACTCTTTTCTAGGTGGCTTAGATTCAAGCAATTTGGATGTGAGCCGGGTTTGATTCCAGCCATGGGCCAAGGCACATTATCAGAAGGCAGAATGTGTGTACTCTTTGAATCACTGAGACTGGGCAGGGGGGAATTAGTGATGTTAATAAGTCAATATTTAGACACTCACTTGAGCAATGATGTTGATGAACCTACGAAGTCTGACTTCTAAATTTTAATTTTGAGTGACATTTTTTGGAAAGTTAACATAAAAGGAAGGATTTGTAATACTGATGTAATTACAGGAGAGATTTAACAAACGTTAATGATATAGTCTGGGGAATTCCTCCAAGTAATTTATAAGAAATTACCCGTTGACTCTGGAGGAGCTACAATTTGGCTCACCACACAGTAACAAGTCTCAGCAATTTCTATTAACATATTTTTTAGAAATGTAATCCACACTTGCTTCTGCTAACGCTGTTCAACCTAATGTATTGAAGCAGATTTTAAAATGCCATGAATCTCATACTGAGCTCCCGAAGACATTAGTATGTACTGACAGTACATGCTGTCAGCAGTGTTTTGCAATTGATATTTTAACAGAGACATGTCATCTTGCAAGAAAATTCCACCCTTTCATGAACTCAACTCAGGTAAGTATACAAATGTAAGGATAAGTCAGACGAGGAATATTCTTCTAGGAATGTGCTTTTACACTAACAATTTATTACTTTTACGTTCCTGATTTGGGATTCAGTCTGCCACAGCTTTTAGGTTGGCTCAGTCCTACAATTCACTGATATCTTGTAAGGATGCTTTGGGATGGAAACACGGCTTAGCTTTGAATAATGAGAGGATATTGGCTTCTAATAGTCTTCAATATAAAGGCATACAAAATATTTGAAGAAGTGGGAGCTCCATGGTGCTCAGGACCTTGGTAGGCATCAAACCAGACAACTACAGAAAACAGAAGCGATAGAAATTGAATCCTTTGTCCCTTAAGTGCTGACAATGCCTCTCTCCCACATCCTGAAGTACATTTCCTCACTGTGCAAGCCCACGGCTCTAAAATATTTCATTCTGTGTTTTAAAATAAGAAGATTTTGCACACTGACATTTGTTTCTGTAACTTAGCAAGTAGCAAGACACAAAGCCCAAGTAATCCTTCAGATAAGCTATCAGCAATTTAATTTTCTAGCAGAATTTGTTTATTCAGTTGGCAGCATGGGCTAGACATCCTCTGCCAGTTGATATGAAGGCACAAACTTCAGGTTTGTCTGACACATAAGTAAAGTTTCTGGCAGACTAGAGCAAACTTTGTACTATTTCTTTATATATTTTATAACTAATTCAACAAAAATTGTTATGAAATGAAAAGCTCTGAAAGCCACTTACCATATCAGCCTTTGGGCACTTTATAATGGTTTTCCATTATGGGCTGAAATTAAGCATTTATAAAGAAGCAGTAATTTCATAGTTAGTCACCCAGAAACTTAGTCATGTTAAATTAGCATTTTAGAAAATTACAGGTAATATCATTCCTGAATGCAAATTAATGTTGCTTCTGTTTGCCTCCTGGGACAGGAAAGCTCAAAGAATTTTGCAGGAGTCAATAGTCACAAAGAGCCATCACGATCAGTCTGAATCTCAGAAATTAAGTTGTGAAATGAAATAAAAGTACATGAAATTCAATAGAGGAACATATGCATTGATAAATAAGAAATTAATGGTTGTTGAGATATTCTAGTATGACTGTTCACCCTATGGTTTCCTGAGGAATGAGAAGAGGAAATACATGTTTTTACACAGTATAAGAAACTGATCCAAACAGCACTGAAGCATCAAGTGTCTCTTGAAAGTCATGCCCCAGAAATGAATCCACATTAAATAATGTAACGTTCACATACTCTTTTTTATTTTATCCGTTTATCTGTGATGGCTTAACTTTAATACACTCACTGATTTTAACGGAATTTGATTCGATCCACTTTTGCGCCTGAACTGTCAAAGGGATAAGAAAGAGCCAGTGGCTTGGAAAGAGTTGCACAATTAAGCAGAGAAGGTGCATGTTCTATGTCCTCTCCTCCAAACAATGATACTTATAGACATAACACTCTTCCTACAGAGAAACTCTGACCATACAGCCAATAAATATAAACCAACATCAGCAACAATAAAACCAAGTTACTCACATTTTTAGAATAAACCACTAATGTCGATGACCTCAAGAGCTCTGGTCCTGAAAGGACAATGTTAAGTGTGACCCTGAGCCTTAGGACCTGCCATCAGTTAGGTATAGAAGCTGAGCAGGTACTGTAATAGTGAACACTGGCACAAAATCATAATATGTTCCCTTTGATGATTAATTCACAATATTAACCTTATATCAGCCATCTATTAGGGAAGCATTTTGCATGAACTGACTTTCAAGTACATATTTACAATAAAGTGAAGTCAATCTGAAGGTAAATATGAAATCCTTCCTGAAATGAGGGCAGAGTGTTGTATTTTTCAAACAAACAACAGAAACATTTTAAAAGAAAAAATCTAAATGGAATTATTAATTTTTATACCCAAGTATAAGAGCATTTAGTGAAATTCTCTGTCTTTCTAAAATATTTAAGGGCCTTAATTAAGCAATTAACCAATACACTGAGAACTGAATAAAATTGTTGTTTAAGCTGAAATACTGTTACCCTCTGTGTTTATAAACATGATCACAGTTTAATATATAATGGTAACTTAATTTTAGTTATGAGTTGCTATATTTTGAAATACTGTTAAATTTAACCTTTTTCAGACACTTTTTTATTTGGATTTAGAAGTTTATAAAGACTCGGTACTTACTGTTAGATAACAGTACGTTATCTAAATAGGAAATACACCCATTTTCAGCTTTTAATTCCGGCAGTCTTATGCCATTCCACATTTTCAAAGCATATTGTATCTTACAAGCCCCCAGACTTAGTTCTTTATTCTTTATTTCTGCCAGTGCAGTGCATTTCAATCAGCATTTTTAACTAACTCTTCAGTATTGGCCTGTCCACTACCAATTTTCTGAAACAGCCATTCTGGAATTTTCTGGTTCACCAGTCAGGTCAGAAAACATGGCCATATTACAATACAGAGCCTTTCTGATAAAGCAGAATAAACCTTCAAAATAAGGGCGAACATTCCGAGCCTTGTAGGTTGCCACCTATTCACAATAAAGGGTCATGCATCCACTCACAGCCACAGCACTCACCAGTAGAGGAAATGGAGAACTAGGATAGACTTTTAAGTAAGATTTTCTGACTGCAAAGGAGAAGGTGAAAAATTAATTCAGATTATTTCTGTTTCTTTCTTCTTTCCTTTGAACAAAATTTGATGCCATGTTATATAATTTTGAAAAATAAAATATTCACTTTTTTAATGAACTGGAGAGTTAGATTCAAAGGTAAAAGAGCAGAAGGTGAGAAACTTTCAAATATTTTTCACTTCTGCACTGACATGTACAAATGCAGTACTTCAGCTTTGTAAGTGCACCTTCTAAAGATATTTTGGGAAATCCACAGTACACAGTGCAATATCTTTTATTACAAATGCCCCTTTACTTTTTCAGATTTCATAGCAGTAATTAATGAGAAAATTATAAAAAGATAAAAAAGAGATGAGCAAAGCATCATAGTATGCAAAATATCAAGTAAAGTAAGAAAAAATGAAGGGCTGACAAAGAATGAATAAAAAAGCACTGATCAGCAAAGACAACACCAAGATTGCATGGGCAATAATATAAAAGGATACAAAATTCAGACCGACATACACATTACAAACAAGATTTTAAAAATATAAATAAAAGTCTCATCAGCCATACAGAAAAAAAGGGAGGCGGGGAAGAGGAAGAAAATGCTTGGCAGCTGTGGTGCAAATTTATGGAGAGACCGAAATCAATGTAATAGAGAAAGATTGCCTAGCAGTAATGACAAAATAAAGAGAGATTTTTGCACCCAAGATGGAAGGAAAACTTAGAGGCTAATGCATTCAGATGGAAGGGGTTCATCATAATGAGAGTTCTGAAAAGGATAACAAATCAAACAATATATTGTTAATTTGTCTTAATGTATACAGAAAACTGGCATCAGAAATGGAGAGCCATCACATGAAAATCCCTACAGTTACAGGGGAAAGTTAAAAGACACAGAACTAGGGACTTGTTATGCTTATTTCAGTGGTACAGAAAGGTAGCAATACCTGAGAATTGATTAACTTTTAAAAAAAAAAGATTAACTTTAAAAAAAAAAAGGCCAAAAATCAAAATGCAAAAGACAAAATATTATGTAGATTTACCAAAAAAGACCTGGTAAGACTATCCTGACACTTTCACTCAATAAAATAACTGCTTTTCTACACAAGGGGAAGGAAGCTTGTCAGTCTGTTTGGATTACAGCATGATACAGCAGCACAAGGAAATTATCATTTATACAGAAGAAAATGTAGCTCTTGTACAAAAACTGTAGTGTTGTTAGAAGGAACATATTAAGAAAACAAATAACAGATCACATGCTCAATCTAGATGTATTTTAATGAAGCTGAGTTTCTTAATGGTTTGTCTTGGTTTGATTTTATTTAATAGTTTCATTAGTCAACTCACTGTAAAAGCAGGGAGTGTGCTAATACAGTTTGCTAGTCACACAAAATTGGGAGATGTTATACAAGGATCTGAATATCATTCAATAAGATAAGGATATTAAGAATTTAATTGGAATAAGGGTAATAAGTGAATAAAAGGGGTCAGATAAAGATACCTAAGGGCAAGGATATCCTTTTAGGAACAAAAAAAGATTAGTTACTATTAACTGGCCTGCAATGGCTATCTGAAACCCATGTCTATCCCACATGTCACAAATTTATTCAGATCTGCCCCATCTAAATGATTCCTGACAATTATTTTTTAAAAAAATTCTTTTGCAATCTCCTACTGTCAAGACAGTGCATTCTCCTTGGATAATGCATTACAGAACCTTCGTTTCTCCTCCTGCCAAGTTTCTGCTTAATATGTGTACTCCTTTTTCCATCATTCATGTCCTAAGAAAAATGCTGAATAGCATCTGACACAGACAGACCATCTGAAATCCTTCTCTGTCATACCTGTGAGAAAGAAATATGGATTTGGGCTGGGAATGATGCAGAGGGGCTATTCAGACAAAAAGTACATGGAGAGTCTATCACATGGGGGGAAAAAAAAAAGGTGGAAAAATAGATTTACACTGAAGCACACTTTATATATAACAAAATAAAAATTTTAAAAAAAAAGGAATAAACCAGCTATGAATGTAAGTAAGGTTGGAAAAAAAAGATTTTTACCTATGAGAGATACTTGCAGCAAATAGCAGCATCAAAGACCAAACAAATACTGGTTTTGAGATGTTTTTAAGATTAATAATAATGGTTTGTTAATGAACTTACAGGAAGGTGTTACCTGAAATAACTGGAGCTAAAAACAATAACACAAGAGGACACTTCCAGGCCTCAAAGGAAAGGGGGTCCCTGAAAGGGGGCCTCTGACAACTCACAAAAAACAGCTCTGGAACCTGGCCCAAGTTCAGCCAGTTGCAGCAGAGAAAATGTGACAAGGGGACACCCCAAGAGGATACACAAAGCACAAAGTAGTTTGACTGCAAGGTTCTAGTAGGTCTCTACATAACAGCAAATTGCAAATTTGAAAGACTTAAGTGATTCAGCTTAAGTTCATGTTCTCTTACACAGCAAAGCCTTTTGCATCTCTAGTTTTCGAGTTCTTCTCCAAAGGCCAGGTGAACTAGAGCAACTCAAAGAAAAAGGCATGAGGGGACTTTTTAACATGCACAAAATAGTTCAGTTTTCCTAGCTTTACTCTTGCACACAGCTTGAAAATTTCCCCTGAAATTTTTCAAGAAAGCTCCAGTTGAGACAGACGCAGTTCATCGAAAGTTTCAGCATAAGGGGTATGAGCCTAAAAAACACATACACAACTGAAAAGAGGCCTTTCTATGCCTTGTGTAGTCAGCTGGGGGTATGTGCTGGGGAAGAACACTAACAGGTATCACTGCCATGTTGCCTGTGATGCCAAAAATATGGTCCCTAGGACAAAAATCTTGCAGTATTAACAGATGGTGGGAAAAAAATGAAATGGCTGCAACTAATGCGTTTTTGAGTAGGCACAGGAGATACCAGATAATGTTGAATGTATTCCATTTAAAGTAAATAAAGAGGAGTCCAAATGGGCATTTAGTTCCTTGATAATTAGGAAGCCAGCAGGTATTAAACCAGGCACAGTGCAGATAAGCCTTTCCTGATCACATCTGACCCTGTGGGAATTTTTAAGCTCTGAATGCAAAACACCATACAGAAGTGTATGTATAGTGGCTAAAGACTTTGCTGCTGTTTCTTTGGGAAGATAGGTTCCAAAGAATAGGCCTAGCACTGATGTGGAGCTATGCATGAAGGAATCTGACCCACAAGCATTTGCTTTTTGGGGATGTTGCCAATTCATCCCTGGGCAAGTTTTACGTTAAGCACTCTTTTGTTGTGGTGGTGGAGGAAAATTAGTTGTTCTGTTATTCACAGTGGTAACACAATACTCTTGTCACGGTTCTCATCAGTTTGGCTGTAGCTCTCTAGATTAGCTCAGGGGTATTAGCTTGGTCTCCATCCCACCAGGGTCAGAATCTATCAACTTCAGATGCTTCATGCTCAGTCTGTCACGTAAGAGCTGAGGGCAGCATATAAATAAAGTAAGGGCTTTCCCTCTGACTTTCAAAGTGAAAAGCTCTCAGCTAATGACATTTTCTCAGTAGTGTTAAGAGGCTAAGAGTGCTCCACATCTTTTTGAGACAAGTGCATAATTTGTTGGCTAGCCCTTCTATTGGAGTAATTCTTTAGATTATTCAAAGAGTTAAAGTGATTAAGCTATATTTTTGTGATACGGAGAAACTTACCCGTTATCATAGAGTGAATAAGGTCAGATTGTATATTCAGACATAGAATTTTCATTTGTTCTCATTCAGTTTTAATACAGACTCTTCTGTAGTCTAATCTGCATATGTTAAATAGCGTAATTATAAACTGATCCTTTATCCAGTGAGTTCAAATGCAAATATTGGCTCTTTCCTCAGTGTAGGAATCGGTTTGTGCAAGTGAATTGCAGTTTAACTGAAGCTACTATGCCCTTTCTATTTTACTTAAATTAATGTAATTATCACCTGGTTAATTAGCTTGTAGAATGACTTGTTCTCTCATTCATTAACTGGGAAATTTCTTTCTGGATATAGAAGAATATCTGAACATCCACCTATTTGTATCACAAAATACTGATTAGGAGCAGATCATGTTATCCAGTGAGATAGTAATGATTTCTTTGAGAAATGTCTTTTGTAAGAAAACTCTTGAGTCTGTAGAAATGAGCCTATTGTAAGGACTGTGAATTACTTGTCACCCTTGGAAAAGGCACTTAGTTTTATAGTAGGAGCAGAAGACAGATACAAGGGAGCCTTCACAGTTGGTATCTGGTGCTGTCCCCTTTCCATAAACCTGTCTTTTTCTTTCCAGCACAGCCCTCTGTTTTACAGCCTCTAATGGTGTTACATATTCAAGCAAGGAAATGGTGTGGGAAGAATATTTTCACAGTTACCAAACACGTTCCCAAGCACTGATATAAAGTCGATTCCCAGCATGAAATTACACAAATAAGTCAATAAACTTTAAATCATCTTGTGCAGAAGTGATAGTGAGAAGAAAGTCGAGAGCATCCTCATTGCAGCAAAGATGCAGAATTGCAGTGGCTGTTTAATAAAGGCTGTAGCTAATTGAGGAGATATACTCATATAAAAACACACTGAGTTACTTTTGTTTTCCGAAGCTTCTTTTACAATTCCTATTATGTTTTTGCTATAAATTAAATATTTGCTGCTGCAAAGTCTCAGTACAAATAAGTGTGGAGGCAAACCTGACAAATGCTCAACAATCTGTGCAGAGCTAAAGAAAACTGTACATTTTTCACTGCCTGTAAACAAAATCATTTTTGTGTTAGAGCATTTTTTATTTCTTTGTAATCAAGAGTTCTGATTTTATAACCTTACAGACTCCTGCACACAGAACAACTCCCACCAAGTCTGAGTTCAATACTAATCCTGACATGAATATCCAATAAATAGACTGGATTTCTAAGAGGAATGCTAAGGTCCCAAAACACCATTATATTATGCAAACCTTTCTGGAATCCTATCTTTTTTTCTCATTAGCACTTAGGTCTTCTACACCTTGCTAAACCTCCCCAAGAAGTTAGATTTAGAGTTCAGAGATATTATCTGCAAACTATTGTTCAAAGAAGCTTTAGATGTGGAAGGAGATAACACATTTCAGGTGGAAAAAAATTACATTCACAGGCTGACACATGGAAAAAGTGTAAATAAAAAAGAAATTTTTGAGAAGATAATCCTATTAATTCCTCTGTCATTGAAATCACCACTTAGGAAGCTGGCAGAATGGGTTGTTTCCTTACTGGAACCATGTAGGAAAAACCAGAGACTATGATGACTGTCCTGAAGCCCAGTCTATGGCTTAATGTCTGAGATTTGTGGTCTTCTCAACATCAGGTAAACACCTTTTTTTTCTGTCTGTGCAGAACTAACTTGAAAAGATATTGTTGGCAGGTCAATTAGGAATCAATAATTCAATCAATATTTTTTCAAGATGGTCTTTGAGCAACTGCCAGTGATTATTCCTTATTCTTGCAACATCTGATATTTATGTCCATTTGTAAATCAAGCAGAAGTCCACAATATTAGTAAAAAAAGTCCACAATATTCGTAAAAATTATCAAAAGTCTTCTTTTTCCAAGCCCTCACTCAAAGGATTGCTTGACTATTCAACTCAGGCCCAGCCTGTTCATGATTACTTACTATTTTACCATTAACCAGTCTATCATATTCAAAGCAAATATCTCCATGTAGCTGTGAGGTACCAAAGTTAGCTGAGCAACAATTACAAATGAGATCTCCAAGAGCTGCACACAAAATATTGCACAACAAACTGTGTTTGAGCACACACTGACCAAATTAAATGCAATAATCTGGAGAAGAGATACTCACAACTACAATTAAACTGGGAGGTCACAGTCTTCCTTTGAAAGCATTTTGCTAACATTAACAAAGTTTTCAATATCTTCGTATGCCCAGTTTAGCAGATCAAACAGTGGTGATTCACGGGGATGAGATGTCATAGGACCATATATTTTAAATGTTGTGGTTAAGGCACGGGACTACAACTCAAAACCCCTGAAACTTCTCCAAACTGCCACCATACACTCACCTTGGGACTGTTGTAAATGACCTGGTCTCAAAGGCTGAGATTTTTCCCAATGGAATGATATTTCTCCACTTAGCAAACATATTGTGCATCTTACCTTTAAGGATACTGTCAAATCCTAATATCCAGAAATCATGACCTATTTCTAACTCTTCCAGTTACCAAGTGATGAGAATTGGGGAAGTATTTTTCTTTGCCCTTATGTTTTGAACATAGAATGTTCATATTTACCAGGTCTTCTCTGGAACAGAGATAATTAAGTTGTATTTTTCAACAGCACCTTTCTCTTGCATTCCTGGGGATCTGAAAAAAATACAGCAAACCTTCTCACAAATTCACATATCCCCAAAACCTCCAAAGCAATGAATAACTTTCTATTACCAAATAGATCAATAAGTAGCAAGCTGTGCTGTTAGACCCAACCAACACAGTTTGTGTTGGTACACAATACTTAATGTGTTCTTCCTGCCAGGAAAGCAACTGAGCCCCAAGTTTCTCTTGTTCTCTACATTCCTTCTGAACCATTGACATCCTTAAAGTAGAATGAGTCTCCCTTGGAAGCACAGGCAGATTATCTCTCTGATGCTTCCACTGTTCCGTCCAGCGCACATCTACAAAATCCGATTTCCTCACAAAAACTCAATGTATTATTGGACAGAAAAATTTATCATTTTCTAAAGAAACATTTCAAGAGTGCACTAGCCCCACAGATTCAAGGTAGATCTCCAAGTTAATGTTCTTATTTGATGATAGACTCCACCTCATTAAAAGAAAGATTGTATTACCACTCATTTGAGCATATTACCAGCAGCACTAAACACTGCGATGTGTTACCAAGCATGAACAATATTTATATTAAAGTCACTGAAAGACCAATCCTTCACATATGGAAACCTCCCACAACTTCAAAATCCACATGCTGGCTTATAGCTTAATTGAGCTTCATATCGAAAGCAAAGAAATTGCAAGGAAAAGGCACTTAGTTTTTTCCCAAGATGTCAGTGCAGACATCGAGGCTGTTACCATGACAGTTCATGTCTGACTATATCAGACATAACTGCCCCTTGCCAAGATCTTGCATCTATCTTTACAAACACACCACAGCTATTTCAGAAGCTATTTCCTTGATATTCATTTTAGTTGATTCCTACCTCTGGATCTTTCTAGAAATTAGGCATATTTGACATATACTCAACTCTAATAGCATGTGGGTTTTGTGTAGAATACACTCAAGATCCTTGGAGAAAGAAAAAGAAATGCACCTCCATTCCTGGGCTTCCTAGTTTTTTGCTTTTCACTTTTCATGGTGTTTGGAAACAAAAGGTTTCATTCACGGACCACAGCAAAAACTCAAGTCATTTTAAACCAGCTAATTTATCCAGTTTGCAATTTTTTTTCTTGCTTTAATTTTGTCCTGCAGGTGCTCAGTTCATTATTCTGTGATCATTTGCATTTGTATGAGCAGAATATTTTAGAGTCTTTTCTTTTACATCTTGTGATCTTTCTTGCGGGCTTCTGGTCCTCTTTCATCTCCTGTCACTCTCTTATCCAAAGTGCTAATCTCAGCTGTAACTGTCTCGAACCTCTCGTCCAGAAAGATCATTGAAGTCTGTAATTTATCACTTCCCTATTGTAACTGCAAGAACAGCTCTAAGCAGAACAAGCCTTATCTCATTGATAGCTACTTTGTCACCTTGTGGCTGCAAAGCATTCAGAAATGGCATTTGGTACATTAGCTGCAGATGGCATCAAGGGGATTCTGAAGAAATACATTTTCTGGTTTTCTTACTGTTATTCCTTGATACTAAAATGCCTAAACAACTTTGCAGTGATTGCTCTACATTTTTTAAACAAGGAGACATCTTCTGTGTCAGGTTTCATATGTTCTTGGGCAGATTTTTATGGGTTTGGAGCTAATCCAAAAGCCAGCTTCTCTGATGAACATGTCTTGCCCCATTAAGCTTCAGTATTAACACCACTCCCCCTTCACGACCATTGTTTCTCCTATATGTAGCTGTGGGAAAGTTAGACTTCTCACTAATACCATCAGTTTGTGGCTTCTTGGTAGCTATTTTACTGCAACCCATGTCTAATCACAGTATACCCAAGAAGCTTAGCACTGTGTTGTAGCAGACTACAAATTAGCTTGCTTTTCCATTAAAATACTCTTAGTTTATTCTTTTCTGTGTAGTTATAAAATTGACTGGCTGAACACTTGGGCACTTGTGTGTTTTGTTTGTGTAAATGATTGATATTTAAATGGCTTAATTGCATTCATTCCACCTTTTTATGGTTGAGCAAATGTTTATTGCATATTTTTTTTAAGATGCAAATAGAGCAAATTCGTTTGGAACTCGGGGAAGAATTTTATTAATATGTGACAGGGTGGTTTGAATTTCAGAATGGAACTTATTCCTTGAATATGTATTGTGGCAGCATAAGGCTATAAGATCTCCACAGCCCTGTGAAAGTACCAACCAGTCCAGCTGGTTTAGCTAGAGAAGTCTGCAGCTACTTCTGAGGCTATGAGGGTAAACCCTGTGCTGCTGCTGAAAAAACATAGAGGCACTTGCAGGAAATAAATTATATTGTTTTAAGGAATAACTAAAAAGAGAAAGGGGACTGGGGGGAGAGAGAGAGAGGGACTTAGTGCTCTTCAGAAAAACATTAACAGTTTTCCCTAGAGGCAGTGTTAAAATCAAAGTGGTTTTCTCCAGTGGTTCAACAAGATGCAGGCATTTTAAAATCCTCTTTCTCTATGACTCTAAAAAGGAATTGAAGGGACTTTGACTTGATAACTGTGAGCAGAAAAGCACCAATCAAGCCGTTACATATGAATACCACTCCTGATGAATTTAATCTTCATGTTGGTTAGTGAACTACTGTGAAGAAATCCTAACTTTCTGCAGACATCCATGATTTGTAAGAAATGGCTGAAAAATCTGAAAAGTAATACTTCTGTTCTGTATAGCAATTAGGCCTTGTCCAGGCCCTGTTTGATATTTATGATATGTAGCTCCTTATGTCATAAGGTTTTTTCCTAGTATTTTTAATTTGTGAATACTGTTAACAGGAAAATCCTGATTAATAATCTCATTTTCATTTCAGCCTCACAATTCCTCACAATAAAAGTCCTAAATAAAGTTATTTATGTTCACTTGCATATATCTCTTGCAAAATGCTCATAAGGCTTGTTCTTACACAGAAAAAACCCCAGCTATACATTAGATTTAGCTTTAGATTTGAAACACAAGTATGTAAAGAGTCAGTAGATACCTCTTCAGACTAAAAACTGTACCTGAATTACACACCTATGGGGTACTTGTCCTCCTATGATCATAGATGTTTAGTATCACAGACGCTAAGTATCGCAGAAT
Source organism: Acanthiza pusilla (assembly GCA_036630365.1). Lineage (NCBI taxonomy): Eukaryota > Metazoa > Chordata > Aves > Passeriformes > Acanthizidae > Acanthiza > Acanthiza pusilla. The sequence goes on from JAXCHO010000017.1 coordinate 399,749, forward strand.
CTCAGAATGGGTCAGGTTGAAAGGGACTACACCTGGTCCCACCTCCCTTCTAAAGTGGGGTCATCCCGGAGCACATGGCACAGGACTGTGTCCAGACAGTTCTTGAATATCTCCAGTGGGGGAGACTCCACAGCCCCTCTGGGAAATCTGTGCCAGTGCATGGTCACTGCACAAGAAAAAAGTTCTTCCTAATGAAATAGGTTTTAATGAGAAAAAAATTAAAATCTTTCCTAAAATAGCTTACTTTTGTCTCTTCTGTGTCAGCAAGAATACAGACAATAAAAATAAATAAATCCAGGGAGTAGTTTACAGCTGCTGAAGATTTGTCTAACTTAAAATAACAACTGTATTCTGTGAAGAAGAGTCAGGCTGAAGTTCTTCTACTGCACTTGATATTTTACAAATATCTGTTCTTCCTCTAGGCTGTGTGACCATTGGTTTATGCGGTGACTGGACAAGCACCTACTTACTGCTACCATGTAAAGGTAATGTCCTCTTATGCTTTCTTTCTTCTTCACTGCAATATCTTCAGTAATTTCTTTTCAAAATTAGCTTATTGATTATTGCCATCTGTACAAGTAAAAGGGGAGAAGAGTAACATTGACTCTATTTGGTGCTGAAAATAACATTAGTAGTATGAGATGGAAGATGAAAGACATTTCTTTCAGTTTAGATTATGGACTTTGCCTGCTCAAGCTGCATGTCATAGCAAATCATAGAGAGAAGGGGAAAAACTAAGGTGCAATAATGGTAACAACGAAGGCAAACGGTGCTTGCAACTGAGAAAACTGATTTCAGGAAAGCTGAAGAACAGTTTACAACTAAAGCAATTTCTTTGCACTTTACAATCAGTTATAGGCCTGCCTTATAAGCTGTCAGTGTCACCCTTGACATCCTTGACATCCTTGACATCTTAGACCAAAATGATGAAGAAACATTGAATTCTTGTACAACCTTACCTATACACATCATGCAGGGGTACTCACATCATTTTAGTGTGTGCATGATTTCTCCAGTTGCACTGAAACTGGACTTACACACTTTGTTTTCCTTCTAAGACAAATATATAAGTTCAATGTTATGTACTCTACCATAATTCACAAAGGCCTTGTCATCGTACAAACCAAACCCACAAAATAATTTTGATAAATATCCTTGCTCTTCATTTCACATATAATTGCAATTTAAGGTTACCAGAATTTCAAATCTGCTTTCTGGAATTTAGACCCTGAAAAATACTATTATAGTTCTTTCATGTTAAAGAAATTGTATAGATTATCTACTAAGCAGAGAATCTATTTTTATCAAAGCCTTTTGTGAATTCTCTGAAACCCTCTTTTCTGCTTGCTATTTCCATCTCACGTCTCTGGCTCTGACCTGATCATTTCATCCATTATATATACCTTTCTCTTCCTGTTTTGCCAGGTGCATACATATTTACAATCCGTCTTGCTGTTTTTAGTAGCCATTTCACGCATATTCATTTAGATATCAGATAAATAGTCTACTTCCCTATTAACTTTTTTATTTTTCTTTTTTTCCCTGTCTTTTGTTTTGTGTCCTTTTTCACACATCCCCTATGTGAATAAGACAACATTCATGGCAGTGCCTTGGAGTTTAGTTGTGAGCTGCTGCTGTGCTGTCACTATTTGCTTCTGGTCCGGTCCCTGGACAGCAAGGCAGCTCCCCACCTGAGTCCCTGGGGACAGGCACATTTCCCAACAACAACAACAACAACAAAACCAAGCCAAATACAGGCCCCAGAGTTCTGTTCCTAAGATGTAAGGAGAAGGCACACAGAGGTATATTAGTGCCTAACAAGACACAGAAATGAGGATAGTCAGCTCCTGCTGAAGTCAACCTTTCAGCACCCCAAATGCGTTTGTAAATTTAGTACGAATCAACATTGCTCCATTCCAGTTTGCACAAGAAAGAGGAAATGTTATGCTCTACCTCCCTTTGCAAGTAATGGGTAAAAGTAAGATTTTATATCAGTTTCTCTGGGAGTGTGTTTAAGGATTTCAGTACTGCAAAAAGTACTTCAACAGTTTGTACCTATATTTAACTTATCATTTAAATAAAAATCCTATAAATATTGTTTCATTCCTTTTTCTTCATGTGAAGCCAGATAACTTCAAGACTGTATGAGTAGAAGCTAATGCACTGAGTCCATTGTTTCTTCTTTCCATTTTTCTTTAAATGGAATACAAATTTCAGCTGAGTGACAAACTAACTGAATGAATTATTGTTTTGCAGTCAGGTCTGGTTTGCCTGGCATACTTACCTTTCAGCTGCTTCCAGTAGCTTGAAAAAAAGAAGTCAATATTTAGCATTGCTGTTGCACAAACAGAAACCCTTCACTTGCTTTGCCATGCATCATGTATCAGACATTTACATGCGGTTAAATTAATGCACAAGCAAATGGACTCGTACAAGCACCGCAGTAGCTTTAGCTGATTTTGCTTTGGATATCAGCTCCCTTTGTTTTGGGTATCAGATTGGGAATTAGATCCAATCATTGACACGTGAACAGAGAAGTCTGGCTCACAATCCCAAATCCACTCCTTTTTATCATGTGCACATTGTCAAGAGCAATCGGGGTACCTACACAGTGCACTACCTCACTACACATACACACAATGGTTACCTAGGCTTGTTTCAGGCTGGGAGCAAGGCAGACCCTTCAGCTCATGTCTCCTGAGATAATCAGCCACATTATGAGAAAAAGCTCATTCGCCAAAGTGCAACCACCTTTCAGAGCTGCCATTATTCCTCTGAGACGTGAACTGTTATTTCCAAAGCTAGAACAAAGCAGAAGGGGTGAGAGCCCACAGACCTCTTCAACTATCAAAATATAACACAGCTGGTATGCAACCTTTGTATTTTCCTCCTTTATTAGCATAAAGACTGTAGAGATGAGGTTAAAGATTTTGTATACTTAAAGATGTCTAAAATCTGATTGGATAGAACCAGGAGCAGCCTGCTGTATCTTTGATGATAGCCTGGTCTTGAGCCAGAGGCTGGAACCTTCTGAGATCCTCTCAACTTAAGTTTGTTTATGCTATTATGATTCCTGACACCTATCCCCACTGCTTTACCACAGCGATTTCCAAATGGTTCATATAAGCAAATCAGATCAGATATGTCATCTAGCTCAAAAAGCACCCCAAGGATGCAGACCATCCCTAAAAACCATCTAGGCTAGTATATATTGTACAATGAGAGGAGGCGTGAAGAAGCAGGACATAGGAACATCAGAAGTCTGGAAAATCTTTAAGCTGATATTGCTGCCAGAGATAGCATATTGTCAAACCACAGCTGAAACCTCCTGGGAGCAACCTTCATGACTTTAACTCAATCTACAGTTGAATTGCCAGTAAAGTAGGGCACATGGAAAAGTCACAGCTCATTTTTTTAATGAAAAATTCTTTTCAAAAGTAGTATCAATGGTACTCAAAGATTTTGTTCAAACTTTAAACCGAAGGTTTAAATATGGAGTAAAAGGGGCAGCCAAACACAAACTTAGACTGCCAATTACAGGGGAACAGACCATTCTTTTCTTACACAGTGAAGTCCCCATTCGTGACTGAGGTTATGAAGTGTCACAGCAACAAGAGCAGCTAACGCCAAAACTGTGGTAACAGCAACAATTTTCATGATCTCTGTGTTCATTTGCAAAGATTCCCAGAACCAAATTCCCCAAAGCCAGACTGACTCTTAAGAACTGCTCTTTGCTCAGTCCTGATGGCATTTCATGCTCCTATTCATGATCCTACACAGGAATGGGATGCTGTGGTCCATCAAAGCCCCTGTAGAATGAAGGAGCATAAAGCACAGCATGGCTCCCTTCCTGCTCTTAAGGAAAAATGTCATATTTCCAGGCATTTAGCACTACTGCAAGTGAGAGTAGGAGGCATGAAAGGGAGCATATCCTCAAAGTAGCGTTACATGAAGGCTTCTAGTGGCAGAAATGGAAACTGGGCAGTTTCCTCCAATTTGTTTTAAATGAAAGGCAAACACATAGTTGCCACTTGTGATACCCTGCACACAACCAGCACGCTTTTCAAACAGAGATGCACATGGCCTTTCTCAGGGGGCAGAGTGGAGAGTGGAAAAGTGGAGACAAGGGCCAAGAAACATGACTTTTAATAATGGACCCTAATTTTGGTGCCAAAACAGGCAGGCTTATTCAGATCAGAACCACCTTTTTTTCATTTCCAAATGGGTATCTACTCATTTAAGCCTTTTAATTTTTTTTTTTCCTCCAGTAGATATAAAAGCACAGCTTTAAAATTAAGGATAAACAGTCTTATTTTGGGGCTGAGCGGTCTAAAACAGATTTTGAGAAATACATATATAGCCTTGAGTAAGTTTGTAAAGAGACAGCAGTTGCAGAAAATGCCCTCCATGCTCCACATATGCTTTATTGCCACACAAAATCCTGCCCTCTCAGAGATGGACTTTTGATTCTCTTTCTCTGTCCTCTGCTCTAGGTTAGGGCGTGGAGGGGCTGGACTGATGTATCCAGAATGATGGAGGGGCATGCACCCCCGATGGCATCCTGTCAGCTCAAGGAGGTTCCCCTTTGTCACTGACCTGCTCTTTACAGATGTTAAAGGTACTGTTGATGCTTGCAAGATGAATGGCTCTGTTTCTTAGCTCACGTAATTGCGACTGCCATTCCCAGACATGGCACTCTTTAGCTTTCCTGAGCAGCCTTTTAATAACTGCAGCCTTGCACACAGGCCTTTGAAGGCTCCGCGGGAGGCACAACTGGCCCTACAGTCATTAACAGGGCAGAGAGAGGGAGGTGGGAGATAGCCTCAGTCATTTCCTGGTGGGAAAAGGAAGAATCTTGGATGAAAGCATGCAACAGATCCAGAGGAAGTCAGATGGTAGATACCATCATTGTTATCTACAGGCAATCCTTTATACATCAAAACTTAAAGACCCTATAGCCCCTTGCTGCCTCAGGTGCTCATTCCAAGTGCACAAATTCCCCTTCCACCCCTTAGTCTGTGCCTCGCAGCGCTGTCAACTGCACCATCACTCAAGCCATAGACATAAAAGCAGAAGGAACTGGGGCTGTGATATAACTGAGGAAGCTGGAGATGCCCAAGAGCTAGTGGGTAGTGAAGAAGCTCAGAGCCAGGAAGGTTGAAAAGATGAAGATTGTGTACTGGCAAAAGCTTTAAAAGAATTGGAGCTAGGCCTGAAGAATAGAATAACAATGAGCACAAAATTTGCATTTTTGGGCAGATGAGCTGACATGGCAAGGGAGGAGGGGAGAAAGCAGCAGCATATGGTCTTCCGTGGTTAGGATGAGGTGCTCAAAGGATAGAAAGAGAGGAGGGCCTGCAAACTGAGAGCAGAGGGTGTTTTTCTCTGGACAGCACCAAAAGGTCTTTCTAGGATGGAACTGGGAGGATCAATAAGTGGTGGGTCCTTGTGTGACAGTGGTCAGGGGACAGGGTGCCGGAGGTAGTGCTGCCATCAAATTTCTTAAGCCTTTGCCAGATGTTTAATTCCTGATGCCCTCCAAAGACACAAATGTAACAAATTTGTCCGGTTTGCATACCTGCATCTCCTGAGTAAAAATATCTGTCCACACTTTGGGGACAGATATTAATAAAACAATGTATTTGGTTTTAATAATGAGAAATCAAAACTTCAAAACAACAAATAGAAACCCAGTAATGCATTCACGTCTGGAAAACAGGAAATATTTTCTTGATTTTAGTACTGAAAATATATTGGATTTGGATTTTCCTACTGAAAATATATACTTGAATTTTGATGTTTGTTATTTTTTTTTCCAACCAGGATTTAGTAATGACAAAGCCTACATGAAGGCTGGTATTTGCTCCCAGTTTAGGAGGTGGCATTCTAACTGAAAACTGGCTGAGAATTTGGTAATTAAACATTTTAACTATTTTGACAGCAAATACACTTAGAAACTGATTAACTAATTGGTGACCTATATATAATACAATACAGTATCAGATAATATTTAAATTTATTACATTTTAAAATTATTGCTTCTTAACTAAAATGTTATTTCCTTACGGATCACTTAAGTTTTGAAGATTCAATATTTCAGATAAAAAATTTTCACTGAAAATAGTCAATCTGCTTAATTTTAACAGGCTTCCCACATCAGAAAGGGCACACAGCAGCTGAGGTAAAGGGACTTTACCCAAAAATTGATCTTTTTTTAGCATCTTTCACAGCAGGAGTATAGCCATTCAGGAGCAAATGGCGCTGAAGCTACTTTACACCTGTCCACATTTACACCTTGCAAGTATTCCAGCTGTAGGCCAGATATTCCTTATCCTGGGAGTTAACATGAAAAGAGTAGATATTTTTATTGTTTTTTCAACAGCCTTTGAAATTAAATGAAATGAAGTACACTACAGTTTTTACACCATCTCTTTTGCCATATCTTTAACTGTATTTCCAGGTAAAGGTGTTGCAAACTAATTGGATTTCAGATTTGTAACAGTTTAGACACAGTACAAATGTATTCACTGTGACCATTGAACAAATGTTTCTACCATATTTTCCCCAGAACAGTATTTTTTGAGGCTTTTTAGCTCTTTTTTTTTTGAGAATATCCTATGCAGAGAGTTACCATTTACTTTGCAACAACATCAAACTTTACATCACCAGAATAAATTAAATATTTTTCTCTTAAATCTTAACTCTGAACCCATGTAGGCAGGAAGAAACAACCTTCTCTGTCCTGCAAATTCAGGGAGATTTGAACAAATTATTATCATCACTGAGGTATTTTCAGTTCAGTGTGAAAACAATGAATATTGAGTTCTTGAAGCATAGTCTTTGTTGTTTAACAACAAAACAAAGCAAAACAGGAAAAAGAAAAGGCTTTGATAAGAAGTTAAAAAAATAATAGGAGTAGTAGCTGTCTTTCTTTTATCAAAGGGACTTGTTTCATCACTTCAAATGCCAGCAAAGGATTTTTTTCTAAGTGTAAAATGAGAGATATTCATTTAAATGCTCACATGTCTTACCCAGATCCTAAGCCCCACAGAGATTTCCTTGGTGATTCAGAAGTTAAGTTTTATTTTGTAATGAACTGCACCAAATATTTCTGTCTAATCATGTCAACCCCTGCAGGAAAAACACAAATTAACAGGAGTCCTAACTTCAAAGGTAAAATGTACATACTTTCTCTAGTCTCTGCACACAAATGGGAGTATGGAAGTCCTTATTCAATGAGAACCTAATTCATTTCAAAGAAGACTGAAGCAGATAGCTGCAAATCATCTTCTAACACAAGATTCTTCTAATTCTAATACAAAACCTGACAGGAGATGCTCATGGAGACAGAAGTTTTGGGGAGCTGTGTAATACCTACCTAAGGAAGTAGCTGGTGGAATAAATTTAAGTCTGCATAAATCAGCAAGATTGAGCTATAAGGAAAAAACAAAGGCAAAGGTAATATCCAGTCTTTGGGGGAGGATAACAGTTGTGACCATTCAATATGCCTGATCTAATAAAATTGTCTCCAGAAACAGAGTCCCTACAAAAGGCACAGATTTTGCAGGACATGATCAGAGGCCCTGAAGAAAAATAAATAAGCTTTTATTACATTTTAATATAAATTACTATTGTTATTTTAATGTCATGGTCTCAGAGCTATAGGGCAATGATAAAATTACATGAAATTTCAAAAATTAATAACATTTCACAAAACTATGGGGGCCTCATGAGACACTGGAAAGGTACCAACTGCAATAGACAAATTTGCTGCTGTATTTGTGCTTCCTCCCTTTCTAAGTACAGTTAATACAACAAATACTGCAGGAAAGGTATTGGTTCTGTTTAAAGTCTCAACTGAAAGGAATCTTCTGCCAGAATCTTGCATTTCACATTCTCCATCCACAAGGAAAAGGCAAACACAACTCTTAGTGCAGATATATGGACCAATGACTTGAGAGAAATGCTTAAGAGGACTCAATAAAAGGACAACTCTGAAACGTTAATTGTATAGCAAGTGCTTTGTATCGGGTTTGCATGGCAAAGTTTTGGTGGCAGAGGGGCTACAGGAGAGGCTTTTCTAAGGAGCTGCTAGAACCCTCCCCTGTGTCTTAAGGAGCCAATGCCAGCTGTCTCCAAGCTGGACCTGTCCCTGGCCAAGTCTGAGCCTATCAGTAATGGTGGTAGTTCCACTGGGACAACAGATTTAAGAAGGGAAAAGAAGTTTTAGCAGAAGCAAATTGTGGCCAGAGAAGAGAGGAGTGAAACTATGTGAGAGGGACAGCTCTGCAGACTCCAAGGTCAGTGCAGAAGGAGAGGATGATGTGCTTCTGCATTGGAGCAGAGATTCCCCTGCAGACCAAGGTGAGGCAGGATGTCTCCTTGCAGCCCATGGAGGGCCACAGTGGAGGAAAGATCCACCTGCAGCCCATGGAGGACCCCACACTGGAGCCGATGGATCCCCAAAGGAGGCTGTGACCCCATGGGAAGCCCATGCTGGAGCAGACCGCTGGCAGGAGACCCATGAAGAGAGAAGCCCATTCTGGAGCAGGCTTGCTGGCCCCATGCTGCAGCAGTCTTCTCCTGAAGAACTGCACCCCCTGTGAAGGACTCACTTTGGAGAAGTTTCTGGAGAACTGTGTCTCATGGGAGGGACCACATGCTGAAGAAAGGGAAGAGTGTGAGGAGTCTTCCCCATGAGAAGGAAGGAGCAGCAGAAACAACTGTGATTGCACCCCCCATTCCCCATCACCCTGTGCTGCTCAGGGAAAGAAGGTAGGGAATCAGGAAAAGAGTTAAGCCCAGAAACAAGGAAAGGGAGGGGGGAAAACATGTTTTTAAGATCAGTTTTTACTTCTCATTTTCCTATTCTGATTTCATTGGTAATAAATACAATTAATATCCCCAAGATGAGTCTGTTTTGCTTGTGATGGTAATTGGTGAGTGATCTCTCCCTGCCCTTATCTCGACCCAAGAGCCTTTTGTGATATTTTCTCTCGCTTGCCCACTTGAAAAGGGCAGAGATAGAGCAGCATTGGTGGGCACCGGCCATCCAGCCAGCACCAAACTACCACACAACTACTTGAGCCCTTCACCACTGAAATCCTAACTAATCTCCAAAAAGAAAGTGCCTGGGGTTTTATGAGTCCACTATTAATTTTGAATGAAAAAACCTGGTGATTCTGTCCCCCTTCTACATTTACTTATAATTCCATTAAGATTTATGTAATATACGGAAGTTGGCAGTTAAAACAATTAACTAGTAACCCCAGAGATCTACGGCACATTTTACGAACATGTAGCAATACTCTCTATATTCTGCAGGTTCCTGTTCTGGCAGAAATTTTCCATGAGAGACTGAATTAACAGCCAGTAACACGCAACTCTTTTCTTTGCTTAATGCATTATAAAGGGCTACATCTTCCTCCTTCCTATGGGTAAATCCAAAACAATTAAAAAGAAGAGACTTCTATGTCTACTATCTATTCAATACAGCCATGGAATTTTTATTTTGACTTTTGCCCGGAAAATCTTGGTTGCTATCATCTATTTACTGTCTGACTGCTCTTTCCCCAAATACTCCATTGAGTAATAACAACTTGGGAAAACCTATGCAGCTTGTATTGTTAAAGCCCAAAAACCATCTAAAAAGAAAAATGGAAAGTAACTGTCGTAATACATATTGGCACAATACTTATCAGAATGGCTGCAGAAGAAAAAAATAATCAAAATAGAAAGCAAGATATCCTTATGTTGCAAAATCCAACAGCAGAGAGCAATCAGCCTCCTATCTAATGCAAAATAAAATGGAGACAAATATTGCTACCCTCACCTAGCTAGACTTGAGAGACATATCCCCTGTTATGTGCAGAAATATACAGAGCTAGAACAATCCCACTGGAGAAAAGCCTGGAGGAAAGTTACTGCATCTTGTTGTTACAGATTCCATTTGATCTATTTTTCCAATGGCTTTGAATTTCCTGCCCTGCTCCTGGCTGATCACCCATTCATTGAAACAGAGTAAAAAATGTATTATATTATCTGGTAATTCATGGTATGAATAGTAATTTGCACAATAGGCACCGAAAACACTAAATGACCTTGTAATTGAACTTATATAGATCAAAATAAATCCCTAAAAAACTATGCACGGTTATGTCTGTTTTTGCATAATACCAGGTTTAGCATATGTACACAAAGTCACAGAGGTGATGGCTGCACAGCATAATAATGGGATGCTGTGATATTCCAGCCATCACTGTTTCCCTTACCTCAGACCTGTGACTGGATTATGGGAACCCTGAAGTACTGACTTTCTAGACTTTTCCCTCAAGGAAGATTTACCCCAATTAAAGTCAGGCAGATATCAACAGAAAATTGTATTTCAGGTAACTGAAATTTTCCATTGAAAAACATCTACTTTCAGAACCTTTTTTTCCTCTCAAAAATATAGCAGATTAGACCTGTTGCCATGCTGAGCGATGGGAGTTGCACTAGACAACATTCATTCTGTACTGTCACTTAGAGTGCATTCTTCTGCCAGAGGCATTGCACCTTCGTCTTTAGTGAAGAGAGACAGTACATCTTGGCACTCCCTCGGTCACTGAGCCAACAGCAGGTGAAATACAGCTCTGGACTACTGAAGAGAATAAGAGTAAGAAAACAAACAAAACCACACAGTTCAGTGGCATTAGAGGTTCCAGATATTTCCATTTGATATTCTAGTTTTGACCCTCAAATTCCTTAGTTTTTTTCTCTATGCCACTAAAAAAAAATGTGCTTATTCAAAGGTCCATCTTGTAGTCCAAAGCCACTTTGAGGTGAATGGTTTTGCCAGCACCTTGTAATGACTGACAGAACTAAATACCCTGCACTGGGCAAGACCCTGTACTCCCAGAAGCGAAGCAGTCAACTGCCTTTCACATCCAGTATGTCACACTATTTTAAAAACTCAGTAATCCTAAATTCTAGGACAACACTGGGAATTCAACCCTACCTATCATAATTTGATTGTCTAAAACCTCACAAGGAGATAAACCTTGCAGGCCACAGACATTGTTGTGGTTGTGAAATTGCTATTTGTGAGCTTCTTTGCTGGTCAGTCTTCTTTGCTTTGTTACCTTGAACTATATCTGAATATTTCATGTATCTTTATGCCAGTCATGAAACACTGACTTTTTTTTTTTTTTACAATATAGGGGATGAGCACTCTGCATCATACATCATCAACACTGTAATCTTTATATTTATTCTACAAGAGATTACACTGTGTGTGTATACATATACACACATAAAACACCTGCCAGAATACAAACATTCTGATATCATCATTGTTAATAGTTAATACTGGATCTGACAGGCTGATAAGCAAACATGACCTCTAGTTTTCCAGTTTATGATTTGAAACACATTAAAAAGCATTAGTTTAATCAGGTCAGCTTAAGCAGTTTGCTAATTAGTTTCTTTTGGTGTTATAATATTAATTCACTTAGTCTGATCTTGTTTTGCATGTTTAATTTATGTTGTTTATTTATTTGATTCTTGCTAACAAAATACTCAAAATAAGAAGCTTGCATATTCAAGCTTTTCTACCTTCATAACATGGGGTTAATTTTAAAGGGTCACATGGAAGGTGAATGTTCAAGTCTGTGGGTTATTTAATGTAGCCCCTACAACGCAATTCCTGTCCCCCACAGCACACTTTTGGCTCCAGATATAGCCAGAAAGCCATCTGACCATTCCTCACAATTTTTGAGAGGTGAGTATAACTACACCTCCACAGAAACCCACCTTTCCCATGGTTTGGTCTCCTCTCAAAGCAGAATTGAGCCAACTGCCTCAGGTGCTCCTCTACAATTCATCTTTTGAACCTATCATTAGCAATTTCCTGCCAACCCCACATCGTGTCCCCATCCCAGAGCTACCTATACCCAGAGGATCTGCACTTTCAGGCTTGCAAGCCTTATTCAGAAAACCACTGTAACCAGCAAGAGCTCCTGAGAGGCCCCTTTATTTTTGGCAGAACCAGTATTTTTCTACCCCACCTACATGGTTATTGGGAGATGACCCACCTGAACATACTGCCTTGCTGTTCTGTTTGTCTGTTGGGTTTTCTCTCCCCAGTAGCCCATATTTGACTCAGTAGGAATATTTTAACAAGATAGCAGAGATATGCAGCGACTGTGCATGACATGATTTTTAAATAAAATTATTGCATAGAGCAATCCTGCATCCGTGAGAACTTCTAAAAAACTACAACAAGAGCTGGTGGACCTGATAAATAGAAAGCAGCTATCCTGTGACCCTCCTTTGGTTTGATTAGATCCTTTCCATACTAGAGGAACATGAGCTGACACAGGAGCTGCTGCAAGTCTGACACCACCACCTATTCCTTCACTCCTTTAGTCCCACTGTGACAGGAGCAAAGTAGAGGGGATGAATCCAACAGTTTGCCACTGCTGCAATTCCTCCCACAGGAGACCTCCATTTCATATCAGAAAATGCAAAGGCACAAGATTAGGGCAAGATTACCTGTGCCTTGTTTTTAAAACTTGCATGATTGGCCATGCCTTTTTGTCCTAAAAAGAAAGTAGCCAGGTTAAAAATTATGTAAATAAAGCTGAGATTCAGATAACCATCATGGATCATATTAAGACAGCCTGCTTTGTTGTTTAATTGCTGGCAAATTTCAGCCTCCTGCTAACAGGACTGTACCCACTGAGGATGTCTAAGTCAGTACAGAAAAGGAGAAAGAACACTTACAAAAAAGGAGGCAGAACGTGTTCCTTCACATCCTTCACTGGTTTCAATGTCAGCTCTCAGGAAGGGGACCCCTCAAGTCATTCAATTCCCTAGTCTCCATCAAACACTGAGTATTTGTATGAAATAATTTAATGATTAGACTTCTGGTTAAATTTTTCAAAAAGTGATTATGTTAATTACTTCTGGAAGTTAATTTCCCTACATAATTAATGTCCCATTGAAATCCATAATGCAGCTGTTTAAGAAATATTGGACTATATCCACCAAAATCTTCCACACTCATGTTCAGTTTCTTGCTTTCTAATCAAATGGAATTTTAATTAGGTCTCAGTGAATCTATGTAATAGAAATAGGGAAAATTAATGCAAAGTTAGTCTTTTTTTCTTTTCCACTGTTTTAAATTATGAATGGGTGCTCATCGCAAATTCAGCTGCTCAGTCAGCTTGCAAGCAATTACAAACAATTCTCACTATGTAGCATGATAGCATAGAACTGCATCAAATAAATTATTTAAAAATCTGAAAGTTTATTATTGTCAGTGAGGGTGAAGAAAGATATCTTCTGATACTAGCACCTCAGAAACAGAATTATTAGGAATTCTCACTGGATGCTTCCCATACTGTTGCTGAAATCCAAGGAAACTGCTTTGGATTAAAATTTGACTCTTTAAAAGAAAAAATGCCCATTGAAGGTATTTTGGTAAATGTGTCATATAGAGGAAGCAAGCAAGAAGGCTGGCAAAGTAAAGTGAATACATGTCATCTGGCAGGATTCTTCATTACTGGGATTTGAGAACTTAAATCAGAAATCCATGTCCTAGATGGCTTTAATAGGCTTACATATTATAATGAAATTATAATGGAAAATGTGTGGCTGCTTTCCCCTCCCAGTGTGGGTACCTGACACAAATGTCCTTACAGCCTCAGGCGTTCCCAGCGCTCAGCAGAACCCATGTCACAGGGATTTCTCATCTCACATTCATCACAGATATAACCTGCAGAACACCCTGTGCTATCACCAATCAGGTCAGACAAGGAAGGCTTGATATAGCTGATTTTTTAAATCCTCCACCACCCCTACATGTGTAAAATGGGTTTTTATGATCCAATTATTGAAGCTCTAAATCCACAGTCTGTGGCTGTTGCTTGTTTTTGTCTAAACTGCAACCACTGAGAAAAGTTTAGCTTTGCCATCTTTGGCATTCAGACACATGCAGGCTATCATATAAATTTTTAGCTTCCTTTTCTTCACAAGCAGCTACCTTTTGTCTCCTCAGAGGTCATGAGCTTAGGATCCCTCTCCTGACATCCTGATCCCTCTCTGGATAACCTGGCTGGAACTTGTCACGTTTCCCAAAGTCCCTTTTTAATTGGAAACCCAGAATTGGACAGTCTTCAAGTACAGCCTCAAAAGTACCACAGAAAAGCAAACAGTAACTTCTTGTGGTCTCCTGGCTGTGCTGCTCCTTACACAGACCAGCACATTTTGGTTTATTTGTATTGAGAAATCACTACTGACTTAAAAGAGTTTGACCCTTTTGAATCAGCAGTGACTGTGAAAGATTGTGGCGAAAGTCTTGTTTAGTGGAAATCAGAAAATTTTATTATTTTGGACTTCTGAATACTGGGTTGGAGAGTAATATATACACCTGTTTCATCAAATATTTACCAGCATGATTTTATATTACTGCCCAGATTTATTTGTTTTTGTCTCAGAATTAACTTTATTCAATCTTGAAAATAGTGCTAACTACTTGCAGAAATTTAGGAAGAGTTTGCTAGCTATTGATGCAATATTTCTCTTTTTTACTTTCATGGCTCTGATCCTTTAAATTCAAGAAGACAACTTCTACCCTATTACCTCAGGCAGAGCCATTACCTAATGTCACAGAGGTGACATAAGCATTATTTTCACATAGTTTTTACACTGGCTCTTTGTTCATTTCTTTCCCCATCTCCCTCTATTGCAATTTTCTAAACTGAGCATCACTTTGTCCAAAAACACGTTATCACAGTGTAGGCAGAGAAATAAGACAGCCCTTTCTGAGCTCAGACCTGCAGCTGTTTCTACAGATCAAACAGAGTCATTAGTCAAACTTGGATGGGTGTATTTGAAGAAAAAATATTCAAATGCTGCCAGCTACACACCTCTTTTCTTCATCTCTAAAACGTATTTTGCTCCCTTTGTTACAGAAAATTTTTGTTACTTTTTATTGTTTAAAGGAGCATCTTCTCACATTCCTACCCGTAACCTGTTATAACAAAACTATTTCTGCATTTTTCTGTTCAACATTGAACGACTGCTAAGATCACAGCCTAATCAATGGCACTTCCTACTCTTTAGAGGAATATAGGAAGAGCACAGGCTTGGAGGACTGTATTACAAATATTAAAACATCCAGCTGTTTATAATGTGACTACTCAGACCTCTTGTTTGTTTTATTTCCATGAAAATAAAACAAAAACAAAAGTAGGTTTTTGAGGTCACATAACTGAAAAGTGGGTGGGGGAATATTCATCACGCTTTCAAAATAAACTCTCCACCATGACCTTTGACACCTCACAGGAACCTCTGCTCCAGAGGCTGAAGACCTGCACAGCTAAAGGCCATGATGCCAGAGATTAATTCTTCCCCTCCCAGTGCAGGTATATACATGTGCTCATATATAAACAAGCAAACACCCTTTGAGTGGGGCACAGCAAGTGTGAGCGTCTGTGTGTTACTGATATTTCTGTTGCTTCCACGGTAGAAAATTATACACCTAGAGCAGAGCTCATTTTCTACTTCCATAAGCAGTACAATGGATCACCTTATTATTCTGCCACAAATTGAGTATAGTTTTCACTGTGATTCCTCAAAATGCAGACAGCCTCTTTCTCAAAGGAAATAGCACAATGCCTGCCAGAGCCAGCACTCCCACGCACCAGCGCAATGCTTCAGTAAGTTGAAGAAAGAAGCTTGCCAGCCTTTCGTGGCTGTCATTAAGCTAAATGAAAAGTACAGAGATACTTGTTTAGCACGCTGTTGATCTTTGAATACCAAATGTTTTCCCCTTCTAAAAGTCTCCTTTTTCCTCACTAGAAGCACAGGTGGACATTTGGCAGCTTCTCCTCTGGATGCGCTGTGTTTCCAGTTTCTGCTCTCTCTGCCTCAGCTGTCCCATGGCACAAAAACCCAGAAGCTTGGACATCTTCCTCAGTCACCCTGAGCTACTCCTGTGGTGCATCCCTAGGGGGAAGTCCACCAGAGCTTATGAGCAGGCTAAAGCAAGGCTACCTGGCTATTAGGCAGCCTGGTTTTAGTGCTGGACTAGGGCATGTGCTGGGGGAAGAGCTATGGTAGCACACTGGGAGCACCCAGCTGGCTGTGCACGTACAGCGTGCACATCTAGCTCTAGATGCTGTATTTTCAGGATCCCAGGAAACTCAAAGTATGCCAAATGCTGAACTGGCAGTCGTCTGACTTCCAGAGTAGGAAGATGAGAATGGCTTCTCTACTCCATATATTCACATATAGCACAGAAGAAAACATGGTCCTGATTTTCGGTTGTTTTCTAATGGCATCCTGTAGCAGCCTCTGGGTCCTACGTCCAGTTCAACGTGTCCCCTTAATCATAACCACTCTCTGTTTTCAGTCCTTTAAAGAGATGACCACATATCATTCATTTGAAAAACTTTCCCTATGGAAAGATTTCAAGGCTGTCCAGTGCAGTAGGAGGAGATGGGGATGAGCCAGTGAGCACAGCAACAGTTGGCAGCTGCAGGAAACCAGCCAGCCATCCTCCATGAAAAGGAAGAAGAAAGGGCAGTAACCAGGCCACGTTTTAGTGATGTGTATTAGGGACGTGGAGAGCAGATAAAATAACCCTGTCCACTGGCTCAGGAAGAGTCCCTTGAGTGGGGCTGTGGAGGACAGCCCCAAGAGAGATGTCATTGTGCACCTTTCCCTTACAGAGCTGTTTAAAATCATCCCCCCAGCAGCACTGCCATGCTCCTTTCCCCAGTTCCTGCCCGCCCAGCTCACTGCCCCCATCCCACCCCGACACCACAGTCCTGTACTTGCTGCCTGCATCTTTATAATCAAATAACATCTTTGCAAGTCCCTGGCATGCACTGGCTGCTTCTCTAAGCCAGAATTTGTAATTGTATTTGCAAATCTCTTTTCATTGCAAACAATCCATGTGCAATAGCTGACGATAAGAAGGAAACAGTAACTGTTCTTATTGCCAGCTTTGTGACTGCAATGTTTACAGTTTTACTTTCTAATGTAGAAAAAAATATGTCCAGCCTTTCAAGGGCCAAGTCAGACTGTAAGACATCTTGTTTTGGGGTAGAATTATTTCAGTGGATTAGGTGAGCAGAACTCAGGTCCTGGAGGTTAATGTTTCAGAAATGGCTACCCATGGTAAATTGCCTGTGTCCTGGACAAAACAATGCATCATAAAATACCATGGCTAGTATCTAGCGGTGACCGGCTTTATTCTCTCCACTGCTATTCCTTCTTGTATATTCCCCACTCAGATATTCTCTTCCAAGGCCTTTCCACCTCCTTTTTGAAATATTCCCATTGCAAAAACGTGGTCATGTTTTTCTTCTATTTCAATGAAAAATATATGGTACATCAAAGCCTTACTTTTGTTGCAAACACGTTTTCATATGTAGAGCAATACATGTGTCTGTAGCTTTATATACAGGTACCGACAGAAAGAGAAATGCCTCTCTTCCCCTCCCCTCATATTCAATTCTCATTCATATATGCTTAATGGAATATAGAACATTTCACGGTATTGTAGAATAGCTCTTCTGTCTCTTTATAGAAGCACATTCTTTTCATTTGGTATTATTACCTCTAGAGGCTTTAAATAAAATCCATCATGTGTAAGTTGGAAAAAGGACAACAAAATGAAAATATGCAAATAAACCAGGAAAATATGTAAATAAAACAGGACTATTTATTTATTGCCAGAACTTGCCAGCTGTTGAAAATAACCTGTTGCTCCTTCAAGCTAGCTGACTTGACAGCAATCTAGGAAAAAAAGTTCAAGTGCCAAGCTGTTCACTGTGTGATTGAATATTTCTTACAATGGGCATATTATCACCTAGGCAAATGAAAAATGCCTCTGGCACGTGGCAGCGAGAAGTACCCAGACCGGCAAAGAAAGTCTTTAATTTAGAACTAAGGACTCCTAGATAGATTTTTAAATGGACTACAATTAAGGTACTCTAGCCAGGAAGGTCCATTGTAAGTGGGTTTTTTATTAATCCTGATGGGGTGAGTAGTTCGGTATTTCACTGTGAGTTTCACAACAGTGTTATATAAAGGAATTATTGATTACAGACTGCTAAAAGTCACCTAATATAATTATCTTAGTGTTTCCTTTCAGGATACCTCAGACCTCAGCTGAAGATTGCCTCATTAAAAATGGATAATGTGTGGCAGAATTTCTTATCTCTACTTTTTCTCCATGTGGAATTCTTCATTTACACCCATGTCACCTTCTGCCTTCTGAGTCCATTCCTCTATAGCTGTAATTTGAGCATTTATCCTTCAAGTCTCATGATTCTTGTTCCTTGAGATATTTCAGGCTGATCTGACTCTCTCTGTGCTGAAGCATACCACAGGTGCCTGGCATATTTTCTGAGCCCGCTAAGGTGACCACAGAACTTCAAAGCACAGCCATCCACACCCCGTAGTGGAAAAAGGGGGACCAGAGCCTACAAGAAGCTCTCTGCTCACACAAGGCCCCTTTTCCTTAGTCTTAGGCTTCTCCCTAAGTATTTTGACTCCTTTGGATATGACAGTCTTTGGTAAACAAGTAAAGCTCTTCAGACAATTCTGATTTAACTATCTGTGGTTCTTACTTTTTCTTATATTATTACTACGTCAAGAAGGCTCCCATGCAGGCCATGCAGCATAACATGCCTTTCCTAAGTCAAGACCTAAGTCAAGCTCTTAAGTCAAGCATTTTGGTGAACTCTCTAATATTAGTGTTTTGGGGTCCATACAACCACTTAAATGCCCTACTTTAAGGTGTCATTCCTGAGCACCCAGTATTTCTTGAGCTACGGGATTGCTACCGAAGTGTTTGTAATCAAGCAGCCTGATTGCAAGAGCTGTTTTTCTTGCTCATGCTTATTCTCCTTAAACTCTTTCTAGTTCTGTCACATTTCACTCCATGTAGGCATACACAGTACAGATCCGCTGAGTTCTTCTAAGAACTAGGCACTTATCTTACATAAATTCCCATTTCTAAAAGACGTGAACTTGCAGAAACAACTCCATATCTAGGGCACTGCTGAGTGAAGATGGCTCAGCATGCTACAAATTACACTTCCCATTTCTAGCACAGCTCCTTTCTGCTGCAGGGGAAATCATTTCCTAGGAAGACAGGAGTTGTACCAGCATTGCCTTCCCTGAGGGTGATGCACAAGAAACAAACACTGCTGGCTGCTGCTCTGAGCTCTACATGCTCTCCAGGGACAATAGCTGCTGTGGGAAAATACAGGTTTCTGAGCTGCAGTTTAATAGGAGCTAACAATATCTGAAATAAAAACAAAATAATAATCTGTAGTAATAATAATGATGATTCAAAAAAGAACTTCTTACTGGGCTGCTGTGACCTAAAAATATTGGTCCCAATTCCCAGCTGCAGTCATACCAAGTTGAGAAAAACACAGTTCCAAGAATAGGATACAGTAAATAATCTCAGCCCTTGAAAACTGATGAATCAGCATATAAATTAATGTGATTTTAAATAGAAACAAGTTTCACTTTTCTTGGTACCTGTCCTCAGAGGCTTGGCCCCTAAGTAATGGGAATATTTCCTAACCTTTCTTGTCTCTGCCTATAAAGCCAACCTCAAAATTTATCAGTAGATTGAGTACTCAAATAGGTAATCCAGCTGGTTTTGTGGCTAATTTACAGGAGCTAGAGAGGCTTCCTTCTGCCCAGGCTTTCTCCTTAACCTGACCTGGCATTTACATACTGACTTGCCTTCACCTGGTTAGTTTAATTTGAAGTAAGAACACACTTTTTTTCTTGCCCTGTAAAGAATCACCTTTGCAGTTGCTTCACTGTCTTCAGTTTGAAGTCTTTGCAATTACAGTATGACAGATGTATAACGGAGGTTAAAGAAAAGCCAGCAAGTCTGATTCATTGGTGGAAATTTAGAGCCTCCTGAAACTAATAAGCAGAGTAGAGGGAACAGGTGCAATTGAAGTGAGAGCTCTGGGGCTTTCTGTTTCCCTCTTAAAAGGAGGAAGAGAGGAAGGTCAGGCAGAAAAATGAATTTTAAGATGCCTGGATAAGATTATTTGGCAGATGATTTGCTAGTATGCTGTAACTGCAATGGTTCTGCTGCCTTTAGCATTCTGAAAATAGGGATCATGAGACTGAAAGATAAAAGGAGGAGTATTCAAGGGGAGAAAAGACAAAGAATTGGGCAAAAAAAATTGAAAAAAACCAGAAATTAGTTTTGTGGTTTACATTATGTACTTTTCATTACAAAGTTTATTTCTGTATTATGTGCTCTGGCACCTTTGTGGTTAATACATTGCTTACAGAACTGTTTTTTTCTTTACAATTATATTAAAACTATAGCTTATGAATCTAGTATTAATTCACAGTTATTCAAA
Organism: Acanthiza pusilla; assembly: GCA_036630365.1. Lineage (NCBI taxonomy): Eukaryota > Metazoa > Chordata > Aves > Passeriformes > Acanthizidae > Acanthiza > Acanthiza pusilla. The sequence goes on from JAXCHO010000017.1 coordinate 420,145, forward strand.
TTGTGCATTAAGAAACTGGTGCTAAAGTCTTCCATTTCTACCAAAATGGTTCTACTCCTGGCACGAAGAAGAATGAAAAGCAAAGAAGAGTGTTCAAATGGGTTTGAGAAGGCACATTCTGTTCAGCAGAGCCCCCTGCATGGAGACTTTATGAGACAATCATGCTGGCTGTTAAGCACTCTGCCATCAAATCTGGAATTATATCATTATCCAGTTGCTAAACAATGCGGATTTGGAGGGCTTTCATTATTTTCTGCCTACTCTTATCTGAACTTGCTTCCTGCCAGATAAAATACCTAAACATATTATGGAGCTGCCTATTGATTTTTGTGAGGTTTTGCCTTTCAATAAAAGGCATTGAAATTACAGCTCTTCAAATCCAAGTTTTATAAGCAGCACAGGTAAATAACAAATTGGATCCACTGTGAACCAAACCTGATGTAACACCCCAGTGTTCCTTGCAATTGGAAAATCCATCTCTTTGGCCAGTCATAGTACTGCAGTCTGAATGAAACTCTCTCACCTTTTCTTTCTGAACAGTATAAAAGGCAAATCCCTTTAGGTGCTGTGTTACCATTATCTCTCCACTAGTGAAAAGTGGCAGTTGTCACAGCAAATACTCAGCTCCCACTTGGCCACAGAAAGCAGCAGATTCAACTCAGCATTGCCTATGGCACCCTCATGGCTTGAGGACAGAATAAAACTTCCTCTGGGGACAGGACTATCTTTTGTCATTTGTTCCCTGTAAAGCCTGTGGACACTTGACAATAGTATCTGTGGCTGCAGACCAAGGTGGCCCCGAAAGACAGGTAATGGTATTTTTCCTAATTACCAGGTACAGCTGTCATTCACCTTCTTTCAGTCACTCAGCACACCACTGAATGAGAATTGATGGGACTAAATTGTGTTTAAATCCAAGCTACAAAGATGATTTTGTGGAAATTAATGTTATCTATGTCTAATGGCAAGCAGATCCATGTTGTGACAAAAGCAGCAATATGACTTCAAGAAGACTCTTCCTTTTCCACAAAGACAGAAAAAATTTCCTCTTTCACTAGACTTCACAGAGCACTAAACACACAGCAGAGAATGTTTCACTAAATACTGTCATAATTTCAGTTATTTGCTTCTTAGCTGCACCTTATATAACCTAAGTTAAAGAAAGTAAGCTTCCTTCTTTTGTGGGGCCCCTGGTTTTATTACAACCTGGAAGACATATATGTCCCATGACTAGAGAGAGGTGACAGCAGTGACAATGTAGAGGTGAATTGTAGTAGGAACACTAGGAGATGGCGGTGTTGAAATGGTCAGTTATTCTATACTGCCTCCAGAATGATCTTATTCTAATATTCACTATTATAGACCTCTTGATGAGAAATTCACAGGCTGTAACCTTGCAAGGCAGACTTAATTTTACTGAGCAGAAGCGACAGGAGGAAGAAATGTGAAATCTGCTCTAGAAGATATGTGTTAGGTCTCTGGTTTTCATTCTAAGGCTGTCATGACACAAGCAAGATGCTGACATTTTGTTCTTGTCTGCATGACACGGTTCCAAAGATAAGTTACTACAGCAGTGTGCAGATAAGCCCTTAATGCAAGTAATTACTCTTAGACGGTAAAATCTTCTTTCTTTCACTACACCTTGAGAAATGCCCATTAAAATATACTTAATAGAAATGTAATTACTTATTTCCTTTGTCACTTAAAACAATCCAACCAGATGACATGGAAAAATCTCAGAAAGAGCCTCTCAGTAAGATATTTAGATTTAATTAATATAGAGTAACTAGCTCATTAAGTTAAATGCTTATTTGAGACTAATAGTAACCTCTTTTTTATTCGTTTCCATTTGCTGTAGATGGTAGAGCAATAAACTACGGTTCTGAAAACTAGCAAACAAAATGTTTTACATGTCCTTGTTTCAGCCTCTAAAGGAGCTTCCAAGTCCCATCTACCCTGAGAGAAATATGGCAAGGAGAAGGAATCAAATCCAAGACATTGAGAGACAGAGACATCAAGAGGAGCTCAAAGAGTTCAAATTTGTCAGTCATTGCAGCAGTCCATGAGGACTTTGGACACACATTTCTTTCGTATCTCACCAGATTCCCTCTAGAGGGAAAATTTATTTTAAAAGTTTGCTAGAAGGATCTTCATAGACAGGTTTGTAGCCTGTTTCCTTACTGAGATGAAAACTTAACCCAGATTATAAAAGCTGGAGGACTTTCCTGGAGGGAAGAAGGTTTAATATTTTTGTGACTCTCTCTACATTTCTCAGGGAGACTGACTTCATGGGGACTACTTGTACTTAGGAACCTAATTTCTAAGAAGGCACTGAAAGTAGCTCATATACCCCTTAACCAAAAGACACTGCCCTACAATAAACCAATATGTAATAAATATACCTGAGAGTGCCTAATATAAAGCTACTCTTTCTTCCTCAGCTCCATTCAACATAACGTATGTCAAGAGAAGCTGTGCCTAAGAGTTTGTAACTATAAGAACTGAAAAAAATGTTGCCCCAACTCAGATCAATACTTAGAAATTCTGCCATCAAAATTGACAAAACGCATAATTGATTTACATTTCTATATTAGAAATGCAAATGCATTAAAACTGGAAAATAATATACCTTTCATTCATGGAAAGGTTATGGTTTATACTAGAAAAATCAACATCCCTTGTTCACATGTTTTGCATCTCTTATAGGACACTTTCCAGATGTAAAAATGCAGACAGTTCTACCAAGAATAGACAAGTTATGCATTTGCTGCTTCATTCTTGGTGATGTATATTTTTACCTCTTTTAGCATTGGAGCACTGAGACCTATTTTGATCATGTTAAGGACATAGGAAGAACATTGGTGAGGTTATTATTTTCCTTTTTTTTCTTTTTTTTAATGAACAACTCTCTGCATTTTAGTTTTTGAAGTCATACCAAAAATAAACATACCAAAATTCCAAGACTGGTTTGTTTGGGTTTTTTTTTCCTACAAAAGTAAGGGAATGGTATGAATAAATGCATCTTGACATGATTACCAAATGAATTTTGACATCAGTGTGCTTCAGACAGTATGCTTGGCTGATTGTTTGAATCAAACGGCTGGCACATTGTATGCCAACACAAAATATGATGGATTTTGGCTAGTAGCACTTAAACACCATAAGTAGCAAAGAGGGAAGAGGGCATGGCCAAATTCTGCCAGAGAAAGAGATGGAGGAGCTAGCAGTGATATCCTGACGTGGTGATATCAACAGCCCCCAGGTCAGCCCAAGTCACTCAGGCATTTACTCAAAATAAAGATTTGCACTATCAGCCAGTAGCTCACAACAAGCCCCTGCTGGGAATTTGAGGATACACCTATGCTCCCATGGAAGCACTGGGCTTACCTCCAGACTCCAGACTCCAGACCAGCCTTGGCTTAAACCCTGGACAGGGCTGTGTGTCAGCCCATGCACACTGACCGTGGCAGTCTTTCCTTGGCCAGCAGCTGGACCAGCAGCCCCAGAGAAGACCTGCTGGTGCTCTGGCTGTGCTCTGGGACAGATTTCTTGCAGAAACCAGCTGGATCGAGCAGTCACCACTGCTCCTTCCACAGACATACATTCTGTTTCCTGCAGACCACTGCTGCACCTTGAAAAAGAGCTGAAGCAACAGACAGTGACACATAAACAGACGTGTCGCTCTTCCACGATACAGTGCTCTAAGAACAGGCTTTACTAGCATGGCCGTAACTTGTATTTTTGTAATTTACCAAGAACACACTGTTCCTCTGCTTTCACAACTCCGGTGATTTCCTTGACAGCCGCTTGAGAAGCACAAAGCTAAGACACATGTATATGTACTCAATTTCCTTTTGAGCTGTCAGTAAAGCACTGAGCACCTCGTGGGTATGTGGAAGCTGAAGCAGCTCTGTGCAAATAACTCCTTTCAAGAATAAAAAAAGTCTTATAGAAATTTTTAATTACAACTGCAGATGACACAATATCATTAGTAGCATGTTAGATTCCAGTTATGGTGTGGGAAAAAAGCTTTCTCACTGCCAAAAAAGGCATCAAGACACTATATTATTGATACATTTAATTATAATATGTTTGTATAGTATTCACACGGTTGGTAACCTCACTAGCTTTCCTTCTTTCATTCAAGACTTCAATGTTTTAATAAGGTGAAGTCTTAGTATTCTTTTTAAATTATTAAATCCAAATTAAAACTGCTGTCTTGAACCTGTTTAAAATATAGTATAAAAATGCTGCAGGTTTTCTTTCAAAAGCCATTTTAAAAAAAAAGCTCTCAAAACTACTTTCTAAACATTGTAATGATGTTCATCTAAAGCAATTACAGCTTCAATTAACTGCAATCTCATTTGAGAAATGTTCATGCTTTAAAAAAATCCTTTTATTTAAAAAATCCCAACCATCCAAGTACCTTGCAAACAAAACGAAGCACTCGAGATTGCCCACTTGAATGGGCAATGGAATAATTGAAATTCGACCCTTGCTCTACTACACATCAAAGTTAATGTAATGAAAGTCAGATCTGTACATTTTTTTCTTATAAGAATAAAAATGAACAGGATCTTCAGGATAAGTTTCCCATTCTTCATTAAGCTGACATCACGGAGTCTGAGAATAAATTAATGGAAATGAGAGGTTGTTATGCAGCCAACAAATGCATCCAGTATGCCTAAAGCAAAATAATTATCATTACAAGAGACCTCTACAACCTGAATTTAAGGGCCATCAGGTTGTCAGGAATGAAAGCAACTTGTAATAATGTGAATATAATCTACCACTTCTTCCTCTGCATGTAACCCATCTGCCAGGCAAACAAGTTAACCTCTCTCAGGTGAGCATCTTCACAATGAAGTTTTATTATTCGTTCACTTCTGTTTCTGTAGAGCTCCTTTGATATAAATGTCCATCATACCTTTTTTTATCCAGTTATAGGCACAAAAAGCAGTATCTCAGCTCCTATAGATTTCCCTAACAAATATCCTTCATTTACCATGAGCCTTGGCTCAGACTTAAAGATTTTCCAAATTATCTCTTCTCCTATGAATGAGGAGAACCTTTTAGACTTCTGGATCAAACATGTTTCAATTATTATGGCAAAGGCCATTGCTACATGCTTTCAGCAAGGCAAGAAACACCATGCTGGAGTAGCCCTCTATCTTCTCATTGTCAGTAACACGCACTTGTAGTTCACAGGAAAAGGAAAATATTTTACTGCTAAGAAAAAATATAAGAACAATACAGGAAGAAATAGATTTTCTCGTATTGTCAGTCCAGACCTTACAAAAACATTGGATCAAACAGGCAGGTCTTTTACTGCATATCTGTTTCCAAAATAATGAAGAAGAGTTTCCGATAGAAGCCTACTGGCTAACACTTTGATATTCATACAAGCATGGCAAAGGACAAAGCACTTAGATGGGTACATATCTTTTTTTTTTTTTTTTTCACTTTTTTGCTCAGCTTTAGATATTACACAGTTTCTACTAAATCCCTGTTTTTGAGGACTGATTAATATCTAGTGTAAATCAATATGGCTTGAATTAGGGGTCAGTGTAGCTGTGCTAATTTACACTGGTCCTCAATCTGGAGCATTGATTATATACTAATATACTATATTTCTATACTATAGAGATACAGTTTTCAGCTTGACATAGTGACTGTATTTTGCATTTCTTCAAGGAACAAAATTAAGATGTGATTCATATTTTTGGAGCGATTTTCACGTCAAGCTCCTATAAGCGTTTATCATTGTCACAGGGATTCCTGCAGACCTTGAAAAGAAATTGTTGTTCCCACTTTTTAGCTGGTAACATAGGAAGCTGGTAGCACCAGCACCACCAGGGTAGCATCCAACAAGACAGCTGACTAGAATAATCTGCAGAGAAGTCTGGCACTGTGTATTTATAAATCTTCTTGCTTAATTTTAAAAACAAACACACAACCCTAAGATTTTAAAAACAAATAAACAACTCTAACATTTCCCGCAGAAGAAAACTGTTGTTCTTCCCTGGCCTTTTTCTCCCCCCCATATTCATAGACTTCTTTGGGGTCAGCCCTCCCTGCCTTCTAATGACTGAATATCCAGGCATCCTTCTCACAAGCTACAGCAGCAGATGGAAACCCAAGTCCTACCAACAGGCAAACTCATGAGCCTGGCCAGCCCCCATACAGTCACTTTGAGGATGGAGGAGCCATCCTGATTAAAGAGACAGGGTCTGCCCCACAAGTCTGAAGGACCAGGGCAGCTAGACAGCCTATCCAATGAGCCATTTGGTCATAAGGACATCCCAAGAAGCAGAGAAATACAGAGTATGGACATGGTAAGTCAGAAAGACTTAGTTGTCCAATGTCCCTGTCAGGCAACAAGCAACGATGGCTAGAGAAAGAGCAGGAAAATGGAAAACAAAACAACAGTAACCCTAGGAATCATGATTATGGACAGCATTTCCTCTGAGTGTTGAAGGAAATCACAGGCCTTTGCAAAAGGTTTCAATTCATCAAAATACCATTTTATACAAAGGAACGTTCTGTGAGAAAATTGCCTTTGAGTTCAAAATTTTATGTTTGTGTTAGAAATAGAGGAAAGTTATAGTCATAATTTGTTCTTAATGCAGTGTTGAGGAACCTTCTAGGTAGATATAAATGTATTTATCAGCATGTGTTTAAAAATGGATAAAAGCAAAAAGAGATGCAAATATTCTTCATGGTTTGATTGAAAAGTCATGAAAGATCAGGTAGTTCAAAAAGAAACTCAGAAGTTCCACAAATCAGTGGAAAAATCAGTAAAAAATCCTCCCATCCGCTTCAGTGTGCATCCCCCTGCAATGAGCATGTACCTCACAGCTGATAATTTATATTCTCATGAAAAACTGTGAAACTGCAGAGATCAGATACCAGAGACAGTGAATCATAATCAATTTGTGCCTTAAGAAGCACAGAGAAGAAAAAACAAATCAATGTGGAATTTCACAGCAAGTAAAGTTTGGACTGAATAGGACTGATATGTACGAGTAGCTAAATTTATACTATTGGTTCTTGCCCAGAGAAAGGAGAATCATAGGTGAGCTGCACTTTGGACTTGATATAATCAGGGAAGTTGTATATAAAGCACAAAGCCCTAACCAGTTAGTAAAGCAGACATGCTTGAGTAGTTTCCCTTGTGCACTTGAGCTGTGTCTGAAGGAGTTTCAGTGCCAAGGCATCTTTTTCAAAGTATTTTCTGTCTGAAAAAGTAGAGTCTGAGTAGAACACAATAAAGCAGGTTAAAGTCTCAGTAGATTCACATTGCAGTCCATATACTCCCTTCAACCCCAAGGTTTTTCAAAATGTCTGAGAGCTCAAATAGCTTGTGGCCCAAACTTTCAGAAATAACTAAGGTTCTCTTCTGGATTTGCACTTAAAATAGTTCAATGGGGCCTGATATGGGACTTACTACAATTCAAATTTATTTGGAGTTCCTCAAGCATGAAAACTCAGAGAACCTGGATGTGCACAATTCAATAATTAATTATGGAAAAAACAAACCTAAAGACTGCGAAAACAAGAATTACCATCTTTGTGCCACCCCTACCAACTAAGGATAAGACCTTCAACATAGCTGCCATTCATTTAGTGTCTCTGTCTCAGTGGAAAATATCCCAAGCTTTCATTAGTCATGCCTACAACAAATGACAGCTATGGCTGAGGCTGTGTAATCTATGCAGCTAAGAACAATAAAATAGAAATGTACCTGCATTTCCAGGACTGAAGATTTTAATGCCTTGAGACTTGTGCTCACCCAAGCACTTCGGTCTCCCAACTAATGTCTTCATGGAACAGCTAATTTCCAAAATGTTTTCACTTAAGGACTTACTCAATGAAGTCCTTTCAGTAAACTGACCTTAAGCTCTATTCCTCCCTTTAAACAGGATATTGTTAGTGTGCTACAGCATTCATAGCAATGAGAATAGATATGATCAACAATTTAGCATTTGCCTTGCAGTTTTGGTCATTGGGGATCATATTTTCCTTGATAAATATTTTTAAAGATGTGTTTTCAAAGTGAATAATTTTAGTCACACTTTCTCTCAAGTCTACTGATGACCTATATTACATAAATACTTTCATTATGTATCTATATATATGTATGTATGCATATACACATCATATATTATTGTACACAGATAAATTATATAAGTACCTCACAGAATGAGATTTCTCTTGGACTGCTCTTGAACAGGCTGTTCAGGCTACATTCAAGGACATTTAAGGTTATGGTACATAACAACTCTGCCCTAGAGTGCTCCTCACAGAGATCTGATTGACATAAGCATTTATTTTTTACTTCTTTGTCTTCACCTCCATTATGACTGCGGTTCTCACTCACTGTAAACCGACATATACTCATAAAAATCAGTGGGACTACTCTAGTTCATTCTTTCCAAAAATTCTGTCTGTGTGGGTTGGGCTTGTCTTTTTTATTCTGAATTTGCAGAGCTTGTACAGTTGAGGTCTACTCCATGGCTAAGGCATCTGGATGTTAAACACACAGTAATGTGTGTTCACATAAATTAAAATATTTCATTCCCACACAGTCTATTATACAGAACTTAGTTAATATATTAAGATAATAGATCCAAAGACCAAAAAGAATAGCTATGATGATCTCCTCTGTCCCCATGCAGCTTGCAGAGTGTGATATTTCAACCCTGTGTCTGCCAATACTTTTGTAATAGACTTTGCCCTGAGAACATTGATTATGACATTCTTGTCATAATTCATAAGACAGAAAAAGATCACCTTTAGTTATTTTCACACTGGCCCAAATACTTGTGGGGTTTCTTGCATTCTATGCACTGAAGTAATCTTCAAGATGACAGACATTTTTAAATCTTCTAATTTTTACTGTCTCATAGCTTTGTCAAGGCCTAGAACAGCAAACTGCAATTGAAGAACACTGGAACATGCAGAGATTCATGCTAAGCCCAGGCAGTTGGCTTGGAGTTAAAGATTCAAGAGCCATTGCAGATCTGGGCACAACATGTGTGAAAAGAGTTTCTACAGGGTACATGTGAGCCACAGAGGCTTAAACTGCAATGTCCTGTTACAGAAATCTATGTGGGCACAGTGATAGAGACCTAATCAAATAAATAGAAAAAACAAATAAGAAGTAACACCAAGTTAACAAACAAACATCCACAGGTGGGAACCAGATAAATCTGTGACTGAACCTGAAAAGACCTGTAACCAGAGTCTCCAAGAAGACAGTTACCATGTTTTCAGTGAATGACCTGTGTAAAGCCAAAACAACTATATTTTTTAAATAGGGCCATAGTGTTCTTCACATGCAGATTTCACATCACTTTTTTGTCCCTTAATTGACTGTAATTACCATATTTACATTCCTAAGAGGTTTACTCAGATGTCACCTCAGCTATATTTTGAAGAAAATGGATTTGCGTATATAAAACTGAAGGAAAATTAATTCAGTGAAGAAAAACTAGGGCTAGTGAGAGTTTTAATTGCTGATGTGATTAGCAAACAAAAAAAAATTCTTCCGAAAGACAACAGGAGAAAAGACCCAGACAAAAATAAAACATAAGGGAAGATGAAATAAGAATGACACAACTATTGTAGGCTGTTAAACCTTAGTCACAGCAAACACAATATGTGTGTTACCTCACAAGTTCTTCAAGAAATGTTGTCTACCAAGGTGTTGTAACACCACCCCAGGCACTGACAGTCAGTAGAGACCTCTAAAGTGGTACACATCTTTTCCATTCTGCAGAGCACAGGCTTTGCTCTGACCTCAGGAAATCATGTTGGTGCTGGACATGGAAAATACTATTTCATTCCAGGATAATTAAAAGTATTTAGGAGGTGATGGATGGCTTAGAGCAGGAAAAATGTGATTTAACCTGGAATTTTACCCATAATAGCTATAAAAAAGGGATGAAGTTGCACAGAAAAATACTTTAGCAGCAAACTCATCAAAAATTAATATTTTATGCCAGTCTAATGTTGAAACACCATTGAGGGTAATTTGCTAAGCAATTATTTGGGGTTTAACTGCATGCTTTTAAAGGACATTTGTTAACTGGCTATATTTAAACTATGATACACCTAACTCTATTATTACTATTATTGAGGTTGCTATTTCTGATTTTTTATAATCTTTGTAATATCTTGTTCTTTTTGCATGATTATTTTTTTAAAAGAAGTTTATTTTTCTGAGCTGTTTCTCTTCTCCTGACCGTGAGACAAATGGTCCACTTTGCCATTCAGCAGGGAGAAATGGACCATTACAGCTCAAGTAGAAATAATAAAGTTGTTTCATAAGCAGTAGTCACTACTTGCATCACTGCAGCAATCTGAAGAATTTGGACTCCTAATTAGAGTAATCCAGACTCGAATATCTATGTACTGTACAAATGTGTGGTTCAAAGTTGTTTCTTCAAACAGATTTACGGATGAAATATGCAGAGTATCTGTGACCTACATCCATTAGTTGGGTAAAGTATCATCATTTTTTGAAAGATGAAAGGGTTTATTCTACTTTTTCTGCCAAAGTTTTCACACTTGGTATAAAACAATTAAAGATGAGGGAATGAGAAGGGAGGGAAGGATTGCATAAGTGAGGTTCAGGCCTTGGCCTCCCAAGTGACTCAGAAAGCTGAAGAATCCTCTCTTCCTTCATACTCAGAGAATATTTAATTCTGTTGTGTGAAGTGCAAGAACTTCATATTATAACTTGACTTCAGGGACTCTCCTGAGAAGTGATCACCCTCAAACAAATAAAACCTGAACCTGATACTTCAAAACACTGAATAAGGACACTAACAATGTGACTAAAGAAAAAAAAAAGGAGAAAGTGATCATCACTCAAGTTTTACAGAAAATTGCTGGAGGCACCTGCCTCCTTTGGCAGGATCTGGGGAAGGAATTTGAATAGATGGAAAAATGGATTTAGGACATCTGCTGATCCTCAGTATTTCACTGTCAAATGGAGCAGGCACCTTCCTGCTCAAACATCTAATATTTAAGAGATCCCAACTATACATGCTGGTGGTATTCAAAGGCTTTTAGCTTTCTGTATGCCCCTGCAGGCCTCCCTGCAAGGTATCCCAGATCCTGCAGCTCAGTGACTGAAGACTTTGTTCTCTGACATTCATCACTGATACGTTTAAGCCCTTCTTCAGATCTCAGCTTTAGGGTTTAAATCACAGTTTCCAAGCAAGTTTGGCATTATAAAGTTAATCCTCCCTGAAAGCAGCTTTTCAGAAAACGACATGAGGGTCCTGGTGGACAACAAGGTGACCATGTGCCAGTAATGTGTCCTTGCAGCAGAGGAGGCCAGCTGCATCATGACTGCATTAGGAAGAGAATTGCAAGCAAGTTGAGGGAGGTGGTCTTTCCTCTCTATTCATCCCTGGTGAGAAAAATCTGAAGTTGTGAGAGCAGTTTTGTACTTCCCACCATATGAAAGGGCTTGTCTAAGGCTTGGGTAGCAATAGTTATCTGTTTTAAAGCAAGCTCTATTTTGCCAACAGGTAATAAAACCTACATTTTTTCAATCCTACATAGCAAAAGTTAAAGAATGATGACAAATGGATTGTGCTGTTCAGCAAACAGAAGTATGCTCTTCTCTGAGGATAAACACTGTGAAAAAATGCTTTGCTGAAAAAATATGTAGATACATCCAAAGCACTAAAAACATACCACCTAAGGCAGAAAAAAACTGCATTAACTATATGATTTGCTAAGAAATCTGAAAAACTGTTCTATCAGCAGAAAGGACATAGCTTTCCATAAAAAAGTCCTCAGTTCCAACCTATATGAAGTCTATCAGATAAAGCAAATCCTTGTCCAGCTCAAATTTTATGTAAGTTCAAAAACATTGAGACATAAGTAGAAAAACAAATCTGAATAACCTTGAAGGGAAATTACTGTTATGCATTTATATTGACTCCAGTTACTATTTCTCATTTTATATCACCCTGAGTTCAATATTTACCTTTATATATGATTAGATATTACAAATATTTACTTAAAAGCAAATGATTGCAAGGCATACTGTGAGATTTTAAGAAACCGAATTGCTACTAACATAAGTAATATCATGCAAGCAAAAATGTTTGTAAGCTTAAAAAATATTTTACATTTTATCTTCTGCCTCTTTTTCATCTCCCTTGCCTAAGATGAATGTGCCAGGTCTGTGCAGAGGAGAGCAATAACCTCAAAATCTAGTTATGATTTCATAGGTCAAGATATCTGTCTACTGAAACATCAAGTTTGGTATTCCCTGAGCCAGCTGATAAAGGACAAGCAATGACATTACTTTCTTATAAGCAATTTTTAGGAAGATCTAAGTGACAGGATTTGTCTTCTGAAATTTTGAATGAGATTCTTAAAATAGTAGTCCAAATTGACTTCAATAGATCATTCACTAATACCTGTTAGAAGCAGATCCAAACATTCAGGATGCTTTAGGCCTGCTTCTAAGTAGTTAATATGATTATCATTAGAAGTACCAAAACAGAAAGAATAGTAAAGATCTTTTCAAGTCACTTGCCTCTAGAACAGACAGATGCTGGAGTTCAGGATGCCTAACAGTTTAAGCAAAAAGACTGCAAACCATTTTAGTGTAAATTTTTGACAAATGACAAAAAATAGTATGTGAGACACAGAATACAAAAAAATTTCCATTCATGTGATAGTCTTACATAATAAATAACAGAAGTGTGCTAGCCAAAAATAATCTCATTGCTGATGACTGTCTGAATGTTGTCCTCTAATTAGCAAGAAGTGTCTAAAGTTGTTTATAAAGAAGAAGTTGTTAAAAACATAGAGAAAATACTTTTTGGTGAAGTGCCCACGTGGCATTTTAATAGTACTGTAATAATACCCTACAGAAACTACCAGATTAATGTATTTTAAAACTTCTACAAGAATTATGGAGTACTCTAGAACATAATAATACACTTATACAATATTTACAACATATAAAATGCTGGCACTGCACTCTTTTTGATCGTAAATATGTTATCCAGAGAGCTAACAAGTTGTAGATGACATAAACCAGTGTCAGTTCCACAAGTATATCAGTGTATATATATACTTGCTTTTATATATATATAAAAAAAAGGAAAAGCCCAGTCTATCTGAAAAATAAGGAAGCCAAATGCAGGTTTTTGCCTAAACAAATCTGAGTGTCCAAAGAAGGATCGTTTCTTTCAGGCACTAAAGTCGTTAAAAATGTCAGCAGAGGTCCATGAGTAAAGTGACAGAGGTCACAGATGTGGCAGACACTGCACGTCTGCTTTATTTCCTTTCCTCCTTAGACATTTCATGGACAAAAAGGGCATCACCAGAATGCCACAGCCAGTGGTAGCAGCAGCTTCTGTATTGGGTGGGTATAAAGTGATCGTAAAGACCGAAATGGTCAGGCTTTTAACCCACACTCACCTTCCAGTCTTAAAATCTCTCCAAGCATTTCACACCAAGTTCAAATAAATGGCACATGCTACAGCCTAGGTAGATGTTCTGGAGACTTATTAAACAAAGTACCTAGCTGTAGTTCTACTGGATGTTATCAACAGAGTTGTATTACTGTGCATATTCTGCATTTCAAGCTTAGGCATATTCGTATGAGCACTTACGGATCTCTATCATTCTTACGACAACATTTGTAAAACACTGAATGCACCAGTTACACACAGTTTCCTCACCACAGACCCTTTGAGCAATGCCAGTGACAACAAGGTGTCCAACATCTGGATCGTGGCAATCCCAGACACACTGACAGGCTGGGCACAGAAGTCATTGAGAGCAGCCCCATGGAGAGAGACTTGGGGGTGATGGCTGATGAAAAACTCAACAGGAACAAGCACTCTGTGCTTGCAGTCCAGAAAGCCAATGGAATCCTGGGCCACATCAAAAGGATCATAGCCAGCAGGTCAGGGGAAAGGATTCTCCCCCTCTACTCTGCACTTGTGAGAACCCACCTGGAGCGTTGAATCCAGCTCTGGGGGTGCTGGAGGAGGTGCTCCACTCCTCTTATCAACTTCATGACCCTCCCCTGGACTTGCTCCAACAGTTCCATGTCCTTGTTATGTTAGGAGCACCTCCCCTGTGAAGACAGGCTAAGAAAGTTGCCCAGGGAAGTTGTGGATGCCCCAGCCTGGGCAGTGTTCAAAGCCAGGTTGGATGAGGCCTTGAGCAGCCTGGTCTAGTGGGAGGTGTCCCTGCCCATGGCAGGGGGCATTGAGACTGGTTGATCTTCAGAGTCCATTCCAACCTTTAACATTCTATCATGCTATGATTATATGATGTTACGATTACTTAGCTCTTGTTCTGCTCATCTCTGGGGTCAGAATTGGTGTTGCATATGGTCATTTGAGAAATGATAGGATGGATACCCTCTGAATCCCCTGCTTCTGTCCATAGTCAAGGGGCTACTCATGGATTACAAAGACAAAAGCAATTATTACAGCTCTTTCAGAACAGTCATAGAGAGAAATGCAGAGGAAAGTCCAGCAAACTGATCTGATACCAACAATGACTCCATGAAAACAAAGTCCTCTGGGGGCCTGCTCTAGGAGGAGAAAATATAGGGAGAGTCTCTAAAGATGCTGGCATAAATGAGAAATTCTCTCCTGCATTTATTTAGCTCCAACCCTTGTTGTGCCATATTCATTTCCTCTTCTGCTTTTGTTATTAGAATCCAATACCACCCTCCACTGAGTCCAAGGAAAATGGGAATGCAAACAACAGGTTTTTTGCATGAGAATAGTGTTTGGAGGTCTGAACAAGAGAGAAATAGGAATCCAAATATTTCTCCAGATCATTTTTATCAATCCTAACAAGTCATAAGGAAAACTTCTAATCCAGTCTTCCCATTGGGATCTCATTGATCTTTATGCTGTCAGTCAGCATAAACCCAACATTGGGTGAAACACATCTGCTGAGACAGAGATACCAATTTATAAAGTAGTGACCTCACCTCCTCTTATAATCACTGGAGTGGAACAAGCACTTTTGAATTCCATTTCATCCTGAAAAGGATGTCCAAAATAAGTCAGATTAATCTTATCCTAAAAGTACCTATTTCTTTCCACAGTGCTTGAAGAGAGCTGATGGGAGCCAATGTAGGCAGACACTAACATGCAGATGAATGTCAGACTGTGAAGCTATTTATTTACAAAGACAGTACTGGTCTGACCTGATAAAAAGGTTGCAGATGAAGTAGATTTCACTACCATTTGAAATTATTCTGTTGTTTACAGGCCTCTATGCCAACATCACTGTGAATCAGGCATCTCAGCAGGAAAATGCCTCTAGCCTCTATCTCCCAAGTGGCCATCCAGAGGGGGAAGAATGGCAAAAGAAATAGTGACAGCTGCCCCTGCCTTGCTTAGTCTGCTAGAAGACATTGTAGGTCTGTTAGAGAGGGATCCCACTCGTTCCACCATTGTTGCACTTTCAGCTATGGGGAGCTTCTGCAATGCCAGACTCAGACCACCCCTTGCTAAACCATTAACTGTTTCTTGCAGGTACTATGATCAGTCATCTTTCTTCAACAGCTGCCTCACACTTACAGCAGATTTTCAGACCAGGAACAGGTGGGACAGTAGTGGGCACTCCTAATCCTGTTGTTCTGTAGGACCACAAACCACAGTGGGAGAAATATTATTACTGAAAATCATGAGGATAAAGGTTCAGGATCTGGATATTTATCACGTCGCAATAAATTATGGAGATGTTATAAAACTGGTAATAAAACAACCCCTCTTGTGTGATAAACTCTGCCCCTAAACCATTAATTTTCTTCTTGACTATGATCTTCACAGGAACGAGGGTCATAAGACGTGTGAGTTTGAGTACCTCTGTGACATACATGGATTTGAGGATGCTTCCTTCCTCCCCTTACTTGGCTTTTCTTGCCTTTCTGGGCACTGATATTCTCAGGAAAAAAACAAAACAAAACAGAATGTTGGCTCAGAAGAGTTATTTCAGTGCCTTCCGGTATCCAGTAGAGAAAGAAAAATACAAATGCCTTCACCACACCCCAAAGATGCACAGCCCTTCCAAGCACAGGGAGGACCAATCTGAATTTTTACTTAAAGGCAGTCTGACGGCTCTGGCTAAAAAAAAAGGCAGACTGGTCACCTGGATCAAACAACCCTTCTGGGACTGTCATGAAAACAAAGAAATGGCAAAGCAGAAAACATGGAAACAGCCCTTTCAGGTCAATGTATAGGCCCCTGCTAAGTAAATAAATTTTGAAAATGGAAATCTTTTCCACTGTTTAAGTATATCATCACATATTCAATATAAACATACTTTGAGATATCTTTAATTTTTTTCTCCTGTAGTCATTACTATTCCCCACTAAGAAATATCCAGAGTGCTCCAAAAGTCACAGATTTGTCTAATTATCTTCAATTCATCTGTTTTTTAGAGGCTCACAAAAGTCTGTGACATTGAAAGACATGATGGAAAGACACCATTTCAATAACTGGAAGCATCATAGGAACAGTATCATAGTAATTTCAAAGGAACAGAACACAAAATAATAGCATTGGGACATGGGGGTGGGTAGTTTTTCATTCACCTTTTCTCGTTACACAGCAATAACCAGCATAAAATCAAAAATATTAAATCTTTCCCTCCTCAATACATCAATAACACATGTCTCATGAATCATTTTTGCAATGTCTGCTGGTCATGTTTAGTTCCATAATCATTTCCATTTTATCTCACTTTTTCAAAGCAGGAAACATCTGCTTGTTTCATACATTGGAGTCTTATGCATTAAGTCCCCAGGAAAATAAAATTCTAAGCCCCACCAAAGTAAACAGAAAAAAAATCCACTGATTTCTCTGAAGGCCAGAACTTCATACCAAATCTTTATGTTTCAGCTAAATTTTAAAGGTTGCAAACCTTCCCTGGATTTGTGCAGACCCAAAACCATAGTCTCCCTCATCCTTACCCATTATCCTTCACATGATTTATCCTAAAAATGCTCACAGCTGCCTCAATTCAGTGTTTAACTTTTCTTTGTGCAGGTAAATACAAAATGAATCTGGAATCAAAGCAGAATCTCTTCTCAGTGCTAGTTATTGCTTTTCACAATTTTTAAAGCTCCAAAAGGCATATATACTCTCCAAAATAAAAAATATCTGATAATGTCATGCAGAAAAAGACCAGTTCTAGGCAAGAGATGATATTTGGTGCTAAGTCTTGGATTTACAACATTATGTCCCTGTTGTTTGAGTCTGATTTACTGGTTCACTTTTTGCCTTTGCTCAACTCATTTCCTCCCCGCTTTCCTTCCTCTCTTTTACACAGATGAGTAAAAGCAATGCAGACTTGATGATATAAAATGTGCTAGTTTATGTGCTATGCCAGCAAGCCTGTGTGGCTTCATTTTCCCTCCAAATAAGAGCAAGCCACATTTTTTCATGTGCACTTTTCATAAAAGTAATCATTCTGAAAAGTAGAACATACATTATTGTTTTGAGTTAAACATGTCACAGTATGTATGAATAGCTCATCTACATTGGAACGTGCTTTCCCCATGGCATGCAGTAGGAAAATATTTGTTTTGATTCAATTAAGAAATAATTTACACATTTGCTCTTATTTTATATGTTGCTTTTAGTGTACAACAGTTCCCTTCCTCAGGAGAGTTCTTAATGCTCCCAAATGGTCAGGAAATAAAATTAAATGTTCAAAGATTTTGCCATCTGGTGGTTACAGATATCACACTTGTGATACTGAAGTTTGGTTGCCAGACACAGATGTCCAGAAAGTGATTAAAAGTCTGTACTTTGGTCATGCAGGAGATGAGAAAAAAAGGTTCAGTGTGCAACGTGACAGATGTGAGCTCTTGGAAACATGTGAACTTCAAAGCCTGTTATGCTGGGAGATATGGTAAACACTGTGGACTCTCAGACTATTCAGAAGATCTTTTGGATTAGTGCTATAAACATTATGCACAGAGAAAATCTCGCTCTCCAGAGAAAATGTGTTTATACCAGCTTATTCTGGTGTCAACCAAGAAGGTGAAGGATGAAGGAAACATCTCAGCTCAAAGCATGTACCCAAAGCCAAAAAGTGGAAACCTGTCAAGCTCGCACCTGCAGTTTCCCAGGATTCCACAGAACCAATATGTGATGTCTTATTAACCTAGAAAGTAGGACAGCTCTTTCCAAGACTTTTTCTTTTTAATTGTTGATGTGTAATGCTTTGTTCCAGAGGACGAATACTTTGCCTTGTGAATCTGGTTTGAAAGTCCCTAGTTCACTTCCTTCTTGCCTCAAGAGGAAGTACTGTGCATGCAGAATTAAAGCAAATGCTGCATTTGGAGGTGTCCCATTTCCCTTGTTGGGCTACTAGCTTTCTCCATCTACCAGAGTTCTCTGATTCTCATGGAGTCTTCGTATTGTCCATGATTATCCTTTATTCACATGACCTAACATTCCCAAACTCTGATGTGTTTGTCACAGCATTATCATTAATCCTTGCATAAAGCTCATAAGACCATTACCATAAGACCATTACCAATGGAACATCTCTTTTTTTTTTGGAAAGAGGATCATCAGCCTCCCTATCAGCTTTCTTACAAAATTTTTTTCTGGCACAAACATCTTTTTTGCACTTTCTTGTTCTCATGAAACAGCAGAATAGACTCAGTGGATGATATTTAAGTGACATTTACACCAGTGGTGGCTATGGTGGGCTTTACATTTTCACATGTCATTTGCTGTCTGCACAAATATTTTAATTGCACCAATATTTACATAAGAATACAAGAAACAACATCATCCCTCTTTCCTGAGAGGTACTAGCTCATACAGAGTACCTGACTGACAGCACATGGCAAACATTGCTTTATCCTGAGCCTGTTGATGTGCCTCTCCTCAAGCCCTTAGCATCACCGCACAACTGCAAACCGCTGACTGCAGTGAAAAGGCAAACATCATCCGGAATTTCTCACAGACACTTAGCAAACTGGAGACACTATTTACTCCTGCTACAGTGGGAAATCACAGGCACTTAGCACTAAGGAAATGAAAGCAAGTACACTGACAAAAAAAAAAGCAAACTGCAATGAATGGGGCGTACAGAAAGAGGGCTGTGTATCTACATTTCTGTTCTGTTGCTCTCAGTATCAGCTCCTATGCTGCATATGCATTAACTCATTTCTGAAAATATAAGCCAAAATTAACTAAAAGGAACAACTTTAAACAATGTCATAGACAGATTCTGACTGCTGGCAAGACCTCACCAGGCTCACTGATCCTGGTCTACTGTGAGACTGTGCTTCAGACAGCCATTATGCCGTGCTGGGAAATTTCCAGGTGCGAAATTCCAGGTTAATATTGCTCTGAGACACACAATCCTATCAGCCATCTCACTTTGAACTTCTATATGAAATATAGGTAGTGGAGAGAGCAGGTCTGTTCTGTCCCATTGCGTAGAGGTGTCTAAGGAGCTTGCACAGCTCCCCAAAATGAGATGCTTGGGGATTGTACAAGTTTAGGATATTTTCCAAGGATCCTAAGGGCTTTCAACAATAATGTAAACTTTGATGCCTTTGTGACAGACATTGTTGGGCACTATGGTTCACACGTCCGCTCCAGGGGTAAGCCAGACATGCTGAGTTCATCTCCTTTAACATAAGGAGAAATTCTACACTGCTGAATGTGCACAGGCTTTGAGCTCAGAGAACTTCAAGGTGACAGTGCAGCTACTATAATTTCATCTTTTTACAATCTCTCCTGTCTAGTTTCGATCATCTGTAATTTTTGTTGAAAAACACCATTGAATTTTCTTTATTAAACATATTTATCAAAAAATCCCTTTTTCCCTTCTACTCTCCTGCCTTATTTTCTTTTCTCTGTTGGTCCAACTTTGAAGAAATCTTCCTTTGGCTGAAGAGCTTTTTATTATAGTTACTTAGACACTGTAATTTGAAAGGCCAGGAAATTCCTCTTATTCGCAGTATAATGTTTGCTGTCATGGAACTATGAATTACTAATATAATAAGAATAGGCAAACATAACACTGCAGGAAAATTGGCACACTGTCAATTGGCACTGGCAGAGCTGAGCTTCCAGAAAAGTAGCTGAGGCCTTATTGGCTTTCAGTCCAGAACAGTCAAGAACTAAATCCCATTCACTCATTCCACCAGTCTCCTCAGAAGACGTTGTGATGGTCCACTGGTTATCACTTACTCTCTCTGTTTTTCAGCCACTCCTGGAAATAATGTTTAAAACTATAACTGAGGAGGAAAATAATTTTCCAGCCCATCAATAACTTTCTGTCCTCATCATTTCCATCAGAATTTACATGATTCTTTTTCTGCCGCTTCTGCTACTTCTGTTTTTTCTGGAGTATTCCCACTATGTCTTGCCAGTCTCTGACACTCGCCATCAAAGAAACCCAGCAATGATATGAGTACATATAAGTACCTCAATGAATTAAGGCTATTCTACTCTATTCTAACTAAATATATAAATAAAAGTATTTGCACCAGGAGAAATACAGAAAATTCTATGCAGTTCAGAAAATTCACACAACTGCAAGGGTGGATCACAGAAAAAGAGGAAATTAGGCCAGAAAGACTTTGTCTGATCTCCATGCCTAAGTAAGCAATTCCCTCAGGATACCCTGAAGGTATTTTCTACACTTGATAAATCCCTGCCTGTCAATATTTGTGTGTGTTGCAATTAAGATTAGTAGAACTGCAGTGTCACTCTGCCACAGAAAATAAATAGGTTACAAGCAGACTCTGATGACAAATATACAACTGATTGTTAATCTACATATATGAATATGTGGATAATGTGTGCAAAATTATAAATATGAAGGGTGCAAATAATTATTCTCTGCAAGAACTGGAGCACTGCATGAATCCCTCCCTTTTCTTTGTTTCACCCACCCTCAACATCCTGATTGAGAGGTGTTTGAGTGTGCTTCACTTCAATGTCCCGAGAAGTTCTGTTGAAAGTAAATGCTGATTTGAGGATCTTGGCAATAGCTCAAATTACAAGGGAAGTTGATTTTTCTAGGAGAACGCATTTTAAACTGTTTCTATCTTGTTTTTGCAGCACCTTCTAAGCCATGATATCATAATGCAGTATATGTTATATACGTTGTGGAAGCAAAGATTTCATGTTAGAGCAAGCCTGCACACTGCTGGTTATAATGGGATTTTAACTCAAATATTTTGTCTCTAGAAACCACTGGATTATGACAAAAATGATAATGCTGCTAATAGCAGAAAGGACAGTGACAATGTGACAGTTTCCATTGACCTTTACAGATAATGTATAACTACAAAAGGACATTGTAAATGTTATACCTTCAACATCTTTATCTACAGCTGAGACCAAGCTAAAGGAATATAACTTTTTTTTTTTAAATTATGCAAATACCAAAGCCTTTCCATCAGCACATAGATAGAAAACTGATTTCATTATCCCTTGATGAGGTCACTTGGGTAATTTGGGGTTAACCAAGGTGGGAAGTTTCTTCTATCAATGCATATTTTAATTGCAGACTGAATAATTACAAAGCCATCCCTGGCAAATATGCAAAACAGGTTTCTTAGAAGAGGTCTCTCCGTTTGTCAGTTCATTTTTGCACAGTCCTTTACTAGTTAATTAGTTTGCTATTTAGATGGTTGGGTGAAAATTTCATGTTCAATTCTAACACATAGTAATAAGTTTAAGGATTTTTCCCAAATGAGAAGATAAACTTAAAATTTAAAGTAATTTATTTTTATGTGGTTCTTCCAGACATTTAATTAGAAAGTTATTAATTGCCACTGAGGACCTTCAAAATTGTAACCATAGCTGCTCTTAAACAACATATGGATAAGTATGTTTTCAAGGAGATCAAGAGAGAGGAAGGAAAAGAGTTGCAGTTCCTGAAACAAGGATGGGCTATTCACACTTGAAAAGAATACATTTTGCAGTGAAAAACAGAATGTGAGACAAAATTACTTCACAGGAAGATCAGCTACTGCAGAGAGGGTAGGACATGGAATTCATCCATCATTTCTTCCCTGAAGAAGATAATTCAGCTGGAAGCATCTACTCCCCTACAGTCATGTCTATCAGATGAACCACTTTAAAAATTAAGTGGATGGATAAAAAGGAATGGCATCTAAATCAATTACATAAAGAAATCCTTTTGACAAGGGAATGAGAAAACAACAGCGTTTTTTTCACTGAACTGAGATTAAGGTTGAGTTGATTATTTTTTGTAAGCTGTCCCAAAAGTTCTGCAAAAAAAGATGGTTTGACTGAAATCTTTGATCTGCAATGAGCAAATTTTGTAGTAGTTTAAGGGATGGTATGGGTCTGAAATGCCACTTTGGGCATGAAATATAGATGAATAAACATTTCACCATGCATACCATCATTGCAGGCTCACATGCTACTCCTGTAAACATCTTCTTCATTCAGGAATTTGATACATTCACACTTTTTTGAAAACCACAAGGTTAGAATCTGCATGATCTGCTAGATTTCCATCTATTAAAAGAGGCCCATATAATGTATACTTAGAAACTTAAGTGTACAAGTTAAAAACTGTTTGACAATCAGTTAAACTAAATGAATGTTTAATTTATTGAACACAAAATGATTGATTGCTATGTAAGAGTTTACATTGATACAGTATTGCCCTGATTTTTCATTATAAGCCTTGTTGTCAAAGCTAAATATTTGGGATATTTTCGAAACAGTTTTCCACTCCTGCAGGAATATATTATACCATTATAAATAAATCCTCTGATCATGAACAGAGCTAAGAAGCTGTTACTTATATTGACATGGCAAAAATATGTGTCACCATGAATTACCATCTTACCTGATTCAACATGGAAAGATTCCAGGGAATTCCAGGAAAGTATGACATTAGCACAGATGAAGCTGCTGGACACAACTTCAGAGGGTAGGAGAAGATACTCGAAAGAGATGTTAAATAAATTAGACAGAAAAGCAGAAAAACCTCTTTCTGAAGACAGATTTCAAAGCAGTTCTAAGAGTCAACTGATTAAAGTGCTGGAAGGTGATTATACATATATATATGTTTTAATTTTAAGACCAATGAAATGGTAATTTTTACTAGATTAAGGTGAGTCTAAATAATAAACCAATATAACTGCAGATTTTACATATTCTTAGTCACCAAAATAATATAAATGTTAACAATAGAAACAATAAAATTATTGTTCTTACTCATGACAATTATTTAAAGTTGCTTTGTTTTTTTTTAAGTGAGGTGTGGGATCCAATACCAAGTCTTTTGTCATCAGAATTCAGTGTCGTTTTGGAGCATTTCCCCAAAATAAAATTCAGCACTAACGAGCACTAGGCATTAACATCTTATAGGATGTAGATAAATATAACAACATTGAATAGGCTGATAATTTCTCTTTTGCTGCTCCTCTGGTCTCAGGATTAGCAGTAGACAGGTTCTCACCATGCCTAAAAAGAAAAAATCCACTAAGATTACATCTAAAATTCTGTTCTTTTTGTGTAATCATTTTGCTCTGCAGTTTACCTGAAAAAAACTCAAATGAGAGTTATTCATTATGGACAACTCCAACTAATACTAGAATCCTTTACAGAAGGTGCAGATATATCAGGGGGGTATTTCATGTAATGGAAAGAAATGCCCCTGCCACTTCCAAAGCAGACTATTGCAGTTCAGTCACATGCAGAGAGTAGTATTTCCTTTCCTAGCTAACAGCTTTTAGACTGCTAGAAGATTTTAATGTCTGCTTCATAAAAGCATCTGCATCTGATGTATTTTTGGTTCCTTTCTCCCTTTAAGCTATCTGAGCTCATTCCTCAGGATTTGATCTTGAAGAAGCACCAGACAACCTACCCTGTCTCCAAACTTGAACACCAGATTCAGAGTAAATTTTGTTAAGCCAGCAAACCCATTTCCTCAGATCCCATTTCCCTGTCTGTGCCTCGCTAGGCACAAGCTGGGAGGCTGGTCCTAGCTGAGTACACCCTTCTGCTAAGTTAAGCAACTGGTCAGACGCTATCCCACTATGCTACAATTTCCTACTATTTGCAGGATAATGCAGCAATGATGTTGCCAACAGCAAGAAAATTATGTTAATCATTACATGTTTCCTTGGGTTTGGAGCTCAGTGAAAAAAATATCTACAGAAGCAGAAATTTCTTGGAGCATTTCTGTGATAGGTGATGATACCACCACCACATTAATGCAGTTCTAAGTAATTTCTTAACATACTTTGTGAACTGTAAATAAAGTTTTCTTTCTGCATTCAGTGACTCTAACAAGAATCTTTTTCGTTTACAGACCTCGTAGTTTATTTTCTGGCTTTTATCCATTTAAATTCATTAATCTTCCATCCAGGACAAAAGTAAGGATTCGTAGGTCTCATTTCCACAAGCAAAACTGTTGACTGACTTTCTCTAGATGGCATGGGTTAGGTTATCTTAAACCCTCAAGGTTTAATACAAATGCTCTTATTTTACTGAAATAGACAAAGGCTTGACTTAATGCGTCAAGATTTTGATAAGGACTCAAAAAATTGCCTTCTAATATTTTAATAATATTTCCACAAATGTTACCCACTTTCAAAACCATACTACAAAGCAAAAAAAAATATTCACAGAGGAATGTATTTGTCATATAAAGGAATATTTTTTAAGTTAGGAATTAATAATAGGTATTGTTTTTCTGCTATGATGGTGTCATTAAGCACTGTTATAAGCAGCAGTGGTGATGTTGGAAAAACATTTATAAAACAAAAAGGAACTAGATCCTTAGTACTTACAAAGGGAGTTAACATCACTCATTTCCTCAAGATCTAAGGATTTCTTGAAATATACGCTTACTCAGAACAAAGAGAAATTGCACTTACTAGACAATCTAAGACACGCTGTACTAAAGAACTAGTGAATATGAATACTTTGAATCAGAAAAAGGTCCTTCCAAGGCTGAAAGTCTCTCTTTGAAGATAGTTGAAATGAGGCAAATGAGAGTCTGCAAAACTTAGGCTGCTGCCTAAAAATACATGGATTTTTTAATTCCCAAGTGTTTTCTCCATCTCTTTCTGTTTTCCCATTACTCTCTTCATGCCTCTGTTTCTGAATATGGCCTACCACCAATTTTCATATTATATTTTGATAATTAATGACAGTGGGACATCTCGTTCTATCCATATACCTTACACCATTTGGCCTCACATGTCTCAAAATATATTACAAATAGAAGCATGTGTTTAGATATAAAATCTGTAGCTCACAGACGTTTTTAAGTGTTGTCTAAGATCTCACAAGAACCCATGGCTGAGTTAGGAGTAAAAACCTTTGTTCCTTCTCCCAGTCTCCTGTTGATGTGGCAGGTCTCTGTTGTTTCAGTTATTGCACAATTTGCTACAGCCTGATCCAAAAGAATCCTGGGATTCCTTTTCTAATTAAAATGGCTGTGGCAAAATGAACACAGAAATAGTCCCCAAGGCTTACATTATAGCCTGGTATATACAGCCCCCATTGATATTAACAAAACTGGTGTGGCTGAAAATCTGCATTTGACTCCACAATTTCACTGGATCTCATTTTTCAGCATTTATTCATCTGGTAGACAGGCCACTACTGATGTCAAAATAGTGCAGTGGCAACAAAGAGGAAAAGCTGACAAATTCACGCCCTTCTTGATGAGTTTTGTTCGATAATATGGAAGTGACACTGTACAATGTCATCCTACCAAAAAGCAGTTTATTTCCAGGCTATACATTTAGCACCATATAGCTCCACAGCACCAGGCTGATCAGATCCTGTTAATCATTAGCCAGAACCTGATCCTTTTGAAATCAAAGGTAGCTTTAGTATTGAATTTAATGGGGCCATCGAGGTGAGTTAATGGAAAAGGCAAACATAGCAGAGATATAGTAATTTTTTTTTTTAAGAAGCATCTCACAAAAAAGCTCTTCTGCTTGTGTCAATGGCTGAATGCTGCAGAGTTCATTGACAGACTATACATTACACAGGGATTTGAAAAGAGCCTGCAGAAAACAGCTTTAATTCCTAGCCTCTGAACACAGAAGAAGGGATGCAGAGAGAAAAAGGAAAGTTGTGTTAAAAATAATTATTGGGGAAATTATAGATTTTTCTGTTTACTGTGGAATTAAGAATAAAATAAGCTGTGAGGCAAAAATTGAGGTTTTTGAAACTGCAGATGAGTTGGCAGGCAAATACCTATTATTTATGTGATGAAAAGTAAATCTTTCAAGATGATTTTTTATTTATGATTTCATCCATTTAAAATGTTTCTGAATCTTTTAAAACCTGAGTTAAATTTCAAAATGAAAACTCGTTTTAGCAAGAAAAACATTCACTGCAAACTGAGGAAATAAAAAGAAGGCAGGGGTGCTGTTTGTTTGTTTGGGTCTTTTAAGAGATCATTTAAGTAGGAAAATACAGTGTTTCGTGATATAACATCTGTTATATTTGGAAACATTGAGCCTTTATTGGCACAAAATCCCTCCATCAGGCTTCAGATCTTTTGGGGAAAGGGGACCAGATTTTTACTGATGTGAAAGAGTTGTTAGAAAAGAAGAATTTCAAACATATTCCAATGTCACAAAAGCTACATTTCTTTTGTCAAATTAGATGGAATTTCTCACCATTCTGTGTTCAATGGCACATTTTTTATTTCTGGTTCCTTTCCTTTTTCCTTGTTCTTTATCAAGAAAAAAGTCAATTCTTGTACAAACTGATCCTCTATTTACAAACTCGTGCCTGGTGCCTTAGGAGGCCATTTCGTGGCATACAAAATACCTATTCCTGCACAGAGCATACTTCAGTCTGGAGACGAGAATATGATAAAAAAGCCCTACTGAGAGCATCTTCTGCCACGTACATGCAGTCCCTAGCACTGTGGCTGAGTCCGGGAGTCTCATTAGCACTATCAGACAGACGGAAACACCTTCAAGATTTTCTTTCTTCCAGATGTTAATCTAATTTCCACTTGCTAGCAATGGATGATGAGAATTCACTGACCTGAAAGAGTGAGTAGTTACAAGGGAAAAAGATAAAAGTCATAGTCGCTGTTTCATCTCAACTATATTTCTTCTTATGCATTTCATTGCTCATTTTAAACCACATTTTTCTGTACTAATATAACAAATAGTCTTGACTTTACACATGGGATATAATGTACTCTGAGTTAACAATACATATAATCTTTTCCTTGCCCCAGTATAGTTTCTGAGTGATTTCATGCTATGAGGAATTTCTTGAATGCTAATTTCTGAGCAGTTGCCTCAACAGGTTGGGATAGGGAATCTTCTGCATTTTTTTATTCTGTACTACATAGAGAGCTGTCGGGCTACATAAATGCTTGACAGGTTGCAGTCTTATATCTTGCTTACAATGGACCTAATTTAAATTTCTCTTACATTAATTTAACTGCACTGAAATCAATAGAATTCCTCTTTATTTTCATTAGTGTATGGTAAGGGACAAGGGATCAGGCTCAGTATGTTGAATGCAGAAACTTTTGTTGTTTAAAAGAACTGCAAGTAAAGTCCAATGAAAAGAATGCAATTAGTGTCATTCCTGGCTGACATTCTTTTTTGTTCTGTTGTCCATTTTTTTGTTTCAGAGCAGCCTATGGCTGAGGATTATGGATCAGACTGTTTTGCAGTACTAAACAGCCAAAGAGAGGAAGGCAAGCAAAACTAACTGTAAAAACCCCTGCAACTCCACTGAAATTAACTGAGCTGCACAGATGTTAGGAAGGATAGAATTTGCTTTCAGGAGGTTGAAAAATACAGGGGTAAAAAACTTTCAACTTCATGAAGACAAAAAAATCAAATTCCAACTTGTTGTAGAGAGGCAATCCAGATGTTTTAGATTTCTTCCTACCTCTGATTAACGTTTATGTCTCATACTAAAATCAAATGTAACCAATGCCTGTGAAAGATCATCAGAATTATGACCACAGAGCTCTGGCTGGGGTTAATCTACAGGTGAAGATTAAAGACACCAATGTAGTAAGAAAGGCTATGCCTTGC
Organism: Acanthiza pusilla; assembly: GCA_036630365.1. Classification (NCBI taxonomy): domain Eukaryota; kingdom Metazoa; phylum Chordata; class Aves; order Passeriformes; family Acanthizidae; genus Acanthiza; species Acanthiza pusilla. Next base: position 448,217 of record JAXCHO010000017.1, read on the forward strand.
CTAAGGCAGAAGGAATAAATGAATAAGGGTCAACTATACCTATTAATGTTGATTTTTGAGCAGACAACCTTATCTCTAAGTCCCTGGAAATTTGTGAAAGCAGTTTTCTAATTAGGCAACAGAAAAAACAAAACCAAACAAAACCAAAACCAACAACAACAACAATAAAACCTTCCAGAAATACATCCAGAAAATATCTTCCAATTTCTTCCTCACTGCTGTTTGGGACCCCTTTGATCCTTGACAAGGAACTGTAATCATTTCATTTCAGTGTATTTGCCCATCTGTGCTCAATGCACAGTGACCATCTTTTTTTGCTCCTGCTAAACTGGTAGACACATTTTGAAAATGTCTCCAAGACTCCTGTCCAGCTGCAGTTTCCCTCAGAATACTCCTTGCATTAACCAAGGTGAAATCCCAGCCGAGCACTGTTCCAACACAGCTCTTTTTGGCTTTGTACCTTCACACTCTCTGGCTGCCTTCATGCAACACCCAGAGGCATGCAGCATAATTTCAGGTTCCTGATATAAAAACACTGTTCTCAAAGGCTTCTACATAATCCCCATGCTATTTCAAATGCTTTAAACCAAAAGGAAACACAAACAAAATAACCATTTTGCCTTACAGCCGCACGGGGCCCAGTGGAGGCAGAAGGTCAAGTGCCTTAGAGTTTGGATATAGCTTGTGTCATTTGGCCTGACAGCTAAAAAATGGTCCCTGGCCTAATGTCACTTAGATATAGCCAGTGGAGCCAGAATTTGACTCCCATTAATGGTAATCAGGGATAGAAACAGAAAGAGAGGTATTTCTGAGACCCTCCAAAAAACTTATCAAATACCTGCTTCAGCTGCTATGGTAGGGTGAGACAGAAACAGGGAAGACAGGAGGTGTATGGTAATGTCTTAGACAGCACTTATTGCCTAGTTGCAAAGGGAATAAAACATTATTTAAATAAACATGCAACATGTTTTCCTGGCAATACAAAGCGTGTACACCAGAGGTATAAAGCAGAGCTGTTCAGTAAATACCAGGATTTGTTCTGTTTGGTGAAGGGGCTCCAAAGGAGTCAAAGTTTTTCTTGTCTGGGATTTTAAAATCTTTTTTAAAATCCTTTGCCAAAACACTCCTCCAAACACAACCATAGAAAAAAAATATTTTGAAAAATGTGGTGGGGGAGGGCAAAGTCTGGTACTTTGTGGTCTGAAAAGGAATTTTTTTTAAAGAGCAAACCCTTTTTATAAGGGTTCAGCTGCATCTGATACTTTGGCTGGAGTAAATCTAATATGAATCTTCAGGGCAAAAGAACATTTGAGGTAGAAAGGTATAATAAATTATTGTCACCTATACACTAACCAGTAGAAACCCACCAAATCTAAATCTTATAATTAAGATGATTTTTTTTACCTTTGTGATGCAATGCAGTGCCATGAGAAGCTGTGCACCAGCTCCTGCACGTTGTGAGTCTGGGATGCACACAGAAATATCTGTGTAGAAGAAAACTGCTTTTCACTGCACACTGCAAAGATGGAAAAGTCCTTAGTGACCTCTTCCAGGCACTTGGGGTCAGAATAAAGTTTGGAGGCAAATCAACTCTTCCGCACAGTTTAGAGGTATCGCAAACACTGTCACTTCAATCGAGCTTATAAAGTATTATTTTGAGGTGCAAAGTTATTTCAACTTAGAGAGAGCACCAGGAGTCATTCTCTCTCCACTTTGCTATAGGCTCTGCAAATCTAGGACCTGACCAAAAAAAAAAAAGCACACAACCCATTCAGGACTAAATTTTGTAAAGATTTTGACACTGTCAACACTTTTTCACTGAAAGGAAGTTGAGGAACCTCTGAAAGTGAAAACTGCGGGACACAATAGGATGAAGGAGGCAGTCCTTCTTTTGAAATCAGTTTCAAAACTCTTAATGTCTACAATTGAAAAACTTTAATTTGAAGCTTATCTTCAACAAAATCAATACTTGGAAGGCTTGGTGAATTCTAGTATGTTTAGACAAGGAAGAAGTTTTTCACAGTGCTCATTACAGTGTAAGAAAGGGCTTAATAAATTCTGTGAGTTTTAAAAGGACTGTAAGAACTACGATTTGAAGATGGACCATTAGACCACTTCTGAAGCAAGTGCAGGCTCTGTCCTGAGTCTCTTAGTAAACAATAATTCTTACCAAAGAGCACCATATCCAGCTTGTTGATCATTGAAAATGCTTGCAATTTCCTGAAAAGCCAGCATTTTTCAACGAAAGTGTCTGAATCGAGTAAAGCTAATCTTCTTCAGTTAAAGCAAGACCATGAGGTCAAGTCATTGAAGCTGATGTATACCACTGAGAAACATAATTGTACCTTTTCTGCGTTTCCATGATATTTTTTTAGGTAGCTAAGGATTACGTTTTATGGATTTTTCATCAATTTTTTATTGTAACTGACCCTTCAATGAATGTATTATGTAATAAATTTCAGGTCATAGAAAATCAGTCTATTTTAATTTCAAGTCTGTACCACAAAGCAGATTATGAAAGAAATATAACTAGTCTTCAGACACTGAAAGTGACTCTCCATCATCCCTATCTTTATCATCTTTTAAGAACTTAAAAATTACCTCCAGCAAGTTCTCATGCAATGTATAAATATCACAGATCATGGGAAAAAAAGCTGTAACTTTTTTCCCTGCTGGTACACTAGACAATATCTTTTTGACAATGTATGTAGCTTCTGAACTAGTAGGATACATTATATTTTACTTAATGGTAAACCATGGAACAAATTACAATTCAATTTGGTGATACAATCAGGTGATCTGTCCCACTGACTACACCTGATAATGTCTAGTTGTCTAATTCAGCCAGCACCTTCACTGCATTGTGGATGCTCTGAAACAGTCACTTTGTCATTTCCTGTATTTGGGTATTTGTTATTGACTAAAGTGTTTCAAGTGTTTTGCTCTTAGGAGCTGAGCTAGAATTATTTTTACACATTGTCTTCCACCTGACAGTCCAACATAAACAACTGAAAAACCTATGCATAAATTACTTAAACCCTATGGCAACTGTTGCTACCTTTACTGGTCCATGTAAAATCGTTTTTCCATTCATGACAGAAAATGCAAAGCTTTTCTTCTCTTGAGGGCATGTACCTAACTTGTTGATAGAATGTGACCATCACAGTCACTGTCATGCTCTTAGTCCCTGCAGGGATGTAATCTGGCTCAACTTGAGACCATGATAACTCTGTCTCATAGCCCCTGCTGCCAGCCAATAAATCCTAGATATCAAACAGAACTCAGTCAGAGTGCAGCCAACTATAAATCTGTGTAGCCAACTATAAATTTGCAGAGTATTATCATCATTAAATATACAGATCATTAAGTATATGTGGCAATACTTGCTGTATTTCTTTTAGGTACATATAAGCTTCACCGAAAATACACTTCAGATACAGCTTATGCTTTTTTAAGTGGTAGTTAAAAGTCAGTCTATATGCAGTTTTCAAATAAATGTAGGGTCCTTTGCTTTAGAAGGCACTGCACAAGTGTATCACTCTTATTTGTGCACACAGCACTAAGAAAGGTAATGAAAAAATTAAACCAGTTTCTATTGAAAAAATTAAAAATATTTCTGTAAAAGTATTTCCAACTTCATTACTCAGAAGTCTCTCCTCGGAAGGTGAATGCGCTCAAGACTGTCCCCAGTATCTGGTTTTAAGTTGTGTTTTTCTGTCTGCACGCACTGGTGTAGTACTTTCTTTTTGAGTAAGACAGATGAAACCTTCACCTCTCATCTCCTTGTTTTTAGATATCTTTCCACCTCATAACTTCTCCGAAGCTCTCACCCAGCCCTTTTAATTACCTAATTGAAAACCTATCTTACTCCTATGTCCATCACACACACCTAAGCTTCCCTCCTACCATCTGCTCAGCAGTTAAGAGCTCATGGCACACCAGGGCTTCCTCACCACCAGCATGCCCCACTATTTATACATGGTTGATGACATTTCCAGAGAGTGTGTAACTCATCTCAGAACAAATGTTTCAGTCCAACCAGGAGGAGCTGGCTGCCTACCACGCTTTAAGCCATGCTGTGAACACAGTACTTACTCAGCCTTTGCAAAAAAACCCACATAATGCCTATGTACTGGAAGCATTTCTAAACTGGAAGAAAGTAGGTTTAGACGGGATATAAAGAAGACTTTTTTTCACAATGTGTTTGATGAGACACTGGAACAGTTTGCCCAGATAAGCAGTGGATGTCCCATCCCTGGAAATGTTCAAGGTCAAGCTGGATAGGGCTTTGAATAACCTAGTCCAGTGGAATATGTCACTGCCTGTGGCAGGGTGGCTGGAGCTATGTGATCTTTAAGACTCCCTTTCAACTCAACCCACTCCATGATTCTATGATTTGCTTTTTAAATAAGAGACCTTTCAAAATCTTCTTCAAGTACCATATCCCCACTTGTGTTAAAAGTGGAAAAAGTAGAAATGTGGTATAACATCAGGTTTTAATAAGTGTAGCCATAACCTTGCAGACACAACTTCTATTTCACATGTGATGTGTAGTGCAGTAGGTTACTTGTCTTTCCTCGGCTTTGTGGTTAAGCGTCCCCAGCCTGAATTCTGATGCAAGCTTAATTAGCAGTAGCATTCTTCGCATTGCTCTACAAAGGTCTCAATTGAGCTTTCCACTTATTCATGTGAACTAAATAAATTAAAACCCTTTAAATAAATGATGACTTACAAATGAAAGATATGAGGGACAGACCTCTAAAACAATGCACTTGGTACAGAGTCTGCTCAAAGCTTTTAGGCACTGAATAAAGGAATGCTGGACTTTATTTTAAAAAAATCTATAAAAGGGAGGATGACAGCAGCAGCACAACTTTTCCCTCTGTCCTCTCCTCATGTGCACACAGGGGTACTTCTGCATTACAATATACACATCCATCATAACTCCTGGCAAGGAGATGAGAGATGTGTCTCCAAGGGGGATGACACTACGCCCATCTCCTCTCCTCCACCCTGCTTCTAGAAAAGCACTCTAAACAGGACCTCAGCAGATAAAATGGGAAGGACAAAGAGGAAATAGGGAAAAGGGAAGACAATGGTTGTTCTCAGATCTTCGTGTTGCTGTCAGGCTTTTGTGCATCCAAAGAGAGCAGAAATCATGCAGTGAGAGGGACAGCAATTACAGGGGATGGAGCTGGGGTTTCAGACCCCATTCCCTGAGATTTGCACACATGTAACATAAGTCCATTACTAGGCTAAAAATAAAACACAGAAATGGGAACTTTGAGTCGCTTTCCTCCCAGGAAAACACCCTAATCATTAAGCTACATTCAATTTGCCTCACATCATCCTCTCCCCATGTCTGGATTTGGCATTGCCCCCAAGCATCAAAACAGACCCAGAAAAGTGTTCTCCCTGTGTCTGGAGCCTGCATTTCCCTGTGAAATGCAGGTCCCCTCTTTGGTCCCCTCTTTCTCTCCAGGGCAGCAGCATCAAAGAACAGTAGAGAAAATTGGAGGAGGGGACAGCACGTTCCTTGCCATGCATTCCTCACTTGCAGACATCCAGCATATCCAACAACATCCCATAAGAAATATCTATGAAGTACCTTTTAATGCCTAGTGAACATTTTGTCCCACTTTTGACAAAACCAGTGGACATCACCTGACAAATGATTATACAATTTTCAAGTCATGTGCACAGTAAAGAGACAAAAATCTTAAATCTAAGAACAATGAAGGTCTGTGGAAAAATATCAGAGTAGCCAATGGTGACAGTGAGATGCCAAGAAAGGCTGATTATTGCCTTGTGCCACATGTGCCATTTACTTAACATCTAAAACCACACCTATTTAGAGCTGGAATCACTTACTCCTTCCTGTGTGTACAGACACTGTCATGGCCAGGCTCAGGCTTGTATCAGGCTCCCGGAGAGAAGACAAACCTCATGAGTAGTCATGAACTCATCCTGTATAGCACAGAGCATAAGCTGACCCATAAGCTACCTCTGGGCAAAAAGCAGGGAATTGGAGAATGGACCCTAGTTGTAGCTAAAATTAATGAGAATCCTGAAAAGAGCAGAATTTTAGTCACTCTGCTGTAAAATCTAAAAGAGCAGGAGAGATAAAGCCAAGAAACAATGGGGGAGCCAGTCTGGATTTACTGAATGTTTTTCCAAGTAATCTTTTCTTTTAGATTTTAAAAGAGAACACTTGAAAGCTTATACTGTTTCTCAGAAACTATTGAAGGTTTAATGACAATTAGAGATTGACACACAGAAAAATGTTTTATGCTTCTTATCTTCAAAAGTCAACAGCTATTAATAAACACACTGTACTGACCTGATTAGAAAGATTGGAAGAAACAAAGTTTTCAGCTTTTAATTTATTCTGAAAAAAGGCCCTTGTTGACATTTTTTCCTGTGAGCACTGGAGGAAGACAGGAACAAAGTGAGTTGTGTAAAAATTTGAAAGTATTGCCTGATGATTGATTGATTTGCTTGAATGATAATACCTCAAGGTGATTCTGCAAACCAGAAAATCCTGTGCTGGTCCCACACTGACCGATTACTGAGGTGTATGAGGTAGACAAATTGCTCACCTGTGTTTACAGACTAATAGCAGAAACCCACCTTTCCAATAAAAATGTCAAGGAGTGGAAAAACAAACATATGCCCCTGGTAAAGTATACTGCTAAGGTGTGTATTCCAGCAATTGAAATTTAGGTTTTTGTGTAAGACTAAATATTAAATTGAGCACAAAATGTTAAATATATATTTATGATCTTTAATATGGTTTAGGTAAAAGTTATTACCTGCTTATTTTCTGCTGTTATTGGTAGAGGTGGTGTTACTGCTGGTTTGGTTTTATTGTTATTGCTCCTCTGGAACTTCTTTTCTCCTTGGGTCAAAAGAATTTTTTATTTGAGTCACTGGCTCAGTTATTAAATCCTATAAAATTCATTCATTTGTTCTAGTCAAATATGATGTATTCTTATTTAACAAAATAAAAAGGGACATACGCTTTTGAGGAGAGACCTTAGAAAAACGCCTTTTTACTTCCAGTTATCTTATGGCTAAAAGTCTCTTGAAAAACTTTTTTTAAAATATAACGATTTTTCACGCCCCAAAAGATGGTTAGAGCAGCAGATTATCATGTTGTGATGCTCCAGGGGCTGCTGTGTACCCACTGAGCTCTGTGCAGAGGGCAGGCAGCTCAAAATGTGCAGTGACCAGCACAGAAAAGCCTGCGCTCAGCTCTGGCAGTGCACTGCGGGCAGCTCAAAACTCTGAGCCAAGCCCAGGCCACTGGATGCAGACTGACCTCTGCCTCACCATCACCCCAATGACCAGGCACTCAGTTCCTCCTGCCAGACCCACTTTTGAAGCTTCAGAGCTCTGTTACCACTGGGACGCAGCAAGAGAGATTTTGTTTGATGACTTGTACAGAGAAAACTTCACCTAGGTGATTTCTAGGGGTGCATTGAAAATCGTTAAGAACTCAGCTCTCAAGGCTTCTAAACACCTGGAGCACCTCACAAAAAGAGAGGCCATAAAGCAAAACCAAAAGTATCTTTCATAGCATGAATAGATTCTTGATAGAAAAATCAATTCCATTCCACTATCTTTACAAAATTGGTTAGTAAATATGTTGATGAAGCACATCTGTCTAACAGGCAGGAAGAGATTTAAAAAATCAGATTTAATTAGGTCGTATTTAGTGTCACAGTCCATTTAATTGCCAGACATAGAGGTCCAACATGACTCTCAAACACCAACATGAGAGGTCTCCTTGTTACCTCAAAAGAAACAGTTAAAGATGTGTGTTCAGTAAGTTGTTTCAGCTAACAGGGAGATGGCTTTGGATTGAAGAAATAATGTCCCAGGAGTTGCTCTCTTTGTTCCAGTTTTCCCTCTGAGAAGCTTAAAATTTGGATAGACATTCTCTTGGAAAAATTCCCATGACTTATAGTAAACACATTTCTTCACTTTAAAGCATCACCAGTGCAAGCATATGTTGTCATTTGAAGGCAATATAAGGATAGCTGAGGTTTCCTGAACTGAACGTTAATACATCTTAATAACAAAATAGTAATAATAAACTCTAGTTGTTCTACAGTTATAATTTGAATCTTATATTTTTGTCTCACAGTCAATCTTTAAAAGCCCATATGGGGACTATAAGAGAATTCAGTTATCAGAGCCTGATTTCCTGGTCCACTGGATTGTCACCTGAGAATTAAACCTGCTGAAAACCAAGTGCTCTGGAGTGTCTATTGCACAGCAGTATCCAGTCCTGGGCATTTTGTTGATTCTTTGAAATGGCATATTCCACCACTGTGTTTTTGAACAGCTGTTAGTTCCCCCTTTCCTGCCTTCCTGCCTCTCATGTCATAAAATGAAGAAAGGTGAATTTAGATAATAATAAAACATTTTATCTACCTCTTGGAATAAAAACAAACCATCTGTTTGAAGGAAGCTTTACTATTTTCTGGTTTTTGCAGTGATTTTATTTATTTGCTTTCATTACTTTATAGCTTTTCTTATCATTAAAAAATATATAGCTTATTCTCTTTCTCCTTATATATTCCTTTCCTTTTTCTCCCTGAAAGGTATGTTTCACACATACTAAATTTCTCTTCTAGATGCATCTTTTGCAACGGTGAACAGACAAATTTTAAGGTTCAAAATCCCTTTTGAAGGTCAAAAAAAGCAGCCTGCTCAGCCCTAAAAGTAACTAGGTTCTTAAGGGTTCATAGAACCAGTAGGATGAAGAAATGAAGGCAGAGACTTGGAATGCCTGTGGCATTAATAATGAAATATGGTGCTTTTCACCTCTGCTTTACTGATTCAAAATGAAAGTTGCTACCCTGTGATCATTATTCAGTGACCCATAAGAAATGCGGGGATGACCTCCATCTAGTTCCCAGTAGATATTTGTCTGTCTCGCAAAAACAAACATAAAGGTTAGTGCTCCAGTTAGTAGTTTCAAAAGAGGCTGATAACTGCTCTTGCCACTGCTATTGTAAATTTTTGGTCTGTGTAGTTTCACTTTCTGGCTTTGTTAGTCTGTAACTTTGTTGGAGCAGGAGATTGACTTTAAAAAACAACAAAAGGTTGTGAAACCACATGCTAACTTGGGATGGCATAAGGAAATCTGCTTCTGCGGAAGCAGAGCTTCTGTGATATGTTTTTTACTGGCTTTAGTCTGATGTTCTTATCCCTCACAACACCTGTTTTAGTAACTTTGAAATACTTCAGAAGCCTCTCATTACACAGTCAATGGCTCAGCTGGGATTAGCACTTCAATTCCTTTGATATAATCACTAAATTGCAGTATGCAGACCATGATTGAACTACCAATATTTGTGAAAATTGGAGGAACAAACCCCTGAGACCTCATGAATTTTCTGAATTTGGCCGAGTAAAGAACCTAAAAGCACATCCAAGATTATCTGGTGTAGAGCCTGAAGGAAATTTCTGCCAGAATGTCTTCAGGGGATGGATATTCATAAGCACCTACATACATCCATTACACTCAAAAGCATGTGGAAAAATGTGTTCAAAATACCCCTGAAGTCTTCAGAAGGCCTCCCATTAGATTGACTGGACTTCAAGGCACAGAGAGACACAGCACCAGATCACTGCAACTCCTTTTTTGCACAGATGCGGTCTTCATGGCCCCAGATGGATGAGACTTGCAATGGCACAGAAGGAGAGAGCCAATCTGCTAGGCAAGCCACTTACACATGGCATAGTAATTAATTATTTTTGTTCCTGTGATGCTAGAATATTTTCTGTTTTCTTCTTAGGAAACAGCACAGTAAATCCACCAAAAAAAAAGTTTGGCAATCAAAGGATGGTTTGTGTCTCTTTTTCTGACAGAAAGAAAAAGATCAGTGATGAGGTTACTAGTCTGACAATTATTATATCCCTTTTTCCCAACAAAACCAGGGTCATCCCACTTCAGGAATATTCATATCAGCTCACTGCTGCTAACACACTCGGACACACCACATTAACCCAAGATTTTACCAGTACTTCTTTCTTTGACATTCACCTCAACGATAACCACAGGCAATTTGCATCTCCATTGAAATGCAAATCCTTAAACCAACACTTAGACCTCTCTCCCGTTTATTCTCAAGCTCCTTACCCAGAAGCTGAACAGTAGATTATAGCGACAGCAAAAGAAAGAAATCCAGCAGTTGCAAGACTGAAATATTAACAGGATTTTATAGAAGATTTCAGAGAGTACAGAAATGGCTAACAAACTGAAGAACTGCAAGTGATACAGAAACACAGTTTAGAAACAAATATTCAGCAAACAAATTTCATAAATAATTAAATCTTACAGACTAGTGACATCTGGTATGAGTGACTTTTATGATAAGAGATTATTTCCCAGATATCATCAAGATTATAGTGCTTTTACCCTTTTATTTGAGGAAAAATTCTTCAGTCTATTTCATATCTGAATTTATTAAAAATTTGTGAGGCCCACTAAATCCACTTTAAAGCTGATTCTAGGCTTAGGGTTTCAAGCCTAGAAAACTCCTAAAAGCCCATCCAACAAGATTGGTTTGCATTCACTCAGCTTTGCTTTGGCTCACCCAGCTCTATGAGCTTTCTGCCGTCTTGGGTTTTTTCCTTGGCCTAGGATAAGGAACTTGTTTTGGTGGAGAAGCTCTATCTGCCACATGGATACTGCACCAAACATGTAACGCCCATGTTCTTCCCAGCGTTTCCTCTGGGCTAGGGAGAATGTTGTAAAAGTCACTTTTACAAGCAAAATATTTTTCTTTTTAATTTTTACTTTTTTTCCTCTCCCTGTATTGGATGACAGCACTGAATTCCAGGTCTATTTTTTTGTACTAATTTTTGACAAGGATCTAATTAATTACATGTTTGTTGATGCCCTTAATTGTTTTCAAGCTGTTCACAAATTGTTCTCAGAGTCACGGTCTTTGTCCACTTCTAGCATAAGTGTTTTGTTGCAGATGTGAGGACCGCACAGGGGCTGAAAAGGCAAATACATTAATGAGAAGAAAAAATCCACTGTTTTTGAACTAACAACAGCTAGCTACCAAGTTGTAGAGGGACAAGTTCCCCTGAAGCCCAGGCTGAAGCCTTTCTTACTTTTATGCTCTTTGTCAATAACCATACAAAGATAGAGGATATAGACAGCAAAATAAGCACAAGAGAGAGTGACCTAAGTGAATTCTGCTCCAGTTTTGATTCCATTGAATATTTCCAAATATTCAGCGTGACCCAGACTGAAATTTTTGCTTGTGGTTGCTTTAAGCATTAATTTGGATTTCCTGTGGGTACAATCTCTGAATGAATTAATATTTAATTAGAATGATTTCAGCAAGAGGGGAGGTGAATTTCTTCCTCTTCTTTACAAAAAAAAAAAAGACATCAGGCAAAGGGTGCAACCAAAGTTAGATTTGATGCAGGCTGAGCATTACAGTTAGAGAGTGAACATCTTCTGCTATAACCACATTCTCCTGCAAGCATGTTTTGAAAGACAAGGATTGCAAGAAGGATTTAAAACACTGTATATTTTAGGTCATCTTTTCTAAGAATTATTGATGAAGTTCAATGAGAAGGTGGCCATAGGGTCAGTGACCTTAAAAAATGGATGTGGTGTGCCTGTCCTGCTGAGCAGAGGATTCAAATGCTTCCAGGGATGTAATGGTAGGATTGTGTAAAATGTAGTTAAAGATTTTCTATTTCCTCATTTCTCATACTACAAATAATGAATCTTTTGTCAAGACTGCAGTCATGTCACTGTTTACAGAAATAGGTTGTATTTCTTATTTCGAAGCTGACTGAAGAAATATGTATCTGTGAAGGAAAGCTGAAGGAAATATCTGCTATGGCTGCAGAGCAAAATAATAAATGCAGTCCTGGCAAGCTGTTAAATTTATGTATTATCATGATTAACAGACATTATATTTGCAGCCATTTGTTCTTTTCCCAGGAAAGGTAATCCGGCCCTGGAAAAGAGAGATAATACATTTCCTTGAACTACAAATTCATTTCAGATAATCATGGTAATTGATGTGTTCCAAAATGTTATCTTGAAAATGGGACTGAGTACATTTCATTACAAAAAAATTAATCAGGACAGTCTGAGTAGAAAATACCATATCGAAAATTACATTGTAAACACTGTGTAATATCCTAATTGTGTCTATAAGACTTTTTCCTTCTTTCCTCAGTGTTTCACCAAACCTTCATTCTCTAGTCTGAAGGCAAAGTACTTTTAGGTTGTTAAAGGCTCATCATGATGTCTGGTCAACCAAAATTCAAAAGCAAAGCATGCTTTACATCTTGCCTTCAGTGTCACAGAAAAGTACCATGATTACTTCAGTTAACCATATGCAACAGACTGGAATGTTAATGGATAATGACTAAAACAATCAGGCAGTTGCAAAAGCAGTGGGTGACTTGCTGATGATGTGCAAGATCACGGCCCAGGTGTGGACGGTGTGAGCACCAGAGGAGGACCCCCACAAACCAACCTTTGTTTAGTAAAAAGCTGGATTTTGATCCAGACAAGGGAAGAAAATGTTACAAAAAATTTCCAACTGTCTCTTTTTCTCTGTTTGAATATTTTCTCTAATAATTAACCATTACAGCAGTTATGTAATAATTTTCCAGTTCCCCTTTTATACAACTATCAAATCTACTTTTCCAAAACTGACAAGCAACTCTTTTGGCTCCCATGAATTTGAAAAATAAAATTTCTGAAATTTCAGACCTCTTCTCCTCATTATTTTCATATTCTCTATGCTTATTGTATGAATCTGCATATTTATTTGTTTTGCAACATTCTCCTCAAACATCACTTTGTTTACCTTTGCTCTTTCTCATTTAATTCTAGTTGCTAGTTACTTTTGGTTCTGGCACATATCCTCTGATTTAATTTGTATGCCCTCATTATACATCTTTATTGAAAATGAACACATGCAGCTGACTAAGATTTCTTTCACCATTTGGAATTTTCAATTTCTTTCGCCTTATCACTTTTCTTTCTCATTTTAAATTACTCATATTTTTGCTATTGGTTTTAATTTTTTTTTCTGCAAGCATCTACAGAGCACACATATCACCTTTTAGTTTTCTTCTTTCCTCTTTTAAATACTTGATAGCTTAAACTTTTATCTCAAATGTCTTGTAAACCCACAATGGCAGAAGATTCAGCTTCTTCTATTAAGCCTTCTTTAAACTGTGTCATTTTTAAACACTGTCCTGGTAATTTTAATTTTCTTCTATATCTCCAAAGTTTTATCACAGGGTTCAAGTCTGAGAAATCCTGCTTGAAAAAATAATGAATATTTCTAAAATATTCTTCTTTTCTATGTCTAAAATGTTCTTTCTTTCCTTAACCCTTCATATAGTATCAACCAGGCTTTGTAATTAATGCAAAATAAAGGGACTCAATCTGTCTACACCCTGTATTTAACTCAGTATAAGCCTCTGGAACCAAAAATTAATAATCAGAACTTCACTGGACGTCATCTTGCGGAGCCTGTTCTTGTCGGATTTGATTTGAGTGGGGAGTTGGAACAAGCAGCCTCTTGAGGACCCTTCCCACCTGAATTGTTCTGTGATTCCATGAATCTCTGAACATACCACATATCTCATCCCAATACTTCATCCTCCATAACATTTTAGAATATTTGCTTCATATTCAAAGTAAATCTGATTTGATGTAAACTAATTTGTTTGTTTGTTCATTTTCAGTCATTAATTAACAATGCAGACAACTCCTTAGCTCCTTAGTGGAAAATTTCCTTATGTAGTTAAATTTCTAGATTTTTCTTTATAAGTTTTGTGTCATTTTTGATGGTCTGTTATGCTGTTTGTGCTCCTTCCCTAGAAAGAAATGTCCCAAGTAAAGCCCCGTACTTGACACTAATTAAAGTGGAGAAATTTTGATCCATCTTGTGTATCCTTTTCACAGTGATTAAAGCTAGACCATAATTCTTTACCATGCTTATGAGCATGTCATGCTTTTGTCACGTTGCAGAGGATCAAAAAAGCAATACTAAAATACAGGTTTCTTGTTGTTTTCTGTTCTTCTAGATATTATGCTGGTTACCTTGTCCAGGAAGGAATTTAAATCATTTTGACAGACTCTTTTTTTTAAAAACCTGTAATGGCACTTTTTAACATTTTATTATCTCCTGATTTTTTAAAATGTAAATTAAATGTAAGTTATTTTTTTCTAATTTTTTCCAGGGGCCTCATTTTTTGAGTGTTATGCCTTTTCTATTTTTTAAGATAGAATATGGTCTTCACTCATCTGTCAGGGAACTCACAAGTTCTTGAGTTCCCAAATGCTTTAGAAATACCAGATATTTCTCCTAATGACAGTGAACCCTATAAAGCTACCTTGCAATCCTCTGAAGAGTAGCCATAAGCACACTGAGGATACAATGCAGTCAGGATGGCACCCTGCATTCCAAGCTGTGATTTCATAATGAGTTGAGTGCTGCTGTACTTGCCACAGGATTCATGCATAATTAATTCCAATTCATTTTACCAATTAACCACCTTCCTAATGTTTGCATAGAGCTACTGGAAACAGTCTTGACTTCTTCCATCATGAATTCTTTCTTAGATGCTTATTTTAGCCTCATTGCTTACGACATCATTGTGTATTAGATCAATATACTACGTTTATTCTAGGTTATAAGTCACTATAACATTACACGCGTGCTGCATTATTAGAGTGCACAAAACTGCAACATAATGCTGTATTGAACAGAAATGAAAGTGCAGGCAACATCTATATTTGAGGAAAAGGGTGGCCTTGATTCTTAATATTTTCAAGGTGGTGAAAGCATTTTAGATCACTGGAGTTCTGAACATATGCTTTATTTCTATTGGGCATACATGTGTTTGAACACCAATTTTTTTTATATACTCAACTCTTTCTTTCACCATTCAGTAATTTCAGACTAATCTTGATTGCTTTGTAATTTCTCTATTATTTAGAAGCACTTGAGGCTTAACCTAGAAAACTCTAAGATTTAACTTAAAGATTTAACTTCAAGAATATCATTGATTCCATCACCATTTCTTATTTTAGGACAGAATTAAGTCTGAGACATGACTAAAATGGCATGGATTTTAGTCACTGTAGCCAGAAATTGCATTCCTTCACATTTAGTACTTTGAATAGTAGTCTAGTGCTGTGGGCTTGGTTATCTAAGTCATGAGGTTTTACTTCCATTCCTTGAATTAATAACTACACCTATGGAAAAACTGCGGGCTTGTATATCAGTTGGATGGGTGATTTGTGATTTCAGTCTCATCTGAGGAACTCTATGAAAACTGTCCTTCAGTAAATGGTAAAACTCCCACTGGCTTCACGGTGGTTAGGGTTTTGTCTCCAGTTCCCCAGTGAGACTCAACTCCTCAAAAAGTTTTAAAATTAACTTTTTTAAAAAATAGAAAAAATAGAAAAAATAGAAAAAATAGAAAAAATAGAAAAAATAGAAAAAATTTTAAAAATAGAAAAATCATTTGGGAATTAGAGAAAATGTATCAAACCAAGTTTTCCCTTTTGAATTAAGATATTATGTGTTCTTTATCATCTACTGATAAGTAGATATTGTTATTCTAGTTTTCATTTCTTGGGAGTAATGTCTCTGTTTAACACAAAATTAAGGCAGCTGAGTGTAGTTTTGTATTAGAAAATAATTCTAGTGGGAACTAAAAACATTTTCAGCATGAGACTGTAATTTATGTTTCTTTCTTAATTGGTAACTTTAAACTGAATTACAACAAAACTGGGACCTTAATATGTCCATCCTGTAAAGAGGAAAAAATAACACCCAGACGCCTCTATACTGAATGCTAATTGACAAGAATACTGTTTGCCTATTGATGTTTCATTTAATAAACTGGCATGCTAGACACATGTATTTTAAAGTTCATGTTTAATTAAAAGATAAGACTAAGCAGCAGCTTGGCAACAGGATAAGGAAAAGTGTTGAATTCTTTGTTTTTATTGGCAAAGCAGCGGCTTTTCTTTTTTTAACTAATCTCAACTTAATGTCAAACCAAAAAACTACTTTCATATTTTTGGTGCATTTAATAAGTTACACAAGTTTACACTCAGGCAATTATCCTTCCTCATCTGATACTTTCATGAAGTGAAATATTTGCAGGTCCCAGTCTGCTTGGATTTTTTAAAAGCTGCTTTCCGTATATATATTATGGTAGAAAAACCTTATCTTCCAGACTTAAACTATCTTCATCAGTCAGAAAGGGGAGGTTAAAAGCTGAAGTGTGGGAAGCTGAGCAAGTGATTAGCTGCTTAGAGAGCAGCACTTGGAAACATTATCTTTCTACAGCAAGGATTAGAATGCAGGAAAATGCTTTCAAATATATTAGTTCAGAGGGCAAAAACATTTATGGCATGGCATGAGATTGTAAAAGTGGGCATAACTCTTCCCATGGCAATAAAGCTCTGTATTTTCATCTGAAGAACAGCTGGCTCTGGTTACTTCTTGTGTATCCCCTTATAAAGCAAGTGTCAAGGGCAAAGAGAGCAGATCCTCTTTATTACTGGAATGCAGTAGCATGTGAAAACTCAATGAAAGACGAAAATCCCATTGTTATTGGCACTGAAAAAGTGACTGAGAAGATATTCCCATGGAAAGGAGCTGAAACAACTGAATGTGAACTTAACAGATAAGTGAGGAAACAGAGACATGAGCACTGGTGAACACAGGAATGAACACACACATCAAAGACGCTGTCTTGCTATGTTGATAACCATGTCGAAAAAATCAGAGGAGTCATTCAGGTGTCAGGGAGAAGTTATGAAGCCTCTCAACCTAGTTTTCACACAGCATAAGCTGATATCTGTTCCTTTCCAGCTTTACTAATCTCTAACAAATGTCATGGCTATAGCTGTGGCTGCAGATGCTCAGAAAGCAAAGAAGACATTTCACTAAAAACGGGAAGAGCAGAAGCATACAGAGAAGTCAACAACTCAGCCTGTTGCAGGGTGTGTGTCTTGATTCAGTGTGAAATTCAAAATGTATTTTCTTTTGAAAAAAGTACTGGCTTTTACAGCAAAGTGTGAGACCTCCCTACTAGGTGAAAGAGGTGGGCAGCACCCCTACTTCACATCAATAACAGCGCTGACTTGAACTCTGACTATCTGCATCTCAAGTAGTGACTGCAGAGACAAAGTCATTTTAAGCTGGTGTGTTCACATACATGATCAGAAATCTCTCTTGGACCTGAAGGCACTTTATAACAAAGACATTCTCAAAAATTGTGCTGTTGTATTAAATTTTAGAAAATAATAAATGAAAAAAATCCATTTTTCTGACTAGCTCTAAGTGAGACTTGCTGCACACATTGTTTGAGGCCCAAGAACCACTGATACACACAGCCCCAGAAAGGTGAGCATATGCACTTCTTTTGGGGACTGTTTCCTACAGTGTTGCATTAGGATAGAAGACCTGCATATACTATAAAGCTAGATTCTTCTCTTTCCTTTACAGAGTCTTTTTTTACATCCCACTTCTGATGTAGCCATGCCTGAGTGAGGTCATATGTAACAGTTTTCTCTATGGAGATAGGCATATTCTCTAATTCATTACACTTGAAAAATAACTCCTCCTGCACAAAACAGTGAAGCAAAAGCAACTTTGCCTTAGATGTCCCACTATTCCGTTGTGATATGCAAAGGAAAGAGGGCAAAGATTAATGATTGTAGTAGAAGGAGTAGTTTTTTAGTCTTAAAATTCTAAGAATTGTTGAACTGAATTTGCCTTTCCCCAACAGCAGTTGGTTATAAGCAGATGCTTTGGAAAGAGTAAAAACAGGAAATTTGTACTAAATTGCTTTCCTTGAATACATTCCTGGGTTCCAACTATTTTCACCTCAGGGACTTACTGGTCTGGAATTTACCAAATACCTTCGGTGAAATCTCTTCCATATCTGACCCTCACTGGGAAATCTGTGCCCTTTTTGCTAAGAAGTTCTCAGAATAAGCAGGAATTAGATATTAAAGCTACACCCTGTTCCTGAAGTTGACCAAAATATTAAGGGCTATCTTCATCTTTGTACTGCTCAAGCTGCAATTTAAAAATCAGTAATGTGTTTGTTAAAGCTGCTTGCCAACTCTACCAATATGTAGATGCTCACACAGGTGATTCCACTGAGGCTAAAATTAATTATGTTACAGAAACAACTTCCATCTTCCAATTCTTCCCTGAAGTCTCCAGGACCAGAAGAATCCTTGTTGATTTACTATCAACCTTAATGCACAAAACATCACAAACTATGTCCAGATTGGAAGTATCTATAAGGATGAAAGGCCTTAGACATAATAAAGATTTCTTTCAAAGTCAGCCAAGCAGCACTAATACACCCCCTTGAGTACCTGTCCTAAAATGCCAAATATGATGAGTTACCCTCTTTACAGACTCATGTCCCTTCTCTTTGGTGTTCCATAATTGCTGAAGATGTACTGGCTGCTCTACAAGAGGGGCAGCTGTCAGACTAAATTCTCCTCCCTCTTCTCAACTGATGCCAGTCTGGCAGAAAAACCACATTCATGAGGAAACCATTAACCAGAAGAAGCTGGTAGTAAGGCACTTAGCAAAGAGAGCAAAAGTGCAATAATCAGAACACATTTCCTGTAACATTTATCAAGTAAGCAACTTAGTAGCCCTAGGTCCTATTATGCCACGCCTTGTTCAACAGATATCCCTGCTGACTTCAAAATGAAGTTGTTTTGAAAAGCTGACAGCAAGACAGATCCCCTGATACACTCGTGCAAAGTTTTAATGTGGAAACTTGTTTTAAAAGTTGAAGGAACCATCCTATCACACTGCAGCATCTCGAGGAACTCACTCTGAAGGGAAAGGCAATAAATATGGAAGCAACTGTTTAAATAACAGCATAAACCTATACTAGAAAAAAAAGTTTTAACTTAAAGTGTATTTACCACTATTTTGTCACATGCTTACATATTACAGAACTATATTATATTCACAGAACCTTTGGCAACATGAAAGGAAACTGCAACTACATTAACTTAATGACGGCTCCTCACAAGCTGATAGAGCACTCAAATGTTTCATAAGCACCACTGTCAAGAAAAAGCAAAGATTAAGAGAAGTAATCACAACAACTACTTTTGCTTTTACAAAAGCACAGTCTTTTTACAGCAGCTATAAATACCTCCTTATTATGGTGAGCAAAGAGGTACAATTGGTTAATTACCTGCAGCTAAACTTTCTTGCGGCTGCTACTCAGCTTGTTTTCAGTAGGACCTGTAACTGCTTCCTCCTGTAGTGCAGGGAGGTAGAACACAGAACCACAACCTGTCAGTGATGTCTCTCAGAAGATGAAATGTGGGCCTGGACATGGCTTCCTCCACCTGTGTCCACACACCCTGAAACTGTCCTTTTCCTTTCATCTAGATTTTTCCCTACAGCCTTGCTTCACTGCAAAATTAAATACTCTGCCCTGTTTCTGAAAAGCTCTCTAAGACAACCTGTTGCCCTTTTCCTATTTTTGGGCTCATGCTCCATGAGGTGTTTGTGTTCACTGCATTTATTACACCAGATTTAAAATGGAGCAACACGTAAATTTAAAATGCTTCAGACTGCTACCAAAAGTGCTGGGCAGATGTGTTAGGGCTTCCCCTGACATTCCAGAACAGAGGGCAGCAGACCCCAGGAGTGTGATCTGTGCCAGGGGGACTTGGCCTGATCCAGGGGTCAAAGGGGCTGATGTTCCCACTATCCATGAAATCCGCCACAGCTCCTCTGCAGTGCCCTGGCTCATGGCAGCTGGGAACAGAACATCTCCTTTGATTTCAAGCATTTATAAATATCATCATAAAATTATTAGAAAAAAAAAGGTTTGCTTATCCACACTTCCTATGTGGATGGAAGTCACGCTCAGGGGTTTTTTTTCTTAGAAGTAAGGGATTTTGGATAAAAAAAATTCCTGTCTTTCCTGTTATGCCTCACACAGCATTTTTAACACACATACTACAATCTCCCCTTATTCCTTCGATTTCCAAGGTCACAAGAAGGAATCACAGCCCATGACACATTGCCTTCGCTGCCCTCACCACCACTTCCTCTCCCTGTGCAAGAGTTACTGCTGCTGCAGCTCCTGTAAACTCCTTCACCAGCTGGACTCTGCCTGCCCTGCTCTGCAGTCTCTCCTTGGGGAAAGCACTGCTCTCCTTTAGCACAAACCCATGTCCCACCAGCATTTCTGCCAGCACACACCCTCCAACACCCAGCCTAGGAATATGAATCAGCACTGAGGTTCTCTGTGGATGTAGACAAATTACAAATTATGAAAATGTACGTTAACAAAAAAAGTTAAACAAAAAAAAAAAAAAAAAAAAAAAAAAAAAAAAAAAAAAGCAAAACCCCTACATAAATACTTCATTCCTTATTCCTCTCATCCTGAAAGTGAGGTAACATTTATTTAAATCTTCCATGTTCATGATTTTTGTATCTAGCTAGAATATTTTAGAGTTGTTAGACTTCGTCTTTCAGAGCAGCTGGAGTCCTGTCACCGCTCTTAATGGTGGAGAAGAGACACATCCAGTGAAAACGATCTATGAGAAGCCCCAGTAAAGATCAGGCCGACAAGAGGAAGCCTGCCATGATCCTATGTTGATGGTTTCAGCAGGACCACTGAAGTGAGAAGCACAAAATTTTTCTTTGATGACAAGCACCATTAAAATTTTCCCTCACAGGCCTCCCTGGGCTCTGACACATAAGGGGCTGTGACAGCTCCATCAATCAGCTCCTGCAGATCCTGAGGAAACCAGCCATCCCCACACGATATCCACCACGATACCAACCTCAGGGGCTGGATCAGACAGCTAATATTGCACTTCTTGATGCATAAGGCCCAACATATGAAGTTTTTCTCAGATGTTTACTCCCAGAAGCCAAAATTACCAAGCAAAATATCTGCTGCCATTTTTACCCTCTCTGCTGTTTCCAAGGCAAATTATTAATCTTCTGTCAAGCTTAATTCCTGATCCTAAGTTTATCTCAGCAGCCAGTCAGACTGGCCCTGCTGCACTCAAGTTGTGTGTTCTTTTAGCTATGCCCTGCCTGTGGACTGGCAGAGGAAGTCTGGAGCTGCATTCACCCCATTTTGGCTTCAAACGGTGTCCACCGTGGCTTGATGCTCCAGGACAAAAGATGTGGAGAGGCTCACCTGACACAGATGGGACAACATGTGAGCTGGGTTTGACAGGACCAGCAAGCAGGAAAATCAAAGTTTTCCTTCTTCCAGGTTTATACCTTTTATACAAATGCAAGGGAATGTAATTTTGCCTTCAAAAATAAAATGCTGCTTACTGGATCTGATGTAACTTCTGTCCTGTGTAGAATGGTCCTGCAGTTTCACCAAAATACGGTATAAATTAATTGATCAAGGCAAAGGAAATTGTTGCAATGATTGACACAACAGCTCCTGTGCAAAGCTCAGAGAATACTTATATGAATATATATTACTATGAGACTAAGTCAAAACTTATTAATATGCTCTCATTTTTCAGGGAAAGTACAAATACTTTGCTTTTTTCAACACTTCACAGTTGTCATTTCTAGCTCTGTCTGTGTGTAAACAATGGATATACTCTCATACTTGGTGCCATAGGAATAAAACTCATCTTTATAGGCAAATCCAATAACATTTTTTAAATCTCTAAAGCACTGCTCACAGAAACAAGAAAATCTATAGGAAAGACATAATTTTTTACATGCTACAATACTAATCTTGGAAAAGTATTGCCACAAGACATCATTATGTTAGCAAGTCTAGGAAAGCTATAGAAAGCATTCAACCTGCATAATAAAATTACTATCTCCACATTTATTTAGACAAAATATAGAAATTTTTGGCCTAGAGACAAGTGAGAGAAAAGCTGAATAAACTATTATCTCGGCTCAAAAGGAGGTAGTAGCTAGAAGCAGAAGGTTAGGGGTGATATTCCTGGAATTTAATTTGTTTTCTTCAAGGTTTAGTGAAATTTTTCATCCAAATAACTTAGCCATACAGCATATAGCTTACATGATCTGACCTGAGCAGTTGAAGTAAATAGATATAAACAAATTCAAGTTTACCTGAGTGAAATACAGAGTTGCAAAATAATTGCATTTTAAAAAGGTTATAACATTTTTATTTCATCTTCAAAATGCCCCTTTGTTTGAAAGTGATAAAAACCCACTATCTTTTCTCTGAATTTGATCTGGGTTTGGAGCTAAACTGAAAACTTAATTCTGTTTTTTTAGATTTTTAAGTCAATCAAAAATCAATTACCTAAGTACAGTTAGCTTTGATATTACTTTGCTTTGAAAAACTGATACTGCTCAGGTTAGTATTGCACTAAACGCATTTAACATGACAATTCTCATGTTCCTGTGGGAATAAGGGCACTTAAGCAAGTTCTATTTGCTCGTCATTACAATCCTAACTATTACAGACAAGACGAGTGAGTGCAATCACCTCCTCACATCTGTGTTTCATTTCATTGTAACTTTAAGGAGAATGGGGCATACCACTGTTTGCCACTGCATTTGTGCCCAAATACAACCATGTACATAGGTGCAAACAGAAAATTCTTGTTCTGCTTTGTTTTTCTCAGGGTCATGACAATGACTTCTGGTGGACGCAGTGCATGGCACAGAGCAGCACCACTCCGAGTAAGAGCAGAGCTGCTGGGCGCTCAGAAGAGCGGATGTAGCATCAGCATTCCTGTTATCTGTGGCTCCCAGAGAGCCCTGAATTCACCCATCTTCCTCTACTCCACTCTCTGAGCACACAGAGAGCCTGTGTTTTGGGGGGATATCTGTGTTTGTTCAATGATCACGTGTTTGCAAAGTGATAGGCAACGGTATCTCCAGAGGCCCTGTTGCCTTTCACACTCTATTTGTAGATTGAAGAATAATATGAACAGGAAACTTGGCATCCTTAGCAGACTGGCACTTAAAATTGTGTATCACCCTTCCTTCAATAGCAATAGGAATTTGATGACTTTGTGCTTCTGAATTCCAGGCTTTCATGGTGCTCAAATATTCTATTTCTATACTAAATAATCACCAGCTCTCCACTGAAAAAAGCCTGGTGGTTTTAGTCCCTATCTTTTTTGGGATATACCTTAACACATGAATTTCATGAAAGTGAATGTGGTAATATCTTGTCCTGCTTGGATTTTCAATAACCTTAGAGAAGGGACAAGGAATTTCCTTCTATTGTCATTTCTAACTTGTATTCAAATGCACACTCGTACACTCACACACCTCTCAAACACATATATTTTGTATAACCATCCACAGTTTTCCCTTGTAATTGATACACTCTCTGTAAAGAGATTCAGAGGGAAAAGTGTTCCTGAAATAACAAGAAATAAGTGGAAAATTGTTTGGTTTTCTTTCTCATTACTCATTCAACAACAAAATTCCATGTGTTGGCAAATTGCAGTAAAGATAGCAACCTTCTGCAGTCTGGCATATGGAGGAGAATCGTGCTCCCCAGTGTTAAAAGGCATTTTCTGCCCACTGGTCCAGTCCTGTCTGACAAAGTATGTGGCTTTATAAACAGAGTCTAGTCCTGGGACACTGGAATATGTGCCCTAATTTGATTCAGTCACAAAAATCTACCAATCCAAAAATCTTTTGCAAAGAGCTCAGTTCCTCAAGGTGAACCTGGGCAGCCCAGAACTTAAAAATTAGCTTTTAAAATATCCATCTTGGGAGGAAATTCAACATTAAAATAATTAAATTAAGCAAAAAAAAGCTATTAATTTCTGCAACTAACATCCCCTACAAGTGGTCGCTTAATGAGGGCAAGGGCGTTCAGCTCTGTACTAAAATAATGGGACACGCTTACAGTATTATACAGAGTCCTGGCACAGGCAGAAGCACACATTTCCCTCTTCTCCAGATCACAGTAAATCCTGGGTGCCCTCAGCCAAGTAATTCCATTTCTCTGCTGTCCCTTTCTCTGGACCATTGCCCATGATTTCTTTAGCCTGGCAAATCCCTGGGACAAGGGTTGTCTATTATGACATATTTGGATGGTAGCAATTCCAGTGGGGCTGAAAGAGATCTCTACACACTAACAAGTAAAAATGAGTAACAACAGAACAAGAACACTGTCTTTTCTTACCGCATCTTAAATCCCTTTTTCTAATCCTAGGCACTTCACAGCACTTAATGAGCACATGAGAAAAAGCCACAAAAGGACATTGCTTTGGAAGCAAACGCTTGCTTGCAATTTTGTACGGGTAAGTGAACCATTTCTTCATGTTCAAGTTCAGTAAGTACAGACTTTGCTACTTCATATTTGAAAGCAAATCTTTCTGAACATGCATAAAGCCTGTCAGTCTGAAAAATTGTAACAAACTGGCTGAAGGAAAACAAAAAGCCCACAGACAATTGTTGAAGGAGACTAGTAGAGGACATATGCAAAAGGCTTCAGCAGATGTGCTGGGATCAAGGAGTGGGGAATACAGACAGCTTCAGACAGGTTAAGAATGTGCATGGTAAAAAGATGACCAAACAATATTCTCATAAAACACTACAAGGTTTATAAAGCTGTGTCAATTGACATAACAAGATTCCTTTCTTTTTGGGCTATGATATCAATTCAGTTTCTCTGGCACTGCTGTTCTCTATCTCTAATAGACCTACTGAGACTAAAAGCAGACCTGAGTGGTTTGCTTCTTGTGCTGATATGCTGCTGCAATGCCCATGAAAAGCTGATATCAACACCATCATACAGGAGGGAGGAAACCACAGTCAAAATGAACAGTGCCCATATCACCTGCTGATTTAAATCTAACATCCCAAGGAAGCAGAAACCCAGCACACTGACGAAAGGAGATGGATGGTTATGCGACGTGGGACACGCTTCACTAGATATGGTGCTCATCTGGAGGCTCTCTCCCTGTGTAAATCAAACCAGATGACAGCTCTTGCTTCCTTTTTATTAAGATATAAACAATGCAAAGAAAGAACAAGTTCTCTAGCTCATGTGGAGGTAAATAGAAACCAATGTTATCAGAGGAAAGTAAATATTTCTACTGCCTGGTTTCAATTTCCAAGACTGATTCCCCCCAAAAAATATAGGTTTGCATCGATTTCATACTCATGAACATGATATTGAATTGCAAGAGCATAATTTAATGTACTGCTTCTTAATAGCCAAAATTAAGCAAAATACAGAATCCCCCAATTTTACACTCTCCTAATTAGACTGCCCACCGTTTTCGTAATACAAGGTATATGCAATTCCTCCTGAACCCACATGGAGAAAAGTAGCTACAGACTGATCTTTGTCCTTTAAGCAGAAGTTTATTTGTGCCATTCTGGCTTTTACATCACACTCCAAAAATTCAAAAATCAGGATCCCAGGATATAGTTTGGACTTTTTTCATTACCCTACTGTAATTTTATTACACCTACTCAATGCTATGTACATTCTCTACACAGACTCACATTTGGTAGGAGTTACAGAGCTAGCTGCTCTTTTCTGCTTTGAATATTTCCCCAGAGCTGACAGCCAAAAGCTTCATTTTGAACATCTGGAACAGTAAAAGCAAAAAACAGCAGCAGCACCACCAAATTCTGTGTATCAGCGATGTATGCTCTCTTTCTCTCAGCAGCATTTTGTGCTGTGCAGCACTAAATGCTTCAGCTGAGAGTATTATAGTCATGTGAGTCTGTTGACATGCCCTCTGTGAAAGTTCCCAAAAGCACCATCTACCACAAGCTATACTTGAAGCAGAAAGTATCTCAGTCTAAACTTACTGCCTGCCCACCTAATCAAACCAGAAATATCAGATCACTGAGAAGAAAGCTTTTGTCAATGTTCTATTTCTTCTAATTAGCTATCATTATTATAACTACCAACCACATTTCAGAGGAAAGATATTAAAAGGTAGATTGATATCCTAGGGACCTTATAATCCAAATTAGGGAAGGCACATCAGCAGATGGCAAGCACACAAAGATGTGGAAAATGGGAAAAGACTGCGAAAAGAGAAGCCTCATGCATGACAGCATGAGCTCCTTACAATGTGTTTGGCATTCAAAGGAGTTTGTTTCAGATACGACAGCCAGCACGTCTTCCTGCACTTGTGCTTTCAGGGCAGGCACTGGAAAGGTTTATGAAATGATGGTGCATTTTAAAGCAAACAAATCCACCCAAGCAGGTGCTCAAAGACGAGCTGGGGGCTGCCACGCCACCCCCCCATGGGAGGAGTCCTGTGTTCCTCAGGTGACCGCCATGGCAAGGGGCTGGGAGCAAAAGCCAACACTACTCACTATTTCAGTTTTGCTGTGAATCACACAAAACAGCAGCCCTTGAGCCTCTGCTCACACTGACAGAGACCAGTCAGTCACACACCCTGCATGAGCCAGGGTTTCACTCCTTCAGGCACACACACACTCGAGGAATGAAGCCAGGCATGAACATTCCTGTTCACTTTCCAGGATGGACAGACAAGAGCCAGCTCAGACCCGGAAACTCTGCCAGAGAGGCAATAGATAAATGCTTGGGCACAGCATCTCACACATGCAGCTCTACAACTTCCAGAGCAGAGCTGGCTTGATTTTGGCTGGCTCACAGAGTGGACAGGGAAGCTTACAGCTGTCTGCGCCCATCTGTTTAGACGTGCCTTAAGAGCCCAACAGAAGCTTTGGCCATCAAGACCAGCTAAGAAGCATGCCCTAAATTTAGGGCATTAAAACAATTTGGCAGAACAAATACAATTATTAGGCACTGACGCAGATTCTGCACCAAAATTGTGGAAGCACCTCCAATTTATGACATGTTAAATTACAGGCTAACTTGTCAGATTAGTTTTAGAGTCTCAGGAGAACAAATTCTGACAAGAAAAATAAACAAGGAGAAAAACAGTGTGCCAGAATTAAAGAAACCTTCAGCACCAAGCACTTAATAGTCGGGAAAGAAGTGTTACTATGACTACTGACAGCCAAGTATTAATACCTCACCCTCAAAACAACAGCAAGCATCTATGTTTCTACCCAGACTTTTCAGGAGTAAGGGGACAGCACCTGAACATCCACAGGTTCCTACGCTTCTGTTACTCTAAGACACGAAGTGCAGCAGCAGAACAAGTTGTTCTGTATCAGAAATATTCTCCTACAGAAATTCTCATTAAAATCAAGTGTCTACCCACTCCCTGATTTTTTCCTTCTTTTTTTTAAAATTAAACTCTCTCCCATTCTATAAGTAACCTGAACAAGTAACCAGGATGTCTTTAATAAAGGTGATTTTATGGCTTCTCTCTCTGTCCTGTTGCTGAGTTGCACTCAGTGGGGAAGGTCTGGAAGGAGCAAGGAGAACTGCGTGTTGTGCTCTGTGGGAGCTTGTGCGATGGAATGCTGAGCATTTAGAGGAGAAGCCAGGCTACCTGCTGCCCAGTGGATGCTGAACAGCACAGCTCTGGGCACTCACATGCACAAACAGCCAATATCCAGGCCTTAGCATAGACTTGGCAAATTTTGTGACAACTGAGTGACAGCTGAAGTAAAACCAGATTGCCTAGTAACAGCACAGTCAACCATATGGAGGACTGGACACGTAAATATTATTCATCTGCATGCTACAGTAAGTCAGCAGAACTAATTTGCAGGAGCAAATATGCTGGGGTGACTTCAGTCTCAAACCTAAACTATGGTATTTCTGGATTCTGCATTTCTTCCTTCTAGTTTCAGCATTCCTCTTTCATTATCCCTGCCTAGAAACTGAAGGCTGCTTTTTTACCTCAAGGGATCATCGCGAAAATCCACAGTAAATGGAATTATCTGTACCTACAAATGTAATCCATACCCTCTATATTTTGGCGTCCTGTAGATGTTGCAAGTATAGCAGGATTAAATCAGTTAAATCGGTATTTCAATAGCTTGAACAAGAAATCAATAGGGAAAAGAAAATAACAGAAGAAAACAAATCTCTCTGAACCTCTAAGAATGTTATATGGATCAGCAGTTATCATGTTAACTAAAATTCCTCCAACATTCCTCTGACCTTTTCTTAACTTCCACAAAGCTTTTAATGTTGAACACCCAGCCTTGCACCTTCCCCGCTCCTTGGGAAAGAAATGACTAAATCAGTTTTAAGAACATTTATATATTTACCACTACTTCCTTTTTCTTTCCAAAGTGAATTGTAAACAGTGAATTGTAAACTAAGCTTGTCCATGATCAGCAAAAGAATTACGAGGCCCAAGCAAGCAGAGGAAAGCCCAGCTCCAAGAAAAGGGTGACAGCCAAGTGGCGTCACACGAGGCAGTGGCTCAATGGCCACCTCTTGCCTGGATTATTCCCACTCCACAGCATCACAGCAGACAAACAACACCTCTAGAGCCATGTCTGTCTCCCTCCAGTGACTACAGAGAGACCCCACCATGAGAAGGCTCCGAATCTAATCTCTTTAATTAAGTGAATACTCAAATAAAGCTGGCTAGGCAATAATAATTGCTTTCAGAATTATATATTTCTGAGTAAAACACATGAGTCTCAGACACTCTTCCACGTGGTTACATACAAAGGATGAACTACCTGTGTATTTCGTATTTGAGAAAGAACTTGAGTGCCGAAAAGCTTCTGTTTTTTTCCCAGAGAAATCATTTATTTCTGAGTTATAAGGAGGAAAAATGAGGAGCATGGGGAATTAAAGCAAAGGTAGTCAGGCTCAATCTTCTGTCCTGGAGTTCAACTAAAATCTGGATTCCCCAATGGCAGGAAACTTGCATAGGCTTGCACAACTGCCACTTAAATTAATCTCTACAGAATGTGTAGAAATGAAATAACTCAGGATAATTGTGCCTAAATGGAAAAATGAAGTGAAAAGGCATAGGTCTCTGTCCTATTGAGGCTCTACAATAGAGCTTTCAGAGAGTACAATGGTAACTCAGGCAAATTGATATATTGTTAGAAATATAAGTGGAAGATGATGCAGCAACTGAGAAACCTAAAGTGATATAAGGATGGCAGTTTTCTTTATGCAAGTCTACTTGCACTTCTTAAGTTCTTTTTTCTGTCCAAAAACAAGTTAATATTTTCAACTTCTTCTGTTGCTGGGTCTGTGTTTTGCCTATTAACATGACTAATTTTGACAATAGCCTTCAGTTTAACACCAGCGTAAAATTATTTTTGTCTATATGTGTCCTTAATAATTTGAATCTTTCCTGTAGAAAAAGTCCCATTAAACTCAGAAAAGTTCTATGAATGAAAAAATTTAAGATGCAGAACCAAAACTTATTATAATATCTCTATGAAATAATTTGAAACCTTGCAAAATGTATTTAATAGCAGGCAGAGTCTGGAAAAAACCCACACTCGTTAGAATTAAAAGGCAAATATTTTATGAAGCTAATGTCCACTACTGTTTCAAATCAGGCAGTGGACTGTGTGCAAATACCCGTAAAAATGTTACTAAATGTGTACAAACAAAATAGCTGATGGCTAGTGTTCCTTTTCAAGTATTCTTTCTTACTCAGAAATGTTTTCTTCTGACACAAAAATATTAATAAAGTATTGCATATATCATCAAACTTAAAAGTAGTTAATATTTCATTAAAATCTGTTTTTTCTCCTACAGAATTTTCATGTAACTTTTTAGATATATGATGCTCACAACAAATTTTGAATACTTCTATTTAAAGGACACCTTGCCCCACGGGTAGCATAAGTACCCTACTCTAATATTCACAGCATATTTAAAGGTATCACTGAATCTCAGTTCTTTGACAACACATTGTTTCAAGTAAGAAACACTGACTTTCTGTACAAAACCTCCCACCAAACAAATAAAACACTTCCCCACAAGATCCAGGTTATTACTGTTTTTTCATTGATATGAAAATTATTGTGACTCTCTTTACATTCAAAGTTTATAGCTCAAGGATTCTTCAGCTTGTGAAAAATTCAGTAATGGTTTAAAAAAAAAAATCCAACATTTTGTCTGACACTGTACCAGTAATGGAGACTACAAGAACAGTACCAAATTCCTCATCATATTTATATAAGCTGGTTCATTACACATGAAAACATTGTTCTATGATTTGCCTCTATTACTTCTTTTTCACTTGATTTGACTGAAAAAAGCACTGCAAATACATCTGTGATTCAAAAGAAGACTAAACCAGAAGGAAAATACTTTAAATATCACTTTGTGAGTACCTTTATTCTTGTTGTTGTAGTGGGCTTGCTGTACCAAAAATGCTCAACTGGATGCAACTCCCTGTGTTTTTCTGCCAGGGTAGTGTCTGCTCAGTTATAAAAGATGACAATTAAACTTGGACACCTTCCATGCAAGTGGAAGAACATCATGACAACAGATTTTCCTGATAACATCAGAAACCAGCTTAGACACGTTTTTCTGTAAGGGTCAGGGATGAAGGATGCTGACTTTCTTTCTTAGTCCATGTGCTACAAGTTTTACCTTTTTCCATGGTGAAGAGCAGCCCAGCATATCTGAGCCTCATCTAGCCAGGTACTTATTTACAACTTGTTGCCACTGGAATCCCCCATTCTTTCAGGTCTCTGCCCACAGCAAAGAAAGGAATATTTATTTGAGACAGTGCTGAAGATGCCTTTTACAATAGCAGCAGTTATACACTGTGTCTGTTATACACAATGAGACTCTGAAATCACAAAACATCCTATAATTTGGAATGACTGGTGGCATCAGCTTTCAAGTGACTTGAGCACGAAGAAATGGGTAAGGAAGGTTAGAGTGAGATTTGTGTGAGGGAAGGAAATGCCTAAACTTCTTCCCGTGCTGTTTCTGGACATAACCACCACAGTACCTCAGCCACTACACAAGCACTAACATGTTCCACCCTGACACCACACTTCTTTAGCCCACCACTATCAAAATCAACACATTACTTGACAGCTCAGCAGTCTGAGGAAGAATTAACTCACATTGTTCCACCCCTGAATGCCTACTCACCCTTCTTGTTTAATTTTACAATGTTATATTTTTTTTCCTCTCAGCTGTGATAAAACCCACAGAAGGAAAACAAAGTCTTAGACATAATAAACCAACGACTTTCACTCATAAGATTTAATTCTTTCAGAAATATAGGGACCGATACATAAAATGACATGAAGATGAATCCCCTAATTGATGCCAGATCTGTGGTGTTAGCACTATATATGTTCCAGTTGTGTTATTTAAAGCTCTCATACACCACTTTAGCATTTGCACTGGACTTCCTGAAAATGTTTAGGTTCTTTCTTTACAACTCAGTGCTCTCTGCTTACTCTTGCCTGAACTATCTTTCTTCTCTGAGTCACCACCTCTCTTATCTGCTTCCAGGCTCCTTCCTCTTTTATTAGAATTTAGCACCATGTTGATGCTTACAGGTTTTTCTGTAAATTTACCAGTGGTTTTTAAAGCTATAGCTGAAAAACTTCTTTATCAACTGGAATATAAAACACTTTACTATGCACTCATATGTTGCTATAAACAACACTATTTAAATATTTCATGGGTTTCCTGATGTTTAATGAAATCCACTCTCAAGAACAGTAGAAATACAGGGTTGGATACACGGCTAGTAGACTTTGCTTTACATTATTGGTAAGAAGTGTATAGATTTATTTAGAGAGGCTTCTGATTCATCATCCCTTTCCGTACACCCAGACAGTCAGTTCTGAGCATTTAGGGATTATGTGGGAAAACGTAATAAAAGAAAGAGTAAGAACATACATAGAGGACGTAAAGCTTGAACCTGTTGGGGGTTTTAACTTAAAGGAGCTCTGGGCCATGCTCCAAGAGAACACTTAGAGAGAGAAGCTTTTTTCTTCCGTGTGATCACTGGGACCAGAGCAAGCATGCTTGAGAGGTATGGGGAAAAGTGTGAAAGGGGAGCAAAGCTCAGCCATTGAAAGAAAAGCAAGACTTAAGAGTAGACACTGATAAACTGAGAATTCAAAATATATAGATAACCAGCCAGGAAACTTCACCCATGTGGCTCTGGAAAGAGACTTCCAGACTGAGTTCTGGAAACAACAGAAGTATCTCTGTCAGCAGAATCAACAGTAGACTAGAGAGCAGACAAAGCAGTACACATCGCAACCAATGGTTGAGCCACAACCAATGTGTGTGCACAAAAGGACGAGGATGAATGTTTCTGTAGCGGGCTCTATATGTCTGCTCTCCACAGGTAGCTGAACCTGATTCTCAAGATTTTCCACTCTAAGAAAAGGCTGAGAAAGATTCCAGAGACTTTCCTCTGTGAATATGTGATCATACAAATTCTAGAAAGCAGATCGTGAGACATTCTGCATCCATCTCAAGACATGATGATCACAACGTTTGTCTCGGTACCTAACAGTTCCTTTTGATTGACATTTGTTCTCTTTGAATAGAAGTTTCTATTTGAAGACTACAAATTATTTTTCATGCATTCATTCAATGGGTGGCACATCCAAAGAAACCCCAAACACTTTTAAAAATTATGTAACTTACCAATTCTAAATTTATTCTGTCTTGCAGAAATAAAATGCCTTTGGTGATAGCTTGAGAATTTACTAATATATGTTTTGACATGTATTGATGTGTTTCAAATCCAGATTTCTGCATCCCCTCTCTTGCTGCATCATGCATGTCAGGATGCGCTTTCTAATTTTGCTACTGCTCCTTAGACCAATAGGAAAGTGATTTTTGAAAACTTTTCATACACACGGATAGGTTAATAGTTCATCTAAAATGCACATACATACACACATAAACAGGGGGAAGAGGAAAAAAGAGAAGGATGGAAAGGGAAGGAAGGCAAGAATATTGTTTTTAGGAATTCTGTTAGAAATATTTCTCCAAAGCATTTAAAGGCTTTAAAGGCACTTAAAGATTTCTATGCAAATATCATACACCAATGAAATAGTGCCTTGACCCACCCCACTGACTATGCTGCAATTAACCAAGCCAGTTAGTAAAAAATGAAATTAAAGGGCCATAACTGAGTGTTTCAGTAATGACGTTCATAGCAGCTCTTGAGAGATATTAAGAGACTTAGTCCCTTGCAAATGTTAATAATAGCAGAGACAGTAATGGATGAATATTTTATTTGTATTTGAAACAAATTATAGCCTATGCTTTCTCAGACACATTTTCTGAGACTAAGTTAAACATTTAAAAAAAATATTCAATTATTCACTGTTCAAAGTCCACCAGACACATTCAGGACAACTGACCTGTGGAGATTTATTGGGCTAAATTTTGCATAGAACTCTCAGCGAGATGGCTACAAGTGCAAGAGCTGCACTTAATGCAGTAGCTACTGAAAGTTACCATCCAGAATGTTACACCTTTTATTTGAAAATCCAGTCATTTAACAGGAAACTTCTGCCCTTCCTGACAAGGTCTTGATATTTCACTGTGTAATGCTACATTAGGACATTAAGGCTGTTACCCACCACTTATCATCTTTGTGGTTTTACATCAAGTTAAAACCATGCCCTTTCTGTGGAGTGCAAAATAGCAAGAAAGAGTGAAGGCCAAGAGATAGTAAACAGACAGCAAAGTGCGGAAACCTGCAGTTCCAGCACAGTGTCCAGTACACGAGAACTCTGCTAGGATTCTGCGGCCTCAGTGTAACCTCTGTGTAATGGCCACAGTTTCTTGTCGCAAGCCTGGTTTGCCATTTTGGGCCAGCTCGCAGTTGGCTCAGTTCAGCACCTTACAGTCTCTCATTGAGCACTGCTATATCATTCCCTTGGCGAAACCTCCAGGTGCTGTGACAGCATCTGACAGGGAAGTGGTCCCTGGCAGTGCCTCCCCACCCTGGGAGCCACAGAGCAAGAGCTGTTATATATCACAGAGCTGATGTGCAAACACCAGGGAACAGTTTCCCTCCTGTCTTGTGTGTCCTTTGAGCCCCTCTTCATTTGTGTTTGATCTGTGAAAGACACGTTAGAATTAAGAAAGATGTAGGCACGATCATTTAATAAACACCATTCTGGTTGAAAGCAAATTGGAATGGACGTTTCAAAAACTGTTTGTGATCAACAAGGTAAGCAAGGGACAGGAACAGTATTAAATCAAATTGCAGCCACCTGGAGCAGGTGCCAGATGTGTCTTCAGTAGCTGCTGCTGTGAAAACAAGACAGAACTCATTTGTTGAAGGTTGTGCTAAGGTGATGCAGGGTTTTTCTTCATGTCTTGTCATCTCATAGGAAGTGCTTAACAAGTATGTATTAACTTTTATAGCCTCTGTGAAATGAGCAGCCTCTGACAAGCTCCTGAGGGACAGCTCTCGGTTTTGTAGCAACCTCTAAGACAAGCGGCCCATGGGCTGGTGCTGTGACAGGCATCCAGAAGAATGTACTACTGTGATCTGCTTCGTGATTCCACCAAGCAGAGGCAGAAAGTGATCAAGAGGACGGAGTTAAGGACTTTTAGCAGCTGATCACGATCCTGATTTGCATTTCACCAAAAAGCACCAAAGTGACAGACTGCGCTGGAACAACTGTCTGCCACACCATGTGTGGAGTTAAAAAGGCCAGCAAAATTCTCATGCTACCAGTGACAGAGGATGACTGTGCAATGTAAATCTGAGATGATTTGATTAAGGCCTTCCCAAGACACAGCCCAGATGTAAACAATCTGCTTGTCTATTTCTCAGTGTCTTAGAGCACATTTTTGCATGCAACACTTGTGCTTAGTGCCTGGTTTCATTTATGTGGCTCAGAGGAACACCAGAAATATTAGGTTTGTTTCCCTCCAAGGGCTACTGTAAATTCTGATACGCATTTCTGTTGCCTTTAAATCCTATTAGAGCTCTACTTTTTCTGTACAACACAATCAACAATGGAGAGATGAGCAACGGTGATAAAAATAACCATTCTTAGTCTCCTGAATCTTTTGATTCCTTTTCAGCTAAATAATTAACAATGCAAAAGCCAGACACTTACAAGTCATGGATTGTCTTCAGACTAACTGATCAGCTTTTATGGAATATTTACCTTCTTTAGAATATTGGTTATATCAGTAGGTCTTGGGTTTATATTACCCACTTTTTTCCTGCACTCATTTCTTAACTATTAATGTTACATGCATTAGTATCAGCCTGAACATTAGATTAAATTCTTGATATTGAACTTGAATAACATTTCTTTCTTAGTATGCAGATCTAGGAACTGATAACGCTAGTCTCACCACAACTGAAAATGCAATTAGAATATATGTAGTCAGAAACATCTTAAGTATACAATAGCAGTTATAGCCAAGGTTAATCTCATTCTCCTTCTCAAAACTGAGTGAACTGAGTCCCATTGCTTTTAGCATTTCTGCGACAATATAGAAGTATATTTCTGACTCAAGTCTATACACTAAACAGAACCTGTATTTGAAATTAGTCCCTTGCATGCTTCTTACAATGGGAGCACCTTTCTGAGTTGCTATGAAACTGTTGAAGCCAAGGAAAGGGAACAAATCTTCAAAAGCTTTGTGTCTTGGGAACACTCTTTCTATGCAGCCCATCATTCAGGTTCTAGAAGATACATAAGGTCACACTTCTCATAATAGAACACTGGATTAGCATTGTTATGCATGTAACAGCTACACAAAACGATGTATGCCTCCTCTGCTCTGTCTCTGGAGCAGGATTCACCCCTTGGTAATACAGCTAGACCACTTAACAAAAGTTACATGTTGCATCACACTATTCACTGCCCTTTTTCAATACGTGTGCATCTCTTGATATTCTTGTCACACACACATCCATATTTTCTCTCAGACTTGAAGACAGACAAAGGATCTCAAGTATCCAAAAGTTTGTCTGGTTTTGTTTTTTGTTTTCCCAGAGATGGCACTTGAGCCACTTCAAATCCATACTGGCAGCAAGCTTTCAAAGAAATTATTGGAAAACAGGGGCTTGTCAAAATCCCATGTCACTTGAGCATTTCAGAAATGTGATATCCTAGTCATCTGAGCAATACAAACCACTCAGAGCCATCTGAAATTTTCAAGAGACAGGTGCCTCAAAACCTTTCAGCAACTTTGACAGTAGTGCCTTCGTAGTCATGATGGCAAAAGGTTATGAACAAAGCAAGGGGGTTGTGCAGGTTATATCTTCTATCATTCCAAAACAGAAGGAGGTCATTCAAACAGATTCTTTTTACCTTTCAGACAGGGTGACCACGGTCTAGGAAAATGGCCTTATCTAAGTACGTTAAATCCTTATTTCAGTAACAAGGTGGAACAGCAACTTCAGTGCAACTTCAGAGCTTCTCTCACCATTCAACCAGCACAGCCAATACTGCATGTGTCCAGCAGAAGATCAGTTCCTACATCTCATCTGATGCACAGATCATGTGATTAGTTATGCATCGTGCAGTTATTTAAAAAACAATGACATGGAGCTTAAATGAAATTTTAATGACAGCATATTTCCATTTTTGTGTTGCCTTCTCTGCAGGTTCAAATAAAAATGATAGTTACAAAAATTTACAAAGCTTCAAGTGATGTGAAGGTGCTAAAAAACACTCTGATGACTTTAAGACTGAAATGGTGAAAATAGGTGCTTATTTCAGCTCTTTAAAATTCTGCCAAGAATAACACACTGCCTAAGGACACAGAATAACATATGCACCGTAAGACATTCCTCAAATTAATCAAAGTAAAAAATAAAAAAAAAAATTTAAAAAAGGAAGAAATACACCTGATTTTGAATGTTATGGAGTAAAAGTAAGCCAAGTAAGTGATGAGCTTCAAAGGAAATGATTATGAGAAAATAAAAACAACATATTATTCCAGTTGCCCAATAGTAGATAGCAACTGCTTTCCCATCATCATTACGTACAGAAACACCTGGTATTGAATTGAAGCAACAAAACACCAGATATGTTAAACTTTCTGTAATTGCTTTGAAATCTAATTTTCTCCCACCTGAAAGTAGCAATTTTGTGCCCACTGTTTTAATTCCTAAATGTGATTTATAAACATTTCAAATTATTCTAATCTGTCCCTGCAGTGTTGCAGTAATGGCAAGCACACACAGAAATCCTAATGAAGCACTCACTACAAACTGTAAACATAGAGGATGCCAAGGTGTCATGTACAGTACTGATAGAGGTTAATACCTTCCACAGTCATTAGGTTTGGATTTGGGGATGTTTGCACAGTAGTCAATTCAGATAAAATTCAATTGTATGCTAGCAGCCCATGAAAAGCTCATGCATCATTGAATCTCTCAGCTACACCTGGGTCTTAATGCGATAAAATTCGACTCTGGGTACAACATCCTTATGTGTTGCTCCCACTACTGTGGCTTGCGTGGGGACACAGGATGGTGTATATTCCCATACATAACCACTGCAGAGGGAATTATCAACTCTCTTAAGACTTTCTGAGAAAATGTACGCTTGAAGGGCTGAAGCAGAAGGAAGCTGAGGACGTATCTGCACTCCAGTGACACCTAATGACTTCTGTGTAAGCAAGGCAGGGAGTGGGGCTCTTGTGGCAGCAAAGCCCATCAGCAAGAGAAACACTGATGCACACACACACAGAGTTGCAAGGACCACTCTAGAGCCAGGCAAAACAGGCAACATTTTAACTACAAAAACAAAATTATAACTTTTAAAAAGAAAATTTGTATGCTATATATTTTAAAATAAAAAAGAATGTAGAATCAGTGAGATGTTTGCAGGTCATGTTTCAGGTCACAGTGATGAAAAATGCAAAAAGTAGTGAGATGAGGATCTTCTGATAGCAGTGTCAAATTCCCATGCAGTAGCATCTTTTATTATTACCAAAGCAGTTAGATGTTACAAGTGCACTATGACAGTTAATATGATATCTAATTATATTTCCTTTCTTTGTGTCATCTGGCATACCAACTCACTCTATATTCCCATAAGATAAATGGCATATGCTCCTCTCTTAGCAAACGCTAAACTAGTCACAGTTTTACAGTCTTTACGTAGAATTGTACCACCAGGTAGAATTACAAAATTATATATTCATTAATCTGAAAAATAACACTCAAAATAAGAATACCTGCACTTTTTAGTTTTAGTTATCTCATTTTAAATAATATTTTTAAAATAATAGCTGTCCATTTTTCAGGCTCTTTGCACAGCTTCTGCCTGTAAAATTGTCGGTTGTTCCAGGAAGGACAGATTATAGCTTGTCAAAAAGCCTGAAATTGAGCCAGTGACAGCCTGAAACCTATTCCAGATTCCGAAAACACATTGCAATGCGTATACATTTTTCTTTGGCAGCTGGTTACTAAAATCTCAGCTGCAGTGTAGGTATGAAAATTATAAAGATTGAATTAGAGAGATGTTTAGAGGAAGCATTAATTTCACACGACTGGATGTCTGACTGACGAATAAGGCTTTTGTTTTATCCTTAGGACAGTATTGGTTCCATATGCAGACAGTCAAGTTTTATACTCACATATGTCACTTCATTCCACTCCTTGTTCTTTGTCACCTGCAGGTAGCAATCATGCCTCTTTGATAGTTAAAGTAAATGGCTAAAAAGGTTGAATGGGTTTCTGTAAGCCAACTGCATACTGAAACCAGCTGGACTCTTACAAAAGATAAAATCAGATCAATGCTGAAAATGGCAATAATGTGCACAGAGGATAAAATTTAGTAAGGAATTAACTGCATATATTACTTGACCCAGAGACTCCTCCAAAGTGACACAATGTGCATGAATGAACTTAAGAAATAAGTATTAAGAATATTTTCCAAGGATTCTTCCAGGAGACTGCAGCTTGAATTCAAGCACCTTTTGTTCTTGCCCTAGACCCTACCTTCAGTCTTGTCACCTCAACACTCAGGGCCCAGTCTAACACAAACCTGTGCCTCGCACAGCCTTTTACATACACAGCAAATTGGCTCCTGCCATGAGCTGAGAGACTTCTGTATGCATCTTGTTGTTCGGATGCGACTACAAAAGGTGGAAAGCCATGACTTAATGGACTCTGAATATTAAAAAACACCACTGCTGGCCCACACTTCCCAAATCTACAGTCTGTCCCAGAATGGCTATATTGTTTTCTCCTTCTCCCTGTACAAGCTCCTGTTTATAGCACAAACACCGGCTCCGTTTGAGTGCAGTACAAGTCCTTGGCTTAGGGTCTTGAAAATACTGTCCTTTCGTGACAACGAATACTTTCATACAGCTTTACATGCTATCTCCTTTATCTGTCTGGCCTCAAACCATCAGTCACAGTGCCAAAATTTCAAACAAGTTCACAGGGTGGCCTCTAAAACTTTATGACTGCTCACTTCATTTGTTGCCGTTTCCAATAGGCACAGGCCGTCCTGTCCAAAGCTAACAGGTGGCACTGGTTTCTTCTGCTTTTCTGATCATAACGCAAGAGGCAAACCTATTACAGCAGGTTAAAGGGTGGAGAGGATTGAATTTTTTTAGGTATGTTTATAGAGGGGACTGATCAAGTTAATTTAAACAGCTGGCAAAAAGCCTACTTCAGTTTTAGTCATGATGAATTCTCAGATTATTATAGGACCAGATGGGCTTTGTCCTGTAAGTAATTGTATATTCTCTGGAGTGGACAGGGGGCCATTGAACCATCTGTTTTGTTGTTGCTCCAAAGAGTGTCTTATTTCTGTCTGTATCTGCTGTTTTCCTACTTAACTCCCCTAGGCCTACTTTACATCAACTCGCTCAGACACAAGATGCCCTCTTGTTTTAAGCAAGAAAAAGAATTGTATTTCCCATCCCAGCCTGCCATACTATGCCAGTAGTTTTCCTGTCTTCACAGTTTGCTGCTTTTCCTTGTTTATTTTAGCTTCTGAAAATGTATTGGAATGGACAATAGATTTACTGGTCTTTTACTCAATGCTGCCAGGAGTTAAATTTGTAAATAATAATGCCTTGCTATCACAGGGTGTTTTTCAACAGAAGAATACTAAGCTTTTCACACAGAGGTAAGCATCACTAGTCTTATCCCACAACTGATGAAATTCAGGGTCACAGACTGTCAAGAATCATAGCCTAAAACTAGGAAATTCAGAGATACTAAGAATAGGATCAAACAAGACAGAAGGGATAAGGTACACACAAATCTACAGTGACATTCTGTACAAGACTGACCATGAATGAAAGAAACACAGGAAATAAGCAGGACCTAAAATTTCTTGCATGTGGCCAAAACTGGGATTTATGTGCTGTCCAAGACAGTCAGTGGTATAATTAATATGTCTGACCCATACATAGCTTTTATTAATACAAAATTATATGTATCTTTGCCAGAAAAGACAAACTGCAAAACAAAGCACAACAATGTTAGCCATACACTTACTATATGTGGGATGAGACCTGCTGAATTCTCAGTTGTGTTTAAATGCCCAACCTATTTGTAAGAGTGAAAGGCTATCACTGAAGCCTTTTAACACTGAATCAGTACCAAATTATCTAATGGAATCTCTTTCAGTGTCCTGTGAACATTATATTTCACAGGGTCCCCTCACATCCTTTATGGATTTCCTTAGATGTATGCAAATAATTGCAAACAGGATCTAATCCAGAAGAATAACTGTAACCATGACTTTATAAATGACCCTGTATGTGCCAAAGAATTCCTCAGAAGTATAGGACCAATTCCAAAGGATCAAATGAAAAATCAGCCACTCAACTCACCACAGAGACACTCCAATTGAATGAAAGGTCTAGCCAGTATGATCCAGTGGGATTTGTTTATTTTCAGCATACACTGTTATCCCTGAACAGGCACACAAAACATTTCTGAAGCTTGTTGTTCTTCCTCTTGAAAAAACAATTTTGGACCTTTAGACCTCCTCAGTTAATCAAAGATTAAGAACTTTTTCATTATCGGGGGAATTACATCCTTCATTGCTCTCCTCATTGTTGAGACACCCCAGTACAGATCTCCATATCATTATGAATAAGCTACATATTCCTGAAAGACTCAAAAATGCACAGTCAATTTTTTGTTATTAAAAACTGTGAAATTAACTAATTTAAATTCCATATGGACCACTAATTCAGATAACATGAATAGAGGGGTTTTTTTAATATTTAAACACTTTTGTTGAACATTAGCTCAATTAAAAACAAGCTCTATGTTTAAAGTATTTTTCTAAAGGATATGGGCTTGAATTTTCATGTCTTTTTGAAACTGTCTTGAGATTTGTGATGAGTTTTCTCATTTTTGTCATTAAACCCTTTAATAGAAATCTTAGGGAAAAATACAGCGCTATTTCTCAGCTTTTCCTTATGTCTTGGTGTCATTAGATCACTACATGTATAAATATTCTTGTTTATGTTAGCCTACAATCTAATCATTTTCCTCAGAGAAAATAAAATCGAGCAGCCAGTTGGCTCGCAGAACTCACCACAATGCCCCTGGAAGAGCAGAGGCACATCCATGACAGCAGATGAGGACCTACGCCGGGTATCAGAGTTGTACATAAGTCCCAGGCCATAACTGACATGAGCCTTCTGTTCGCTATGATTTCATCCATAATCATTTGGCATGTAATTTACAATCCTGTTCATTACCCTGCCTCAGTGTATGGGGAACAGGGGTCATTAGTACATATCTCAAAGGTTCAAATTTTAAATTAAATCTTTTAGCATCTTTTAGAGAAACAGCTTTTAATTTTGTGACTGAAAAATCTTGTAATTCCTTTTTTCAAAGTACCCCCCAGATGCTTTTCTCACTCACTAACAGTAATCAACTCGTCAGAACTTAGAAACTTCACCAGTACCTTATGAAATTCTAAATTGCTGTAAGGTCATTTTTTCATTTTACAAATCTTATAAAAAGTTGCATCTCTGTTCTCTCCTCATGTATCAAGTACATTTATATTGCTAGAGGTTTACACTTTATTCAGGTAGAGTGTTCTTCAGCTCTTAAAATATTACAGAATAATTTGATACACTAAAAGCATGAGGGAAGGAGCCAAACAAAAAAAAAAGAACTCAAAATTCAGGCTTATCTTGCCAGTACAACACAGAAATACTTCCTACTTTTTTCTTATAAAGGTAAGTAATCCTTTACCAACTTTTGCAGAGGTATCATAGAACTTGTTTCTACCAGTCAAGTTATGAACAGATAATAGAAAGATTTACATTCTGAAAACTGAGTGCAGTTTGCACTGTATTTGCCATGCGCAAATAGTAACTATAGATTTTTTTTGTCTGAGTTACTCTCATTTATAGGAAATGAAAATAATACACATGGTTCTGTGTATTCATACGTGGAAGTAGAAACGAAATGAATTGCATTTAGAAGGCATTAAAAATGGTAGATTGTCAAATGATTGTGGGATATGCATAGTTAATAGATTCCCTAAATATTTTCCAAGCGTGGGAACAGTTCTAACACCCATCAGCTTTCATTTCCTATCCGTTTAATGCCAGATACTAACACACGTTTTATTTTCCTCTCATCATAACTTATTATGCCCTTTAATTTATTGCCCTCTCTAATTCAAACTGACATCAGTAGACATCTTAGCACAGTCTTAACAAACAAACTGCTGGTCAGTCTGGAGAGAACTTTTAATGATCTGCTTGTCATACACTTACACTCACCAAGAACTTTTTTTGTTAATTTGATGCCACTAAAGATAGTGCCAATACATATTTTTTCATCAGTAAAACAGTCATCCAAAAATATATTCTAGGGAAATGGAAGTAAAATCAGTGGTAAAAAGGCTGACCAGGATTTCAATATTAACTAAAATGGCTTGAGGGCTACACAATATAATATGCAAACTTTCAAAACATCAATAAACAAGAATAGCGTGGTTCAGTTATTTGCTTTTAAAATCTTCTGTTTTACACAATGATATAACACCTGGTAGATAAAAGGGAACAAAAATATTTGGGGGTCATTTTATTTTAAATTAAAACAACTCTGAATATACAAGTCATTTGACTGAATTCTGGGTTTGTGCATATTTGATTGTTTCTGTTCTGGGTTTTTGATTTAATTAAAACTAGTGGCAGATGGAATATTTTCTCTAATCTCTCTGCCAATTTTTTGCAGTTTTATAATAACATTTTCCCAATTTAAAAAATGCTTTCCCTTTTCTCGTTTCAAAACATCTACATGAAAAACACAGAACTCACTACAGAGAAAGAATAAAAAAATCCAAGATAAACTAAAGCCTGGCAAAGAAAAAAACAACCACACTTAAATAGGGAAAAGAAAAATTTCCACCAGTTCCTCTTAATTAGTAGTTTTAGTAGTTACTTGAAGTAAAAGTAATTAGAGTGCCATCTAAAAGTATGATTTTTAAGTCTCTTTAAGAAAAAATTCAATTACTTGATATCTGTTTTAATCTGGTACTGCTGTTTACTCTGTATGTTATTAGCAATAAGATTTCAATAATTCAGAGAACAAACTACTGACGATATGGGTATATTTTCCATTTCTTGGTGTTGCCAAACAAAAGCTCATTGCTGAAGACACTCTGAGCAGTTACAGCCCGGGCTCAACACACAGCTGACTGCAGGATATCCCATGGTCTGTATTGTGCAGAGTCCACAGTTAAGCTACTTGATAATCTCTGCTTGCCTTAAACCTAACTCCATGAAGCATTTCTGTCAACCTCCAACACCTCCCTGCACATCTGATTTTTGAAAGTGACCTAAAAGACAATAAAATAACTCAGAATTAGGCGTTACTCATGAAGGGGGAATACACTTGTTTATAAAGGATGGCAGCCACCAGAGAATCCCTTGCCTGTGCAGCTGCCTCGGAAACATCTGAAACCAACATTTTTCTTGAGCTCTCAAGCATCTAACTTCTAAATATGAATGCCACAAAGTCAAGAAATACTTAATGAACAGTTGCAATGCTAAACATAATTCATCTTCTTTTTAAATGAGGAAAAGTTTTTTATGTGCACGCTAACATCCATTTAGTCTGCCACATCACCTCTAGCTTTCTTGAATTACATTAGTGCTCTTTACTTTCCAACATATATTCCAGACCTCACCCATCCAAGACTTTG
The DNA here is from genome assembly GCA_036630365.1 of Acanthiza pusilla. Lineage (NCBI taxonomy): Eukaryota > Metazoa > Chordata > Aves > Passeriformes > Acanthizidae > Acanthiza > Acanthiza pusilla. The sequence continues at coordinate 492,250 of JAXCHO010000017.1, forward strand.
AAGAGACCTGAACTTCCACTAATATCTTGTAGTCCATAAACTGAAGCAGTTTGACAATAAAACATAAGTGCTAAAAAGTTTTTAATTTTAAGAGTGGCTCATAGACATTATATCCCTGAAGCAACTATCTCTCCTGACTTTTGGCTGCCAAGAGGCTAAATAACAATGGCAAAATCTGTCACTCTCAGTGCACAGCCAGTGAGGAGAATGAGGTATCTCCAGAGGATAAACAGCCCCTCTGTTGGCAATGGTGAATCTCTCTCAGCTGTCTCAGGTGCAACCTGTGGCCACTGCTCTGACTTGCACATGTTGAAACTTCCAGGCACCTCGGATGGGACAGATAAACCCTCTCTAAATACATGATCCTCAGAAGAAAACTGTCATTTGGTGTAGCTGGTAGCTAAAATGTTTCTGGGTTACTTAGCAAGGGACAAGGCTGATTTGAAGGGCTTGCTTTCACCAGTGAATCATCACTGTACTTCACTTTATTCCCTAACACACTTTGCTTGTGACAAAGTCACAGCCTGATCTGATGTGTTAACATAGGGATTTCCAATTAGAGATTTCATCTCACACTCGACTTCCAGGATGTCATCACAGAATCACCAGGTTGGAAGAGACCTTCAAGATCATCGAGTCCAACCCATGTCCCAACCCTCAACTAAACTAAACCTGGGCACTGAGTGCCACATCCAATCTCCTTTTAAACACATCCAGGGATGGTGATTCCACCACCTCCCTGGGCAGACCATTCCAATATTTTATCACTCTTTCTGTAAAAAACTTTTTTCTAATATACAACTTATATTTTCCTTGGCGCAACTTAAGACTGTGTTGCCGTTACTGTTGTTTTTAACCCAATTAAACAAGCTCATTTCAGTACTTTTAATCCAGTATCTGTCACTTACATGCTACAGAGCCTTGGATAAAGACATAACTACACAGTTACTCAGTTTCCCCAGCCATAACACAGGGTTTAGAATAATAATCCCACTTTGAAGAGCATGGGATGCACAGATGGAAAGATTTTTATAGGAGCAAACTGTCATGTTGTCACTAATGAAAATAATACTACTCCAGAATACAAGTAAAATATCCATCCATTTCCTTGTTCTTGTTTTATCTTTTAACAAAACTGTCATTTACTGAAGGAGTATGTAGGAAAAAATAAAAGATTAGACTATATAAAAGATTACCTTTCTTTCTTAGACGCAAAGTTTCATTCAGCCCACACGCAATACAGACAAAAATGTATATTGGCTTCAGCTCTGGAAACACTAAGATGAATTCCAACCTTACAATACAAATTGCAATAAACCATACAAATCTCATTTCCTTTGTTGTTTTCTTCCTTCAATAATCTTTAACAGCTTTCAGCTTCTATTTTATGGCCTTATCTCTATATTTTTTTTTAATCTGGTTTAAGTATCAGTTACATTCATTTTTAAACCACAGATAACAAAATGCTTACTGCTATTCTGCAGGTGACAATCTATGATTACAGTGTTATTTGGACCAATCTGTGATTTTCTTGAGCAACATTGGACATTATCAACTCCATACTAATCTTCTTTCAAGAGTGACACAATGATGTCATCAAAGTTTCCTGGTATTTTTCCTGAAATTGCTCACAGCAGCATGCTCACCACTTTGACCCAGCTGAACCTAGGCTGCACTGTTTTAGGCAGGCAGGTGGGGAATGCTAAACTCATTTTCTACCTGTGAATTTTAGACTAAAAATTCAAATTATTCCATGTTTCTCTCAATATTAAAGACTTACTTTTTTCCTTGTTCTTCATTTGGAAAGCAAGTATGGCGCATTACTACCCCAGCATAGTTCAAATTCTCGCTGAAAGATTATCTCAAATCCTAACAGGTCATATCTTTAAGCACCTGGGAGAAAAACTGTCTACACATAGGTGAGCAGCAAATGGTAGATATTGTGCTGGGCAGAAGTAGTCCCCACAGAAATCCTATTGCTCCCCCAAAAGTTTCATAGGACTGTCTTTGTGTCCCTACACAGCAACCCTAAGCCCCTTCCTTCTCTTGAAATCAGTGATGCTGCAGTTTGCCTTCTTTTGGCATGTGACGAATGCAGACATTGCACAATGACTGTGATACAGCTTTTACACAAGAAAAATACCTCATCAACCTTGACAATTTGGGGAATTTTCAGCAAACCACACCAAAATTCCCTCACACCCCAAAGAATAGTAAATTTCTGGTTTAAGTGTGAAAATACCAAGCAGGCTGACAAATTCCAACTAATATTTTGATTACCTGTCATAAGTTGTCTTTCATTCTGATATTAGAGAAAAGTTTCACAGTGATTTGGAGCAGTGTCACAGTATCCTTGTCTCTGCGGCAAAACTGCACACAGTTCTGCTCGAAAGAATTATCAAAAAATCAATAATGTAGCATGGAACATTTTTTCCCGGAAAGCAAAAATATTTTAGAATGCTTTCTGGTTTGTCATAATGGATGAATTAGATGTGGTGCTTCCCTTTTCTTCTAATCTCTACCCTTTAAAATATTTATCTGAACAATACTCATCAAGATGTGTGCGTCTTAGGTTGCTTACCACTGCTGAAACATCAATAATTGAAATAACTCTGAAAAAACCCTGTGTATATCCACAGGAATAGAAAGCACATAAATAATAATAAACAAACTGCCAAGTCATTGACTTCGGAAGCATTTGTTGGTGTAAGGTACTTTTAACTTTATATGGAAATCAGATATAACACATTTCTGTTTACCTATCTATTATATATCTCTTTGAGGTGACTGTAACTGTCTTTTATTGATCTTTACCACATCTAATCACTGGCACAATTCCCCAGCTCTGAGCTGGTGTGAAGGCTGTGGAAGATGTTTGTTCACAAAGAGCAATCAGTCCATGACAGAGTCTTCCCACTGAGCTGAAAACCTTGTATCCTGATTAATGATCCCACTCACTGCTGAAGAACATAAGCCATGATCTCATAATTGGGTTCTAAATTAAATAACCCCACAATGAAGAGCACTCCTGCCATTTTTCATGAAAACAGGCTTAATCAAGTGGGTATGGATTTGCAGGGTTGGTCTTTGTCTTGGTATAAGCCACTCTGAAGGGGGACCGTGGGAAGACTGACAAAAACGAGACCTTCCAATTTCAACTCAGGTACGATCCAGCCGTGGGAGCTGGATCTTGAACCCACACTCTATCTGGCTGGGGGAGCCTGAAAATCTCAGAGGGAAACCCTGGGATCCCACCCCCACAGTTTAGTGACATCTAAGTAATCTGAAGAGGGGAGTGAGGTGTACCCCAAGCCTCTCTATCTTACACACCTTCTTCACTCAAACCTGCCCTGTCTCCACATCAGGTGCTTCACTGTATAATGAAGAGAGCTGGAAAACCGATGCATGCAGCAGCAGAGGAGGAAATCTAAAGAAGGGAATCCAGCAATTTATGATTCATATTTCCACTGTATAAAGTATGAGACAAAGCTTAAGGAATGTGGAATCCGTTTTCTGCTTCAGCCAGAAAAAAAATGCAAACCAACAGTGACATAGAGCAGAACAAACTTATTTAATTGATATGAAACTCATAAAATATAGTAGCTCTTCAAGGCTTCTGACCTGACTGATTGCCCTATCTTTAATATTTTGGCTGAATCATTTAATAAAAAATGGATGTTATTCATTAACTGAGGGGCACAGTTGAGTCAAGTCTGCTATTCATCATGATTTTTATCATACTGCTCTATTATGACTAGCACAAAATTTCTCTTCCAGAATTATTGCTGAGATAAGTTTTAACAGTGTTGGCAGTGGGAAGATATTCAGGCAAACAAACTTCCTAACTCAGTAAAAAACAAGGTTAGTTTTGACAGATTTATATTCAAAACATTAACCGAATCCCTTAGACGATTACTGCAATATTACTCTGAGATATTTTATTGATACTAGTACATCATTTACCTGTTACTATTGCCTGTTGCCTTATTTTTCCTCCTTGTCTTATTTTTCTAGAATTACAAATACTGTCTTTTGTTCCAATTGCTGTTGTTTATTTAATTCTCTGTTTATTTCCACACCAGAGCTCAGTCAATTAAATTTTGTATCTGACTTTGCGAGATTGCTACCCAACCCCATGTTTTTAATCCCCTCAAGATTTTTGATGCTTAGTTCTGATTTTATTCATTGCAGTACTGAAATCTGTTTCAAAAAAACAGATCTTTGTTGCGTATTGCAAAGTGCTTATTTATCCCATTCACTGTCAAATGCATCATAGGTTACAGTCTCCTTCAGAGTTGAAATTTGCTCTAAAATTTGCCCCCTTTTAATTATAACAGTTGGGTTATATCAGATAATGACTACTGAGAGCAAGAGTAAAATAGGAGAAAAATGTCTGAAACTGTTTAGTAAATCAAACAGCCCGGAAGCCACCATGACATATGATTCCTGATTAGAAACCAAACCCACCACTTTGAAGGCAGCAAACACACCCAGCAGCAGCACAGTCATCACAGGCACTCTGGCAAAAGGGAAATCGCAGAAGAAAAAGTCCAGTGAATCACTTATAGGCAGCAACACCCTCATGTCTTTGTGAGTTCTTCACATTCCTTATATTTTTCATACCCATGGATGGTTTGTAATATAAGTGCTGTTTACAGTCAAAATTCAGAGCAGTGCCATATGTCCTGCACTCACTATTTGCCCTGTATACATCTCTAAAAGCACCACATGTCAACTTTCCACTGGAAAAGTTGCTTCAAAACAGTATCTCAAGAGATTAAGACAGAGAATAGAGCAACCCCAAAAGTTGAATATTAAATGATCCTTTGTTTCCACAGGAAAAGATTTCAGGAACAAGTGCCCTTTGAAAGAATATAATGTATGTAAAAGAAAAGCAGATGGTTTTGATGGTATTTGATGGTTAAAGACTTACAGTAAATTCCTATTTTTGCAGCTTGATTAGAAAGAAGGCTTTGGGTTTCCTGAAGAAATACAAGGAATAGCAGTCATACTCTGTGGAAGTCACCTGTGTAATTATTTCTGGCATCTATTACATTTTCCATTATAACTTTCATATTCTCTCAAACCATTTTCTCTGCTAAGGGCATCTTTCCTTTTCTAACTGGCTGCAATTTCACAGCAGGATGCATTTAGCAGATGAGACTAATTTTATACTCTCTAAATTGTCATATTTATTTGGAGCATCATGAAGTGACCACTAGATACCTGGAACCTCAATCTCAATTACAATGTGTCCAATCTGTCCTACATGGATTTAAAAATCGATTCCAGTAAAGCTGGCAGCTAAATGACAACCCCAATTAACTGATATGTTTCAAATTGTATAAGATACATGAAGGAAATAGGTCCAAATTTGAGGCACACATTGGAGGACACTAATCATTTCATTATGAATAGAAATTATTGTAATAAAATATATCATGGGTTTTGTGATCAAAGCCACAGTGTATATCATAGCACAAATTAGTTCCCTAGTTCACTGTCACTCACAGGAAGCAGATTTTTTAAATAACTGTTGAAATCATTGGAGAACCATGAGTCATTTACATCACTGTTTGAATGCATAGTGTTTAGACTGTTTAATACTTCTAGAGGATTTCGGTTTTGTTGATTTGGGGTCCTATGTCCTTTGCCTCTTGCAGAAAGTACAGTTCTGGTACTTCAGCAAGATTTCCCCCACCTTTCCATGCGTTCATACTTGCATGTTATCTCACTATCAATGTCCTGGTGAAATCAAGTTAATTCAGTGGGAGAACTTTATCATGAAAGGTTGAAACATTTCTTGTAATGAAAAGAGGTTGCCTTGCAAACACTCTGGAGTCTTATGTTCATCTAATTGCCACTGAATGTGAAGAAGTGATACATGAGGCAGAACCAATGGAAAACAGTCTCTATAAAACCAAAGGCCATGACATAAAAAAATGCTTTTCACTTCTTTATGCCACTGACAATGTCCAAACTTGGTGTATTCCTCCTTCCTTGTACAACCTGTACAAAGACAGAGGAAACAAACTTGAGTTATCAGGACAAGTCTGATGGAGGTTAATCACTGAATCATAGAATTATAGAACAGTCTGGGTCAAAAGAGACCTTTAATACAATCTTGTTCCAACCATCTCTGCCATGACCAGGGACATCCTCCACTAGACTACGTTGCTCAAAGCCCCATCTAACCTGGCCTTGAATATTTCCAGGGATGGGACATTCACAACTTCTCTGAGCAACCTGTTCTTGCACCTCACCACCCTCACAGTAAAGGATTTTTTTTTTTATATCCTATCTAAACCTACTCTCTGTCAGTTTAGAGCCCTTGTCCTGTCACTACATGCCCTTCTAAATTGTCCCTCTCCACCTTTCTTAGGCTCCCTTTAGATATCAGAAAATGCTATAAGGTCTCCCCAGAGCCTTCTCTTAACCAGTCTGAATAACTCCCAAGCTCTCTCAGCCTGTGTTTATAGTAGGGGTATGCCAGACCTCTGATCAGCTTTGTGGACCTCCTTTTTTCTCACTCCAACAGGTCCACATCCTTCTCAGGTTGTGCACCCCAGGGCTGGATGCAGTGTTTCAGGTGGGGTCTCTACCTGAAGAGTATCTACAAGAGCAGAGCAGAAGGGCTCTAGAGAGAATCCCCTCCCTGGCCCTGCTGCCCACACTGCTTTGGATGCAGCCCAGGATACAATTGGTGCCCACTGACAGGTCATGTCCAGCTGCTCATCCACCAACACACCCAAGTCCTTGTCCTCACGGCTGCTCTCAGTCATTCACAATCATGTTCACTGCACATATTTTGAGACAAATCACGCTTCCCACTCTAGACAGCAAAAATTTTTTTGAGAGACTACAAAACAGAGCTAAAAGAATTTGATCATTCTATTTTACCCTATTTTTCAAGTGAATAGGCATCAATGGTTTTTAGTGGGCTTATGGACATACTGTGTGAGTTCATGTGTGCATTTATGGAAGTATGACTGTCACAGCTTCTCTAAAGTAAAAATCAGCCAATAATGGAAGCAGTCAATAGGCACTTCAGGCATAAAATCTTGCATTATTGTGTTACTGTTGCTATTATGTATCATTTACCAATACCTCCATTGAAAGGCTTTGTCCCATTTTAGGAAGGGAGAGAAGAATAAAATCAATCACAACAATGACCAAGAGGAACGAAATTAAAGATGGAAATAAGGAATCATTACCGGCACTTCTGGAACTTCTTGAAGAAAAACAAGGAGACTGTACTGATTGTTGTGGAAGAGGAGAGCAAACACCCAGGTCCTTGAACCAATATATTTGAGGGACATCTGCATCCTTTAGCAACTGGGTCAATGCAAACATATAGCACTGATTAGATTAATAATCTTGGAAAGGGTGTTATATACTTGGGGTATATATACCTAAAAATGCCTGGGAGAAAACCGCTACCAACCTCACAATTTGGAATTATTCTGTGACATTAAGATTCAAGCATTGCAGATTATTAATGTTATTGTGACCTGGACTTTAATATTATGTTTTTCTGTCTTTATATATCTGGGTAAAATTGTTGGATAAGGAGCAATAATGAATTGCTTAGATGTATATTTAGTTGCTCATCTTCTCAACAAATTCATACAAAACACATTGTTTAACCTATCAAATCACATCAGACAGCACCACAGGTGCCTCATCACAGGTAAGAAATTTGACAGCCACTTAGCTGTTTCCAAATCATGACGTGAGTTCCTTACGTTTCCTAGATTAGTCAGGATATGAGTTATAATAACAAAGCGGCACAGTATATTATACTTTTGAATTTAATTTAATTTGGGCTTTTTTCTCGTACAATGGATGTGATTATTTTTACCATTCTCTCAGTGAAGTTTCTCATTGATCTCCAAGGAGTTTTAATTACTTATGCGGTGCCGTAGCTTGCACTGTGCTCATCTCTATCTACAGAAGGAATACCACACACTTGCCATGAGACAATTCCCTGCAGTCGTGATTATATGAAGCAGAACCAAAGAACATGCCAGCCAGGCCTGCCAAGAAAAATTAATTCAAATTACTTCTCTAGAAATTTAGTGCCACAGATAACTCCTCCCATCCATCTTTCTGTATTTTGCCCTCTCTGTGCATGCTTCTTTCCATCAGTAAAGAACTGGCAGATTTTGGTGGCTTACCTCGGTGACAAGCCCTCACTGAGATGGTACTGAGCTTTCACTGTTAGTTGTGCAGAGCTGTGGTTTAGTGCCACTGGTCAGCACTTAGTTAAGAGGGAGGCAAGTCATAATGTGCTGATTCAGCAATCTGTCATCACAGCAGTTTTAGAGTAAAGCTGCCTGGAAATTGCTATAGAAAATGCCAACTCATTAAACCAGAAGACCTCATTCAAAGCATCTCAGGCACAGCAAATCAAAAAAAAAAAAAAAAAAAGAAGCATTTTTCTGTCCCTCATTTTACCTGTGTGACTTGTCTGGAAGTATCAATTATTACCTTGGAAGGAGTGTTTTCCAGATAAGAATAGGGAGCAGTCAGTTCTTCAATTATTAAACTTTTATCACACTGCAAAGCAAGAATGAAGTAAGAGGCAAGACAACAAATCAGATATCATGCACCTGAAGAAAAGGCCATTTCCAAAGCATCAGTAAAAATGTTGCACTGTATCTGCCAGAGAATACTTAGAAAAAATATAGAACTCATAAGAGAATTTTGTGATGCTTTAGGAATTGTGAGCAGATTAAGCAGCAGAACTTCCTTGGTTTATAGGTATACATCCCATTAAATAGAAGTTCAACTACATACTAAAATTGAAAGCCATAAATCCATACAATAAAATTTAATAGTCAGCAATACCAAACTTTGGCATTGTTCTCCAAGAACTACCAAAAGAGATTAAAGGCACATCAGACACTTTTTCTTTTGTAAGTTATTTTCTAAGAGGTCTTTCTGATGGTTCTAGCCGCACTTCAAAAGCATAACACATCACTAAGACTCGTGTTTCACATATGTCTGCTAACACTGAGAGTTTGCTCTCTTGCACATGAACAGTTTAATCTAATGGGTCAGCAACATGAATTCAGCCTTACATACACCTGGAGTACTCCCACCTTTGCCTGAGTTGGTTTGTTAGGGAGAGGCCAAGCAGTGTATTCTTTAATTCATCCAGTTTTCACTTGCCATCAGGAAGCAACTAACTGGCCACTGCATGTCTTTCATGTGACAACAGTGATTCCTTCATGTTATTATTAAGTGTCTCAGGGAAAACTGAGCCTTGCATTGCTCTTAAATGTACCAAAACCCAGAAGAATTTCAGCTGTCCCACCGGGGGGGGGTGGGGGGCCAGGAAGGCTCAAAAAGACTAAAGAGGCACTTGAAAAACAAGCAGGTTATCCAACAACTAGGATTTAGGGAAAACAGTCATACAAGCTGCTGCATGTAAAAGATAAGGAAAAAAACGCACACCTGACGGATTTCTGAAGGAATAAACAGGGAAGGTCCAGTTGTCAGGAATATAAGTATCAGAAACATTGGGTAAAGCACTTCCAACTCAGAAGACAGTGGAAAGTGCAAGTTCTGAGGGATATAAGACGTATAAGAAAATGATAAGGGACTTCTAGAAATTTAAAGGAGTGAACTTTAGAAGATCAGAACTATTTCTGATCTATTTGCATCTATAAACATGAAAGAGATTACAGAAAAGATTATTTCACGACCTTACAGAACATCTAGTTCTAACTATGAAATTCACAAAATCCTCCAACCACAGACATAAACATATAGAGGAAAATATTACAATAGCATTTTTACTTATTTGCGAATAAGTTACTTCAGTGAAATATTTTAAAATACTTTTCATAGAAATAATTCATATTTTCCACCACAAGTCCTTTGTTGCCATTTTTACCAGCTCCATCTATAAGCTTCATAACAATTTTTTGGTCTCTAAAACCTTGCCTTTTCTGCCTCCTGTACAGTGGACTACCAGTAAAATAGGAAAAAATGAATACTCTTGAAAACTCTACATACAGCAAGTAAATAAAATGAAAATACAATGTAATTTTGAGACCAGCCATAGAGACTAAAATATACATTTCACATATATACACACAGTATTAGCAAGGCAATATCAGGAACAAAATGATGCTGAAATGCTCCTTTCTGCACAGATCTTACCAGTTACACATTGTCCAATTTCTCCTCTATTATTTTTCTTTTTATTTTTGTATGATTTGCCAGGCAAAGGCCTCAGACAGCACCCCAATTCTACCAGTCAAGAGAGCTCAAAGAACTTCAGTGCATGTGGTAAAAATCCATCAGTGCCAATGGAGATACTGAACCAGCTGACACCTCACGATAGGTGGGCCTGGGAGACCAAAATTTTTGTCCTGACCTGTGAAACGACTGGAGGGAGGAATCACAACCCTTACTTACTTAGCTCTGTACGTGGGTGCAAGGGGCTCGTCTGTAAACACTGCACCCCCAGGGCAGGACTTGTGCTCCAGCTGGAAGCATTGATCACACAATCAATGTTAGCGAGACTCGTGACCTCGATAAACTTCTAGCACATTGTTCAGCTATGCCCAACCATAACAGTTAGAAGTGGGACTCTTTCATTGGGTTTTGGGTTTGTTTTTTCGTATGTGCCCAAGAAACATTCCAAATGCATCAGATATTCACACGAACCCAGCACGCTGCCCTGCCATGAAAGATTTCCTGGCTCAGGGAAGGAAATCTCATATTCACTGAGCTGATACAACAGACTGTCTCATTAAAGACACAGCCACCTCACCAACTACAATGAAACTGTGCATCCTCATGTTGACAGTGATGGAAAATAATGATAACCACTGCCATTTCTATTCTGTTACTGGTTGTTGAGGGATGAGGAGGGTAAAAATACCTAGCTGCAAACATAGATAATTATGAAATCCCTACAAAGTTTTACTGACTTTGACAACCATGCCAGGAAGCTAAAAGGCATATTTCCAAAAAAAGTAAATAAATAAAAAGTATTTTTTACAACTGTACATAGTAAAGAGAAGAAAGTGATATTCTTCAAGTCTCCCAACAGACTTTATAAACCAAATTCTTTCTTAACACACAGAAAAATGTTTCATCCACCCTGTTCAATAGTTATGGAGTTTTGAAAGCATAATACCCAATTTTCCTTTAAAATAATTTTTAGCAGTCAAGAGGGTAAAACACCAGGGTGAATTGTCTTCAGAGGTGAAAGAATTCCCATCACCAAATATTTTTAAAAACTGTTGAACAAATAATACATGTCAGGAATAGTTTAAATCTGTTTCATCCTGTCTTTGGGGAAGGGAAGAAGCAAGTGATTTCTTCACATCCTTTTCAGCACTACAGATTTATAATAGGCATGAAAATATAGATATGCAGCACCCAGATGCACAATTGCTCCTATAAGAGTGAATGAATAGAAAAGCAAGTCAAGTCATGTTTCACTGCCCATAACTGCCAGATTTTGAATCTTTTTTTAAAAATGAAAATGTAAAAATATGCATTATCTCTGGCAGTACAAGAGTATACTTCCTTCCTCCCCTGCCACATGTGTCACAGTGGAAGAGTTTACAAAAGTGATCTCATATCTTAAAAACTATCAACTATGAGAATGATCTGAGTTCATCAGTTCCTGAAGCATTTATGAAAACACCTTTTTCTGTGTTAATTATTTCAATGCTTCTCAAAGCGCTGCCCATATTTAATAAAGTTCAAGATAAAATATATTAACCTGTGAAATCATGTCCAATGATGTTCTAGTACAGCAAGAACATACCACAGGAGCACATAAACACCAAACTTTTGCTGTCCTGACTCAGGTCAGAAAAATAAAAGGAAAACAAAACAAACAAAAAACCAAACAAACAAAACACCAGCTTTTTGACTGCAACATTGAACTTGTTTTACTCTAAAGTGGGAAGAATAATTTTGATACTTCCCTAATCTAACAGACTAGCAAATGCCAGGGCATAGTCACTGGAGGTCAAAACCAGTATCATACTGAATTTTAGAAAATGCAGAAATAAAATATAGACTTCTTTTAGTAATGGTAACACATTTTAGGATCTACTTCCCCAGGGACATGCTGGGTTTTCCATCACAAAGTCTCTGAATCAAGGCTGGATATCACTCCAAACTGTAAACAATGGATCAGCTGGAATTAGTGGCACAATTCAAGTAAAATGGGACTGCCACATTGATATACAAGAGGTCAAACTAGCCACTCATAAAGGTGTGTCTGGTTTTTATATTAATGAACTAGCAATCACAGAAAGCTCTACAAAGCTGACAAAGGATTCAATTTCCAATTCCTCAGTATCAGAACAAAGGAAGCAGAAGGTGATGAACAATGTTGGTAAATGAGATCTTTAGATAAAAATAGCTTAAAGGGAATATCTCTGCCTTGAAAAGAGTTATGATAGTGCAGTTTCTTCCTTCTGAGTGCCTACTTCCAAATGTTACCTTCTGAAATGTCATTATCATTCCTTAAAAATTGTGAGGCTATGTTGCTCTCCAGAGTATTTCTAATATTTCAGCTGAAATTAACACAGGTTCTAATATGGAAGGATGAGAATTATCTGTGCTGGCTTCAAGAAATACAAATGGCAAAGCATTCCTCACAAAGAAAGATAATCATACTCATAAATGAAAACTATGGAAATTAATTGTTTGAAAACTGAATGTCTGCTTTGACAATGTGCTATAAAATTTGATGCTTCCCTTGTACCTAGAAATTCTGATTATTTCTCTTTTAAAGACTGTCAGACAGATGTGTATAAAAGGCTATGTGAGACTACTACAAAAAGAAATGTGAGGTATTTTGTAAATTGTAGATGCCACAACAAAATAAATAATTCCATATATTTCTTCACAGCTTACTATTGTTTACCAAGTAAGACCCTTTGCTTCTTCTTTTTTTTTTCTTTTTTTAATGCAGGGTCAAAGACTATGTACATGGTTCCAGAAGAGGCTGCAGTACTCTGTGCTAACCAGCAACAACATAGGGCCTAAATTTAAGTTACACCACTGATTACTGTTAAATATGAGGGTTGAGTAAACCTGCAGGCTTATGCTGAATGCTATAAATACCTACCTTAGCTTCAAGTGGAGATGCTGGGAATTGTATCTCTTTTGCCCAAATTTTATGCAAATTATAGATTAAGTGAAAAAAAAATGCAATGAATATAGCTGCTTTTGAACACTGACAGTAAGGGCAGTGTCAATTGAATCAGGTACAGCTTTTAAGTTTTACTATTGCATCGTTTCCCTTTCTCACTAACCATTCTTGGGCATGAAAAAACACATATTTATGTAACTGACATTGCGTGGTTTTTACTTAATTGGGGAAGGACATTGTCTGGATCATAAGTAATGACTTTCGGCTTTTTATTCTATTCTTTACTTTTTTGGAAAATCTATTCTTCATCATACTATAACTGCTTCTTTTGGACACATCATCTAAGATGGTACCTGCTGAAACTGAATCTATCAAGCTCTTAACCTTGCCTTATAAATATAAAAATTGGTCAGAAAGCATCTACTCTCTGCGTCTCAGTGACTTTAAAAAGTCATTCACACAGAAAATTGGCAATCTGACAGCTCAGGAAGACTGGTTTCAGTTCCCTAAAGGAAATAAATTGGTGTCTTGGTTACCTCTATTAGATAGTGAAAGATCATCCCTGAGAAAAGGCTGAATAAAAAGGAAAAAAACATTGACACAGATCAGGACATTTAGAGTTGATAAGAATATCAACTGCTGCTACTCGAAGCACATATGCCCTAGATGGGAGGGTCAGCACAGCTGAAACCAGAGTTATAGGGAGTGCAGATATGACACAGAATCTGCAAACCAGAACCAGGGCACTAAAAGGGAAGAGTGGGAGAGATCTCTAAAATCAGTAATGTGTTTGTCAGAAAAAAGAATCACCATGAAGCAAATAACAGTAAGAGAATAAAAGGAGTTCCTGACTTCCAAAAACTAATTTGTTTATTCAGTCCTGATTCACAGTCTAAGTCAGACACTGACTTACTCTTGATTTAAACAGGCTTTGGTTTAATATTCTCTTTGAAGAACAGCACTATATAAGCCTTGTTCCTATGGAAATTATAACAGAACATAATGATAAAATCATATCACCATCATGAGGAATATCACCTGAGTTAAAGGTAAAAAGTATTTTCTACTGCTAATCCCCTCAAATCCAATTATTTTAGCATTTATCAGAACCCACTCCAGCAGAAATGGAAGAAATTGCAGAACATATAAGAACAGAAAATATGGAACTTGCCTTCTCTTCCCAGAGTCAAACCTTTGTCACCTGTAAAAGAAAGTTCTTTGACCTGGGAAACTTTGCCTGAGAACATCTATTCCTGACACATGAAAACAAAAAGGAAATTATTACAGAAAAGCACAGGGAAACCCAATAGCAGACCAATAAAAGCCAAATAAAACATGAGACAAACAAACCACCATTCCTGAAGAGACAGAAAAATCAGTTCTATTAGAAAGCAATAATAATGAAAACACAAGATAATGTGGAGAGACAGATTTTAAAACAATGCCTGTGGTTTACATAACATCTCAGATATGAAATTTGAAACAAATATGTTACCAGAACAAAACTCTAATCTAGCAAATGAAGGTAGAATAAATGAGTCTTTTAGACCTAGACTTCTGGAAAAAAATATTTGCAACATTTGTACATTCACTAACTTCTACCATTAATAACTCTGTTATTGAAAGCATTTTCACAATTTGACCAAAATAGCAGTGCTTGTGACATGTAAATACTATATCATAGAGGCTTATTTATTTAACATCCAAGTTCTGGAGTACCGCTTAATGTTTTATAATTCATCAAAGATGGAGTTTAGGATAAGTCATCTTAAGCTCATGGTCAGCAGAAAGTTCATCACCTCTGTGTCTCATCTGAACCACTAGTCAGAGAGAAGTACCAGTACAAAACTACTTTCTCTCTGTATGAAAAATTCTCCACCATTCAACAGTTTGTGAGGCACTAAAAGGCTCAATGGGGGAAGGTATTTTTTCCTGATACACACTGGATCACCAAGCAGGGAACAGTCCCTCCTCAGTTAGGTGCTTGTAGCTGAGTCATATGCAGAAGAGTATGTCTTATTTACCACAAAAACATTTCAATCTGAAAAAAGTAAGGAAATCCACAGACTGGTCAGATATTTAAGGAAACTATTACCAAGCTAATGTAAGCAAACTAGTATCAAGGGCTATATTAAAAACAGGAATACCGAATTTAGTTACAGGTGTTAGAAAAAAATAAAGCACCAAAAAACCCCTAGCAGCCTAGCAACGCTCAGGAGCTGAATGTGGAAAATTCAATTCAGGTAAAAAATGCCCAACTGGAGACCAAAGTTCACAGCGATGCAAGGATCCATAAAGTCGAGTCATATCCTGCAGGGCTGTCTAAAGCCACAGTGTTATCAGAGACAGGTTACGGGGCAAATCAGAACAGTATCAAGAGCTGTCCCCAGTGACCTAAAGCAGATTCTTACTTCATGAGATATTTTATTAGAAACATAGCTTTATCAATAGCTGTTCTTCCCAGAGGCAAGCCCAACCTTTGTTGGGTGAAGGTAAATTCATAAACCCTCTCCCTCCGTGTTAATTCCTGTTAAAGTGGAGCTTAAGGTCTCACAATATAAGAAGAATTACTGCATCATATTAAACCTCAAAAATACAGGAAATGAAGGACTATTGAGACAAATGTCTTCTGTTCCTGAGTTTCACTTCAGGTGAATTCACTAGCTGACAAACAGAAATATTTACACAATTTTGTTTTAGAGTAGTACCTCTGATGTTCAGTGTGAGAACACACCACAAAAAGAATTTATCAGTAAACAGCAGGATATACAGAAGTCATAAATGACAACCTGTCCTTGGAGATAGACAAAAGGAAATGAACTCTAAGGTTTTATGTAAGGACTATTCAGAGAACAGTATCTGATAAACCTCGAGAAGGCAAAATACGTGAAGGAACTACTTTAGGATCCTTTTCATCATGTACAGTACCAAAAAGAAAGGATAAATGGGGAAAGAAAAAGTCTGTCTCACATTATTTTCCTACAAATTACTCTTCACATTTAGTTTTACAAAAGGAAAGCTAAGCTCTTGCATTTAAGCACAGCACCAACACTTAACATTCAAAATAAAATCACAGTGAAAGACCTCCATTCCTAAAAAATGAACAATCCAATAGCAAGTATTGAGAACCTGAGAAAGAACCCAATAAATGGAGCACAGGAGTACCAAAACAATTCTCAAAAATGGTCTCCAGTAACAGCAGAAAAATCGTTTCAAAAGTGTTATGCCTCTCCCATCTCACCCTCATGCTGCTATCCCTCAGTATGTGACAGAAATGTCAGAAGCAGAGCAACAAGGGATTCATTTCTTTGTTGTTTTTTAAGCTGTTTACAGACTCTGCCAAATTAGAGTCAGTCAAGGAAAAATTAACATTCTGCTGTACAGGTGGAGTTGTGCCAGGGATGAAATACCTGCGCAGCAAGAACAAGTTCAAGAATTAAAATGCACCACCCTTCTGCTGCCAGCCTTCCCAAACACCATCACAAACATCTCTGTTCCTGATTTGTGTGGGCAGCTGCCTACCTGCGGGAGGTGTAAGGACTTAAAAGTCACAGTTGCCTGTCTCAAACACTGTTAAGGCCACAGAAGGACTTTGTTGTGAGATAAGCACAGAAAAATGAGCAACAGGATGGTATTAACTCCAAGCCTGGCAGAAGCCAGATCTGGCTAGCACATCCTGAGTAATGCATCCAGACAAAAATTCCCACTGCAGCAAACTGCGTACAGAAGCGACTGCCCATACACGTATCACCAGTCAAACAAAGATCACCCCAAGTTATGGGACAGATGGCACTTGTGACCAGAAAAAACCACTGAAGCCCCACCCCTGAATATGCCTCTGTGGATACCTGGAATTTGGACTGTAAATTAAGCCACCATGACAGGAACCTGAGATAAGATAAAGAGTGTTATGTCAGGGCTAGGGGGAGGTTAACAAAGCTGGGGGAGAAGAATGTGCCACTGATAATGGACATAAAGAAAGCAGCAACAAGAAAAGCCAACTCAGTCAGAGTGCTGAAATCAGCTCAGACTGAGTAAAAGGCAGTTCTGGCAGGGGGAGATCACAACCACCAATTCACAACCCACTTACTTGGGAGAAGAGAAAGACCAGGCCTGGGCTGTAATTAACCTTGGAGGCAAGGGAGTCATTTAGCCAATGATATAAGAGTGTAGCCAATGAGCATTAATTCCTTTGTTTGCTAAAATACATAAACAATTAAAAGTTTTGAACGATCTGGGGTCCTCCACCACCAAGAAACCCAAGGTAAAAAAGGAGCAGTGGGACACTCCCGGATCCACAGGTGGTGTCTACCTTCCGCTTTCTCTCTCCTTCTCTTTTTCTCTCTCTACCTCCCCTCTCTTTTCTACTTCTTTCTACCTCTGTACCTCACATTTTATTGCTAGACAAAATCTGTACTATTGACTTTGGCATATGGTCTCATTTGCACCTTAAATCAGGCAGAGGCATCTCTCAATAATCAGTTCTTAACAGCAGGAGCAGAGCAACACAGGGAGTGAAGAGAATGTATCTTGGGACAGAGCAGAATACAGAATGAAAGTAAGAACACAGGGAATTGGGTTTTTTTCTTTGCTTTCAGGTAACAAAGTAGTAAGAAGAAATCAACTTTAAAATTGGGAGTGTTACTGAATCACTTCTGTTAGTGATCTCGTCAGCCATGACTGGCTAAATATGTTATGTCTTGACAGAAATGGGAGCTGCTTAATAAAAGGAAGAAAAAAAAACCAAAACAGAGTACTGCAGAAATTAGTGCTGAGACCCCCTACCAAACTAAAACCTCAGCTTGATGCTAAAGAGATATTGCATTGCAAGAGGTACCATCTGCTGTGTTTGGATCTGAGAAGTTGGAGGGCTGGAGGCAAAACCTGCTCCAGTAAGAGCCTTTTTTCCTCAGCCCTGAAAGCTAACCCATTCTTGAGCTGAGAAGATCGGATTAGACCAACATCTCCACATCATATTCAACCACATGTGTTATGTGGGCTCTGAGAAGGAACATGTATACTTAGGTAGAACCAGCTTTTAAATCAGGTCACTGCTGATTTCAAAAATAGCAGCTACTGACTCATTATTTAACAGTTAGTGGGAGCTGATTAATCACTCCATGCGAAATACAAAGTATAACTTTCTTGCCTAAGTCATAACAGAAATGTCCAGAAGCTTTGGATTGCATCAGGATTCCATGCTGCTCTGCTCATATGTTTTGGGTGGCTTAGAAGAAAGCTGTGGATGCTGAGATCCATCCCAAGGATAGCCACCCTTCATAAAATTTCCAATCCAACCTCAAAAAATGAGGAAAAACGGCTGAGCTTTGATATGCTATAGGCAATTAATGGGCCAAAACCCCTGCTTCTCCATGTCACTGAATGCTGATTAACTTGACTTAGCTAGAGTAAAAATGAGCTGTGCTGATAAAAAGGAATCGTATAATGATACACCAAAGGGAGATGGAGAATTTGTGATGCTCAGATCCTCCTCCTCTTTCACTAAGATCAAATACGCTCATGTAAACAAAATCTATCCATAGGGTTCAACTATTTACTACTTGAATACCATCATTATATTTGGAAACTTAAAAAAAACAAAAACAAAACAAAAACCACAACATTTTCATATTGAAAAATATCAAAATTTATAGTTCCCAGTGCGGGGGAAAATTTTCCTCACACAGCTTGGAAGATGTCAGAGAAAATAAAATTTTCTCCTGAAATTTACCTTCTTTCTAACCTCCAGTCAAAACTTTTCCCCTTGTATAATAATTTTCTGCATTTAAAATTCAGCTACTTGCCAAGCAAATAGCATCTGTTTAAACAAAAGGAGGAGATTAGTGGCGTCTACTGCCTGTGATAGGAAAACAGCCAAGCTTTGATAAAACTACGTTTCAAGTTTGCCTTTACTGTTTTCAAAAACTGCAGCTGTTCCCTCCAACTTTTTTAAGCCTTAAGCTTTCTCGCATGACCTTGAAGACTTACAAAGCTGCAAAATTGTTCTAGACACTTGCAAACTTTCTAAAGTAATGCATCTCAAACTGTTCCCTTTGACTTCCTTTTTATGAACAGGCCCATTTAATGTATGTTAGTTAAGTTGAAAGGTGCTCATTTGAGACATTAACGCTTTCTTCTAAAGGGAGTATCATATACTTGCATGAAGACAGGTAGATGTTATGGGGGCTAACTAACTAACCCATCCAGAAATTCTTATCATTACAATGAAATCAAAGAGAGAAATCTATAGCCAACTCCTAAATGCATCAAAACATCATCCCTTTAATATCCAGAGTTATTGTCCTATAATAAAAATGTGACATTTAAAAGGTTTCATAGAAGTAAGTTTCACTTGTTTTAGAATCTCTTCTATGAGTTTTTTTTATAATAAGACAAAATAATAGATCACTGTCAGTTACCTGAATTTAAAACCAATTATACTTTTACCTCAGTTTCTTTTTAATGAGTGCAAGCAGTTCTTTATTTTTTTAACCTGAATGAAGAATGATGAAGCAAAAAAGTTTCCAGAATGAGGTAGAAAAAGCGGTTATTCTTACTGAGGTCAAAACAGCCCTAAGAACAAAACTTTGAATTCTAGTACTCAAAAAGACCCTGGGAATATTCAAATACTGTGAGTTAATTTTTCTTATTTAACAATGCAATGAAGTCTTGAATTTCCCTTCCCTTATTCTTAGTACTCATTATATTAATTAAAATTTCCTACTCAATAAACTTTATTGATCACATAAGTGCCTAAACTTGCAGACAGGCAATGAATAAGATTACGGTATGCACCAACACAAATTTAAAAGCACCATCAGTCATTTAGATCACGAGATGGCCAGATTTTATAGGATGGTTAATTCTTTAGTCTCTTTGCCAATATGCTTTTTACCAGGCGTATTCAGAAGTAGGGAAGCATACATTCCGAGGAAGATTTGTCTAAAGCATAAAATGGTTATGCAAGGGTTTATAATTTCACTTAATGCTGAGCACCACCAGATGAACAAAAATTGTCTATGATCAACCATTCCTTAGCTCCTAAACTCCTATGCTAACAGAACTATTTATGTTTCAAGTTGAAGATGTGAACTATCAAGGCTGCTGATCAGAGGCAATTACCAACATCCAAGAATCATTAGGCAGACCAAAAAGCCCATGAGAGTTACTTCAGAATTGTGACATTTAAAAACTATGTTTTCAGTTCTTTTCTGCCTTCTGGGATTGGACTCCACAGCCACTACATCTTTTAGACTTTCATCTAGAACAAGAAGGATGAAAAGCTGATTTTAAAACATGAAAGTGCAAGTTCTTACAAGTTCACAGAAGGGGATTAACACTCTACACAGAGTACTGAATATGGTAGGGCCCATGACCAGCACAAGATATTGGCATGGCCAATGCAGTCAATAGAATTTTTAACTTCATGAAATGGTCCCAGAGAGCCTCACGCAGCTATTGGATTTCAAATGAAAAATTTGATGAAAATAATTACATAAAAAACGGATGGGCTATGACAAAAAGAGACACTTAGAACTTCTGAGTGTGGTTGCGGCTCAGAGAATCGTGCAAGACACTAATTAACAGATAACAGACTATAGTCTCCCTGACAGAGAAATGCAATCAATTAGGAATGAAATACATGACTTTCTATGAACAGCTGAAAGATCTAAAGGAGATAGAGATAAAGGGAAGGAACCAATCACGACTACACAAGATGAGTTAAAGCTTGCAGGTAAGAAGATAAAGGCAGCAAAACAGAATGAGTAATTGCTAGCTACGGGGGCTGAAGGATGTGACAAAGTTTTTATCAATTATTGAAAAGAAAACAAAACAGAGCAAAAGCTGGAAGACCAGCCCTGCACATACATAAGTGAGTGATCCTTGGCTCAAATTAATGAGATGTTGTATTATTACAGCATTAGTAACACATTTTTGCCCCAACACTGTAACCTTCTAACAGTGAAGGTCTCTTGGCCTCTAAAAACTCCCAAGGAAAAGAGACCTCTTTGCATCAGTCAATTTAAAAAAAAATGTGGAGGGAGAACTATGGAGAATACACGATAGCAAAAAAGAAACTTGAATTACCAAAGGACAGATATCTTATTTCTCCATCGCTAATTCTTATTCAGCGTGATTTCCGTTCACAGGCTTATCAGTGGATTGTTGCTCACTGACAACTTTCGTTGAAAGTACAAAAGATGCACTATCTGTAGGAAGAAAAGATTAGTGATCATTCTCAGCCAGATAAAACAATGCTGATTTACACCACCTAAATATATGTGTGCCATCAATTTAAATATCTTATAATTATCCATAACAATATCAAGTCAGATGTAGATCTTGTGTCTTTTTTGAAATGTTCAGGAAATTTTTTGTTTTTTTTAAATTCTTCCCTTACTGCTTACGCGGCCCATGTAAGAGGCACTCAAAATTGCAGTCTCTGCATTCGGGGAGTCATTATTATCTTGTCAGTGTTATTTCTGAATGGGGAATAAAAGCAGATGAAGATATTTGGGTAGGGGGAAAGGCTGTCAACCACCAGGCAAAGCAGAATGACAAGACCAGGAGTCTCTCTACCTAGTGATTACACCAAAGTTTCCACAACTAGAGACTTTTATCAACAGGACAAGAACTTAACAGGCAAGGGCAGCTGAGTGTTATCTCTAGCCTGAGATATTTGCAAGGTCTGAAATGCGAGGGACTTCATCTGCTGTCCTATTAAAATTTGCCTTGGTATCTAATTAAATTGCCCATGGTCTAGTTTAAAACACAATTCCTCCTCTGTTCTCAACAATTAATGAAAATAATAGGCAACAACTCTGAAATTTCTATGAATTCATAGACATCTCTCAAATTTCCACTCTCTAGCCTGAACACATTTGTTTCTCTAAGCCCTTTCCTCTATACCAGTTAAAATATCTAACCCTTCAGCCTCATTTTCCATATCTCTCTGTTTTAATCCCAGAATCACACAACGGGCAAGGTTGGCCAGGACCACAGTGAGTCATCTGGTCCAACCTCCCTGCTCAAGCAAGGCTATTCCAAAGCACATTGCACAGGATTGTGTCCAGATGGTTCTTGAGTATTTCTGGCTAAGGAGACTCCACAGCCTCTCCGAGAAATCTGTTCCAGTGCTCAGTCACCCACACAGTAAAGAAGTTCTTCCTCATGTTCAGGTGCAACTTCCTGTGCATCAGTTTGTGCCCATTGCCTCTTGTCCAATTGCTTGGCACCACCGAACAGAGCCTGGGAACATCCTCTGACACCTCCCTTCAGACACTCACAGACACTGATCAGGGCCCCTCTCAGTGTCTCTTCTCAAGGCTGAACAGGCCCAGCTCCCTCAGCCTTTCCTTTTTAAGAGAGATGCCTCTATCATTTTTGTTACCCTCCACTGGACCTGCTCCAGGAACTCCATGTCTCTCTAGTCCTGAGGAGCCCAGAACTGGACACAGCACTCCAGATGTGCCTCACCTGGGCTGAGTAGAGGGGCAGGATCACCTCCCCTGACCTGCTGGCAATGCTCTTCCTAATGCAGCTCAGGATTCCATTGGCCTTCTTGGCCACAAGGACACACTGCTGGCTCATGGACACCTTGTTGTCCTCCAGGACCCCCAGGTCCTTCTCTGCAGAGCTGCTTTCCAGCAGGGTCAGCCCCCAGCCTGTACTGGTGCAGTTGTTCCTCTCCCAGTGCAGAACCCTGCATTTGCCTTTGTGGAATTTCAGAAGGTTCCTTCCTGCCCATCTCTCCAGACTGTCAAGGTCCTTGTGAAGAGCTGCACAGCCTCTGGGGCATTGGCCACTCCTCCCAGCTTTGTGTCATCAGTGAACTCACTGAGGAGGCATCAGCTCCTCCATCCAAGTCCTTGATGAACAAGTTAAACAATACTGGGCTCAGTATGGAAGCTTGGAGGACACCACTGGTGATAGGCCTTCAACTACACCCTGTGCCACTGATTGCAGCTCTCTAGGATCTGCCATTCAGCCTGATCTCCAAACACCTCACTGTCCACTCATCAGTCAACGCATCCTGAGTTTGCCTATGAGGATATAGAGAAAGACAGTATCAAAAGCCTTGGTGACGTCAAGGTAGACAATATCTCCTGCTCTCCCCTCATCCATCTGGGTATTTTTTTGGTCATAGAAGGCAATCAGGTTTGTCAAGCATATTTTGTCAATGATTTCTTTTAAAAACAGGCTTCCAAAAATCAATATTTCTGTTGAAGGTTCAGTACATAAGACATTATGTCCTTGTCAAGTAAAGAACAAGCACTTCCCCTTTTTTTTTCAATATTCTGCCATAATCATATTAGTTTAATCTGAATCCCACATATCAGTCACCATCTCTGCTAATGATTCCTTCACTGGTGAAAGACTACTTCATATTCAGTTTTCTCCTTTGTATTCTTATATTTCTCTCCCCATTTGTCTGTTCATTTTTATGACAACCTACAACCACAGCTGCACTGCAGAAGAACAGAGCCTAAACTGACCGAGGAATGATCCTCTCACCCCAGGCTAGATTTGTTAAGTCTAATACCTGAAGTACAAATGTAAAAGGCTCTCTCACAGCAAGAGCTACATACCATGTGTGCACAGCACATTACCTTGGCTTCACTCAACCTCCTTGATCCCATGGGATAAAATAAGTGTCGACACAACCTTTAACATACCAATAAGCTGCTCCTGGCTTAAGTACCTGAGAGCAGTAGGAAACCACCACGTTGTTTTACAGAGAGGAGCAGAACATACCACAGGCCACTGCACTCAGCACAGGGATGTCCCCTTGGGAGCACAGCATCCCAGGGACACTCTCTGACCTGTGGTCCTCACCTCCTTTCTGTGCACACACACACAAGCCAAAGGCAAGTGAAAGATCCAGCAAAGGGAACTCCCCGTTAACACAAAATAAGTGCAGTCAGTGTGCACACGATATCTCTCACACCTTGCTAAAACACCTATGCATGCTAATAATGAGAATAATCCTGCTTAAGGCACCTAGGCATACAGGAAAAACTGCATCTCAGTCTTTCTCCAGCTTTGTAGTTGCAGCTCTCACTGGTTGTGCCTTATGTGGACACCACTGTATTTATGAACACCGGGAGGAGCAGCTGAGCAATACCAAATAGTTGCAATTGTTCCAGCCACAAGCACTCTGTAGGGAACCTGGGGATTAGAAAAATTTACTGAATAACTGCTGTAACTCAGCACCTGCTGACACACCAGAGTCCTTCTGGATATTATTATGCTGCCCAGATCATGGACCACTACAACTCATAGTAAACTCTAATTTCAAAGACTGATAAGAATGCAGGTATTTTCTATCTTTTATATTGAATTTACAGTATTAAGAATATGTGTTCCAAGAATAATTTCTGACTGAACTATACTACTACAAAAATTTCGGGAAACACACATAAAAAACAGACACGGTCTTTAAACAGAAATCAGCTGTGGCTTACATGTGTGTATATTCCTATGTGTAAATAAAATTGCTAAGTATTTGTTATACACACTTTCTTTCCTATTTCTGCTAATATTATTAGAGCATGTCTTATAATATTACTTGCATGTTATTTGTTCCTAACACTGATTTCCTGAATTCACATATCATATTAGATCAACTAGTGAAGAGTATGGCATCCTGATACATAACTACAAAGCTGAAGCTGTAGTTTGCAACTCAATGAAGGACAACTCATATTCACTGACAATTTAGAAAATAACTTCTCTCTTTTTTTTTTTAATGAAAGAAAAATATTTCATTACCCTGAAGATGGGAAGAAGAAATGGTTCCATCATTCTCACAATTATTTTGATATTTTAAAGACTTTCCCGTTGTTTTCAGAATTTCAGTCAGCTCCTATAGTCCAATAAAGATATCATATTCAAAGTCTTTTTATCATTTAAGCCTTACTTGAGTCCTCAAGGTAGTTTTTGGACTAAATGTAATCCCTTGTGCAGTCCCTATGAATTTTCCCCACCTAGTTATCACAATTAGATTCTAGGTAAGCTCACCTCCCAGGCTATCATCAGGTCCAAAATACTGTGTAGAACAGCTACCGTGCCCTTGTAACCAGAGTTTTGTAGGGTGCCTCTGGACTGTACAGTGTGCACTTTAGACTCACTCTCAAACCCCCAGTACGTTTGCTGTGTCACCAGCCCTGCTCTTAGCAAAATTTTCTTCCAGAGCAGGGTAAATGCTGTGGAATAATGGATTGCTGGGTTTGCAGCTGCAATCAAAGGAATAAAAAAGACCTAGCAACGAGCAAAATAGAGTTAGCTATGCAAATTTCAAAATTTTCATAGCTACACAGGTAATCAGGTCTCTCTAAAAGTTAAAAGCCCCGACCACGTTTCACCAACCTCAGACCCTAGAAAGATCCAGCACACCTCTTTTCAACCTCCCTAAGAATTATTTCAGGATGGGAAGCAGTAGAAGTAAGAAATGCAATCATTGCATATATTCAGGGACTTCACTGGGTTTTACATTAATCTTTGAATGTTGCATTCAGCACAAATCACACTTTTAGATAGATTTGCAGATTGAATAGGCATTTCAGAATTACATAGATGGTTTTCAAACTACAGGTTTTCGCACCTGAATTTCTCAGATCCTGCCAAATGTACTAATTTTAGTATAAGTTCAGATAAGATTTGGGGCATGTGTGGGTTAATGCATGGTATCAGAACAACTGCCAGTTATCTAATTGCAGCTTGAAAGGTATCACACAGAATGGATAGCATTGTCTTCCTATTTCCTCTGATAAACTTAGTTATCTCACTGAACTCCTCAAAAGTAAAAATGAAAGAGTATTTCTCTTTACTTTTTTGTGTAGCTCAAAGGTTTCCAAAGTGGAGCAATAAATATCATACTTGGGGATTCAAACCCATGTATCTGTACTTTAGAAATACTCAGGCTCTGCTTAGCTAGTTGGGTTTCAAGGCTAATGAGCTCTTCTAAACTGATATCATTTGCATTTGTGTGCTTGGAGAGGATTATTTGCTGATTCAGATTTTTTGAAACTCAAAAGGTCAAAGTTCAAAGAAAATCTTGGTGCTGCATCCAACATGCCAATAATCTTAAGGCTCAAGGTATTTGGTAATAATATGTTCCAGAAGAAAGTACAGATATCTTCCCTCTTTTTCCTTGCTGTAGATTTCAAGTTACTTTTCTGACATGACAATAAATCCACAGATAGAAAAAGCATTGAAAATACATCACTCCATGAAATGGAATTATTTTATTTTCCGTCACATGCAATACTTTGAAGGTGAACTCTATTTCATTTTCTGATGGTACTCTTTTCTTTCTATTTTTGAAAGCTTTGTGCATGAGAGAACAAAAGGAAACTATTTATGCTCTTCAGATGTAGTTAGAAAAAGGAAAATATAATGCAATAAATGCCAAATAGATCTAACTAAATAGGTATTGTTCTACAAGAAAAGAAGACATTTAATCTCCTGAAAGCAATATGACACTAACAAATTTTGTAAAGAAACCTAGTTAGTAAAGCCTAGTCTAAACGCACTATTTATCACATGTAATTCTGTATTATTCTTCTAGTCATGTATTGGTGTGAAGAACTTGTAAAGAAACAAAATACACAGATTATAGGTTTGACAAAGAACTCTAACAGATAAAAGATCATTCCTCTGCTATTTTCTGCAGCCAAGTTATTTGAGTAATAATCTTGGAAAGCTCTTAAAATAATTGTAGGCTGGCTGCCACAGCTGTCCTGTTGGGAAGCTGGTCCAGAATGACTTCTCTCCCAGAAAAAAAAAAAAAGCTTTTAACTAATTTCCATGTTTAATGTATTCACAGTTAGTTAATGACTTTCTTCTTTCTACACTTGCCTGGTTTTTTATTTCTTGTATTAAGTAATTATTTCACCATTTAAGTGGTTAATTACAACTTGTATTTTATGAATTATAAATGTTTATAATTCCATAAAAGATTAATTATAAATGGTTATAATTGCATAAAAGAGTGCATTTAAATTTTATGGGAAAGTGTGAGAGCTGTTAATGGTTCAAATATTGCTAAGATCACTGAAGGACTTTGCCTACTACAGCAAACTCTATAAAGAAGCAACTGCTCATCTGCAGCCACCAAACCACCAGCCCCCAAATACACCTCCTGGATTCCAGGGATTTGGACTGTGAGTTGAGCCACCTGACAGGAACTTGAGATAAAATAAAGGTGGTAGTATTGTCCAGTTATATCAGGTCTAAGGAGAACTAACAACGTTGAGGGAAGAAAAATGAATCCACAAGGAAAGCCAGCTCAGCAGCTGCCCTGAAAATCAGCTCTGGCTGGGTCCGGCTGGGGGAAGCCACAGTCCACTGCCTCATTCCCAAGGCCTTCTGCCTGAGGACTGCACATGATCCATGTTCCAACAGACCCAGAGTTTAGCAAAAGATAGTGTAAAACTCCCCCCCACCAAGGGAGGTACTTGGCATGTACCTGAATGTATATTGATCCATGGAAATCCACGTTTCATAGGACCCCATCACAAAGACAACCAGAGTGAAGAAGGACCAAGGGATGCTGTGGGATCCACAGGGGCAGTGACTATCTTCCTAATTAATCTGTCTCGCTGGCACTCTCTCTCCCCTCTCCTGTTCTTTTCTGTTTTTCTATCTCTCTTGATCTCACAATTTCCTGTTGAATAAAATCCGTATTATTGACTTTGGCATATAGTCTTATTTGCACCTTAGTTTGGGCAGAGGCATCTCTCTAGCAGTCAAAATAATCAGATCATAACAGAGAGCCTTGTGACTTCTGTTACTAGGTAACACTGAAAAATATTTAAAACCAAATATTAATATTTGCACTTGAGTTGCAAGGACTGGATTTCACAAACTGCAATAGTTGGTGTAGCAAACGTAACTGCTACCCAGGGAGAAATTCCTTCCTTTATCCATAGGCTATGTATGCATTAATTCCTACTACATCCTTCAAAATTGGGATTAAATTGCTGGTCAGAAATCATTGTCCCTTTGTCCAGGGACATATTTTGCTTGATTGAGTAAATTGATCTTCAGGATGCCACTGCTTTCTTATTCTGTAACTTCTTGGTTGCTTTGTACTTTAGCATTAATATTGTGGCTAGATAAATGGTAATAAATAAAAATGTTTAAGATTTCCAGCCACAGGCCTCAGCATTTCCTAGGCTATAACAAATAACTCTTGATGTTTCCTATGGGTATAGAAGAGGGAGTTATTAAAGCCTCCCAAAAAGGAAATACTGTAAACCCCATAAGCACAGAATATTATCAATTCTAGCAGAGATATAACAATTCACTGGAGGAAAAATCTGTGCTTAAAGATTCCTGTGCGAGCATCTGTGTCAACAATCAAGTGATACAGGCATTTGCAAAATTTCTCATCTAACTCTGGAGACATGTCAGCACCTAATTTTTCTCCTGTCAACTCTTACACCTTACTTTTTCTCTGCTTGCCCTTTCTTCCAACCCTGTAAGGATTGGCATCAAATTGTTCAACTTCTGTTTCAGAAAATTAGATTCTCTTTTCACCCAATAATCAAAAGGTCAGAATACTTGCCTATTTTAAGAAATGTTGATTCTCTGCTTTTCCTGGGAGTGTGTAAACTCATGCCCTCCATGTTAGTGCATCCTAAAGAATGCTTCAGAATTTTATAAAAAAAGAAGAGCAGATGTCAGAATGCCCTGCTTCAGAAAATGCTTTAATTTGAAGCATGAGAGGATTTGAAAATCGTGAAAAGGAGAAACTAGGAGCTTATCTCCTACATCCTAGAAGAAATGCCCCTGTAAAATGGAGCATGTTGTGGGGGAGAGTGTAAAAAAAAAATTTGCTAAGGCTCCTGCAAGTTAAGGTCCTCAAGTCAGCAAAGTAACACACTTTTCCAGATCTAAGTATGCCACTCATGGCACCATTTTTAAAACACGCTTCACATGACCTCCCCTCCAGACATTACAGGCCTCCAAGCCCTACAGAGATGGGCACTCTGATGCTGGCTCCCAACAGCCTTCAGGCAAAGCCAAATTCACTATCAATCACTCCCTCTCCTTGATGACAATTAAAAAACACCTGCATCACTTCTTCCACCAGAAAAATAATGACAGAGAAGCACCACCAACAAGAAGGAATTTAAACATTCTCCAGAGCAGTTGTTTGCCCAGTTCGTTGTGACAATGGCCTTGGTGCAATGGAGAATACCAGGCTCTAAACGCTTTGCAAGACAAAGGCTGTGAAAAGAGCCAGGCCTCACCTTTTGTTGTTGTTGTTGTTTTTGTGAGGCATTTCCAGCAGTTTAAGTCAGTATTCTAGATCCAGAAAAAAGCCACACTTTTTTTGGCATTCAATTTTTCACACAGACCACACAGAAAAGTTTGGATGGTTTGATTTCCACTATGGTTTGATTTCTGTACTTATTCAGCCTGGCCAAGGGCATGTTTCTGCTTAGGCTCCAAAGGAAACTCCAGTAAGAAAAGGATAGCCTCACCCTTGCAACCTTTCCTTTGTACTTTCCTCTAGGAGACTCCTTAATCTCAGGTGTCCCAAGAATTTTGCTCCTTGTTACCCTGCACTGCCTCCACTGCAGCCACAGACAGGAGAGGGAGCACGGCCACAGAGGAAAGGTTTCTCTCCTGGAACGACAGAATTCTCCCCCAGCTCTGGCATACCTCAACACAACATCTGCAGGGACTTGATATAACTCCCAAGACCTGCAACACCTGTTTTGATCATAAAGAAACTGCAATGGGACACCAAAGAGAATATGGCCGCATCATCATATGGTACGGGATCTTCAGTAAAATGGACTTTTTCTGTTTCAATGAGCTATCTAATAAACAACTTCAAAGTCTGCAACAAATGTTTACATCTCCACAAACACTTCCAAAACCGAGCATGGCTTTATTTGCCCAAGCATACCTGAATTCGCAGTCAAACATGATAAGCATAACTCTACAACTGATTAAAAGAATTCTCAATCTATATATGAAACAAAGCAGGTAATTTTTTTTCCTCAGAATATTTTCCTGAGTATTTGCTCTACTTCACTGTAAAAAACAGACAATTCTGAATCCCAACATCCTATGCACATCTAAAAAGAACTGCAAAAGCATTCAAGTATAATCTCTCCATCCTCCAGTTATCTTCTGTTTTTCATGACCGAGATGTTAAAAAAAAATTTAAAAAATAAAAATCTGCAAGCAGATGATTCATTCTGGTTCCAAGAGCTGACTTTTTTTCTGTGCCGTTGACTATGTGACTTGAGCTTATTTCTCACAGTGATGTACTTCCTTTACCACTGATTTTGACCCTGAATCATCTCAGTTCTACAAAAATATGGCCTTGGTGATAGGCCATTTTTAATGACCATTAACTTCTCATGCAGAAGATCATTGCTTTCTGTATGGAGGAGATGCACAGAGTGAAGAATGGGAGAGACATAACTGCATGGTTTTCAAAGCTCATTTATACTTAGGTGTGAATAAATCACTGGAGTGTCCTGTGAAATAAAAGAAACTTGTTTTCCTAATGTCTCAACTTAACCTCTGATATACAGATTTAATCAAACATTCCTGTAACCAATCACCCATACGAAATCCAAAAAGTTTCTGATCTCCTAGAATCATGTTAATCTTCAAAAAATAAACAAAATCTTAGAGAATTTCTTTTAATATTTGAATTCTGACTCACAGCAACAATACGAAGTACAGTGGCTGCTACTAAAGTATTATCATCTAACCTGCCATATAAATAATTCTATGGTGATGTAACTCCATTCCCTAGGAGAATATTCAGTCTTCAGTCTTCAGCAGGTTAGTCTCAGTATCACTTAGGCTTTAATGTAAGAGTTCATTGAATGCATATTGTTCAATTTAGCCCTCTCTGCAGGTGATTCTCACGTAAACAGTGCTTATGCCTGACATTTTTCTTGCCTATAATGTTGGAAACTGAAATAATTTTAAAATAATGCACTCATGGAACTGAGAATATATGGTTAGATCATTGTGTCAATATTGATTTCTTGAATGTTTTTAGAAAGTGACATTTGTTATCACCTTTATTAGTGGTCCAGTGTTTACTAAAGGCTGCAGTGAACAAACGATCGTTTTATCCTTTATAATTCTGATTCAGCTTAAAATCTTTTTGCTAATATAGGGTATAATATGTATACCTCATTCTGGTTTTGTTTCACACTTACTTTTTTGGAAGCAGGTACATGTTTCATTGTATCTGTAACTGTCTCTTTGCCAGTTTTCCTTGACAAAATATTTACAAGCATTTGTAGCTCCCCTTCTCACCCTTGTGGAATTTTTCACTATAAGACATCTGACTTACTACCAATAACAATAGGAGCTAAAGTCAGCTTTGAGAACTGCTAATCAAGGTTTGATACACAACATTTTTTAACACTCTCTACTTGCCAGAACAGGAATTCTGTGAATGCTACTATCTCTAGTCATTGGGGAGCAGGATTACACATACCATGCAGTTAATACTTTGCCTCGCAGCAGTTTAACACTTAAATTTTGCCAAAGCCATCATTGGTAGCTTAGTTATATTCTTTTCCTACTCTGCTCTGATTTAAAGACAAGCAAAATGACACTTTGAATGGAATATTTGCAGATTTAATTCTAGTAAATGCAGTTTATAACACAACATTTTGTCAACAGGACTGTGATACAGATGTTTATATGTCTGAAAGGTGCATTCATAATTAAAATTCTATTCTCCAGTGGGCAGATATTGATTGATACACCAACTACTGCCAATAAGAATGGGTGGTTTATGAATTTCTTCATCCATCTGTCTATTTAATGGAGAAGTAAGATTGTCCAATTAGCACAAAGCTGAAAGCACCTTAGAAGTTCATTATAAATACTTTCCACAGTGCAATCTAATGATTTAAAGTACATTTTATTTATCATGTGTGCTTTTGTTTTTTAATTTCTCACACCTTTCAGGAAAATTTTGTATTTTAAATCAATGTCAGCACTTTTGGTTTATGCCGATTGTCCACAACAAAGGATGCCCAGAATGTTATTCTTTTGGAGAGGCATATTTATGAACTCTATATTTTTAGAAGGTAAATATTTTACACCAACACAATAACCTTATTCCCATAAATAATTCTTTCTCCCTGAGGTCAGTGAGATTTTTCTGCATGAGAAGCATAACTGCAAAGTATTAAACACTGAATAGGTTTCCTACCAATGGTTTAGTTTGCTCTTTTGTACTTAGCTTCAGTACATATCTCTCTGTTAAAAAGGTTGGATTCAGTGTTTGTTCTGGCACTAAACATTGAAGGACTCATATCATAATCCATCATTCTGAAAATACAAATGAATAAGGCAAGGTCTGTAAGTCCTTTTACAAAAGTATGAAGTACTACCATTTATCACTGATAAGACAGGTAATACTGGGACATTAAAAGCTGAAATGGTTCAGAAACCTTTTAAAATAGCACTTCTCCCTACAGCTGAGATTAACTGAGATTCCCATCTTCCCCTCAGTACTGTTAATTCTTTGAAGCAGAATCCATCATGTCATAATACAGATATGTATTGTAGACCACAAAAGACCAATTTCAATATCAGCCTCTAGATACTATCAAACATTAAAATTAATTTATTCTTTTTTTAGAAAGTAATTTTTTAAAATGAGAAATATATGCTTCTATGTCCAAAAGAAATTGTATCATGCAGACAGCTCACTGAAAATTTGACTACAGGGGAAAATATTGCACTAAGTTCCTAAAGGGTCCTATATATATATATATATGACTAAGAAATAAGATTTCTTTTGAAGCAAAGTTCTTTGTGCTTTTCCCTAGCTCCATTTCAGCACCAGACCCGGTCACAAAAACATCTTCCATTTGAAATGATAAATAGCCAGATAATAAGATAATAATGCAGAGCAATAATTACCATGAGTGCTTCAGATAAAAGCAGCTAAAATGTTTCAAGCTGTAGTCCTGTTCACTGAAATATATCTTTTCAAGAGCAGCGATGCTTGTAGCCAAGTAAAACACACATCCAAGTCTTCTATCATCTCCATAATGGAAAGATCCTGGAGATTCCACTTCACATATCAAAAGAATAAATGTATCTAATCCCTGTACAGAACAACTTGCTGTGGGGAGGAAACACCCAAGACACATCCTGACATTGCAATTTACAATCTGTAGAGACAAACTCAAACAATGACAAGAATTTCTCTGTTCTGACTTTTTCTCAATGTTTTGCTCTAAGGTTTCAAGCAGCTTGTACATACTCAGTTCTTGGGCATATCCACATGTTCTGCACTAATACATTCATTTTAATTTTTCCAATGGGACCAAACTGTACAGTAAGATGAGGAGTAACTTCATCTGGCATATATTGAGGTTTTTTCATGTTTTGATTGATTTTTTTTTAACAAAAAAAGAACAAAATTTAGTTAAACATTCTCACATACCTTCCAACTAAATTTCAGAATAGGCTGAGGAGAACTAAAGGAACAATTCAAAAGGATTAATACAATAGCTCTCTGCTCTTTGTCAGTAACTAGAATGCAAAAAAATTTGCTGGAAGCATAGCACAATAGATGCTATTAGTAGATTTTGCTACAGAAAACAGTAAATTCCTTTCTCATTTGGATTAATAAAAAATTAGATCACTGACTCACTATGGATAAATAAATCCTTTCCTTCTATCAAAGAGGTAGCAAAGGCAACATATTGGA
Source organism: Acanthiza pusilla (assembly GCA_036630365.1). Classification (NCBI taxonomy): domain Eukaryota; kingdom Metazoa; phylum Chordata; class Aves; order Passeriformes; family Acanthizidae; genus Acanthiza; species Acanthiza pusilla. The sequence continues at coordinate 526,110 of JAXCHO010000017.1, forward strand.
AAACCCCCAGCAAATACAGATGCTGGTTCCTCTGGTTAAAGGACCTGAGGTGCTCTCCAAGGTAGGCATCTGCTCCAATCCCCCAGGTCCAGTAGCTGAGTAACGCAGATCATTCAGAAATTTTATTAAGATTGCCAACAACACCTTCAGCAGGATCTGTAGATGGAATAGCCTTGCAAAATATGCAGCACTGACTGACACAGTGTGGTTTTATTTCATTCTACAATGAGAAAAAACCTTTTGAAAAGGATCCTTATCAAGGTCTCAAACCAGAAATTTAAGCCTGTTAGGAAGGGAAGTGTGCTGGAGACCCTGTCAAGAAAATGGGGCAAGGACTGCAGCACAGACTGAAATGGTAGCCCGGTGCTCACTGCTCAGAGCTGCTCTCCTTGCACACATAGGAAGGGGAAAGTGCACATCAGAGCTCAGCAGAGCCACGAGGGAACAGCAAGCAGTGTGACATCTGTGACTTGAACATGGGCATCCACCTAAACAGGTGGGAAGACAAGACAGAGAGCAGCAGTAAAAACTCCCTAGAAAGACACTAACAAATGCTAGCAGGAGACACTCCACTGAGAAACCTGTATGGAATATGGCACTGCAGGAGCAATGGTGGTATGACAGCTCAAGGTAACAATTGAAAGGAATGCTGTGAAGTGGGGAACCATTGTAGTTACACTTCCAGCACCACACAGGTCTTGCAGATCCTCTACTCGATTTATGTGCACCATGCTACATATGTGATATAAATGGCTGAATTTGGACATTGTTTAGGGAATGGAAGGAAAAAGCAAGAATCAAAGTGAGAAATTTGATTCTCACTAGGCAGTACACCAATTTTTTGCATCTGTTACATGAGGGACCTCTATATTTTGCATTTAGAAATAACATTTTTAACAAAGCAAAAGGAATATTATTCTCAGCAAACCATGGGGTGCTCACATTCATATTTATGTTCATGATGCTCTTTCCCCTCACTGTGTTTGTCATCTGTCACCCTCTGTGAGAGAGCAGGTGAAATAAAATTAAGGGGATTCAGTTCCTTCAAAGCAATGACATACAGGAGCTGCCAGAGGCTCAACACCCAGGTGCTGCAGCAGAAATACACTGAAATGCAGAAGACAGAACAGAATGGTACAGAAAATTTGGAGAGGGGAAAGAAGATACAGCAAGAAGAAAAAGAAAAATGACTGTGCAAGATACAGCATAAAGTATAGCCCCAAGTTCTCATATGCCAATCTCTAATGCTAGGTGTTGAATCTCTGTTTTTCACCCACAGGAATTTGCCTGATGTTATAAATTCCTTTACAACGCTGTGGGCAAGAAGTTTATAGGACAATAAAAAACAAGGCTCATATCTATCCTGTACAAAAGTTCCAGACCTGTTCCACTCAAATAGGAGAAGTGGGCCTCTGTTCCCTAATATATGCATGCAGCCTTTATTCACAGGTGTGGGTCCTCACTGTATGTTCATTTAAAAAAAAAAAAAAAAGATTCATGATCCTGTTCATACTTCTGCAAACTAAAAAGGTAAAAAAGAAAATGAAACAGTTGCTTTGAATCAGCTTATTTAAATCACTCTCTTAATTTTTCTGGTTTAGGGGCTAGGAGTCAGGATGAAGACATCTGCCAAGAGCCACATAAACTGCAAAACTTGCAGCAAAATATTTAGGAGTAGGGGAAGAGAACAGGGAATTTTTTGGTACAAAACACTTCTCACTTACAAACTTTCAGATCATTTTTACTAAAAAGCAAAAGTTTAAAAAAAAGTTGAAATCAATTTTAAGAGCATGAAAATTTCTCTCCCATCACCTGGTTCATATAGATGCAATCTCAAATTGTGATGTGAATGTGATGCACTGAATATGATCCACCAGAAATTATCTGTGGATTTCTGGCATAATGCTCATCAACAAGAACACAAAGAATTTGCACCAGCAGATCTAAGAACAGAATCTGACTGTCTATAGCAGAGCATTTGAGAGAAGGTTCTCGGCCAGACACAAGTAGGGCAGATTACGTGGATGATTATTAATTGTTTTATTGCTAATACCTAAACAGTGCCAATGCAGTATCTAAGCAACAGCTCTGTGATCTAGTGCAATGGATTCTAACATAATCAGGTTGTGGTCCCTCATGCTGAGCTTCAGTGAGACCCCCTTGCTTTCTAAACTTCTCTGAGAAGTCTTGGTCCACTAGGTCCACTTAGTCTTGGATTTAGTCAACAGCCTATGTCAAAATAATATAAGCAAATTCAGCTAGAAATATACAGGCTTGCAGTCTTTGGCCTTGCAGAATTTATAATTACATAGCAATAAAACACCTACGTAAGTACTTTTGGATTTTATCTTTTAAAAAAAGAGATGGCTCTCCTCTATCTCCACAAGACTGGAAAGAGTTTTAGGAATTGGAGTAAATGAGCTCCCACTGTGATGAAAGCAGTCTACAGTTTTTACTGTATAAACAGGGTAGGACTAAAGAGAAATAGCAGATTTTTACCTTTGTCCCTGTATTTTGTAGGCTGGTTGTAAAGCTGGGTAAGATTTTGCTTTCCATACTTTTCAAGTGATGTTGACAGAATGAAGTAAGGTACAGAAAAGGATCCACCAATACATTTTAAAGTTGTAGAAAATATCTTACAAAGAGAATCTTAAAGAACTCATAATTGCTTCGCTTATCAAAACTGCAAGAAATGTTTTGAATGCTATGGAAAATCTTCACTGAGAAAAAACACTGAGTAATACAAGCCTTTGTAATCTACAATAGTCAGATGAATAAGAAGGCATAGCCTTAATCATGATGAAAATGCATCTGGGGAGACTGGTGTGATTGGAATTGTCTTAAATGTCCAGTTTTTAGACTGAGATTGTCACCCCTTCTCGGGATAATAAGCTTTGGCAGAGCACTTATCAAATGTCAGAATTCGATGGGGATTGTAGGAGTGAAGGTGAAACGTACTGGGGACATCAGGGATCAGACCAGATGACTTTCTTTTGGTGAACAGTCACTCATACAGCAGGTCCAGTGACCTCAGGACCTTTAACGGGTCAAGGGAATTAGGGAAGTAGTTGTGAATTGTTTTCCTGTAGACTCTAATCACATGAGGGGTAAGAGAGAGATACAGAATTCCAATCAGAAGAGTCTTATTGGAACACTTACGTCAGCTTTCCCAAGTGAACTTTCATCAGTATGCAGCTTTAATCCAAGGCAAAACCAGGAAAAATCTGATTGCTTGAAAGAGTGCTAGTTTTTATCTCCCTTAGCTATGCATTTCAAACCAGTTCTGTAGGACCAACCTCGGAAGAAAATGAATGGTGTGATTACGGAGTATTGCAGTGTCTCAGGTAACAAACGCATGACAGCTATTTAACCAATACCTGGGAAGCCAACCGGGAAGGGTGGCATTAATGATTTTGCAGAAAGTTAACTAAGTACATCTATCACTTTGTCATGTAGGGTAAAAGAAAGCATCAGTCAAAGAAGAAAGAAGGGAGCAGTCTGTGCTTCCTTTTTTAGGTTCTGCTGAAATCTGCTCTAAGAATCAATACAGCAGGAGCGGTGAGCTGCACTCAGGCTGATTGAATGTAACAGGGATAGAAAGGGGAGGAGCAGGTCTGGTCTGGAAATGAACAGAAGAAGCATATGATGGGTCAGCAAAACGCATGGGGTTTACTAAAAGGCTCTCCAATGGTCGTGCCACAAAAACTGGCTCCAGGGGCTTAGCCATTCCAGTTGAGTTATCCTCAGCTGAGCATTTCACCTTGGCCAGTGACAGAAAATGCTCCTGTTCACACACTGACACACTCACAGTCAGATATTTCTGATATCTTCCTAAGAAAGACCACGCTGAAGTTATTCTTCCTTGGGACAGATTCACAGCTGGGGTGAATGAGCACCTTGAACTGTAATCTCAGTTAACATGAGCTGGGGTTTCAGCCAGCTCAGTTTTACAGTTCCTAACTACAGCAAGAAAGTTGGTACAATTCCCTTCTGCTTACTCCCTTGAAGAGGCATTGTATACACATTTCCATCTCTTTTCCCCATGCTAAGCCTAACACAGCTCCCACACTGGAGCTCCTACTGCCTGAACAGTTCTTTTGACCTTTTCCATTTTTAAGATAACCTGTCCTTTGCTAAAACCTATCTTTTCAATATGGTCTGCAGAGCACATTTAGTCAAAACTGTAACCAGAGCTGGTAGAAATATTTGCGTTTGGAACTGTGTTTTGAAAGGATTTGCTGCTTTTCTGAAGCTATTTTTCTGATTTTTCATCAATCTGTTTCCAGAGATTTTAGATTCATTTTTTTAAATTTTTGCTTCCTGAAAAGGAGGAAAAGTAGAAGAGGAAAGCAAAAGTAAAGAACAATAATAAGAAAAAGGTCAATGGAAAGCCATAACATTCCATATAAAAAATTCTAAGTTAAAAATAAGTTTTCCTAGGAATATTTGACAAATAAACCTATCCTGTAAAAAAAATTACAACACTTAAAATCTTAGGAAAACTTCTCATTTTTTTTTTTTAAATTACTGTTTTAATCCATATCTTAATTGCATTAGTAGGATAAACACTGAAATCTGTTTCAAAAGAACAGACTATAAAGATCATCTACACCTAGTTATTAATTATTGTGGAACAATCTATATTTTTATTTATCCAGATGTGAAAATAGAAGAAAGAAATATATCCCCACTATGTCTTCCTAGAGCTCAAGTAATCTTTTTTTATTATTGTTGTTAACAGTTTCCTCCTCTATCTTTAGAGTACCATATACCTCTTTAGCTTGACAAACTCATTACTTTATAATGAAATAATTACTAGGGAAACAGCTTGTCAGTTTGAGTGGCAGGCAGGAACAGTCGCTCTTGTACCGGAGGGCAGGTGTAGCACCTGGCCGCAGCCTGATTAAATTAATAGGCTGCCAGTTCCACCCTTTTAAACTCTTGGGGTGAGCACTGCTGCCACCACTGAATCTGCTGTGCTCCCTATCTAGTGATTAGTAGGCACTCTGGTTCTTTGTCTTTCACCATCAGGAAATTAGTGCCAGAGGGTCATAGGGGAGCTCACAGAGCACTGAAGGGAACTCATTCTGCAGTGGCCACTACCATTGATATCTTTGATATGGAAATGAAGAAGTAGAAGAAAAAATTCTAATAGCTTCATGGTATCCCTGCATCAGCGAGCTTTGCATTAGTTACTCAACCACTAGCACTTTGAATAAAATACTGAAAATTAAGAAATGCTGCAAAAATTAGCATATCCTTTGAGCTGTTCAGAGCCTATGCACCACTTAAGCTTTTAGTCCTGAGAGTGAGGCCCATACAGGACATTCCAACCAGCCAGCTGCAAGCTCAGGTCCCACTCCAGCAAAGTATTTGAGCTCAGGGCCCTTAAGCGATTCCAGAGGGATTATTTTCTTGCTTATAGTTAAATGCACACTTGGATGTTTCACTGGGTGAAATGCTAAATTACTTCAAGACAGCGATCCAATCCTTGCTGCTCGGGGCACTCTGAAAAGCAAAGAAATAATGGTGTTTCACACCGCTTATTCAGCTCATGCTGATTTCTGCTCTCGTTGGAGCAGAGAGCAAGGGGTAATGATTGTCTCACATTAGTGTGGCAGGTCACCCTGTACTCCAAGGAGCAATGGAAAGCTCCAGCACTTATTCCAGCGCTGCACAGCTGCCCGATTGCTGCACTCTCATTACTGGGAAGCGCAGGCTGCTCTGCCATAGCACCATTAAATGGGACTTGAGGCAATCTTTCAACAGGACTTTTCTTAAGCTTTCAGCTGCTGTTGTTTTTCTCCCCATATGGCATGTGAGACACCACAAAGATGCTTTTTAGAACTGCTAAGAGAGGCAGGCTGAATTGTTTTCTCTAAAAACTCCAGGAGTCCAAAATCTGTTGTTTTAGCAGTTGAGTAGCCTAACAGGATCTCCCATCAGATTTTGATTACGTCAGTTATCATTGAATAGAATCACAGAATCATTAAGTTTGGAAAAGACCTCCAAGATAATTGAGTCCATCCTTTGACCACTTTGTTAACCAAACCATAGCATTAAGTGCTACATAAGGGACATTTGGAGAGGTATTTCTGCAAAACTCAAGTACCCATTGCCTACATTCTTCTTTGGCCCTAATTTACAACTAGGAAAAAAAGGCAAGGGGTTGATTAAAAGACATTTGAATGAGGAAAAGACTGTTCTTACTGTGATACTGTTGTAACCTAATTTACTTTTTTCCTTCCTGCACATAGGAAGCAATTGCTTCAACAATTCACTGTATTCCCCCACTCTGTATCTATAGACTCGTGCTTGCCTACCTCGCAGAAACAGTGTGAAGCAAAGATATTAAGAACTGAGAAGTGCTGACATAGTAAAACGAAAGAAGATTTATAACTGGCTTACATAAGACTAAAGGAGGCAAGTATTAGCTTACACTGAGGAAAACCAGAGTGATTATTGACCTAGAAACGTCACCTCCTCAGCACCATCCCAAAGGCTCCAGCCCGTGCTCTCCAGACCTGAGCCCCTCACACCTTCTCCTCCTCTTTCATTTCAAAATGTGACATTGTATTAACGCTCCCCCAGCTGCCAATAAAGCAAAAGCTATACCACAGGCTGTGGAATTTCTATAACTTTGGTTACCTACAAGAGCAGCACTTCTTTCCTTTGATGGGAAAAGATAACACAGGAAAGCTAATGTCCTGAGTAAATGCAGCTTCTACTAAGCACACAGCTTCAGGTGTTCAGGAGTTCATACCTGCTGTCCTTGGAGAAATTTTCCCCTCTCTGGGAATATGCAAGGACATGAAAATGTAACACTCTGCTCTGTCCCAGTGTGTAAGACCCCAAATATAGACAAGAATCAGCCCAATACTATTTCTCTACCAAACTGAGGAAACAAAGGGGAAAAAAGAGGAAAAACTAGCGCACCTCATCAGACTTGCACAGACTGCAGAAAACCCATGGACATTCAGATGACCATATTTCTTTTCTGAGGAAAAGTCAGAATTAAACTGAATGTCCTACTTTTCTTCACAGATCTGCAGATATTTCAACAGGAAAAAAAAACATTTTCATCAGAGTGTCTTTCATCTTTGCCTTTAAAAATTATATATTTCTGGTTCATTTTATGTGAACACCGAATATTTGGAGACCTAATACAAGCATCTGTAAGGCATCCGAGATCACTCATGTAATCCCAGAGGGAAAATATACTGATCCAATCACTTTGGTACTTCAACAGAGGGCAATGAAGAGAAAAGTCAATAAAAGCATCAGAGCACAAAAAGGCAAGCTGTAATCAATATATGATCTTGATATGGGCTGTCTGGTAAAGAAAAATCATTTAAGATTTAAATTTACTTCCTTGTGCACGTTGCTTAGAAAGTGAAAAAAATTGATGGGCTAAACCTAATTTATTCCTTTATCCTGACTTCTTTTTATTTTTTTCCTTTTCTTTATCTGAGAAAGCAAGCATATATTTTCATACTGAGTCAATTAACCATGCAGAATCTGGCAAGAGAGGAGGAGTCTGGCTTCCATCTTCTGCCAGGCAAGTGTTGATATGCCCAAGCCACCTGCCTGCCAGTTATTCAATGTCAGAAAAAGTCACCACAAGGAAAAATACCTTGCTCTTCAGTAAAGGAAAAAAAATCCTCAAACCAGCATATTTTAGCAATTCCTTGGTAAATACTTGGTAAATATGGAACTTGGTAAACATGACAATTTATACACATTTTCAGACAAATAATACCAACCATAACAGAAAATTTTAACACTACTTTTTCCAGAGCTTTATGTCCATGTTTTCAAATACCTTTCCATCCTTCTTTCCTTTTCCTTCATGGGGTTTTTCAGTCCTTTTTTTATCTTTAAAAAATCTAATTGAGAAATTCTGCTTATTGACTTAAAACTTGAAATCTAATCAGAGAGGAGCTACATTCACTAAAATGAATGCTCATTGCCAGGAAACAAAACTCTACATTAAAATTACATTAAGTTCACAAAGATAAATAAGCAAAAGTTAATAAATACCAAAATTACAAGCTGTCTGTGAAGTCTTGTCTCAATCTCCCTCTGCATTATCAGTGGTCTTTTAATTTCCTGACCACATGTTATTTTTCCCATCAAATCCTATTATTTCTACTGATTCTCCTTAACCTAATTAAAAGTGCCTTCTCTGTACAAGTCTTTACACCACATTTATGGAACTATATCTTCAACTCAAGTACATCACTACGGTTCCCTTAATTTCTGAATTAGGGTACCACCAGCAGCAGAGACTACAGTCCACAGACCATTATCCAGTTCCTTTATGCTTTTGACTGCAACATCCTACAGTCATTAATCTGACATCATCATCCAAAATGTTCTCTCTTTCTGCTTCATCATTTTAGTTGCTCAGCTGTAAAACCTACCACAATAACAAATCATAACTGCAGGACAGAGTCTCTTATCTCTCTGCTCCATGGCTTGATGCTCATATTGCTGCTCTGAACTGAAGCTTAGGTATCTCAGTATCAGAGCAGCACAGGTTAAGACGACCTGACAGCATCAGACTGAGAAACAACCCACACTATCACCTTGCTTCTGGCAGTGGCTAAAAGTGGATGATTAGGAAAGAATGTAAATGCTGCTGCCTCACCACACTCTCACAGTATCTGGCCATCTTCCACTCAGCTGTGGAGCTCCTCTGATGAAGGTGGTACCTCTGCATGTAATTGCCCATGAAGAGCATCTCTCGTGCATGAATTTGTCCCATTAGTTTTTGAAGCCATCCCAAGATCTGGCATCAACAATGTTTTGTGTTGGAGAGGAAAAAATAGAAAAGTTTATAGAAGTTATTGCCTAACAAAGTATACTAGGAATGTAAAAACCTTTGGAGAAAAAACTGAAGTGAGGTTCCAGGATGCTTATCGGGAGATGGCTGCAGGGAAAGATTGGCAGCCTATTGTTCTCACAGCAGCTCCTCCAAGGTAGACCACAAACTAGAAAAACCGGTTTTGCAAGGTCCACAGGTAGAGCAGCTATGGTAATCTGAAAACTCTCATAGGCTATATGGAAATGATGTAAAAATTGTATCTCCTCCTAAATTGGTTAGTAGAAATTAGCATATTCATCATGAAACCTGTTAACTATACGAACAGAGCAAGTTTTGCTCAGACTGCAACTTTCTTTCCCTTCTCTTGCAACTTCCCTCTCCCCTCTTACCATGTGGGATCCCCACGGGGCTGCGACAAGCAGCCACGTGGTCGGTCTCACTTCCCTACCTCATCTACCCAAGAAATAAACCCACATGCTTTGAAAATGGATGCAGAGAGTCTGGCTGCATCATTGCAGAAGAAAACCAGGACAATATTACTCTAATAGTTTTGCATTCCACAGTTGCATTTGTATTCCACAGTTTAGTCATACATTTGGTGAAAAATCATTTTCCTCTCATTCATGTTTTGAACTAGCACCTGATTAACTAAATACTCTCCTTAAGCTTTTGGGGGGTTGTTTATTTTAAGGAAAAACTGCACACTCACCCATATTCATCTTGTCTTTGCTACTTATAAGTGCAGATCTCTATCTTATTGCTCATTAATCTCAGTGAGTAATAGTCTATGTGGTCCTTTCCTATACAGAAATAATACTATACCTTTGCTCGCGTTCTCTTCTCTGTTTGTTTTTGCAGCACTAGTTCATAGAACTCAAGGTGTGAGTACTCCACAGGTTTAGAAACCAGCATAATTATTGCTTTCTTTTTTATTCTTTTAGTAATTTCTCACATTCAGTTTTCACTTTTGTCTGGTATTGAAACAACAACTTGACACTTTTCACAGAACCATCACTATTATTAGACCTCGACGTTATTCATTCTATTGTTAATATGGTGAGATATTTGTGCACATCTTCACTGTCACTTTATTATCTAGACTGGCTATCCTTTTTCCATGTTTCTTAAAAATACTCATACAGCACAGAACCTCGTGTGTCTCCAGTGGAGGCAAGTCTCTACTGAGAAAACCAACCTTTGCTTCTACCTTGTTTCCTATTCAGCATTTGCATTGGTTGCCATAATAACACAGTTAGACATTAGTGTTCCCAGGATGCCTAAGTACAGTCTTGTTACAACACATTGAGCACTATAGTAACTGAACCTTTATCCTTTTTCATGGGTTGGCAGATGTTTCTTTTCATTCTTATTCCACGTGACGGAGAGATCTAATGGTCTACTTTCTGAGGCACCCTGAAAAGCCTACGGACTTAACATAATGTCCATTCTTCTCTTTTATTTTTATAGTTCTAGACAAATAACTTCTATAAACTCTTTCTGTTAATTTCACAGGAATTATACCTTACATGACATTTGCACCACAGTCTTACCAAGCAGAAAACACAGTTAAATATATATCCTTCTTTGCAAATGTTAAGTGAATGGCCCTTTAGGCTTAAATCAAGAAAAACAAAATTGTTATGCATTTTACCACCAGACTTCTTTTCCACTGGATTACTATTAGCAGCCTTTCCCTGGCACAAATAGCAGAAGGAAAATCTCTCCACCTACTGCATACTTATAACACCCCAAAATCAATTGCCATTTACAACATACATTTTGCATCAAAGCGTCAATATCACTGTAGAAAAATAGTTTTCATATGCCAAGAAAATTCATCCTTTCAAGGCCAAAGCCAAAATCTTAATATTAATGGAGCTCATCTGGCCTTTTAGCAGGAGCAAGGCTTTGAAACAGTTACCATGTCTAGACTTTTAACTCAGTCATGGGGGCATTTTAAGTTAAAAATTTCTTTTGTTAATATTTTTATGAATGACATAAGCTAAAAATTTCAAAAGCACTTAGGTGACCTGAAAGACCAGTTCTCAGTATCAGAATGAGTCATGCAAATGTCTATCGCTGAATTTCAGTGCAACAGCAGAGTTTCAAAGGCATTTCATTATGATAACCTTTTGAAAAGGAGTTACATGGTTATAAATCTCTTCCAGATCCTTCCAAAAAACAAAGGCAAATCAAGCATATTATAGCCCCATTCTCACACCTTCATGCATGAAGACATCATTTGGGAAATAAAGTTGCCAAAACCAGTGCATCAACCATGGTAAATAAAGCTTTGCAGTACTGGTTCCATTTCAATTGCACAGTGATAACAAACACTGTGCATGTAGGTACAGTCCTGGAAGCATCCAGATTAGGAGATTTCTTGTAAATGTTCTCTCTTTATTAGGGGAAAAAAAAAAAAAAGTAATTAAAGGAAACTGATGTTTAAATTCCTCTTGAATTTTTTTGTCAAAAATTTTAACTCCTGATGATAAAAACATTACATTGCTGTAACTAACCCCAAGATGATATCTTTAGGAGCAAGACTTGAACTGATAGACTTCTTAGCTTGTACCACTCCTCACTGACTCACTTTGTTGAGAAGTATAAAGCATACCATGGAAAATAACTTCCAAATGTTTTAACGATCTCAGTGGAAGAGGTTGAAAGAAAATGTTTGATCACTACACAGCTGAGGATAAAATGAAGGGAAAAAACCCAAAGAAAGAAAAACCCCACTCCCCCCAAAAAATATTGATAATATATCCTATATAACTTGGCTATAATCATCATCATGCACCAAGGAGCTTAAGTTCTACAACTTTTGAAGGGAAAAATTGTCAGAGAAATTACATCAGGAGTCAGAAGGAGAAAATTAATCTTATATTTTAAAACATCATTTTAGTATTGGCTCTTCTCTGTTAAAAGGAGTGAACTTACTAATTCTTGGGATTTTTTAGTGAATTTGTTTACATAAATATCAGTACATGGATTTACCCATGAACATATATGAATTAGAGTGCACTTAAATATACCCAGTATTCAGATCTCTTTTTCAGGAAGTTTATGAATTGGGCCCGAAAATACCATGAGGGTCTAACCATCAACATACCATTTTCCTAATATATGTCTGCTAGGCTTTAAAATTGTATTTTATAATAGCTGGCAACAGTACTGCAAGGGTCATATCTAAAGCCAGAATTTGCATCAGCAGCACATTGATGAAGTTAATGAAGCTTAAAATGATTAATTAGATGTTTGAATAATTGGTTATTAATATTGAAATGAAAACTGAATCCATTGTGGTTATAAGCTATAAAAAATTGCATGACAAAAACAGTAGTAGAAGCTAATTACCATTTATTAACTCCCAAAAATTTCAGTGTGCTGTTTACAGATGGTCTAAGCAGCAATACTGAAATAATTTTGTATGCAAGACTTCTTTTAAAAGGAAATTCTTAATCTTATGAAGGCTTGGGGTCATGATAAGTTGCAACACAGAAAGCCCAGCATTATGACTTTGCAACAGAGCACAAGCACAGATTTGAACTTCCAGGATTCTTGTGAAAATCAGTATCATTCATCAAAGGATACTTGTTTGCCAGCTCTTATGGCACCTATGACAAATTTTCTTCAGTTTATAGGAAAGAAGTCTCTGGCTATAATTTGCGTTACAAACTCATTTTTCATGAATCAAGTCTGTCTCAGACTCCTGACACAATGCAGAGAAGAAAAAATTCTACAGTGCTTTACCTGGCGAAAAACTGTCCGATGTAAACCAAGTTAGAAGAAAGAGGCCAAAAAGTACCTGTCTACCCTACTGTTCAAGAGAGCTGACAGGGACATGTCTGTTGGCACCGCAGCATCTAGATCTGCACTGTCCAAACAGAGATGGCTCACAGGGATTTTTTGTGTTCTCTCATCATCTCTTACTGAAGCAGCAGGTGGAATGAGGGAGTGCTCATGTTGCTGAGGGAGAAGAGAAATAAATCTCTCCATCAGAACGCCCAAAAAGTAAATGAGAGGGTACAGATGCAGTAAGTGGAGGTCTCTTATAACCCATTCCCACACACAAGCTAATAAACACTTCTAGAGCAAACCTACAGGATCTTCTTGCTCCTCTATCAGCTACACCACTTGACCTCTTCTGTTTCACAGGATCAGTCAGAGACTGATCTTCCTTTGCAAGAGTCTGTTTTTTGTTCCACTGGAACTGGTGAACAAAATACCCTCAAGAAGAGGGGCACTGCTGTGCCTCTGCACTTTCACTGGGCAGTGAAGTCAATGATGCTGACACCATTTCCAAAGGCCTTTGAGCTCTGCCTGCAAAAGGGTATTTTAAATCTGAAGGACAAAGAGGGAAAGCCTTCAAAGTTGTCTATGTCATTTCTACCAGTAATGCCAAATAGGACAGCCTATAAAAAAGGTAAGAAACAGCAAGACCATTGCCCCTTTGTGCATCCTATGTTGCAGCAGAAATAATGACTTTGCTGCCTGTTGGCAGAACCCCAAACTGTATTAAAACAGTTTTCGGACATCTTTTTCTTTCTTTTTCCAGTCTGACAAACAGGCAGTAAATATACATTACCGTTGGTAAGACTCAGCAATAATGCCTGTGGGCATATGGAAGAAATGACACTAACAACTGGTAGGCAATGTCAGTCAGTTCTCCACTGTCTCCACTTCTCATTATCTGTCAAGATGAAAATCATAGCATATACCAGTAACCAATTCAAGCTGAGGTAGGTAAATAGAACAGCAGTTTCTCATCTGCGATTTTCTGCTTCTTGCAAGCTGAAAACAAATCTTCAACTATAACCTTAGAAAAATTCATATGCAACAGCTAGGCTCTCTGGATAACACATGCTTTAAAAAACGTTAGGTATACCATGTAATTATGGAACAATAGACAAGTAAAATCTGAATATAGTTCCTTGTGAAAAGCTGCAGGTTGCCAATGGCAGCTGAAAAACTTCAGGGAAACTCTCTTAGAATATTTGGACAAATGAAAGCTATTCAATTCTCTGATGTTCACGACCTGCATTTGTTGTTTGTGAACATGCTGACAGTGAAGTTTTACCCACAGTAACATTTGGGAGAAGCTTATGTTATTGCCAGTGTGAATGCTTGCTCATAAATCTGAATGCTAACATGACGACATATTTGCAACGCAGTCTGTTATGGTTTCCCCAGAGAGAGAACAGAAGCAATGAAAAATAATTTCAGTGACCAAGTACACAGCTTGAGGAGCACACAAGAAATACCATTCATGTACAAACCATCCCCAGCAGAAAACATTAGCTCTCCAAAATTTTAAGGCACGGTTCTGTCCAGTAGAAAACCTCAAGTCAGCCAATACAATGACAGAGCCAAAACTGAGGGGGAGAGAATACAGACACACTGTCAAATAATCACCTGCAGAGGAAAAGCAAGAGTTTTGGAGAATCTAAGATCTTAAAAGAAAAATCAAATGCAACTCTGGATCTTCACAAGCAGAGATTCAACATTGCCAGCTTCAGTATTTAAACACTTAACTTTCCATTGGCTGAAGAGAAGACCACTTGGGTTCTCGAGGATGCAGTTTTAGTTCCTCAGCTCCTTTTATTGCCCGTTTAGGGACACTTCCCTACTGGAAGATGTGAAAAAACCCACAAAAGTAATGCAGATCTGGCATAAGCATATAATTACATATTTCCATCAAATTAGCCAAGCAGACACCTTGGACAAGCTTTTTGGGATCCAGTTCTGCAGTGCCTGCCACTGTTGTTATTTACTGCAGGAAGTAGGCAATGTTCCATCACAGACATACTTGTGGTTGGCTCCTTGACAAGAAAAACTCTTTTTTTGTGATGCGAACCACTGCTTCAGAAGAAAACCTTGGACTATCTGTGCACTATGGAGATATGTTTTATATCTCAGTGTGGTAAAGACACCAGAAACATAACTTAGCATGACCTGGTAGTTTGGCAAGTTGCAATGAGCACAAGTACACACCTAAGCCTCTCAACAATCCTCCCTGTGGTAATATAGCCATGCTTGGAACTGATTTGTTTCATGTTCAGCGTGGGCTACCTACAGCTAGGTAGCCTGTAAGCAGAGGTAGAGATACACATGCCATTCATTATTTTGCTAGATATTCTGTCATGATGTCAACATTTCCACAGGAGCAATGACTGTCATTCCCTTTTCAACATCTCCAGCCTGAGAAGAGATACACTACAAATGCAGGAGGCTTAGCACTGAAGGATGCACTGCAGAATAAAAAACATTCATTACTTCACCAGTGATCCTCAGAGAAGTGCTATTGAGAGATGTTGATCACTGTGAGGCCCCATGCTCCTCCTCCCTAGCAGCTGGTCACAAATTTTGTCATCTTCCTCTTCACCAGCAGAAATGCTTTAGCCTCCTTTTAACAAAATAGTATCCCAGATCTTCACACAGAAAATCCCATAACTAAATAAGGATTAGACCTGTGTAGTACCTTAAAGCTGAGCCTCCTCTATGGAGAGAAAACAATCCTATTGGTCACTGTAGACTTCGGCTTTCTTGTAACTTCAGTTCAAATCCTTAATCTTGTTTTGCAATTATCAGTCAGTGAGATACCCAGGGAGATACACTTTCTGCAGACAGTGCCACTGTCTCTTGAATTCCCAGAAGAAACACCCCATCCCCATAATCACACCACCTCACCTAGTGGGTGAGGGTACTGAGCTGGGAAAATGTGATTGTCACATTCGTATGTGGGGTGCTCTGGCTCTGGGTACTGCCTCTGGTGATTCAGCTGACTGATGGGCAGCAGCACGCTGTGGGTCAATGGACACGAGTCGAGCTTTAAGTATTTAGACTGGCAGAAAAGAAAGATTAAAGCCCAACAAGCATTCAGATCAAAGACAGAGTACCTTGCTCTTATATAAGGATGGCAGCAGCTGGAATAAATCCAGGCACTGGAGCACTGAGTTTTGAAAGAGGAACTATAAAAATATTGGCAATAAACCTCATGATTTTCTTGAACAATATTCAATCTTTAAAAGGGACAGGAGTATGCTATCTGATCTAGCCAGAAATTTTCAAAATTAATGGCCCCCTTCAGAATTTGTTGAACACCATGAGTTGATATTTTCTTCTTTTGCTTCCAGATTTTTTAATCTGGTATGAAACAGGCTTAGAGCAGACTGCTGCAGGAGTCAGTGTAATAAACACAGAGGCATGAGCAAAGGAACACCCCGGAAGAGAGGGCATCCAGGGTCTTTTGTATGTCTGAAAGACCACAGAATTAATGCAAAAAAGTCCTGGTGTTCCAAACTAAACTGAAGAAAGGGTTTGTGCAATTTGGCTGCAGGTTTGGAAAGAAATTATTTCTATCCCTTTAAAGATAGTCATGTGGAGTTGTTCATAAGCAATACAAAAAAATAATCTGCCACCACAGTGCAGGAAGAAATAATTTTAGCTTATGGTAGAAGAAACACATGGCTGGAATAAGAAACTGGGGGTTGTTCCTCTTTTCCAGTCCATTATTTTATATTCTTATCATCATATGACTCTGAGATAGGTCAAGTAATTATATAAATGGTGCAATAGCCATGCATGGACTCCAACAGCTGCTGAAAAATGAGGCTGTGGGAGCCTAAATCAGCAAGAAAGAGTCTTTTAACATCTCGGAGCCAAGGTCAGACTAGAGAGAGCTTTCTCCATCATAAGTCCTAGGGAAAACCTCTTCCCACCCAACTAGCATATTTCAGGATGCCAAGTTAATAAATCAATTATTTAAATTTCATTATGCCTGTGATGAGACCCTTCACACACAAAATGGCCCTTTTGCCCAGGCAAGACAACTGAGTGGGACATCATCTTTCTTGCTGAAACCCAGGGAGTTTGTAAGATTGTAGAGTGAATTTAGCAGCTTATAGGGAATATTTCTCAACTGCAGACTCCTTCTGATACCTCTGTCTCTTAACTTTTTATTCATGACAGCATCTCCTCCCAGTTCAAAAGAGACCATCAACAAAATTTTCTAAAGGACTTCAAATATAAAAATAAAGCACTGCCCTATTTTTAATGCACTTAGAACTATAGAACATCTGACAAGTTTTATTTTCTTTTGCACATAAACCATTCCAATTTATATCTGTTATATTCAAAGTCTTCTATTAATCTCCTTTTCTTTATAGTTTCAAGCAATTTACTGTGTGCCGAAAGAAGATGAGGTCACAGTCTGTAAATCCCAAAATCATCACAAGTGTCTTTTTAAAACATAAGCCTGGCATTTGCTATTCATCAGTACTGCTGTAATAGCTACTTCTAAAAGCAGACATTTAATTCATGCCAAGCAGGAAAATAATACAACAGATATTTTACCCGACATTCTTAGTTTTCAAATGTTGTTACTCTCCCATTTAATCTTAGGACTATGTATTTATGATGACTTTCCTTAATTTTTCTACTCAACCACCAATACATTATAATAAATTCTATATAGACATCTTCAAGGCCAGGCACCTCTTGCTTTGAGGGTAGTATTTGTAACCTCATTCATTCTTTCTTCTCCATGCGGGTAGGGAGTTTAAAGTTGACTATAAGTTTAAATGTGTTTGTTTAATTTAAACAACATTTCTGCTTTATTTTAGGGATAGAATAGAAAATCTCTAAAAGATAGTCTGATACGAGCAAGCTCTAAAATGTATGCTTGTATTTTTTCTCTGAATTCCCTCGCCAATTAAAGAATAGCCCTTTATTTGCTTTTCTCTTTGGTGTCCATGTGCTGCCTTTAACATTGTTTTTAATGTATGTTCATCACTTTACATCACCAGTTTGTAAAGTACAGTGATTTATCTGTGCTCTGTCATTTTGTAATTTTTAATGTACTTTCCTGCAGAACCAACAATACTGGTAGAATTCTCACTGATACAATAACATGTGTTGTCAACCTCAGTTATTTTTTGTTACCAAATTTCAACAGAATCTGATCAATATACAGAGGACTCAAAAATAATTCTGTTCCTCCAGGCTTCTTGGAAATAAGCAACATAGAGGAAAGTGTCCTGAAAAAAGACACCAGCTTAGTGCAGATGTTCAGGTGCTGCTGGACCCTTGACCTCTACCCATGAGATAAAAATGAAGTTTCTAAAGAAATTTCACAGACTTTTACTCAACCATGGGACAGAAATTGTCACAAACTTATGGTGGTTTGTTATTATCACACAAATATTGGCATCACCCCACAACATAAAAGATGTTAACATTATAGACAAGCAATTTTAAGCAGGGGTTGGTTTGCTTATCTTAATTTTATACCCAAATTTCTGAGTCATCAGGAAAAGCTCCGGTCACCTTGACTTTTCTGGCAATTCAGAGAAAAAGAAATCCCACAAAACAGTGGTAGAGAAAAGAGAGTTTAAACTTTATTCTAAGTGTAGGGTCTATTACACAGCAGTACAGCATACCTGTGGTTAGGCTGTTATGAGAATCCTGCATATCTTTACACTTATTTAAGGGATAATCTTTATTTCTTGTGGCTTTGCTACACAATGCCATAAACAGCTGCTGAGATTAATAACTGAAGTTAAATCAACTTCCAGAGCTGTATATGGAGAGCATACAACAGGGCCACTGAGAGAACCTAATTGTATTTTAAAGTAAACCACACACAATAGGAGACAGCAATATTTTTCCCTGCTTGGAAGGGGCTGTGGAGGTCTGTACTCTTTCTTGAACTTTCTGGTAACATACAGGATGCACTAGATACATCAGGATGCATAAGATCTGAAGTCTGAACTGATTAGGAGACACAGGGAATCGAAAGAATAATTAAAGAGCGCTGCAAAGTGAGAGAACATTAGCTAAAGCTCATTAGATTCCTGTATGGGTGCTTTGCTTCTGAATGAGAGGGTCCACACTGAGCTGACTGCACTTCAGCTAATGTGTGATTTTACATCACACTACAACTTGCTATATCTTGACTCTACTGGACACCTGCCTTAAAATTCTAAATGCTTCCACAGTGAGGTGAAGTCTCCAAATGAAGAAGAGGCTCCAAGTGCCAGATTGCAAGAAACGATGAGACTTTTAACTGACAGGAAGATACCTTGTGAGAGCTCCCAAGCCAATGACTTCTAAACACCATCATGCTCAGAAGTGGCTGGCAGAAGGGGCTGCAGCCACCTGTTTGTCCCAACATGTTATCTCTCTTTGTGCCACAGCAGAGGCTGCAGAAGAGGCAACATGCACTCACCACAATTGAAACAATCTGCTGCTCACCCACAGCATTCCAACTGCGCATTAGAAGCCCCTCAGGAGCAGAAAACATGGAGTCAGTGGCAGTGACTCGTAGAGCCATAAGAGGTAGGAACTGGAATAAATAATGCTAAACCTGAATAAGTGATACAATACAGAGAGGCAGTAGAGGACACTGAGACAAGTTATCAGACCTAAACTCCAAAATATCTACCAGCAGTCCCTGCAGGACTCGACAGGGACAGGGAGACTTTCCTTAGCACCCTCCTGGAATACCAAGCATTGATGCCTTCCAGAAATCAAAATCTGCCACAGTCACTTCTTCCTAAGGATTAGAAATTATGTTCTCAGTCAAAAAAAAAAAGCAAATGTTTATGGCAAATATAGACAAATTACGGAAATTAGTAATAAGCACCAGTCTCAAAAGCAACATCACAGATGATGTGATGAAAGCTTCCAGATCAAATGGATCTTTTTCACTTGCAGTAAAAACACACCTTTCTCTGCTTCAGCTTCTCTTTTTCATGGCAATCTGTGACTTAAGGTGCACTGAAGTCCAAAGACAGGTAGATTTACTAATAGAGAAGATAGAGAATGTACTAAAGACAATTTAAACTTGATTTCTTTTAATATAAGGTCTAAACAGAACAAATATATGTGCTCATTTTGACTAAACTAATTTAACTTTTAATGTAACAAATTAAAATTTCTATCACTCATGCTTCTAATAGTTTAGGGTTTATTTGTTCTGAATATTGATTGCTATTTTTAAGTAGCATGGTGAACACAATGGCAAGATTAGTGTAGTCTTTGCAAATTTTCAAAGCTAGAAGTATTTGCACACTTTTGCAATCTAAGGAATGCATTGTTAATTGATTAATTTTAGACAATCATTAGAAAATATTGCTAAAGATAGTAGATTGTTTAGAGCAAACTTTAAAATGTTAGACAAAACAATTAAGTTTAGTTATAAAAAACCTCAAATCTGTGTCAATTAGAAATATATTTTATTAAATCACAATCTTGCTGTGGATATTTTATACCAAAAATTGATTACATTTTCAGAATTATTTTTCTTTACAAGTCAGCCACTTTTACTGAAATAAATCAAGAAATACCACAAGACTGACAGTTGTAACATTCTGTGGGTAGGCACAGTAATAAAAACTTTTTGTTAGAAAAGGTATTGGTTTTCTAATAATGGTTATAAATCCATAAATTAACTTTTAAAAGGATTAGGAACAGCAATGGTTTGATACTGCGTTGTCTCCATCCACTCATTTCACCTACACTCATTAACAGAAAGTAGAACTGTCTCAGTCAGAAATTTAAAAACTGTATTTTTGTCTTTGAATGAAATTGGAAAATGACATTTCCTCTCAGATCAAAGACAATGGACTTCTTTCAGGCTGAGTGACTGCACTGTAAGCCTGCTGAAATTACCAAACGGCAAAGTTCTCGAAGCACTAATAAGATGTAATTTTAGGACAATGGCACCTAGAAGTTATTCTATTTTTACATCTTCTTTAACCTGTGCTTCATATTTCTGCCTTGCTTATTTTATAAGAGCCACTTACTTACATAGATAATAGTACAAATGGGGGTTTAGGGCTTTTTAATGAGAATAATGTGTTGTTTTCCCACATTTTCTCAATTTTCTGTGTAGGAATAGATTAGTGCGGCGTCATTATCCTACCACTTCTTATCTCTAGATGTTGTCATTACACCTACCTATTATCAGAGATGTGCATCATATTAGTACCTCATCACAGAGATATCAGCTTTTGCCTTTGATGCTGGAGCATGCAGTACTGATTTCTACACATGTACAGCATTACCATAAAGACTTAGCAAAAATAGCTACTACCTCACAGAAAGAGCCCTGCGGTCCTGTGAAGATTAAGCTAGAAACAGTCAGGATGCCAACAGCACCTTCCTCAGGAATGCATCAAAGAGGATTTACTCAGCCTAACCATCTTCCCCCAAAGAAACACCTGCAAATTGTTTGAAGAAAGTATGTTCAATGCTAAATACATTGGCATAAACAATAAACCAGATTAGAGGGCATTTAATTTATCAGAAGCTCCATAGAGTAAAGACTGATCTAATTCCTAGTTCCCAGATAACAGGCAGCTGGTCGTGTCATAGCAAATGGATTTGCAGGAATGTAAAGAAATGCTGTTCCTTGCTGAGATCAAGATTCCTCACACATTTACAGTTTTGTTTGTCTCTGCCTGCTCTCACACTAGTTTAGCTTTGCTGTATTGAGGTTTGAGAATTGTGACTCCTGTCTGTGCCTCAGCTATTTTTATGTCCCTAGTCAATTTGATCCTAGTGTTTGAGCATGGCATATTAGAGGAGAAATGTGGCAAAGCCTTCCTGCCCAGACACATGATGAAGACCATAAAATCCCGCACATATATAGCTGTGCAGAAAAAAACCCAAAGAAAACTAAATTTTTAAAGCCTTTTCAGTACACTTTAACTAATACTTCTAACAGCAAAAATTTGGATTAAATTTAAAACTGCAAAACTTGCAAACCAGAGAACTTGGAAACAAAATTCCCATAATGTTCTTGTTTTGTCAAGTGTGCATCTTCCATCAAGAACTGAATAGACTGTCAAGCTCTTGATCAGCTCTGCTGTCCTGCCCTATATTGAGACCAAGTTACAACGCAATTTTATTGAGGGTAAAATAGCAAGATAGAAGAATCTAAGATGGCAACTGTCATGTTAAATACGTAGGTTTGCCTGGCACTGCACACTGGAAGAACACAGAAAATAAGGTTCCAATGTAATATCTGCTTCAGCATCTGCCTTTCTCACAATGACAAGAAGAAACAGAGTGTGTTATCTACAGGAGAAATGCAGAAATTCCAATAAGACCATAAAGACTGCCTGGCTGGCACTGTGCTCTGTGCATTTCTGGGAGTGCGCTGCCAGCACAGGCTGCGACCATTTGCATTCCACTCATACCACACCTGCTGGCACCATGGCTCTCTAACACAAGCTTTGTTCTCTGACTTCCCTCCTTCTATTTACAAGAAAGAAAGACCGCTGTTAACATTGAAAATACACAGTTGCTCTCCTCGCATAGTATTGCTGTTTCCAGTAGTACATGTGCTGACCAATTTTCTTGTCAAACTTCAGCCAAAAGACAGAAAAAGTTTCATTTCTCTTTGTGATGACACCTGGGGGATATGTTACAAAGTACTGGCTCCTTACCCCTCTCCTGGACACTTTTCCTTCTCGTTTTTCCACTCCTTTCAATGACTTTCCATTCCTCCACTTATTAAAAACTAGAGTTTCAAAACAAAAATTCATAGAAGATTTTAAAAGGCAAAAGATTAGACATGTATTTTTTAAAAACTCCTCCAACTTTGACACTATTGGCACAATACTTCTCTCCTGACTTGCTAAATTAATTTCTTCAAATCCTCAAATATCAAAAGCATATAGTTATGTTTCCTTTTTCTGCAGGATATTTAATCCAAGGAGAACTACCCCCCATCTACCCTTCCCTTCATTTGTTTAGAGCTCGCCCAAATACATCTTCAGATCATTTAATCATACCACATTCTCACACCTTTAATTTGCACAGTCTACGCAATATTTCAAAGAAGTTTTTCACTGCTTTGATCTCTTAGTAAAAATCAGTCTGATCCTTGATACAGCGTTGGGTTTGCTGAATTTCTCTTTGAATACAGCTAGTCCACAACACCGCTGAACTGCCACTCTCTATCGGCAGAGCCTCATCAAAGGAGCATCTGTTCCCAGAAACTGGATTTACTTTGTAGTTAAAGGGAAAATATCCATATTGTCCTCCATGACTCATACAGAACTGTTATGTGAGTCAGTCATAATGGTCACTAAACTCCAATTCTGGATATTTTTAAAAGCTCTATTGTTCCTACTTGTATTTGCAAACTCCAGTAAAAACTCAAAAAGATGCAAAACATTAATAATCTGTTGAAACATTGATGTTCCCTTCCTCTGTCTCTCATCCAGTAATCTGCACAAGATAAAAAGCAACAGAGTAACCAAAGTAGGAGCTAGTGGAATGAGTTTTCTTAATAATCTCCCATGTTGCTTTGCATTTTTCCAGATCAAAGAAGTGATGAAAATACGAGGAGTGTGGAAAATAGCAAGCTACATTGCCACTATCAAATGCTGAAATATATTCACACTAATGCCTTGTGTGTTAATAGCAGAGCTTAGACCAATAACTTACGTTGTTGGCGTTCCATGACCTGCATAAAACTGCTCACCAAAATGGAGAGAAAAATCACATGAATGCACCATCCCTATTACACAATTTGTGTTTATAGTGGAGCTGAACTAAGGGTTTGCTGCTGAAAGCAAGTTTCATTCTTCCTCTCCCAACAATGCTGTTGTTTTCTTCTTTTTCGGACTTCCCTGATCACTCAGAAAAGCCTTCCCAGACCCCTGTCATGCTGGAATTAAAAATACTCTTTTTCTTCTTCCCTTGGACTACTTTTTGCCAATATAGCAAGTTCTAAATGTAATTAGATACTGCCAAAACTGACAAGATAAAAGTGACACATGGCGCAGTCTAAAGCAAAGACAAGAGAAGAAAATAATATGTTAATGATCAGCAACAACAGTCTGTTAATTTGAATCAAATCCTGATAGAAATCCACAGCTTTCCAGCTCCTGGAATTTTCAGCAGAGATTCTCAATCTGCCATGCTCACTGATCTGCCTTATATATTCCTGATAGCCCCTGCTCCCCAAACTTTGTACTCTAAACAGACACAGCAAACAGCAGGCAGGAAGACACAATACTCAAAACTCATCCAACATTTCAGGGTCAAGAGCAAGATTTGGCTTCTTTATTCTCAGCATCAAAGTCTAAAGGCAATGTGATTTGAAACTTCTAAGGTGTTCTGGTGTGGGTTTTCCCATTTTCAGGGTCCTGGTAGTTTCTTGGTCTGATTTTACTTCATAGCTCTGCAGATTTTTGACTCAAGGTCTAAAAGGATATATAAACAAGGCTGAGTCTCAGATAGCAGTTTACATCAGTATTTTTACTGTTCCACTATTCTGAACAGAGAAGTATTAGCAAAAAGATGAACAACAGAATAAATCCCAACAAAAAGAAATTCCAGGTGTTCACAAAAATAAATGTTCTAAAGAGTATATATTATTATCACACTAAGATATAGGCAGGCAAGCAGATTGGTCCATAAAAACCTAAATCGAAAGGTAATCTTCAGTCATGGATCAGCCTGCTAGGATTCCATACACAGAGTAATAAACTTAGGTACACAAAAATAAGTGACACTAGACATTTCCTATATCATTCTCTCTTCATGAGTTTTATATCAAGTGAAATATATAATCATGAAATATAAAAATGCTATAAATCCTCTAATATATAGCATGGGCATGGCAATCTGGACATTGTTAAGAACGGAATTTCACAATGAGACACAGAAGCTGTTCTCTTCTTACACAAACTTGTCTGTAACAGGACATTACAAATGGGAAAGCACCAAACCAAATGGATACATCTAAACCTAAAACAAAGGAGAAAAAAAAAACGACAAGGTGAGTCTGTCCCAAATACTTGGAGACATTGGTACCACCTCCAGGGTACTATTTCTAGACAAGTTGCTGCAATTAAGAAAGTAAAAAGAATTTCTGGTTATGACTCTACACCAAACTAACCTGACTATCCAGACCTTTTTATAGTTTTAGTTTTAGTAATAAAGCCCTGACATTGAAAGCCAAAATCTGTCTTGAATGCTTTGCTGCTTTGCACAAATTTATCAGCCTTTGCTAGCTCCCAGAAAACTCTATATTTCTGTTTTCAAAAAATATAAAACTGCCCTGGGAAGACGAAAATGTGAAATCTAAAAGGTCCATCATTGAAAATATTGGCTTTCTGGCACACAAACAGCAAGAAAGAGGAACATGAGCAAAAGATGTATTACATTTTCAGACCGGCATTTTAGCCCCCTATTTTAAACCCTTATTTCTGAACAATAGAATAACTTCCCTGATGAGTATATGTGGAATAGTAATTGAAAATCCACAAACTTGTTCATATACATTATAGCTTCTGAGATCAGTGTCGTTCTACTAATGTATTAACACTTTTTATAACATTTCTCAGCTTATTAGTTTACTAGATGAGCACCAAAAAGATATGAACCCTTTCAACTTGTTAAAAAGAAATTGGAAAAAAAAAATACCCACCCCACAGGAATAAAAGCACAGCCATAGAAGAAGTTTGAGGTAGAAAATGCAGTGATTTCCTTCTTCTATAACATATTTGTGTGTATTTGTACATAACTTGCATGCAAATATTCTATCTGCTTATACCCTGTCTCTGTTTAGGTAAAAAAGAATAAAGTGTACATTTTCCCCTTAACTGGATTAATAGGTTCATGTTAGTAAATTTGCTGTCAGCAATGCCTTACTATCACAGAACAGTCACTTCAGAGACCTATGAAAACCTGTTATGAATAAATGTAATTTTTTCCATTTAGAAACACAAAGAAATCCATTTTATCAATGTTAGATGAAAGTAAAATTCTCCACTACAGTCTCCTTCGAAGTTTCGTTTGCAATGTGTTTGATAAAGAGAATAAATAATCACTGCAAATAATTTATTCAGGCATTTACCTGTATGGTTTTTTGTAAATTCCATATCAACAAACTGCAATTACAGTTCACACTAGTGCATCTTCAACAGAGAGTTTTATGAAGACTTCAGCAACCAATTAGGAGGTTAGCTCATGTGCCACATGAAGTCCTGGGGCACATAATTTCAATCATATGCTGTTGTTCCTGACTACTGACTAGATGGCTTCACTTCACAACACTCTGTTTTAATTCATTATAATTATTTCATTAAAAATCAAATTTTATTTATTGCTCCAGAAAATGTCATACAAGAAGCTGCAATTGACAGGCTCTGTGAATATTAGACAATTTTGCACTTGTCTGGGTACTCATGACCTGTGAATGCCAGAGATGCACAAATACACTGAGTCTTACTTTCAGCTCACTGAACAGCTCATGACATGTTTTTATGCTGCTGATCAGCCATATTTCTACATTTATTTTCATGGATTTTGTTCTTTAAGGAGCTGGGTATAGTCACAGTTTTTCAAAGCAGCATTCTGTTTCAGATCAGAAAGGAAAATCTAGAAAGA
Organism: Acanthiza pusilla; assembly: GCA_036630365.1. Lineage (NCBI taxonomy): Eukaryota > Metazoa > Chordata > Aves > Passeriformes > Acanthizidae > Acanthiza > Acanthiza pusilla. Next base: position 552,349 of record JAXCHO010000017.1, read on the forward strand.
ACAGAGTACAAAATTGCCAGAATTCCATTCTTCAACTAGATTTCTGCAACTTTCAAAAAATTAAGTTGATGCATTCTGTTTCAAAACCCCAGGAATGGGTGCAGATCAGTGACAGTTCTTTTCAGTGTGCTCACTCTACAGCTGTGTCCCTTTTTACTGCACTCCTCTGCCTAGCACAGGAAATCCTTTTCTCGGTAGTACCATAGCTGCCTCCATCCACACTGTGTACACAGGCCCGTGAAAACCACAATTACCATATCACAAGTACCATGACAGAAGGCACAGCCCATCAGGGAACCCATAAGATCAGGATGTCAAAGAAAAGTGCAACCGATAGACAGCTGTGCCTTACTTTACTTATTAAAAACGTTCAACTCAATTGCGTAATTAAATTTGGATCAAATAAAGTGAATACACTCATTTTTAATTCGATTGATTAAAATTGAAACTGAGGAACTGTGTTTTACATTTGAGACATCATTACAGAAAAAAAATTCTAGCCAGAGATATCTCTTTATTTTCCAACAATTCTACTTACTGCTCTGTTTACACTCTACTGTGGGATTTCTTGTCATTGTCTTCATTTCCTCTGAACTTGTCCCTGTGCTCTTAGTTCCAGGAATTTTAACATTTTTCTAAGGATAAAGTTTTCAAAATTCCTTGCTTAATGACCAAATCTCATTATCTGAGATTTGGGGATACACTTTAAGAAAATTATCTGGCATGCATCTCTTTCATAAGAAAGTCTGCATTTTCATACTGTACTTATTTAAGAATAATAGGCTTTTTTTTCACCAATGCTGCCAGTACTTGAAGCCAAGCATTCTTTTGTTGTTTCCACACATGCTCTTCACTTTCCCTCATTTTCAGTTTATATAATGTTGATGTGAATCCTGAGGTTGCTGGTGTTAGCACCACAAAATACTCTATTCCATAAACATTATCTAAATGGACAATGAAAACCACAGCAAAAGAAAGTCTAAAGAAATTAAATAAGATAACTGGTTCTCTGCATTATCTGCTTATTGCTTTTCTTCCTCATAGACCTATAGTTAGCAAAATATTTTTTGCATTTTTTACTGAAACTTTTTGGGATGCTGGATAGAGAGTGGAAACACTGGAATTTATTGTGACTCTTCAACATAATAAAAACTCTAGAAAAAAAAATCCACCAAGTCTAACTATTTTAATTATATGTTTATTGCTCAGTTCCCAAATCTTCTGGGGCATGAAATTAGACAATTTTGTAGTATCTGTGTCTTTGTAATGTTTTGGGAGGCATCATAGAAGACCCTCGTGAAACCACTGCATTTTGCTGTTGTCTGTAGTCAAAAACTGAGTGAAATTATTGTAGGACAAGAACAAACAGCAGTAAATAAGAAAAAACAATGTGAAAAGCAGCTACTTGCACAGTCCCAAAGCACATGTCACTGGATCCAAAGCACAGGGCCAGTTTAGAGAACACTTTCTGCTTCTCCTACACAAATCTCAATTTCTGGAAACAGAAAGAAATGCAAAGCTGAATTTCTCTAATACCATTTTCAGTTGAAACAGGGACAATAGATAAAGTCACTCAGAAGCAGTACAGAAATAAACTGGAGGGAAGAACAAGCTAGCAATTCAATTGTGATGAGGGAAACAAGATCTATTTGATGGAAGACTCAAACTCTACCTTAAACCCTACAAAGACTGGTTTGCAGTAGCTAGAGCTTTGGATACCGCTTGTCACTATTATACCAACTCAACATCAGTCTTGTTTCTCCACAGATTTTTATTCTCTAAAATGTCTCCTGGCTTCTTTCTTGGTTCCTGTCATTAAAAAACCAAGAGTACAGCATCAAAAATAAATGATCACCATATCACCTGCTTCAACTCAACAGCCTGGAGCCACGTATTTTACTGCTAATAGAATAATACCTCATTGTGTGATTTTGAAGGGGACAAACACTATTTGAAGTGAATAAACACTAATTGCAAGCATGGGAAGGATTTGGTTCATTAAAAAAATCATAGCTTTTCAGCTCGAGTGAGTCAGAGGAATGTATGTACTCACACCACCATGACCAAGGTCACAGTATTTCCAGAAGTTTTTGCACCATCTCGTACAGCACAACATTCCAATTTACAGATGGGTCTAGTCTGCAGGCAATCACTTTAACTTTTCCCCTCATGTTAAGTTTCTCTTTCCGAAACCCATCGAAAAGTTTCTTAAACAAATACCTGACTAATCCCAACAAACCATATGTTAGACCCTAAGGGCAGCCAAAGACAACGCAGCAGAGCAGCCTGGAAAGTTACTACATAGTATAATCTGCACAGTTGGGTGGCTGAAACCTGCAGATCATGCTAATTAAAGGGGAAAAGGGAAGAGTTTAAGGAGAACAGTCTATCTCTAAGTAAACCCACTACAAACAAATTTTAAGTTTGAACATACTAGGTTTTTCTAACTAGAGAGAAGCTAAGTTAAAATAAATAGAAAAGAAATACCTATGTGTAACATTTTTATATCAAATGAGTGTATTTTCCCAACTACATTTAAAGGATTGTTTTGATTTTCAATGTTATATTTCATTTTCAATAAACTACCAGGCAATGCTTAAGGGGCCAGACTAGAGTCTGTCCAGCAGCCCAGAATCTTATTTTGAGGATTTTAAATTAATATTTAGGAGTTAGGAGTCCCTTCTATCTCTCCATACAAACAAGAGTTTCACCCATCAGAAAATGCTTCAGTGGTGTCAACAGTAACTACTGCACCTGCAGATGGTGGAAATCACGAAACACTGTGATTACTTTCCTCCTCAGTTTAATTACTGTGTTTCCATTTCTCATTACTGTCATCCTCACATTATTATGAAAAAGAAGGCAGAAGACACTCCCACTGCTGAAGCACAGGATCTCAGGGCCATCCTCCTTTGCTCATTTTTTCATGTAGGCACCTGTGCAGCTCTTATTCTCATACCCTTGGTAAGTAAAAATCTTGTATCCTCCCCACAAATGAATAGAAAATATGCAGCTTTGCACAGCAGTCTCACTGAACCTGTACCCCAGCTTATTTCATCAAAACGTAGCTCAGATGCACCTCTGATGTATAGAGCCAGGAATAACATTTGCAATCCAGCATTTAGATGCTTGGTTCAATTTTGGGGTACCCAGTGCACAAGAGACATGGAAAAACGGGGAAGTTCAGCAGAAGGTTATCAGGATGGCCAGGACTGAAACATTTGACCTAGAAGCAGAAGCTGAGGAATCTGAGTTTGATCAACCCAGAAAAGGGAAGGGTTGGAGAGTCATACCAGCAGCCCCCAGCATTACAAGGAGGGCATAAAAATGACAGAGATGGGCAATTCTATGAGCCTTTCGTCTCGTAATTCTGTCACTGGATTCCAGCTTCTCACTGTCTTTTTTTCTGCTGGCCACATTTCCTTTTCCTACCAGGAGGAAGCCATTACTTTCAAACTACAATTCTGTGACTTCTATTACCATTAATTCTCTCCTAATTTCATTTATTACAGAAAACCATGTCACTACAGCAATGCAGTAGTAAAGTATTTGGAAGATGATACATGAATAGTCATATCCAAAAAAGCACCACTGAAATGAAAGAACCCTGAGAGTATTGTATCTTGCAAGAAATTTGAGTATTTAGTCACTTTCTCTGGTGTAAACAGATATGTTAATATTCAAAATGACATTGAAGTCATTGTAAATTAAAGCAGAATTATAGTTGATAGCATTGTCTATCACAATCTGGGAATATGGATGCAAAAACCTAAAGCAAAACAACCAAGTTAAATGATATTTCTTCAAACAACAAACAAAATCCAGCTATAACAATCTCCTTTAGGGAAATGCAACTTTCAGTAGCACACTGCCTTGAGGGAAACTGTCATTATTTCCCTTTCTTGGTTACTAACCAGTAATTTGCCACTGGGCAGGCACAACCCACTAACACAAGCCAGTAATTTGCCACAGGACATCACAGACATTCTTTCTAGATATCGGTCCATTGATTTTATTACTTACAGGAGGGAGCCTCCACCAGGAGAAGGAAAACACAGGAAAATTCCACGTGCTGGACATTACCCAGGACTGAGCAATTCCTTATAATGCCATCTTGAAGTAAATCCAAGTTTTCTTGTTCTCAGAAATTACCAAGTGGCACATTCCTCCAAATTATTCATGACTGTCTGAAGACACTAGTGGATTCTAAGGACATGTTATTATGAGTAGATGAAATCTGAAGGAAAACCGTCCTCTGAGCCAATCTTTTCTCACCTTCAACCCACTGAAAAAATTCCATTCATGGCACAAATGGCATCACCAGAAATGGTCTGTGTGGTAAAACAACTTACAAGAAATTACAGGAATCAAGATTTCCTGTTTCATTTTTCTGAGGTACATATCATATTGCCCTTCTCTGTGGAAAGGTTTTTGAATCAAATATGACCAGGTCGTCACAGGTGATTCAGTGCTGAAGGTGAAGGGAAAAGATTAAATCTTTACAAGAATGGGAATATTTTTTGAAAAAATCCTCACCAAAACAAACACACACACACAAAAAAAAAAAAAAAAAACACCCACACACAAAAAAAAAAAAAAAAACCCTCAGGCAATTGTCCTTATTAAACTTTAGCCTAATCATTTATATGACTATGCACGTAAGGCTAAGCACCCCTATATCTTTTCAGACTGGAGTAATAATGAGGAAGCTCACATTAAAATAGTATTCTGTTGAATGCAATTGTCTTACAAAATACAACAAACCCAGGAATGAAACATAATTTTGACTTTCATCTTCCCCAATTACATCCAAACACCAAAGAAAAGATCCATAAGAATAAAGTATAATTGTTGCACTCATCTTCTCACTTTTAAATACTCCTTCCATTTGTATTGGCAAATTAAGCCTGAATAGAAATACAAATTTACGTGAAATTACTTTAAGTAACATCACTATTTTCCAAGTATTATGCTAATATACATTATGATTCTTTCCACATACAAAATTTTGAAATGAAATCTTGAATTCTCAGATTGCCTCTGTATAAGTTTTATGGCTCACATACTTAGACCTGTGTGGTGAACACATTAATTAAATGTTTGCGCCGCTATGTGTGCAACTAGAACTTAATGAGTGTTATTTATGTATAAGATAACAGTATCCAAAACATAAAGCTTTACAATTTATCAGTAAAAGTACATTCTCTATACCATTACAGTACTCCATTTTCATCTCTTTGACTGCATGATCATTTGAAACTGAAGACCTTCTGTTGCTCAGTGTAAGACCACTCACTACATCTAAATATGCAGCCCGAGTTTGTGTAATACTATTGCTTTAATGCACTGCAGAATGAGATTGAACAGTCCACTCGCAGTGCGGTGCATTCAAGCTGTCAGTAAAGCCAAAGTAAATTAGACAAGGTCATGCATCAGTACTTATGCGGAAGGTTTACTATCTTGATTTTGTTCCCTGCAACGTCCTGCTCTCTTTTTGCTAAAAGTTACATCTCCTGCATTTTTCATGAATCCTGAGTTGATCTTGTAAATGCTGAAATAAAGAGAAGATAAATCTGAAACACCCAAAGTATCATTAGCTCTGCTGTCATTCATAGCAAGGAACAATGCTGGGTTTGCCTGACCACCTGATAAACACTGACCAGTTCCAATCAGCAGTGATTTGAACATCCCAGAAAAAATAATAGGGGCCTCAATTTTTGTTTTAGGCCACTAAGAAATCTTAATACCAGCAAATACTGTTTGCACTGACCTTCGCCGCTCAGCTGTGACCTGAACCACTCTGTTCAGCAGAAGGTATTACCGAAGCTCTAACAGGAGCTGCGTTTAATTAAGGCTAACTTAAAGTCAGTGCAAAGTGTCACATCTTAAAGGAATAGGTCTTTCAGGATACCTAACTCCTTCACACATCTCATTAGCTCCATTTAGAGTCACCGTGTACACTTTTCTGCTTGCCATACTTGTATGTAGTACACAGTAAATTTTGGTTGTGAATGGCCTTTCTAATCAAAGGTGGGGACAGGGGCTATGACACAAGTGAGCAACCCCAACACTTTCTCAGATCAAGCATGAAAAAGCTGATAAAAGGAGCCCTCCATAAGCTCATGTGAGAGGATGAAGAACAGCCATCAGCCCCCAAATGCTCCCTAGAAGTCAGGTCAGCAGCAGTCTGAGATCAGAAAGCACAGACCATATCTCCAATGGATGCTAAACCTGAGCCAACTTTGCTTTCTGAAACAAAGCATCTGCATTCTTAGAATCTGATTAAAGGAAGACATGTATGAATAATTTTTCAAAAACTGAAGTGCTAAGGTCCACAAAACTTTTTGATTACACATGGAAAATTGTAGTTGTTTTTTCCAAAAAGCTGAAGCCTTGAGACAGGGTCTTACAGCTCTACATCAAGAGATTTTTGGGATTTTCACTCTGAACTCCAGCCTTGGGACATAAAGATGTTTCTTTTTTTAATATTTAGTTAACTGGATTTGAGTGATTTTCAAACAGATCAAGTAAAATTACATTAGGTGAAATCAATAGGTGATGTGTTAAATCAGTGGTTAGTTTGCAACATAAAGCATTTTTATACCTAAATGAAGTTTCTGTTTAGTAGAGTAAATGAAAAGAGATCCACTTAAATCCCAAACATATTTAATTAAAATAAGGTAATTATTGTAGAGCTATATTTGAACAGACAATACAGTTGCAGCAATTATCTCTAATTATGCAGCTTCAATCACAGAATAATAGAGGTTTCAATGTCACTAAGCACTATAAGGATAATTACTCTTTCCATTATTCTGATGGGCACATAATTAGCAACTTTAGAAAAAAAAATCTTCATGGGGACATAATAGCCGCACTTTAACTACAGGCTGATTGAGAATGATCAAGGTATTTAGCATAGAAAGAAGTAGCAGCATCCTCAGTTGGTTCCAACTAAATAGTCATGTACTTTCAAAAAAAAAAATAGTATTTATTCCATGGTCATAACCAAGTTTGGATAAAATAATATGCTTACTGTACAAGACCTTAAAATAACAGTATATAATAACATAATTGAGAAAGTCTTAGATTAAAACCTCTCCTCTAACAGAGGATATCAAGATCCAGAACAGAAGTGCCACCATGGATCCATCTGAAACTTTAACTGGTTCTTAAATATTATATTCTTGGTCTAAGAAAGAAAATATTTGAGCCAAAGCACAGAATTTCTTCAAACATGTAACTGAAAATCAGATGGACAAGAGAGCAGAAACCCTGATGACAGTACTTACAGACTGTACTCTGGGGCTAAACATAAGTTGTGTCACAAATTTCTGTATTCACTGTCTCCTGGCCGTCAGTTTTTCTGTGTTTCACCTTTAGTGATACACAGAAACTGTGGCCTTACAAGGAATGATGTAACTAAGAGCTAGACATCTCCTCACACTTCAGTCCATTCCTCAATCTGCGGCACTGGACATGACCTGTTTTACAACAGACTGAATGAGACTTTATTTCTGCTGGCAAGGAGGCATGGCATGGCATGGCATGGCCACACAAAAAAAACAGACACATTGAACCAGCTGGGCATGGCCACAGTGCCACCTGAGAGCTGCTGAGCAAGCCTGGCAGTCCAGCAGGCATCGCCTCTGTTGGCATCGCCAAACAGTGCTGAGCCCATGCTGATGGGAATGCCCATGGGATCACCACTCCACATCTGTTCCCGGTCACCTGAGACCACCGTGGTGCCCCAGCTGACTCCCTGATTGGTTCCCTCCTGCTTTAGGCACATTGCTGAGTCACATCAGCCAGAGAACAAAGTTATCCTAGTTCTCTGCTCAAACAGGGAAAGGGAGGTATCGCTAGGTGAGGTCTGGTGGCTTGAATTACCCCTTGGAAGGGTCTGAATTACCCCTTGGAAGGGTCTGCACCACTTCTGCAGGTAAACTGCCAGAAGTTATCTAAACTGCATGCCTGAAGCTAGAGGGGATGACTCCAGACCTAAGAGGAGATCACTCTTCTTTGCTGTCTGTCCATACCAAGCATGGCACAGCAAAAAAGAAGGGCTGTCCAGGCAGGGTTGCCATGGCATCACACTATTCCTCACTTAGCACATAGTTCAAAGCTTCAGGAAGACTAACAGCTGCCGTTCGTTCCCAAAAGCCAACTGGAAAACTTCCCCCTCTCTGCTGATGCCCTGTGTGTGGGACACAAAAGATACCCCACAGACACCCACTCGTTCCTGGGCCAAACCCAAAGGAAAATACAGCGTTCTCACCAACAAGGAGTATCTCCTATCTATACAAAATTTGGTAGCTACCATAATTGTCATAATGTTCAGGGAAAGCAATGTGGTTTCAAGGGGATTTAACTGGAGTTTCAAGTGACAGTCAGTTCTAGACAAGGTCCTGATAAACTCACAGATTTTCTCTTTTATGAGTGGCATAATCTTTTCTGTTCATTTGCAGAACCAGAAGCCCATTTAAGATTCCAAACAGAGCCTTTCCAACACAAACATTCTGGAGTGTGAACTGGAATCAAAAATACTAAAAACCTCAAATTTTTCTTTCCAGCCTAGACAGAAAGGATATACAACACAGAAAATATACTGGGGGAGGGGGGTAAGGCACCATTCTTCTATAGTTGCCATTATAAGACCTGAAAAAGATTAATGCTGCATTTTATAGGGTTGAAAGAAGTAAAGGTATTAGAAGCCTCTTCATGTTTTCCCTTACTGCTTAGCTTTAAAAGAAAATTAAGGAATCATAGTGCTTTTAAAAGAGCCTATTGAGACTTTCTGCTAGACTAATAGCCTTGCCAACACAATATGTATTTGTATTTCAGATTTGACAGACACTATGCACTGATTGCAAAGTTCCAAAGTTAGATTCACCCCCATCAGGGTCCTCTGCCCGCAGGCTGTTCACTGCACACCTGCAGCCCAGTGCCACAGCCTCTCTCTCCCAGTCTGGGATGCCAGTAGCAACCTACAGCAGGTCAGCTTGAGCTGCCACCTGATGGGCAGAAAGGCAGCCAGGCACCTCCAGGGACACAAGGAATATGATGCAGCTACCCTGTTGGGGAAGGAGCAGAAAGCTCTCCTACATATTATTACTCAGCAAAAGAAAGAATAGAATTAAAAACTGAGTTTGAGCTAGAGAAAAAATAAGCATACCAGCTGATTGAAATACAAACTGGAAAAACCAGCTTTGCAATGATCTAAACCTAGAGCTGCTATGGTAATCTGAGAACTCTCATAGGCTATACACAAATGACGTAGAACTTGTATCTCCTCCTAAATTGGTTAGTAGAAATTAACATATTCATCATGAAACCTGTTAAATACACGAACAGAGCAAACCTTTGCTCAGACTGCATTTTTCATTCCCTTCTCCTGCAACTTCCCTCTCCCCTCTTACCATGTGGAATCACCACGGGGTTGCGAGAAGCAACCACGTGGTCGCTTTCACTTCCCTACCTCATCTACTCAAGAAATAAACCCACATGCTTTGAAAATGGATGCAGAGAGTCTGGCTACATCATTGCAGAAGGAAACCAGGACAATATAACTCTAATATCTGGCGCCCAACGTGAGAGAAGCCGAAAACACGCCGGATCTTCCATCTGCTTCAGCGACATCTCTACATCCACGGTAACTCCCTCAAACAACTAAACCCCATCCGTACTGTGTCGCGAGCACAGCGATCTGCTTTGAGCAGTTCTTAAAAACCGCTGGAGCTCTTAAACTAAAACTGGGGCAATCCCTCGAGCGCAGCCGGGCTGAAGCTCTAGAGGACCTTTTTTTTTTATTATTTTTATTCCTGTCTTGCCGTGAAAATCACGGGCACTGAGCGCAGAATCGGCGCAGTTTCAAAAACTGCCGGCACTGAGAGCTCTAAGTGCAACATTAACCCCAGAAGTCCCGAGCACGAAAAAAAACGTATCGGACCTCTCCACGGACGTTAAACTCCAATTCCTGAGCACGTAGGTTTTTTTTAAATTTTTTTTGCGTTTTTTTCCTTTTATTTTGGGGTCTGGCCATCCCCACCACCGACGGAGCTCTAAGGAAAATCTTCCCGGCGACACAAGAGACAATTACAAACTTTTCCTAATACCCATAAATCCACCCCTTTTCTGCAGAGACTTTTAACACTTAATTGCAAAAATACCTTTTATTAACGCATCTCGCCATCATCTAACCTCACCACAGTTGATTCCTCCTTCCGGAGCGCGAGTACAACTAGTTGCTATAAAGCCGTAGCCCGCGGCACGATCCGCGCCGAGCCCAGCCACCCCTCCGTTCCCCGCGGTCCCTTCCGCTCCCGTCCCGTACGTTCCCCTCCCCTCCTCCTCCGGCGCGGCCGCCATGCCTCCTAGCATTGCGCAATCCCCACGTGCGCAGCCCGCACACCCCCCCCCCCCCACCACGCGGTCTCTGTCCCCGCGGCTCCCCTGTCCCTTCCCCTCCCCTCCCCCCCCCCCCCCCACCACGCGGTCTCTGTCCCCGCGGCTCCCCTGTCCCTTCCCCTCCCCCCCCCCCACCACGCGGTCTCTGTCCCCGCGACTCCCCTGTCCCTTACCCCCCCTCCTCCTCCTCCTCCACGGCCGCTACAATCCCCGCCTTCCCTTCTGCAGTGTCTGCGGCCCCGCCTCCCAAGCCCCCCCCCCGCAGTCCGCCCCTGCCGCCTCCGAGCGCGCCTCTTTCCCTCCCCCCCTCCCCCCCCCGCAGTCCGCCCCTGCCTCCTCCGAGCGCGCCTCTTTCCCTCCCCCCCCTCCCCCCCCCTGCGGTCCGCCCCTGCCGCCTCCGGCGGCATTCGCCGCTTCGACACCACCCATCCCTCCCCCACGGCTCCATGACACCGACACACCACCACCGCCGCCTCTCCCGAGACAGACGACCCATCCCGTCTCTGCACCGACCTCCAGCCCGTGTGCAGCACACCACGACCGTATCCCAAAACACCGTCGAAAATCCAGTTCCGTCCAGCACCCCTATCTTCGCCGACAACTTTTCCGAGCAGCCCACCAAGTTTTCTCCGACCTCCTCACCGCAGCCCATACCTCCCTCCAGCAGCACCGATCTCCTGCCGCTGCTATCTACAAAGCCATTCACGCCCCGAGCACCGCCTGAAGCTTCTTTCTCCTCACCGACCCAGCTACAACAAAAGACACCACCGTCTAACATAACAGATACTTTAACACAGACAATTTCCAACGATTCAAACCTAATAATACTCCTCCGTATCCTTTACAAATATCACCTATATCCTTAAATAACTCCACTTCTCCCCAACCATTCAATATTTCTTACTCCCCCACAAATCAAAAAATAATACAAAAAATATATACCAAATTTTACAAACCCTTTTATATCAACAGAGAGGGGGAGAACCCCAGGTTACACCTCAAAGAAAGCGACATAAAGCTTTGCATGTCTATAATTTTCAAAAAAGCTTTCCTGAGGGACCTGACCCCTTCATATACAAATATTTCCTAACTACCAAAAAAGCAAAATTGAAATACAACCCCCCAAATTTGATTAAAAATTTAAAATCAAAACAAATACAAAAACCATACAGGTCTTGTAACTGGGGAGAAGGCATTTTCTTTTGTTTTCACAGGTACAAAGCTCGAAGAAATTCCAGCAAAAGTATGAGAAATCCTGTCACATCAGCAAGCAGTCGCAGAAAAAAGAAAAAAAAAATGAAAAAAAAAAAAAAAAAAAACCAACAAAAACACGAGAAGCAAAAACTCACAGCTGAGCTAGCAAAACCAACAAGAAAAAGTGATCTGTCAAAAAAGACAGCCCGAAAACAAAATGAACTTTATAATTTACATGAATATATGTTATGATTTTTTTCTTTGTATTAATTGTTATAATGAAGTTTTACTTGTAATTCAAATCAAAGACAAAAAAGCCTGAATTACTTTAGCCAAGTTTACAAACTCTAATACGACACAAAGCCCTAACAAACCCCTTACAACTTGTTTAATTAAAACATTAATTCTCTTCCATTACCATATAAACATAACTGTAAAAATTTTTTTAAAAAATTGTATTATATAATATTATCTAATTATACTGTATCCATTCATAAACAACTACAAAACTTAAGAAATTTGGCCAACCAAATTACAGTAAATGACCCATCTTCGCTAGACAATTTGTTTGATGACTAGAACATCATATCTTGGCTAAAGGAACTCTTTAAAATAAGTTTAATTGTGTTTATAGTAATAATTGTAGTGTTAATAACAATTCCCTGTATACTTCAATGTGTAAAAAAGCTTATGAGTAAGACGATAGCTAATATTTTAGTAGTTCATCAAAACGGGGGAGATGTTGGGGAAGGAGCAGAAAGCTCTCCTACATATTATTACTCAGCAAAAGAAAGAATAGAATTAAAAACTGAGTTTGAGCTAGAGAAAAAATAAGCATACCAGCTGATTGAAATACAAACTGGAAAAACCAGCTTTGCAATGATCTAAACCTAGAGCTGCTATGGTAATCTGAGAACTCTCATAGGCTATACACAAATGACGTAGAACTTGTATCTCCTCCTAAATTGGTTAGTAGAAATTAACATATTCATCATGAAACCTGTTAAATACACGAACAGAGCAAACCTTTGCTCAGACTGCATTTTTCATTCCCTTCTCCTGCAACTTCCCTCTCCCCTCTTACCATGTGGAATCACCACGGGGTTGCGAGAAGCAACCACGTGGTCGCTTTCACTTCCCTACCTCATCTACTCAAGAAATAAACCCACATGCTTTGAAAATGGATGCAGAGAGTCTGGCTACATCATTGCAGAAGGAAACCAGGACAATATAACTCTAATACTACCCCCTTGGTAAAGTCCTACAGAAATAGGCAATCCCTGCTGGCAGCTTATACTCTTTCAAAATATTTCAGCCTTTTTCAATGAAAATGTAGAAACAAACTGAAATTCTATCGTGCATTTGTCACTCACAACTCAATCCACTACCTCTTTGGCAACAGTGAAAAGAGGAGTCCTGCAGTTTGCCCATTAGGCAAATACTTTATTGGCAAGGCAAGATGAAGTGAAGAACATTTTCTACATTTGAGTGAGGCCTTCCCAGCAAGTTCTTGATTGTTGGGCCATATAAAAGGGGCTGTAGCTTAATCAAGACTTCTGACTCCCATGGTGATTAAACAGCATGAGAAAGGCCAAATTTTCCCAAAGAGACATGCAGGGAAAAAATGTTCTCAGTATGCTCAGAACCAAAATTGCAATGACATCTGCACGCTACTGGTCTGACTTTGCTTATTATACGGTATAAAAATGTCTTCTTGTATTAGGTTTTGTGACAACTAGCCATTGCTTTTGTGGATTACAAACATCTCCCCTGGAACTCGACACCAATTGTTTCCTCTTAGTTTGTTGCATTTCAATAATTGTACATTCTTCAGAACAGCAATCAATTAAGATAGAAACTTCCAATTTTATCTACAGCAAATACAATATACTTTTCCTATACGTTTGTTCTATATATTTACCAATTTATTGTTTTGCTATGTTTGTGCTGTTTGTTCACTTTGATCTAAGATGACTGAATAGTTTTTCTTGCTAGTAGTCCTTCCTTGGCATGTTTTTTTGGGGAAAGGGGGAAATGTCACAACTCTACTGTTACGCATTCTTCACTTGTATGTTAGCGCTTTTTTTTTTAACCCCAAAAGGCTATGCCATTGCATTACCCTAGTCTCCTTCTTTTTGATTTCTATTATCTTTTTACTTAATTTGCTTCTGAACTTTGAACGGTTTTCCTTTTGCAGTAGACTCTAGTTAGTTCTTTTATTTGTAGGACTTGTCATAATGTTGACTATTAAAAGTTAGTGTTCATATCAATTCTGCTGCAATACAGAGACAAGTTTTCAAAGTCAACACTGTCTTCACCTCTCCCTGTGCCTCTGGGCATGTACTGTACAAGCCATTTGGGGTTTAAAAAAACAAACAAGAAAACCAAGAAAAAACCCAACACAAACCACAACAACAACAAAACACGAGTGCATTTATATTGCCCTTCTCTGAAAGCAGTTCAAAACCCTGCCAGAGAAAAATGCAGCAACAGAGAGCTCTAGAGGCCCTGTCCTGCATTGCACCAGCTCACACACATATATTTACATGCACACTTTCACATATGCAGAAAGCATGCCTTATCTCTTCTGTACATGTGCCTCACAGAAAGCTTAGAGAATACTTCAGCCGTGAGCTGCAATTATATGACATCCATCACTTTGTTCAGTTACTAGATGGGAGCTTGTTTAGTTATTCGAAATGAAGGAGACAGGGGAGTATTTTTCTTGACTCTTTCTTTGGAAAAGAGTGATTTTTGATGATGAACAATAGACCTAGGTCTATGCCTATAAAGTAAAAAAAGTGTCATTACAGTAAAATTCTGGACCTGCTCTGTAATGTTCTAATTTTCCTAACATTTTTTTAAAAAATCACAAAACCCACAATGCTTTTTCCAGTTCAGGTAAGGAGCATGTGCTAGCAGCCACCACACTCATCAAAATCCCTTTGAGGTAAGCTTTAAGAGGTTAGCAGAAAGAAAAACCCTTTTTAAGAAATCCCAAATCATAAATAATAAAGGCATCGCCAGGTACCACTGAAGTTAATTTTGCCAAAGTGCCGTTGAGCCCCCTGGCAGAAAGTAGGTGAAGAGCTTGTGTGAAGGAGCCAGTACCACACCCATGTGCTAAGGATGAAAACTACACTACCTTGCTCCTGACAGTCAACCGCGATTCTTCCGCAGAGCACACTCAGAGCAAGAGATAAAACACTGACACTACCACAACTCAAGATCAGAGACTGAACATGCCCTACCACACACACAGGTCTCTTTCATTTCAGGTCCTGAAGTTTTGACATTATTTCTGAACCAGAATTTGCCTTTCTAATTGGAAAAATTCCCCACTCAGATGTATCACAGCTCAGTGACTGCCCCAGGGCACCTCTCTAGGACCACGCCAGTCACTCTGGGGTGTCTCTTTCCCTGTTGCTCCTGGAATATTGCTGTGGGCATACCTGCCAGTTCCCAAAGCAGCATTTGCTCTTAGAGAGGGTTAGGATATCTCAGACACTCATGCAATGATAAGCTAAGCCAAAGGACAAGAGCTTAATTACAGACCACCAATTTGTTCAGTGCCCAGAATGTTTAAATCCATTCCTGCCTGCAAACTCTCCTCCAGGCTGTTCAAATCTTGTCCTACCACAAAAAAACTTAGATAAGAACCACACAGAAATCTTTTACAAATACTTTGTTCCTCACTTTTACCCTACAGAACAGAAGGACATGTTCCCTAATATCTGTCTGTTTTAACACTTTAAACTCCATGGTTAAACAAACCTGACTTCACAGCCTTCAGGAGAAATGAAACCATAAGGATCTCGCAAGCAGCCCTCAACATAAGCAAGAACGTTTGTCATTTCCTAACACAATTATAAGCATGGATGGTATGTGTGGTGGAAAAGAATCAAACTACCATATTCTGGCC
The DNA here is from genome assembly GCA_036630365.1 of Acanthiza pusilla. Taxonomy (NCBI): domain Eukaryota; kingdom Metazoa; phylum Chordata; class Aves; order Passeriformes; family Acanthizidae; genus Acanthiza; species Acanthiza pusilla. The sequence goes on from JAXCHO010000017.1 coordinate 567,872, forward strand.
ATCCCCAAATCTATACTGGATGTGGGATTGGAATGATATAAATTGCCAGATTGTGTTTAACTCACATCTGTGCATATTACATTATCTTATGACCCCAATAACCTTGTTAGCTACATTCTATTTTAAATACAAGACTTTAGTATGGTATGGAACACCATACAAATTAGCAAGAGGACTCTGCAGTGAGAATTATTTAACTGTTATTATTCACATCAAGCCACACACAGATGCAGAAAAACACCAAAAACTGTTCAGATATATATCCACCTCAGCTAGACCAATCACACAAAACATCATGTCTCTGCAACATTCCCCTTGTTGTGGCAACTGAAAAATGAATGCTCCTCTTTAAATAGGCTCTCCTCAAATCTCATCTGCCACAGTCAATGTAGTTTTGCTGGGATTCTCCTCCTTTGCCAGCTGTAGATGGATTTTTCCCTCCCCAGCTGTAGCCATCCCTTCTCTGAAAAGCTGCTCTCTTTTTCACCTCTTTCCCTCCAGAGCAGGTACTGGCAGTCTCCTTCAGAGACCAAATCTTCCTCTTAAACCTTTCCTGCCTTTCTTTCTATTAACCTCTCCCAGACTGTTAGCCCCGAAATCCACGAACGATTGGTCAGCCTCTAAAATACCATGAAACACCAACTACACAAGGGTTACAAGTAATGGCTGTAGTTTGGGGATGTTTCCTGCTTGCTCTGGACACATGTGCATGGTTCTTCTGGCACTGCGACTCTCACACCTTTTACTGAGTACAGAGATTTTGGCTACTGATGCAGTACCCTCAGTAGAAGTGCCCATGGGAAATCAGACCCCTTTGGGATTGATCACAGAATCATAGAACAGCCAGAGTTGGAAGGGAGCTTAATCATCATCTAGCCCTAACCCCCTGTCTATAGGAAAGGACACCTTCCACGAGATCAGGTTGCTCAGAGCTCCATCCAGCCTGGCCTTGAACACTCACAGGGATGAAATAACCACAACCACAGGTTGTCCAGGCAGCCTGTTCCAGTGCCTCACCACCATCACAGTAAAGCATTTCTTTCTAATATCTAATCAAAACCTGCCCTCTTTCAGTTTGAACCCACTGCCCCTTGTCCTGTCACTACATGCCCTTGTAAATAGTTTCTCTCAATCTTTCTAGTAGGCTCCCGTTAGGTACTGGAAGGCCACGATCAGGTACCTGTAACCCTTCTCTTTTCCAGGCTGAATAATCCAAATTCTCCCAGCCTTTCCTCATAGGAGAGGTGCTGTAAATAATTTTTGTGGACCTACTCTGGGCTTGCTCCAACAGGTCCAAGTCCTTCCTGTGCTGGGAGCCCCAGATCTGGATGCAGCACTGCAGGTGGGGTCTCACCAGAGCAGAGCAGAGGGGCAGGATCCCCTCCCTGGCCCTGCTGCCCACGCTGCTTTGGATGCAGCCCAGGACACATTTGGCTTTCTGGGCTGGGAATGCTCATGGCCAGGTCATGTCCAGCCTCTCCTCCACCAGCACCCCCAAGTCCTTCTCCCCAGGGTGCTCTCCATCTGTTCATCCCCAGCCTGTACTGACAGCAGGGGCTGCCCCAACCCAGGTGAAGAACCTTGCACTTGGTCTTGTTAAACCACATGGAATCCCCACAGGCCCCACTCCTCGAGCTTGTCCGTGGCATCCCATCCTTCTGGATGGCATCCCATCCTTCAGTAGAGTCAACTACACCACTCAGCTTGGAGTTGTCTGCAAACATGCTGAGGGTGCACTCGATCCCTTCATCTACGTCATTAATGAAGATAATGAAGATGCATAGTAGGAGTCCCCAAGCCACACAGCCACCTTCAGGGCTGGCCCATCGTTAGGTGAAAATAGCTTTGAACTGGACAAAACTCAGAGCGGTAATCAGCCCATGAAAGCCTCCACAGCTTGCTCAGCTAGGAGCTAAGACAGAGCACTCCAACTGAAATTGCCATGACCTGCCGTCCTCTACCAGGCCTCACAGGGACAGAGGAGGAATGGCTTTTCTGGCAGCACATGCTGATTTTTCAGGAAGCTTTGGAAAGCTGTGAATTGTCAACACTAAACCTCGCAAGCTTTCCCAGCCATTTCTACAGAGGAAGAGGACTGTCCTGATCCAAAGAGCAATGCTGCCTGCCAATGGTCAATTACATTTTTGGATGAAGGAGTCTCCTAACTGATCTATTACCCATTTTGCCACCTTAAAAAGGTTGGACAACACCACGTCCATATGTACAAATAAGGTGTGCATTTTGTGGGTTGGTTAAATAGTCCCAAATATTCAGAGCCAAAAAAAAATAGGGGGGGAAAAAAAAAAAGACCACACTCCAGCAAATGAGCTTGAAAAAAGGTCCATAATGGTCAGCTTGAAAGTTATAAGGAGTGCCTAAAAAAATAACCAAGAACTCTACACGCTGTCTCAACATATAAGCACCAGAAAATTACTCATTTGAGTCTAATTACATGTGAAACAGCTTCTATTTATCTAGTATAAAATAAAAAAGCCCAGAGGAAACTCAGACAAGAGCAAGCCTTAATTCAGTGTGATGTATTCCTGCTTTTGGGAAAATATTCCTCACAAAAAAATTAGACTCCATAGTCATAATAAAAATTAATGCAGAGAAATAGTTGTGTGTGTGTGTGTGTGCATATATATATATGTGTCTGTATATATACATATATATATACACACACATACAATTCTCCTAAGTAAAAGTAATTTATTTGAAATAACTGAAGTCTTACTTTTCATTCTGAAATTAAGGGAAAATCAATATTAAACAATACAGATTGTTTCATAAACATGATAAGCAATGTCATGGTCAAACAGAAAAAGATCAGGGGCTTTTTTGCTGAAAATGCACCAAGAGGAAATAAACAGCTTTCTGGAAAAGTAATAATCAACAGCAAAGTGCAATGCCATTAAGCTTTTCAAAGGACAGAGTGGAATGTGTGGGAAGATTAGAACAAAAAAATAAAGCAAGCTATAAAAAACCCCAGATACCTGACAGAAAAAGGAGAAAAAGACACAGGTTGGCATGCTGCAAAAATGGTTTAAATAAATCTCTATTTTGGCAAATAGAAAAAGGAAAGAGCAAAAAAGCGATAGAATCCTAGATATTTTTCTTTGCCATTTCATTTGACAGCAATAATATCTAAGGTCATCTCTCATATAAACTTACACTAAGTAGAAACATTTTGCTTCTATTTACATTGAGAGTGGACAGTAAAGTCATTATGGTTTGTTCATGTGGGATGTTCTTTATCTTGTATGGTTCCTCACAAACTAATCTATTTTATAACTGAGGGGGAAAAAAATCTTATTTGTATAATACCAATCAGCATTATAGGTAGCAAAGACAGTTCTACTGGCTTATCTGGCTTATAAAAGCTGACACTGGAAGATGGCCACAAAAAAAAAAAATCTAAATTTGGCAGTGTGCTCATATTATTCACAAGAATACAAAACTCTTAGAATACTAACTTCAAATCACCATTTCTATCTCCTACCATCCCATATCTTTGGCGAGGCTTATGAACAATGTTTCCATCTCTCAACACTGTTTGGTTCCCACAAGATATTGCCAGGCAGCTTTGTTGAAAGAAAAGAGCCTTTACAACTTTGAATATTTTTCAAAAGTTTCCATTAGCCTTCAAATAAAAATACTATATTCAAATAAAAACTTAACCAAATACATAAAGGATATTCTCCCAGGAGCGTTTACAGATGTATAAAACAGTCACTGAATTAGTTTGAAAGCATTTTTTTCCCTGAAAATAAAGGGAAAACTCCCTAAAATTTTTTGAGGGGTGGGTGTTAGGTGGTTTGGTACTTACAGTACCCATTAACTGAATTCCAAAAACTGTTAACATTAGAAAGATTTTTGAGTAATCACTCTAAAACCTTGACTGAAATTATAAAATACTATATGCCTACACCTTCTTCTGTTGTTCTTTCCCTTCTTTTCCCACGCATTGAGGATGACATTAAAAATGCCAATAAAATTCATGCATCAGTCTCGTATAATGTATGTTTGTCATGTTCTGTATCATATTAAGAACAGGAATGAAGTCACTGATCTTTGGAAAAAAAGTTCTTTCAGCCAAAATTCAGATCAAAGTGTTAGTACTTATTATAAAATACCACCATTAGAATAAAAACAAGTCTAGGTAATTGCTGTGACAATAAGTTGGGTGAGACTGTATTTAATGTCTCCCTTCATTACAAATCCATTTGGCATCACTCTAATTGCTAGCCTGTTCTCAAAAAAAAAAATTATTTGATGTGCTGGTGGATGTCATGTGTGCCTTGTACATTTATAGTGCTTCTATTGTAATTCAACATTAATTATATTTCACATTATGTACTTTATAATGCAGCAGTATGAAATGCTCATATTTTGTAAATGAGAAAATTAAGCTCACTTTTGTCTGTTCTAATCCCATTTTACCCTTATTACTCTTCAGTATCAGAACTCTCCTCCTCTGTTTTATTACAAAATCCATGAGCATATGAAATCCAGCTCTTTAACATACAAGAGCAAGATCTTTGGTACCCTTCAAAAGAAGAAAAAAAAAAAACCTAATTTTCATCAATTCCATATCACTTTAATATATTTTCCTGTTTCTGAATTCTTACTAGGATCATAAAATTCAAGTTGGGAGAAAAAAAACGGAGCACTAGAGTCCAGCCTTCACCAGTACAGAAATAATAAACATCCCTGAAAGCAGACTACTGGACAATGATTTTAAGAAATGTGTCATATCATGCATACCCTGACCTCTTCTCAGTCAGTTGGACATTTGCTCAGAGATGACTAGTGTTTATTTTCTCAGAGCTGTGTTTATCACAAGAACATAGGATAAAAGACAAAAAAAAAGACAAAAAAAATTTTTTTTTTAAAAGGCTGTTAGAGTTGGGGTTTTTTATTGAGTCATAGAGAGCTATCTCTGGCAAACTGAGCCTGATTACAAGTATAGAATAAGGAAATTGAAAAGTGACTAGTTCAATGGAAGATACATATATATTTGTGGAAAAAAAAATTTTAAACATCAGGACACTTGTTACACTTATTCTGCTGCCCCATCATTGGCAAACCTTATAGAGGGGGTATCCTTCTGCAGGATTTTCTGTTGGTTGCCTTCATTTCACCAGGTGACCTTTCTAGGAATCGTCTGCATGGGTGAAGCCTTAGGTGCTTACTATGGACAGACAGGTTCAAAACCTGACTATGTTCTTCAAACAGTTTACTAAGCAGTCCTTCTGCCAAATACTTATATCAAATGTGGTATTTCTCAAACAAAAGCCAAAAAAACCATGAAGAATAGGGAAAAATAAGAAAGCATGAGAAAGATATGAACTTTAGGACCACCCAAGACATTCTTACCCTCCCTCTGGCTAGACTCGCCAGAGATTTTCTAGCAAATAAGACAGAGAGGTTAATATCACCTGTTTCCTGACACTCTCCAAGAACAGACACATGGTTGGATAGAACTACAAAAGTTTTTCGTTCAAGTAAAGCTCTGGGAATGTCAGACCAAGTATTTCTGTACCACTGAGCAGGTGTTTCTGCATTTGACCTGCCATAGTTTCAGAGGAGAGCCTTGTGAGGTGTTACGTGACCCTGTGGGAAGGTTGCCCATACCAGACCAGAGGACCAGATCTCATCTTCATCAGTGAAAGTGGGAAAACTTACATTCTCACATGCAATTGGTTTTCTTCACTTGCTAGTTTTTGCACCCACACCAAGAAATCAAAGGATATGATAACTCATGGAGACCCTAGCTACAACCCCCTAAGGCCACTCAGGCAGAGAGCACCCAGAGAGAAACTCTGCAGTCTTTCCTCAAAAACTCAGCTGATTTTCCTTCAGCAGAAACAGGGCCTTTCTGCATTGTGCCTCAATATTTATGAAAGCAACCAAAGCCTTCATCCAATTTCTGTGTGGCTTACAACCATATGAATATGTGCTGGAAGCATTCAGCTTGGGAGGGGAGGTCTTGATTTTCTAAGTTGACGTACTTGAGACCCTTTAAGATACATCCCACTGACCAGCTAAACACACAGATACAGAATCTTTCCTTACTTTTGAGCTACTAAGGAAAAAAAAAACCCTATGTAAAATAATATGTTAGAGGAAACTAGAAAATAAAACTATAGCTGAGCAGTGGAAAAGGAAGGATGGAAGGGGAGATAACAGTCTGACTGAAGATTAAGACAGATTTTTATGTAACTCATTCGTTTTTGCTTTTCAAGAGACAAGGAGCCCATACAGCAAGATCCTGCTAGATATGAGCAGCTGTGTCTTGAATTGAAAATCACATCTGCCTAGGCCAAAGCAATACTTTTATAAGCCCGGTTTTCACTGAGTAGTACTTTAGCTGTGCTGCTTTCCAGCTAGAAGAAAGTAGTAGCTTTTTATACATACACACACTCCACAATAGTCTAACATACGCTGAAAGTGTCAAGCAGTGCTGCAAAAATTGGGAACAAATCAGGGATGTCTTTAGGGAAAGGACCCAGAAGAGACACTGTATGCATAACAACTGCTTAGCAGAAGTTTCCTGAAGGTACTCCAACTATAATAGGCAGAACATTGCTTAAAAATCTTATGAAGTACTAAAAAGTTAAACCTTGAAGTTCATACTAAAAAAAAAAAAAAAAAAAAAAAAAAAGCTATACACATGAACAAAACATATATAGGTAGGTGTTTGTTTGTAGTTTCCAGGCCACTTTCTCAAAGAGCCTTAGTAAACATTTACTGAATCTAGGAAGCATTATAAATGAACTAAATGATTTTTTTAATATTGTAGATAGCTTTCAATACAATCTCCTAACATTGTTGCTACAGTTGGCTATGCCATTCCTGAACATGTTCATGTTGTCATATACTTAAATATAGGGCTTCAGTAGAAGATTCATGCTCCTGAAACTTTATCATACACCTATAAACGTTTCATGTTGAATTATCAGAATTTTAGTGTTACTATAGTATATCCATTGCATACTCATAATAGCATTATGGGGCTTCAGAACAGGTCAGAGCCAGCGTTCTCTGTCCAACACTTCAGGATTAGTCAGCCAACCTTCAGCCAAGTATCTCTGCACATAGGAACATTGCAGTCCTGAGGCTGACTTAGCCAAAAAAAAAAAAAAAGAAAAAAAAAGCCAAAAGGAAACCCACAGCCTGTATTCAAAGAACTACAACAATCAGCATGCCATGCACACAGCAGAACTCGTTATGCATGGATCAGTCACTGAATCCATAAAAATTTATTTCATATTCTCCCTTTACAGTCAGAATTTCCTATGCCTTTTCAGAAGCCATGACCATGTCCTGGACCTGCACCAAGCTTCCTGAGCACAGCAGCATACCCTAAACTTTGTATGTGTAGTCTCAAGAGTGTCCTGTGAATCTCCTCTTCACTGGCTGCTCTTTGCCAAAATTCAGAAGCCGCAAACCTTTTCACTGCAGCCAAAGGTCACACATAAATTAATAATACAAAAGACCAATACTCCATGGAGACTGTACTTTTGAAAGTAGGTTTGAGTAGGTATGGGACACTACAAAGGGATACAATATCATCTTATCAGCCCTTTTAAAATTTATTTAACTGTTCAGTTTGATTTAACATAGATACCATTGCTAAGGTAGCTAAAAATGAAAAAATAACCAATACAATACAAATTACACAAGCCTCCTCTTATGGAACCTTATGCTTCTTAGTCTCTTTGCATGTAATTAAATTAGTCTTGTCAAAATTTCTCTGTGAAATTTGCAATAAAAATTCTGATTATGCTAATCTTTGTCCTCTATTATCTTTAATAGCATTTTCAGAGGTGCTGCCCTAGAGAGTTTCACAAGTCCTGACATTTAAAAAAGCAGTCATTTGATACTTGAAATTACTTAGAAGTACCCTAACAGCAGCACCGACAAAAGGTTGTGTATGTGTGGGTGTGCTTGCATACAAGTGAACTGCCATTCTTCGACACACCCCTTTCTTAGTGTTTTTTCTGAACCTCAATATTTTTGGTACTTGAAGTCCTATAATATCAAGTTCACATTCAAGATTTAACCTATGTCAGTGAAAGAAGGCTGTTAAGATGCTAATTGCTTCCAAGTCACACTGTCTGCTGGCTGTTCAACTTAATTTGCTACACATGCTGATACCTGAAAGCCCAGACGGCAAGACAGTCCACTGTAACATCTCTGGGACCTGCAAATCCTGTTTGGACATAGCATAAACTCACCAGAAATTGGTCAGTTCTGGACTTGTGTTCTTTTTATTATATATATAAGATAGTTTTTCAATAAATTTCAAACCTTTCAGTAGTGCCAAAAACAGAAAAGCACAGTCATGCCCATTGTACAGATCAGATATTCAAACCTCAGATACACATGATCGGTACAATAAGCACCAAGTAGATTAATACCAGAATGGGATGAGAAGTTTCTCTCTTTATTCTAACCAGTGTGATATTCAATGAATTATCTTGCCACTTCTATGTTGCTTCAAGATTTACCATTATCACTTCTTAGTATCCCAGTTTAAAACACCTATTTTAAATGCATTTTATGAAAGAGTAATGTTAGCATGAAATTAAAATAGATGTGTTTGTTGGTTTGTGGGGTTTAACAGAAAGAGCAATGCACTAATTATTACTTAGCATTGCTTTCCAGACTGAAAGCAGAGAGAATGTTTATGCCTAGCTTCAAATTTAGGCTTCTCTTACGGCAAGTTAGCCAACTAAGATTTCTCTTCCTTCCATTACTCTAAGATTCTTTTAAGAGACAACAAAATTAGCACATGGTCTCCAAATGGGATGACAATTCATGCTGACAGTTAAATAATGAGTTATTCTTGTTTCTTAGCATTAAAAAAATGGGAGGAACTGGAATTTCAATGATAATTTCACACTGCATGAGATAAAGTGAATTATTATGCTCCCACTAGCTCTTCAGAGCACAGACCATAATACATCTTGTTTGGAAGTCTGAGTCATTTTAGATCAATTCCAGGGCACTGCCTAATATTGCCCCACTCGGCATCAAGCACTGCCATCACATTTTTCTCTCTTTACTGTGCTTTGAAAGCTAAGGCAATTGCAGAAAGAAAGTTCACAGGTTGTACCTAACTTCAGAAGAGGGCATAAGTTATCCCATGGAGTTGGGATGTTCCTGCTGGGCTACTTTTGGTCCCCAGATCAGCCTGAGCAAGGCTACCTGATTTGCTCTGCAGTCACAATGCCACGCTGCAGACATACCCCAGTCCTTTCTTTGTTGCAGGGTGGTGGCCATAACAGAATACACAAAAGCACAGTTGTTTTAAATGAAATTACAATGGTAGACCCTTTATCAGGCTTCAGAAGGACCCAAAAAGGAAATAGCGTTTTAACCTAGCTGGTTCTTAGACAAATACAGGTCAAGTTTCAATGGATGAATTTTTAGCAAGAGAAGAATAATCACTTTTGTATGTTTTATTGGTTATTTTAGTAACTACTGCCACTGATTATTCCCTGTGGTTGGGCTTCTTTCTCATTGTTCCTGTAAGCAGAGATAAAATAAAGCCTTCAGAAAAATACAATGGTACAACTCTCCAGGAAATACAGACATTTCCAAAATAACAAAAAGGTAAGACCCAAAAAGAATCTTATCCCTGTCCCTACTGTTAGCTGATTTATCAAGCCCTATATGGCAAGAAACACTGAAAGAAAAATGGAAAACACTTTTAAAGGACTATTGTTGTAATCCCAATTGAAGTAAAAATGGTATCATTAAACATTCCAAAAGGAAAAGTTTCCAGCTGCAATCAGGCACCTTTTCAGCAATCTAAAAAGCTATTTAGAAGAAAGAGAACAGCTGACACTTCCCCATTGCTGTTCCTTGATTCATGTGTCTAGATGACTCATGATAAATAAATCCACATATTTGAAATGGGTTTTTTTATAAGACTATGAACAAACTATATTACCATACCATGTAGATTTCAGAATTCCAGACAGATCAAAAATTTATTTCCAGTGTCCCATCTATTTTGCAAATCACTGCACCAAAACTCTGCAACATCCCTCAGAATCCTGCAGTGTTCATTTTTCTGCTGTGCTTCAGTGAACACTTCACCAGCTGCACCTTTCTGCATCAGAATAAAATGAAAATAGAGAAACCTTTCAGATCATCAAAACACAAAAATAACTTCTCTTTTTCCCTTCATTTTTCTTGACATCCATGGTCTCTGGTGCTTGTAGATACCTTTATATGGTCATTGGGCTGCAGCAGTTAAGAGAAATGATGAAGCCGTGGTCATCCTAGAAGGGCTTGAGCTCCCTCTCTCAGATTCAACATTTTCCTCACGACATCCTTGCACCTTTTCCTCATACTGGACATATTTAATAGATCCCTCTTTATTAAAAAAGATAATAAAGTTGTACATATTGTGTACTAGAACATCTCAAAATTTTAATATTCAAAAAATCTAGTTGTTGTTTCTTTGCAAGAATGACAAAGCAGGATCAGTCCAGAGTAGAGATGCCTCATGTATTCCCCTGAAGCAGTAGGTAGCAGCAGCAGCTCATTGAGAGCCACTGGGGTTGGCTGTATGGTTTTTATCAAAACCGGGAAATGCACCAAGTCTGTTTCTATAGGATTGGAAAATTTAAAATTAGGAAGATATTAAACACCTAGTCACACTTCTCAAGTGCATTCTGGTCAGAAGGAAGGCATTATGCAAAGTACTAGAGAAGGGCCAATCTGGGCTTTCTTGGAGAAAACTCTTGCTGCTGTCACAAAACAGCAGAAGTTTTACATGTGCCACTCAACACTGTAATGAATCTTGCACAAGAACAGGCACTAAGGAAGGAGGCACAACTAATGAGAGTTTAAGCAGAGCATACTTTGCCAAGGGCAGAGAGGACCAAAGCTAACAGGTAGCCTGAGCACAGCACTCCTCCAGGGGTCTCTTTTTGGTCAGAGAAGAAAAGTGTGAAAATATTCAGAATAAAATTTAGATGCTTTTGCTTAATCAGATTACTTGTTGGCAGCTTTGTTCAACCACTTAGTAATAGAGTCTAGTAATTAGACACCAATTTCTGTCTAGCCTCTTCTAAAGTATTTTTCTTTCTTCTTATAATCTTTCCCTACATCTTCCTTTTCCATATTTATTTAAACAGATTTTATCTTTGCTAACTCTTCAAGGCTAACTCTACACTTCCATTTGCACTGCAAAACGGCCCTGGGAACCAGTAGGATGCTAATAGTCCCTACATCACCCTGGAAGCAGACAGCATGGTGAAACACCACCAAATGATGACACACACATTCAGAGCAGGTGGTGTTGCCTGCACCCCTTACCACCTGGCCTTATCCATGAAGAATAGTAGTGACTGGCAAATGTTGTTGGTGTCATTAAGACGAGCCTAGAGAATTAGACAAACTATTGATACTACACAGAAGTATGTAATTGGTCAGGGAAATATCTTAATTTGATTAGTGTTGAGCCCACATTATTTTCATTAGCTATCACTAGTCATGTGGGAAACGGCCTGCTGTGCACAGGTCACTGAGACATCTCTTCATGCTTTCAGGACCTCTGTTTATGCCAGTAGAGCAGTGGAATAAACTATTAGGGGCAGGGAACTGATTCAAATTAAGTTTCTATAGGCTAGCAAGGCCATTTAATTTAGTCTTGTGAGATAAAACAAGAACTTGTAGTAAAAAAACCTGAGGCTGCAGAAGCTGGGCAGAGTTCAGGGCTTTTTGACAAGATTCTGCTTGGAAGAGTTTTGCTGGCTTGGATTTATAGTCTCAATGTCAGAGAAAAAAGCTGCTGTTCATTTACATGAGTTCCTTTCCTCTGCCCTTCTTCAAATGGTTCCTCACCACCACTATCCCACTTTCAGCCTCTAGTTTGGAAGCCAACTTTTTTCAGAACCCCTTTTTTCCCAACCAGTACAGTCAACTCAGTCCATACCTCTGCTACAAACACAGCAGAAAATACAATGAAGATTAAGAAATGTATGCCTGCAGTTATATTTCTACTAAAAAAAAAAAAATTTAAAAAAAAAATTGTTCTCTGAACTTCAAAATTAAGTAAAATATAAAAAGTTTCCAAAGCAGAAATCATCACAGCTAGCCTGGCTGCCTGCTACCACAGTTCCAAGGAGTAGCAGCTAAAATCTGACTTCAGACCATGGTTCACACATATTTTCAACCTAAATATGCAACTCTTTTCAAATCTGCAAAATCACAATGTACCCCAGTTCTATACAGACCTGTGTTCAGGCTTCCAAACATGTTCTCCATCTCCCACAAGTTTCATACTTTCAGTAATAACACTGAAAATTTACTCTGATTTAAGGTCTAATCTCTTACACTACTCATAGTTTTTGTAGTCCCTCAAGCTCAAGTTCTCCTTTACCTCTGGATTAATTACATCATTTCAAAAGATAGCAAGAGGATCAATGTAGTAGAAGAGAACTGTTGTTGAAACTATTTACAAGTCCAGATGAGAAGCTCAGCCCCTAAAGATGAAGCCAGACAAGTAAACTTCAGGTGCCCAAAGACACTGCAAGTGAACATCCATGTCAGTATTCTTTAGTGCTCCAATATTTTCACCTTGTGTTGTTTAAAAATATATATGTATTTATTAAAAAAAGGTGTCTCCACACACAGCGATGATTTTTCATGGAAAATCATAGGGGAAAAAAAAAAAACATTTAACTGGAACAGCACTTGTTCATGGAGAGAAACCATTTGGATAAAAATACTGACCAGCCTTGCCTCACATCCTGCTTCAGGAGAGCCCATGGGGCAAAGAAAGTGTCCAGCTCTAACACAAGAGAGCAAATGAGCTTTGTGCACCTCCCTGACAGCAGCATTCCCTGCTCATTCCTCTTTCCCACACTCCCTCATCTCCAGGAAGGGAGCACTGTGGGAAGAAAAAGCCTCTGACTTCCTGCAGCAGCTCCCCAGAAGAGGACTTATAGCCAGGAAGAATAAACCACAGTGACTTTCAGGATGGGGCCAGCTGGGCACCATACACAAGGGAAAACAGCACACGGATATTTAGGCTTCCCTGAGCATGGCATCTCCTTTCCTTTGCACCGGGCAAGACAGCCTTTAGTGCTGTTTACACCAGAAGTGGTGGCATGGAGCCCAGACACACATTTCTACTGCAGTTGCTGCTTAAGAGGTTTCCTGGCTTCCAAAATAGGTTTATACAATTCATTCAATAATTTCTGTTAGCAAATACTCATTTATTAGGAAGTCCTAAGCTAAACAAACAAGGAAGTCATCCAGTGTGTTGAAAAATAAGCTCTTTCACAAAGCTGAAGCCTCTTAATACTACTCTTCAGCATTAACCTTTTCCCTATCCCATTTTTTTTTGTTGTTTTTAGGGTTTCAGTCATTCTTCTACACCACGGAGGCTTTGTGTACTTCACTGGGGGTAAACGAGAGCCATGAAGGCTTACCACTTTGTGAAATGCGGCCTTGAACTGCAATGCTGGGAAAGAGCACTGGGATGTATTTTAGTGTCTTCTCTGTTCTGATCCATCTATGACAGAACTGGAAACCACACAGAGCTACTCTCCATGGAACATTAAGGTAAATACACCAAGGCAGAGAGCTGAATCCCAACTTCCTTTTTGACCAGGTTTCCACTCCTCTTTTATCCTCATGATATTTTTACAATGGCGTATCTTGATAAAGGGGAAACTTTACACACAATATTTTTCTGAAAACTCACCTTTTTGCTATTACTATACAGTTGCCATAACAACTTGATGCAACATCTTAATAATCATTTTCTGCATCCTTTTTAGCATTGTAGTTGTCATGACAACAACACGGATTTTATTTCAGACCTACCCTCCCAACATTCTTATGTGCGTTTTGGTTGCTTTGAATGAAATCAGATTCAGTCTCCACTAGAAAGACCAAAAGAAAATCTGATAAAGTACCTAGGAAAGAGAGCATCTTTATGGAAAAATATACTAAAGCTGTTATATACAACACATAACAATGTCTTTTCCTGATGTATGCATGTTTAACAAAAAGCTCAGTACAAATACTACATTTGAGAATTGAATGCACAAAATAGAGCTTTCTCCAACATTCTGTCTAGAAATAAGCAATAGTTATTGATTGAAAAAAAGAAAGAAATAGAATTTTTTAAACTAAGGTAAGTATAAAGAACATTAATCTAGAATAATTCTAAGCTTCAGAGGAAAAAAAAAGTGGCAATCTGATATCGGTCTATGGAGAAGTGGAGATTTACACTTTTTTTCATTAGGAGATGGTTGTCATGAAATAGTGAGCTAATGTAAGAAAATCTTCCTAGTCAGTGCCCCTTTTGCTGCTGAACGTCAGAAGAGATTTGTAATTTACAGTATCATAAGCAGTAAATTCACATCACTGATATAAGAATAGACAGATCATGAAGCTCGTTGTGGGAAAAAAACATTCAATAGAGATGTCAAGCCACAGACTGAGCAAGTCCTTGTCTCTTTTCCACTGACAGCAATATAATCTCTGTTGCCTGGAACCTACCCTCCTCTTGAAAGGAGTGTTACCACCTTATCACTTGAAGTGCTCAACTTTTTGCAGCTGTCTGAATTGTAAAACTCAGAGTAGTATTTATGCAATAATTACAAGCTGTGAAAACTTAAGATCAGCCCAAACAGATTTACAACCACTTCCTATTACACATCAGAATACACTTTATGCATTTGCAGTCCTTACAAATGGTTTCTCAATCACAGGAAATGTTTTAGCTTTCCCTGAATATTCCAAGCTTCTTTTCCCACAATGTGAAATTCAGAGTCATCCAAAGGGCAACATGTGGTTTCTAGGCTGCAGTAGCTGCAATGACAGGAATGGTGAAGCACATGATTAGGGAGATAGAGATTAGGAATTTTGGACATATGAATCTTAATCTGCATTTTATTCCTTCTGTGAATTGGTGTCATGTGTGCTGAATGCACGTGCAGCTTGACTTTCTCTAACATTTTCTTCAGTTCTAATAAATCCTATTATCTGGGTACTATACCCTGGATCTGCTGCTTCTCTCTAAACATCCAACTTCAAAAGTACACAGCAGAAGCAAAAACATGAAAAAGGCAATTGTTTGATTTTTGGAAATATGGAGAAATAATTTATTTGTTAGAAAAACAGAGAAAATACTGGAATACAGAGTAAAAGAAGAAGGCATGAAAAGTAATGAATAGACCAAATATCTAAATCTTTTTCTTAGCACAAGAGCTAAACAAAAGCTACCAAAAGTTAAAACACAATGTTTTGACACTTATTCTGGGTGAACTTTGTAGACTAAAAATTATCAATTTGGACGAAGAAATAGCTACAATTACTAAAACAAGAGGCAATAAAAGATTATAAACCCTCATGCTCAATATGTTAACTGCAAAATATGTGAGACTGGAAATTTCCAACAGGTAGAAATTCCCATGGACCAGCTTATAGACAGAAAGACATATAAAAAGCCTGGCAATAGAAGACCATAGAAAACAGTGTGCTCTGCACAAGTGCACAGCAGGCATTTGAGAGACAATCTAAAGAGAAGCTAAATTAACATCTAATTGTTTGGAATGGAGTGAGATAAACGGAATGTGAAAGTGAGTTAATGTAAAAATCTTTCTAGAGAAGAGAAATCTCGTTATTTAAATCTTGCTGCTTGCAATTACAAAGCTACTACATGCAAAATCTATGCTGATTTATTAATCTCCCACTTACTTTTGACTCTCAAAGTGTTCTTAACCATTACCATTTGTGTCAAAACACTACAAAACAGCTTGCTTTTGATTTCTTTTGTGTGAATTAAGAATTTATTTAGTAAAGAGATCAGCATGAATGCTTCTTACTAAGAAATGCAGTTTCTCTAATCTTCTCTTACAGAAAACATAAATGTTCATATTCTTCTGAGCCTTGTGTTGGCATAAAAGGTAATTGATAAGAACTCATACCAGTAAAAATACACTTCCTTTCTCCTCAAACACATTTGTATAACCTTCTTCTTCATATATCAGGGCTCTTACCAATGAAAATCCATTTTCTATGTGTTACTGTTTTAGATAGATGATAATGTTTCCCAAAGTCAGTTTCCATTCAAATCATCAGTATCTGCTCAGACTTCCATTTAGTATTTCAAATAGTAATTACTACCTTTTTAATTTATAAGGGTACAAATGTTCTTGAGTCATCACTTCTGCAAATGAATTCATGTCATAGAATAATGGAGAACATTTTATCTCTTACTTTTGTACATTTAAGTTTCAAATATTACATTTTTACATGAATATTTTTCATTTCTTGTCATACTGAATAGGCTAACTGTTTTAATCAGTAAAAAAACAACCCACCAAAAAATAAACAAGAAATAAAAGTCTTTCCTAGTCTGTAAATTCTTCACAAAACGTCCTCATGAAATAAAGCTGGAATACAAGTTACAGCTACAAATTTTACATACTTTGAGAGCATTTAGAAATTAGAAGAAAATCTGGAGTAACCACTAATATTTTCCACCTGGAGTTATTAGAAGCCTGCTTCAAATAGGTTAGCAGAGCTTAGCCTCTTACCGTAGCAGACTCTGAAAGTGACTTTTAACAAGGCCTGGCAATAGTTTTTTGCATAGTTTTTGCAATACCAGCCTGTTGACAGCAGCATACCAAATGTTGGAGAAGGGAGTTTATTTTTAGATAGTTCTCATTTTAATTCATCACATAACAAACGGAACTGAAAAATACTAGAATTTTTTAGAAACAGACAAATTTAGAAAATCTTAATTATCCATAAACACTTAGATGTGTCTGTGCTTGTGGATACTGTCTGTATGGGTAAAGAAGAGACAGGATATCATACCTAAGAATAAGAGGCAACACCTAGTCCAGTTTTCAGTGCTGGTTATCAGAAGCCATACAAAGCAACTGGGGAGGGGGGCACACAGTGAGTAGGTGAGTCCAATACATCAAACAGCTGTAACTATTCAACAGCATCACTTGACTCTATGGTCACGAATTTATGGTATTCCATGCCACTCTAGAGTCTTCCTCTCAAACTTCCATCTTTGGACATGAAGCACAAAACAGCTCAGGCAAGAAAAGGGGAAGAATCAAGGGGGGGGAAAAAAAAAAAAAAATCAAAGGCGAGCAAAGAGGCGCTGGAAAGCAACTTCTGCAGACTCCTGACCTTTACAGATGACTTAGGTACTAAACAGTGCCCTACATATTTGCTGGGCTGCTCTAAATTGTGTCAGCCACAATAAACTCCAGCCCAGCAGTTTGGCAGGTGGAGATTGTAAGAATGCACCAGGGATACAGCAATAACCCTTCGCTTTCCAACTCTTCTGGACACCTACTACTCACTGGAGTATACCTCAATACAGAAAAAAATTGTAAGCTACACGATTAGCCAATCTGTATGACAGCTTTTTGCTGCTGTAGCTGCATACAATGAACCCCGGAGGTGCCAAAAATTCACTTTAGGAAGCTCCTAGGTAACACTGCTTGACAAATGTTCAGCCAAACTGCTGGAGATATGAAAGCACACAGTTCTATTCTCATTCAACCAGAACAAAGCCAAACCAGTGATCTCAAAGGCCCCGAGGTTCCAGCGACAGCCAGACCTGCTTTTGATAAATGGAGGCAGGCATTAGCATGTGCTGGGGGTAAGAAGAAAGCAGAGGGCCACTTTGTGCCTGAGGAGGACATCTAAAGAAAAGCCAGCACATGTGGGACAGTCTATGTCATTAGCCCCTCTAAATGACTTGCAAAAGTGAGAACAGAAAATATAAATTTAGAAAACGAATAATAAAGAGATAGTTTTTCTGAGTCCTGACCCAGCAATCCTGAGTAATGTGGTCTAGGGAACCCTGCCTGAGCAGGAGAGTTGGACTCCATGACCTCCAGAAGTCCCTTCCAACCTTAGCCATTCTGTGATTCTGTGATCTGCTTCTCTGTGGGTTATGCAGCAAACCCCTGTCATTTCCAGGCAATGTCCGCAGCAGTATTTCTGTCAATCATAATGAATCTCAAAGCACAGCTCCTGGTCACATCTTTTACCAGACAGCTAGGAAGATAAATTACTTTCTTAGAATGACAGAAGTCTTCCTGGGGCAATTTGCTTGCATTATTTGTAATAATGCAGAACACCATTGCATCCCATTACCCCTATTTCCATTGAAAACAATGGCTTTTGCTCACAGTGAGCGCTGCCAACATTATTATTATTCAGAATCACATTCTGTGTCATGGCAACAAGGAACTTAATATCATAGTGCTGCTTTTTTTTCCAATGAACTGATTGACTGCTTTGATAGCAGCATTAATCATACCATTGGCAGAACTGCAATTAAATTAACATGATCACAATTTAACACTGACCAATATCAAGCAATTTACTTCAGACAACTGCCAATTAGTAAGTTATCCAAAAAAATGCCCTCCAGAGACATGATTTGCAAGTTCAGCTGTTAATCTAATTGAAGTGCAAACAGTACTGCGGTTACTTAGCAAAACATGTGGTCTAGCAGGACACTGATGCCCTTTGGGCATCTTGGAGCCTTCACTGTTTACCTCTGAGCAGATATGAGGGGAAAGGTAGAGAGAGTGCTATCAGTATCATCTCCTTTGGAAAAGCAAAACTTATCCCCATTTATACATACCCCTGGCATGTCTTACTGTAAAATAGTGCCAGAGTTATGAGGAAATGAATATAACCTTGCTCATTGAAGACCACAGAGCAGTTCACAGGAAGTATTCCGTTCAGTATTTATTTTGACCCTAAGTTGGGTTGAGAGGATGCTAAAATTTTATAAAACTTACATACTAATATATGTACAAAACTTTTTCAAAAACTAGAAAAAGAATTACATCTCAAAATAATGGGTTTTAATTATTTCTGCTGGTGGTTTAGTCCTTTGGGTTTTATTTTTTTTCTTTTTGGAATTTTGTTCATTTATATGATCCTTGGGGAAATTCCAGAACCATCCTTTCTGCAATATACCTAGAAACAATAAATATGTGAGTGCATGCTTTCTGTTTATGAGGGTTTTTTCCCATGCTTACCTAAGTCCTTTATATTTTAAATTGTTTAAACAATCATTACTATTTCTATTTTCTCTTTCTAAACCCAAAGCAAGTAAACTTGAGGTACAAAAAAATCAAAAAAATATCAGTTCCCTACAGACAACTGACATGATCACAGCAGTGGCAAAAAGTTCTGCCAAGTCAGAGAGTACCTCACTGTCCTGGGCTGGGCAGACGACAGACACCTCTGTGAGAGCACATCCATACCCCATACACCCAGAACTGTCCTGCATTCACTTGAACATATAAGGCAACGCTACAAGCAGAATAAAAAAACTGTACCTAACCCATGAGGACTGGAAGAATTAAGACTTGTTTCATGATTTCTGTGGAAACGAGGAAGTTAAGAAGTGGAACAGTTTTGTTCCCCCATAAATATTTGCAGGTAAGTAAGCTGCTTTGTAGCTACTGAACTCAAAGAACTGTTCCACAACCTGGCCCTTTAATACTTTTTTCTGCGTAATTTTCAAATACTTACAAAGCTCCTTCAGTTTCTTTCTCCTATTGAATAATACCACAGCACAGTAAGGCACATTATAGATATCAATACAGAATCATATCTGTTCTAGATGGTCACATTATACAAGCCTTAGTCTAAAATTTAGCACAGAGAGTAGGACTGATTCTAATATAATGTAAGAAGTATTTAGAGAAGCTAGTTCAGAACCTGTTTTCACTCTTCTTTGAAAGTTTCTGGAAAATAAACAAAAAACACCTACAATAAAAAAAACCCCAAATAGAAGACAGAGTAGCAAGATCCCTTGCAAGTTTACTAAATACATTAATACTCTTTAATAAAAAAATCTGTTTTGAATGATAAATTTTAGATATAAAGCAAATAGCATGACACTGCTAGGTAGACATAGGCAACAAGTGGAAGCATAAACTCCTGAGATCTGATTATTTATCTCGAGGGATTTCCGTTTACAACACCAGTTGAGCTTTTGCATTTCACTCACCCTAGAAGAAAGACAAGGCAAATGTGTTCAATAATGCTCTTCATCTATTTAGCATGGTCAGTCTGAGAGCACATAAACTATTCTGTCTCAGGTGAACAATTTAAAGACTCCAATACAAGCTCTGGAGAAATAATGGACAGTCCCTAAACTGTTCATTTCTCACTTACACTATCAAATATTAATGACAGAATAAAAATATTATTATACCAGTTCACAGGAACGGTCAAGCTTCATTGAGGAGAGGAGGACAAAACATTACTATTTTAATGGGATGGATAGTATTCAATCAGGGCTAGTAAGTGATGCTGCAACTTGATGTTAGTACTGTCAGCACTTGAGTAGTAAAAATTAATTTCAAATAAAGCTGGCTATTGTGGCATCCCAGACAATACCATTTAGGACATTGCACACACATTGCAACCATGGTGAAAAGCCTTGGGACTGTGGGCACACTGATCATAAAGAGAGTTACAACAAAACCCCTAGTCCTTGATCCACAGGAATCTATTTAATATCTCCAGCATTCATAAAGCTCTGAAACCAACGACTGCACTCTGAGCAACGTTACAGCTGACCTTAGGATCAAAAGGACCAAAAGGAATTACTCACTTGAAAAAGGGATGCTCAAACAGCTGATACTTCAGAGTATAACTTGGTGGGAAGTCCCATTCAGGCTCTGTGTCTGCTGAAATAAGCAAAGAGAACAGACAGATTTAGTCTTGTGTACTTGCAGACATGAATTGAGAGCTTGTTCTGCTAAGTGGTGCCACTGAAGTGAACTCTGTAAAGCAAAAGGTTGATCTAAAACCTTCTGGCTCTTCCCTGGAATTCTTTCCACTGACAATAAGAGGCCACAGCTTCACGCTATTAAATACAACTCATCAGGACCAAAACTGGATCCAAAATATGTCCGTACAGGCAGAAAGTGTTACCTCAACAATACTCAACTCTCTGCAGCTGAATTATGTGCATTCCTGCTGTGAGTTTTGCAAATGTTTTTTAGTTGTCATTTTTATTTTCTTTCAGCATTAACCAGTGTGTCCCTTGCCTTATCTTTCTTCTAGCACATGGCATGAAAAGCAAACAAATACATGGCCAAGTATTAAAAAAATTTTTCATTTTCCCTTAAAACAGAATCCTGCTTACAAATTAAGTGTTTATTCCAGTGACTGCAACCTAGTCTAGGACTGGCAAAATTATTGTCCTGGATAAATCAGCACTAAAATCACAGGTTTGGATTGGTTGGGTTTTTTTTTTTCTGTTTGCCTTCTTCAGCTCTCATAAAGTATTTATTTATTGCATCTGTTCTTGGGCTATGTGTGACTATTAAGCTACTTGATAGCAAAATCTTTTGATGTTGGTCCTACGTTCTCCCTTGGCTTTGACTGGTCACACTAGGGTAATGTAACATCCCTTTGCTCTCTCATACAGATACTTTCATAACAAGGAAAACCTGCAAACCAACAGTGGTTAAAAAATAATATGTTGTAAGCACCATTGTAAAGACAAAGCAGGTTCCAAAAAACATTCAGTAACAGCCTGGCCACTTGATCAGCTCTTTAGAAAATGAGTGTTCAAAAACACTTCTTATAGCTATCTATGACCTTGCACTTCAAAAAACACAGAAAAAAAAGTCAGAGGCCTTGGCTGAAAACACAGGTGTACTGTAACAGAGACTTTCATGACCTCTTCTACTCTGTAGGTGTTATACTGCAAAATGGCTAGAAGTACAGGAAAAGGGAGTAAGTAATATGAAAGCTCATTAAGGTTTTTTCAAAGGGTGCTGACTCACAATCTCATCCATCCTTTTGATTGCCACAAAGGATAATAGTGTAAGAAAAGAAAGAATCAGGAAGAAGAGGGTGAATGGGTGGACTGTATTTTTACATTAATAATTATCGTCTGCTCCAGCTCTTCAGTATGCCCAGCACAGATTTACTTGTTGCCCAAGGAGGTTGCCAGTTATCTAATAAAAGGTGATGTCCTTGCAATGGCGATGGAGCTGACAGGGACAGCGCTCCCTGAGGTGGGTGTGGCTGTTTGTACAGCAAGACAGTGCCCACCAAGAGTTGAGGCCGACAATATCCAGCATTGCAGCATTGCCTTTGGTCCAAAACTTCCTCAGTCAACTCAGCTCACTGGGATGTGAGTAGATTCTCAGTTTGAAACTTTTCTTCCAACGAACTGGGAGTTGGCAGGTTTTTGTGGGTTGGGGTTTTTTTTGTTGTTTTTAAATCCCTTGAAATGGGCAAGTTCTCTAAGATTTAGTGGCTTTAGCTGAAGTGTATCCAAATCATTCAAGGATGCATTCTGTTCAAAAGTGAAATAGCTTACAGACAAAACAAAGGGTATAGGATACCTGGGAGGCTCATTTGACAATAACAATGTATGACATTGGTCAGTAAAATAGATCTTTTCAATTAACATTTTATCTACTGGTGGCTTAAGTAACACCAAGCAATTTAAAAACATAGAGCTTAGTGATGTGTCAGAGAGTACATGCTCTGTTAGTTGCAAGTTAAAAATCACTGGTCCAGATGTTTCCTTCCGTTTTCTGCCATAAATGTAAAGCAAAGTCACTGCAGTCAGGGGAACCAGCCCACTTCTGTACTGCTGAGATGGACATGAGGATTCCACTCATTTTTTTGTCACTTGAAAGAGGTACAGGAGGACCCACGCTTTTTCAAAATAATAAACAGGGATGAGCACAGTACTCCATAACATATCTATTTTTATTTTAAATGGCTTAGCCACAGCTGAAGAGCTTGAAGGAAATTAAGCTAGATCAAAACTCCTATTCATGTTTTCCAAAATCAAATGGATAGTCTGTCATTTGCAGCTCTTTCAATTCCGTGCTTACGGAACAGCGGTTTTCTGATTTGTTTCTTCCACTGTGGGCTACTGATTGTGTACTGTACTTAAAGCCTCTTCATCTTGAAGAAAACTTATTGCTAATACATTGTGGGATGCCAGGGCCACTGTTGAGTGTCCAGTAACTTTAGCAGTTCATTAGACTGAAACTAGGAACACACAGCGGGTGGGACATCTGCCTGGAAAGCTACAATAGCATCAAAGACACACACAGAAATTATAATAATGACTCATTACAAACTCTTTGTGCCTCTAGAAGAACACACATATCACAGCTTGCCATCTTGTTATTATCAAGAATGTGAAACTGCTGCTTGAAAGTGGGTGAAACATATATTCATGTAAATATCCATTTTTACAGGAAAGGAAGAAAGCGACAGTTAAACTACATCAAAGTAAGGGTAAAACACACAACACTGATGAAAGCAGAAAACCTCTTAACTATGCACACAGATCTTTCAAAAAATAAAATAATCCGGAAGCTGCTCTATTTTTAGAGCAAATGTGTGAATGTGGAAATCCATTTATTTTTAAGGGATGGGAAGTTATATGGTAATTGGTATCCATAGGAAAACTATGTAGTTTTTTAGACTATACACTTTTTCTTCTTAGATGATTAGAACAGTGGATATCCCATCCCTGGAAGAGTTCAAAGCCAGAATGGATATGGCTCTGAGCAACCTGGTCTAGTGTAAGATGTCCTTGTCCTTGGCTGGGGGTTGGAACTTTGTGATCTTTAATTCCCTTCCAGCACAAACCATTCTTTCTTTGATTTTTGCTTCCTCTAGATCATCACATCTGTTGTTCAGGGTCCTCCCAATGTTACATTAAGGTATAAATTTAAGTCCATGTAACTTGTTCGCATTCACAGGAGTTTTTGTCACATTTGGTAGTAGGTGCGGAGGGCAGATTCACTGCCTCCGCAGCAGCCAGGAGCAGCCAGGTATCCTTGGATACCATGGAGGCGGAGACGGCAGTGTAAGACAAACCCAGGAGGGCGGACTCCGGAGCGCTAGTAAACTCGACCCCTCCCCGCGGGGGGGAGTCGGGGGCGTGTAGATGGAGCCGACCCCACCCGTCTTCCAGAAGACTCCAGGCTCTCCTGGTGGTTATTGGTTGCTTCCCCTGCCATATCATCCGCACTGAAGCCCTGTTGGCTCGGGACCCTGATACCCCCCCACTCCCCAAGTCCTATTGGTTGTCCCTTCCCCCTTATAATCTTGTGCACGACCCCTCAACCCCGGTTCTTCGTTGTACCCCTCGGACTGAACGGGCACCTCGTTTGGGTGTCTCAATAAAGTTCTTTCCGCACCACACGAAGACCCTCCCGGCTTCCTTTATCGCGCCCGGCATAGGGATCGAGCAGCCAGCGCACGGGTCTCGACCCCGCCGACGACAGCGAGCGAGAGGCTCGACGACATTATACCATGATGTAAGAGTTTGCAAAAGTGAGGTGAGCCCTAGTCCACAACTACCAGCATAGGATTTGGAACGAGTTTGTAATACAGAAGGGATTAAGGGTGAGATAACAATTTTGATAAACACTTAAATGGTAGAAGTTTCAATACTTAATAAAAAGCAGTAAGAAAGTTATATTGACTGGAGGTCAAGTCAGAGAGAGAAAATTCTGCCTTACAGATGCCTAGTACTCTACTCCCAGACTGAAATAAATCCAGCAATACAGGACAACAGAGTCAAAACCACTTCAGAAAGAATTCAGCAAACATATATCCGGTCCTTAGACAAGTCCTTCCACGCTCAGGATGGAGAGAGTTAAATTCTGCAAGAACGCTTTCTAGAGGTTTATCCAATATATGTACTTTGCTGAGGACTACAGCTTTTCAAGGGATTGATTTCTCAAACTAACTGAACAAAAGAAAATGCTGAAAATGAAAAAAAAATTATTAAGCAGCTTACACAAAACACCCAGGTTTGGAACTGAAGCACACTAGCCTTTGAAGCACCGTTCTAGCAGCAGTCTATCATCTCTGACTCTCCTTCTCACCCTGAAGGTAACATCTCAACAGGTCTCCATCTATGTTGCTGCTGATGAGATCCTATTAACAATAGAAACATTTACAGCGGTAGAGCAGCATCACTAACAGGCAGTGAAGAGAACCCACTTTCAAAATAATCTTTACAGATAATGATGTGGTGCTTCCTTGAAAAAAAACAAAACATCTGATTACAAATTTTAACAGATGAACAGTGAAGTGAACCTGGATCTCCCAACATTACCAGCAAGTTCTCCAAAAAACAGCATGAACACGAAGATGCTGAAATTGCCACCAGCTGCACTGGTGTGTATGAAGAAATATGTGATGTGGGACAGAGGTAGGATATCACAGGCTATTACAGGAGTGAAATAGCATAAATGCTTATTTTTTATAGGTACTATAGTCACTGGCTAGTGACTACTGGGCTTGCCCACAGCCCAGTGTTGATGAAAACACTTTTCCACATCTTAGTTGAGGCAGTTTGCCAGGGTTCCGTATGAAGCACTGCTTATCACTTTCACAGCCACTTTGTGCTGGCCAAGTGCCTGTCCCAGCTGTCTGCATGCTATCATGAGCACAGTCAGCACAGCGAAATCACAGTGCACACAATGGTAAACCCACCGCCACCCTCAAGGGCAACTTTTGGCAAACATTCCCTTTTATATTAATCCAACTTCTCCTTCAAACACTTGTGATCTGTTTGTTCACTGGCTTTTCCCATCTAAATTCCTCTAAATAAACTGTGAACCAAATAAGAACTGACAACGAGCAGACATCAAAAGGGATTTAGTTCTCTGGACCGCTTAACTCCTGAGGGGCAGGCACAGCAAAGGAGATCCATGGATTCGCTGAGCAACAAGGCTTGAGGTTTTTAAGAAAATGTCTCATGCCAGTGAACTTCACAAAATTTAAAATTAAAAAAAAAAGAAGTTTTAAAAAGAGGGAGAAAGACAAAACGGGGCGCTCTGGTGCTTTCTTAGGAGGGGAAGTGAACTTACTAAGAACAGGAATGAATACTTTAATACCAAGCAACAAAGACATACCAGAAAAGGAAACCAATTAAAAAGGAGAAAAAGGCATAAACCTGGAGATGCCTGGTCACTGAAAAGGAAGCATGCAAACCAGACAGAGGGTAAACAGTAAATGATTTACCAGCTCAATTTCTTCACCAAATTAGTGAAGGATACTAACAGCACCAAGGAGCACCTACCAAACATCAATCTCCAGACACCACTGAGACCTACTCTCCTCACCCCAAAGTGCTGCCATGGCAGGATGGAGCCTGCCAGCTCCCAAGGGCCATAGTGCTGCAGACAGGACTTGCCTTCACCGTCCCAGCAAAAAGTGGGGCAGCCAGGGAGCTGTGGACCCCGAGGAACATTGAATCCAGGCCTTTGATAGGAGGCATATAAAACTCCTTTCAAGCACTACCCCATCACACTGACATCTACCCCCTTCTCCATAACTCAGGGGTAGTTTAAAACATTGTCTCCTCTTTCTGTTCTTTATTTCTTTCTCTAGAAGAAAAACCCAGGTGTCTGCCTAGAAGAAAATTATACTTTTTATTTATGGAAGCTTATTTTCTGATTTACTCTGCAAAGCCCAGCTTTTTCTATCTTCCAAAAAGCACCTGGCATTTTAACCCAGCAGTCCATGATATCCACACATAGAGAGGATCTAATTCAGACAGTAGAAATTGATTTTTCACCTTAATCTCACTGAATTTAACAGGAGAGAGTGGGGGTTTTTATTGGCAGCTTGACTGACCACTGCTGCCAGCAACACTCGACCAAAAGTTCCTGAGGTTACAAAACTAGCAGTAACTCATCACAGGTTGCTTATAACCTGAGTTGAAATATTTTTCTTATCAATCTTGCTGTTGTCAGGTGGCCTAACACTGTGCGGCAACAAACAATTACTCTTACCCAAAGTAATAGTTTCTTGGGGGAAATATAAACTTAACTGAAACCTAAACAATATGTTTTCCTCTTATGCAAATAAGTCTGGCAATAAGATAAGGAAAGACAACAAAAACAATGGTAAGAAACTGGCAAAATCATAACAGTTTGAGTAGTTCTCCATGACACGTCTGCTGTTCTTTAAATGAGGCAATCTGTTCATTGCAGGAGCTGCTTCCTGAAATCTAAGTTTTCTCTTCTAATACCAAGCACTTTCAGCATTACTAAAGCCTCATTTGCTTCCTTTCTTCTGGCCCTTCTTATTCTGTTTTTATGATAGGCATTTTGATAGCCTAGAACAAAAAAGCACTTAAAACTTTAAAAAGTTCAGTGCCAGTTTCTGTAAAGCATTAAAATAAACTTTTGTGGCAACAGCAATAGTTAATGCAGTCACAATCAAAATGATATTCAGTAAAGAGCATCATTTCACAGCCCTGTAAAACCAGATACAAATGTGAACTCCTTCAAGTGAGACTTATTCTTTCCTTCACATTCTTTTCTTCTACCTTTTGTTGCGTTTCCAGATACCATCATCCCTGTTGGCTTCCAGCAGCACTCAGCAATAATGTAAAATTACTGTGAAATTGCCATGCATTAATAAAGCCAATCCAAACCACCTTATCCTGAGAAGCTGACCACCGAAGCATTCCCTCCTGTGACAGCAAAGTATTAATTGCTACTCTCCCAAAGAGTCAGTTAACCAGGTTCCTTATTGTTAGAAAAGAACCTCTAGACAGAAGACAAAAAATTTTATGAGGACCCCACCATGCACACTTTCATATGACCTACACAAACTATTCCTGTCTTCTCGTAATATTATTTCCTCTGTGGGATCTTTTTTTTTTTCCAATAGAAAATTATGCATTTTGATATCTTTATTTATTGTCATTAACAGGAAAATAGTTATAGTTTGAGGATATTTTCAAAAAAGCTGTCTTTAAATAATATAGAGGGGAAAAATTAAATAGATCAAGGTATTGGAAATACATGGCTTGGACTAGGTAATCCTTTTCTGTCTTACTAATCTAGTCAATGACCCAAAATACCCAGATCTGTTTGGAGTGGATAGCAGCTTTAAGAGCCCAGTAACTATTAGTCTTGGTGGTTTAGCTAGTCTAAAGAGGGATGGAAAAAGGCAAGTGAGTTTAAAACAAAAGTTAGTTGATCATGTTCAGCTAGCAAGCATGTCACTAAATACAACTAGAGGAAGCAAGATTTAGTGCTCCAAGCAAAACAGAGCAAAGACCATATCTACTGAATTTTACTCCCACTCACTTTTCCTGTTTAGTGAATAAGAAGACATACCAGCTGTAAATCTACTGTCCCAGCAGAGCTGCTTATGTCTCAAGCAGTAATAGTTATAAGCAGCTGAAAGTGCAGTAGAGAACATTGTTGTTGCTTCAGGTAGTAACCAAGGAATCAAAAAGATAAGTTTTTCTCAGTAGATTTTTAGACAACACAAAGAAATGTTGCAAGGTCAGTCTTTGTGTTTGCTTAACCCATGCTTGTTATGATCTGACTAGTGAGAGATGCCTCTGCCCAAATTAAGGTGCAAACAAGACCATATGCCAAAGTTAATAATACAGATTTTATTAAACAGTAAATGTGAGGTAGAGAGAGATAGAAAGAAACAGAAAAGTGGGAGAAATGGGAAGAGAGAGAAAGGTCAAGCAGAAGACAGTCACCACCCATGGATCCAGTGTCACCCACTGACATCCTACTGGTCCTCTTCGCCCTGGGCTTCTTGGTGATGGGGGTCTCACAGCTGTCCTTCTGGGGTACCACCTTTATATGGCCCAAGTTCTGTGTACCCACAGGGTGGCAGCAGATGCCATTTGCATAGTTTGGGAAGATAATGTGTATGACCAGTTGCTTCCTTTGCCACAGAGGGAAATTCTGTTTGGATTAATTGTTTGGATATGCTGAGCTCCATCTTGCCTCACAAGGCCTGGAATTAGCACCTTCCTGTCACAAATTCCTCCCTTCAGTGTTTATCTCAAGTTCCCACTGTGGTGGCTTATCTTACGGCAAGTTCCTTCTGTGGCCTCGACAGTGTTTGAGACAGGAAACCGTGTAAAGTCCTTACTAAGTTGCAAAGTAGAATGAGCCTTCAAGTTGTCATTAGAGAACCAAAGATAACCTAAAACTGCAACTAAGGTTGAATTCCCCATTGAAATGATTGAGAATCAAAAAAGAGCTTATCTTTGCTGGTGTAACACAACAAAACCAAGCTAGACACCTTGAAAAAACATCTTAGGAATTTTTAAGAGCTCTGCAAATGCCTAAGGAGACTATTTTTTTCAGCATTTCTAACATTAATGCCGCCTCATGTAAAATAAGAAGATTCATTAAAAATGTTAAAAGTAATGCATTACCAAATGTTATTTGCAAGCTAACCAAGAAAACAAAAAGTCTAATATCAGAATTGTATGTGACCCAGAGTCCATCAATAGTCCTACTTAACAAAAATGTTCAAACTGGATTAATCTAAATGCATTTTTAGAACATCTATTCAAATAAGCTAAATTGATCACTGAATAAAAACATCAGCTAAAAAAAACAGCAAGCCAGAATTTTGGAGATACCCTTGGTGAAATTATTCCCTCTCTATTTTACTGTGAGACAATACACAGGCACCCATGGTGCTGGTACACAATACCTCACTCAATCAGCTCTGTTGGCCAACTGACACTGAAAGGTTAAAGTCAAGTGGCACCTCTATTTTCTAGTGAAGAGCTTCATTATATCATGTATGGCTTCAAAAGAACAATATCTAACCAGCAGCTTTTCCCTCCTGCAAAACATGCAAATTGTTTAGGATTTGAAACAAAACCATCCCATAACCATAACTTCTTAATGAGCTGCTGAGTCATGTTATCACTTATGCAGAAATTTTGTGGGTTCTTTTTTATCATTCTTCTCCACAGCCAAATAGAGAGTATGTGCTTTTAACATCTTGGTTTAATATTACCAGTAAAAAAACTTGTTAGTTAATATTGCACCACATTTTTCTAAAATAATTGTCCTGAGAATAAGTGCTTCTGAGTCATCTTTTTATGGCTGGTTTTGCACTATTCTCATATACTTTTTTGTCTCTTATAGAATATATTCTTCCCCATTTAGTATGGTATTATTTTCATTTAACTCTAGCAGACAGATGCAAGCAAATGCCTAAAAGTCAGCCTTCCTTTGCAGGCTACAGGAAAAAATACAGAAGACCACCAAGGTTGATTCAGCTTCTTTGGAGCACCCACTTAAAGCAGAGGGTGATTCACATCTTCTATATTCTCTGCTTCTGACTAGCAGAGCTATTTTCAAGAAGCTGGTCAGACAAGCTGAGACCTATTGCTAATGCCTTACAGATATATCTGCATCATCAGCTAGCACAGGACCGCATCTGTAGAGCTGAGAAGCACACTTCAACACCAGGTACACATCAGAGAAAGAGGGGAAGAACTGTTTCAGACTTACTGTAATCTGTCCCCACAGGCTGAAAGTCCATCAGCAGCTGCAGCACATTTAGAAACGCTCCTGCACACAGAAGTTTGGGGCTGGCAGCTCCCAGGACAATTCCACAGTGAGAACTCAAAGCAGTAAGCGTGAAAACCCAAGAGGTTCAAGTTAAAAGTGTGTCCTTTGTCCAAACTAAACTGCTAATACAGGTATATCATGAGTCAGTAGTGCACTTTGAAGTGCACCTTGGGCTTTTTGGCGCATTCAGTCAGTGCCCTGCATCCAGGCAATTACAATTCCTTTGGGAAACTGCCCACTCTCAGTATCAATGGTGCATTTTGACCCTCATTACTTATATTGGAGTGCCTTTCATTAACAGAAACATTTTGAATTAATGCCCACTACCAGCTACATTACCAGTTCTGCTACCCCTGTTGAAAATATCTTACCAGGAACTTCTGTGGTTGCATCTGACACCTTCATGGTTTTATATATACATGTGTCTAATCTCCCTCATTTGTGCCACAGATGAGTGATTTAAGAGACAAACAGCAAAGGGACAGCAACATTGTTGACAGTGAAGTGAAAAGCTGTCGGCATGGGTTGAAGAGCGAAATATTCCAATACTTCCATTTTCTCAAACACTTTATTCTTGCCTTTGACCTTAATGAGTTTTTTTCATTATTCAGGTTTTAAAAGCCTCTGATGAATCTAAGGGCAAAACATTTTCATTTTCAATAAGAAATCAAGCCAAACACGGTATGAGGCAAACTAAATTGAAAAGTACTCCCTGGGAAGAAAGTAAAGACTAATAATGGACACACTGAATCACCTGATGGTAAGTCTCACTACAAATGTCACTGCTAAATCAGGCATCCTTTGTTACCATAGGGAAGTGATTGTGTGGAAAATTTAAATCTCACAAAGGGAACAATTGATTTTAGAAGATAAAGATCTACTAATAATGAACCTAGCAAAAATATTACTTCACAGATATTTAGCAATATAAGTTGCATGTCTTGTATCCTTTGGGTATGCATAGCCAGCCAAAGGTCGTTCTCTTTTATTATTCATATCAGCACATTTCACTTAAGAAGTTCTTCTACCACTCACAAAAAATAAATGTATTCATAAAATCAGCATTTTGCACATGAAGAACAGTCACTAACATGTGCCTTCATTTCCAGAATGCTATACGTTCAAAATTTCCATCCCAATTTCGGTTGGAAGCAGTTGAGCAATTCATGGGAGATAAAGCAGTAATTCACAATATCTTCTATCAGGAGCAAAGACAGAATTGGTATTTATCTCTCCTCATGCTCCCTATCACTATCAGGAAAAATTACCAAAAGGCTAATCTTCTCATCACCAGAAATAAAGGTTTATCTGTTCCCACATCCCAAGCCTGCACTCTCACTTCCTCCATGGCTGTTTCAGAACCTCCTTCTGACCACCTCCACAGATGAGGAGAGCACAGTTACAAATCATTCCTGGCCCCTGAACTACCTCAAGTGCATTCACCATGCCCAGAAAGCACATGGAGAAGGCCAGCCACTGAGTGTCCTTACCTTCACACCCCAGCAGCTCTCTCCTCCTCTTTCTACATCATCCGTGACACCTACAAGTCAGAGGGGATAAAAATATCTAAGGTAGAACTATCCTCCTATTTACATACGAACACTTATGTTTCCTTGACATCTCTTTGCCTCATAAGGACTCCTCAGCACAGGTTACATCAGCAGGTCAGACACAGAGATAACAAAATACAATGTAAATTATATTTTTGCATCCATGTGAAGCTCAAACCATCTCTGCAGCACAGCCAATGCCTCGAACTCAGGTCAGGTTAGACTGAGCTAACTACAGCAGCAAGCACAGGGCTGAAACCCCATTCCTGGAAGCCCAGGAGATTCTTGGTGAGTACCTCATGCTCCTGAGCTCTTGACCAAGCCAATAATTTAAAGTTAACTTGGGTACACCCTAACGCACAGTCACAGTAGCAGCTGTGCAACAGTAGAAAAACCCTAGATAATTTGTCGTTCCTGGTCCAATACCCTACTGCTTTGTATTTCTTTGCTACCTAACTGATGAAAAATGAGTACAAAATATTCCAGTACTATCTGAAAGCATTTAATGCATAACACACATTTACACACAATTCATGTGAAACAAAGTTTTACATACCTATTAAAAAGATTCAAGGGAAGCTGGAATTAAATGCAAAACCTCAAAGACAAAGCTCTAAGATCTCTCTAAGCCTTTATATCAGTTTTCCATTGATATTAGCGTATTACATCGATGTAAATTGGGAGTAAGGAAGAAGAGATACAGACCTGAAGACTATGAAGAGACCAAGCCCACAAAAAAGGAAAAGAAAGAGCAAATTGTACAGAGGGACACATTAAGCTGCCTATATAATTCCTGAATTTGCAGCACCCCATACCAAAATTGCTGCATTTATTTTTATTACAAAACACTTTAACCAACAAAAATTTGCTTTATTAAACTAAACTAGAAGTTTGAAGACTAAAATATTGCCAGAATCGTCCTGAAAAGAATTATTCAGAGTTCACAATTCACAAGCAATTTGAGATTTGCCCTCAATTGCCTTTAGTATCAAGCTTTTTGCTGAACGGTACCCTAAATTCTAAACTCAGAGCTTTATAAATTTTACTGAATTTTTAAGTCTATTTAGTGTCATTGTCAGCTCTGTCATATTACAACAGTCCTGTCTTCACATACAAAGTAGAAAAGCTGGCAGTTGTCTTACATACAGTAAAATGCAGGGAATTGCTACAGCAAGAAAGTATATTGAAAAAGAACCAGCATGATTCGTGTCAATTTTTTCAAAATTGCATAGAAAGACATTTTCCATCATGATTAGAACATCATGCTAAAGCTTTTGGAACCTTACGTAGTGCTTTTTCTACTGACTACCATAATGTGTCCCACACACCTTTTTTTGCCTCATAACAAAGCAAAAATGAAACAGGGAAAGTGAGATGTTCAGCGCTGTCGTCCCATTTCATGCTTTCCAGACATTTACAAAATTGGGTTCAGTGAGTGGTAGAAGTTTCAGTCAATAACTCAACTGAGCATTGTAGTTTATTTGGACTAAAATTACAAAGATATTATGCCTTTCTACTCAGTGAATTTTTAATCAATTCTGTGCAGCTGTTATTTCCAGCATCTTCGGTTTTGCTTACTAAGAACGTTAATTGAGGTTCTATACAGCAAATGTTTTCGCATAGTAAGCATTTGTCTCAACACTTGAAATATGGTGAACTAGTTTCAAATAACAAATATGTATATGACAAGAACAAAACACTGTTCACAAACATTCTTCTAATTGTAGGCAAGAACAGTTGTCTCATACTATGTACCATGAATTATTCTCACGTAATTAATATACAGATATTGCTTAAAGTTTGTCCCAGCTGGCAGCCCAGGCCTGAATTTGGAGTGCAAGTTTCATCTCTCAACAGACTGAAGCTAAATAGCAAATATGGACCTTGAGGAAAACTTGAGGAAAAAAAATATCTCCAGGCTCTAGTTTGGAAGACACATCTTATTACAAAAACACAAAATGGATGCTGAGACCCAGATTTTCATCTGAAATTCTATATGGCCTGAGAAGACACACTTCACATTTGGGGACTCCAATTAAATTCTGGATAGGACAAAACCATTAACAGAAACTCTTTCACAATCAGTCTAAGGGCTGAAACATCTACCTGTAAACCATGTCAAGTAGCATTAACAACAGGATATATTCCATGGGTTTTATTTTTGGTTGCTACACATTCATATTTTACATTGAAACCAGAGTTTGTGGGAAGAAGTATTTTGATTCTGAAACTCAATTCCAACATACGCTTGTCAGTAACGCTTCACCTCTTCTCAATTTTTTTGACCTTATGTCAAACATGGATATATACCATGAATAATTAGACTTATAAGATCTCAACATTTTACTGTGTACTGGCATGTGATGTGTCATCCTAGTTATCCTATCCTATGGCTTCATTCTGCAGGTATTCCTTCTCAAAGTGACAATGCTGCCAAAACATATGGGATTACTTACCTAAGAAACGCACTGCTTGAAAACAAAGTACTGAGATACATTAGGCTCAGAGAGATGAGCAGTGCATACATGATACACTCTAAAATAATATGAAAAGGCTCTGCAAAAGAGAAGGAAAGAAGAGATGCAGCACAGCTCCCATGCCTGCAGAAGGGGGGCACCTTGGCCTTTCTATCACCCTCTGTTCCCTGACTCTCCCAGCCTCCTGAGCCGACACCCTGCAGAGGCATCACGTTTCCTCACAGCCACATCAGGATTAGCAGTATCACCCCTAGACTATAAACTGCTCAGCTAAATACCCAGCACACAAGGTAAACAAAATATTTGCTTTCACATTTGTTTCCATATAACAGCTTTCACTTCTCTTTTCCAAGCAGTAAAATGTCTCCCAGGGGATATTCACATCACAAAACCTCGAGAGCAGAACAGAAGGTGTGCTTAGCTCTAAAGGTAGGTCTATCTGTGCAGCAGATCATTACCACTCCATGCATTTTCTCTTAGTGCATTTGCTCTAAAAAATTAAAAAACAAACAAAAAAATATCCCTGCAGTCCCCGTTCTCACCTTGCAGTAACCTTGTAACACAGTCTTATACCCTGCACTTCTGGATCGCAGACAGCCATCTGGACTTTTGTCTTCCTCTGAGCTCAGTCCCGTCCTGGGCCACCTCACAGTTGTTAATTAGTGGCACTGTCTACATGCAAAGTACTCTGCCCATCATCATTTATATTATAAATGCCTTTTCCCCCCTGACTCTCTGCTATGTTCCTGCTGCTAAATGTCCTTAATTTCAAATTCTTTATGTCACGCTTTGCCTTTAATAATACTTGAATGAAAAGCAATTTTAAAGCAATCCATACTGCCAGTGGTCCCCCCAAGCAAATGTGATTTCTCTTAGCTTTGCTTTCATGTCTAGGTTAAGAAGTTTAAATTGAGGGGAAAAAAAAAGCAAAACAATAAATGTTTAAGGTCAATCATTGAACAACCCACAGTTTTAAACATTTCCCCAACAGCTACCCATACGTCTGTGAGTTCTTGCAGACTATCACCTTCCACTCCAGCCTATGTCAATCATTACAAGCTTTAATTTGTAAGAAAAACTAATGTAACACATTACAAATGGGGAGTTTTAGCAATGGGAACCTAACTGAAGTGAGTTAGTAATGAATGCAACAGCTGACTGTCAACACATTCTGTTCTGATCATATTATATCAGCATGGTAGCATCAAGGTAAATGAGTCTTTTTGAACTGAGGAATTAGGCAACCTTGAGAAATCAGCCAAATGAATCAAAAGCTCTTGCAGACATAATCAAGAAAAATATTGAGAAAGCATATTCTTACAGACAAGATCCTAGACATGGATCCAGGAAAGGAAGCTTTAGGGTTTCTGAGATTCTTAGGTATCATGGTATGATCATCATGGTATGACCATGGTATGATCATCAAATCAGTTGCTTTGGCAATGACAGGTTCTTCTGAATACATCCAGGTTTAGACTTGTATATCCATATTATCATCACCTCTTTCCTGTTTAATGGTGGACCAATTTTTAAAGGGCCTTGTGGTTTCCAGTGCTTCTGTAATGCTTGTTTGGTGGGCTGGCACCACATCACGCAGTGCTTGGAGGGGTTCACTGTATCCCCAGATGGATGACAACTTATGAAAGTCTAAATTTTGAATGCTTTCAGAAGAAATTTATAATTTTATTTCTCATAGAGCTCCAAGGCAAAAAATCCAAGCATTGCCAACACACTACCTCCCAGAAAACTCCCCACATATTCTGAGCCAGGGGATAACAGCGTGCTCACATTAACTCTTACAGCGAAATAAGCCATGAAGATGTGCAAGTAAAGAGCTCTGCTGAAGTTTTAATTCCTTTCTCTTGGGAACAGACTAGTGTAATGATACAGCACTGCAAATTAAATATTCTAATGCAAATCAGGCCCATTTCTGAATGTCATAGTGACCTGAGCAGCCACTCAGAATAAAATATTGCCAAAGTTCCCTAAAGCAAAGGACAAATCTAATGGTGCTCACAGCACACAAAACTGTAGAAATATATTTTCTCCATCTCATATACAAATGCACAAATCTTGAAATGAATTCCTCCGAAGGAAATGAGATGGCTAGCAGTTATATGATAAACTAATAGGAATTTTAATAAGGTACCAAAAAACCCAAAAAAACTTCTGATGGACACAGCTATTTGATATCTCTTATGCTTCATTCTGAATTTTAAATAATTAATTTTAAAAACCAAACAAACAGTAATTGGGTTTTAATAATTGAGAGAACACCAGATAAGGAAACAATATCCAATAAAGAGAAAAGGAAATTAAGAAGTAATGGAAATAGTCTTAGAAGATCCAGATAACTAAAAACCATAGTTCAGTGTATTTCATTTTTTCCTCCTGGGACTTCATACACCCTCATGTTCTTGCTTAGTTTCTTCTTATGCAAGGCTTCAACATTTTCATGAACTGCAGCAATACTACAGTAAGTTCTATGATTTCCAGTAGTTATCCTGCAGTAGGGTAGGTTTGTACTTAATAAGAAGCAGTTCTGCTAATGATGTCCATGATCAGCTCTATAAGTACAAGTAAATTCAAAAATTCACTCCTGCAGATTATAGCTGTGACAGGTCTTTGAATAGAAAAAGACCTAGCACTGCCAACTAAGTTTTTGGTGGGAAGAAGAGAGTGCCTGTACACAAGCAACAAGCAGGTATAGGCAAGTTAATTATCAGCACTGGTTCTCTGTCCAGAAGTGTGTTTGACATGCGTAGGCATTGATAGGAGCAGTGTTCACTGATGTACAAGAATTAATTTTCCTCTGCCTTGCAAGCTATTTAAGGATATATGTTGCTTTATATATAAGAACCATCAGATATAAGTCAGTCTACCATCAGCTTTTTTCATCACAGGGAGGTGTGAGGTCTGAAAGGGTGCTGTGGATTTACAAAATTTGAAAGCCTGAATATTTCTAAATGCATAAAGGAGTTTCCCAGGAGCCTTGTATGGAGAACTCACAAGAGAGCTCAAGCAACATGTCTGGATTCTCTTAGACAGAATAAAGGACTACTTCAGCTCATGCCAAAAGCCTTTGAAAAAAGAATCACAGTGTTTTTTCTATTCCTCACTGTCCTATACATTTGTTTATTTAGACAAGTCTAATGTGAGATTCTCAGATATGTGGTCTGTCTCTGATATGACTAATCCAGGGGGAACTGGCTTAGCACAGAAATCCCTATGAATGTATCTGAAGCTCCATCTGGGCAATAAGCCCATCGTGGAGCCTCCAAGCTGCTCCCTGGGAAGGCTTCTGCTCCAGAACACTCCCAGGGGTGACCAAAAGGGCTACATGGCTGAAAGTTTCACAACTGCACCTGCAGTGCAGTTCAAACCCTAACAAGTCACTTACGCTTAGCTAAGTTTCTTAAAATTACAGCCACCTTTTGTTTCTGCTTTATTATAAAGCATAAAACTAACCAAGAGCACTCCTCTCAGTCACGGATGAATGCATGATCTGCTGCACTGAGAGCCAGCAGGATTATTGTGATTGTTGGATTAAGTCAACAAGCACATACAGGGGTTCAGATCCCATAGAACTAACAGGGGCAGATATCCAAATGGACCTTATCTCTATAAACCACTGCATAATTTTTATTCTTGTCCCAAGATGTATTACTACAGCTCTGAGCACTGGCAGTTAGGAAAGCATCTGTCAGGGAACAAATGAGGGTCAACTCAGTAGTTAAACTGCTTAACCAGCTTCACCCCTGTTCTCTTCTCATACCAACGCAAATCAATTGAATGAGATTATTTCTAATTCTTAGTGCTGTATCTGAGAAAATAATCTGTGTTTTTCTTCTCGGGTGATGCCCTGAGCTAGATTCTACCCTGCACAGCACATCTCTGCAACCCAGAAAGAGTCCCCCACTGTGCACAGGGACTTCATTTCCTCTCCTCCTACCAAAAGAGAACGTGTGAAATCTATTATTTCCTAGTAGCATACACTGCAGTGAATAATCTAAAGTTGTGTAGCACTGAATCACAGTCCTCAAAAAAGCTAAAAAAACCCAATCTCACTTATGTCTTCCAAAGCATACATTGTAAAATATTTACAAAGGTGTTTCCCCAGTGATTTTTCTCCTTAAATAAAACTTTCAGGTTGTTAGTATAATTTATTGTTGGCCACCTAACACCTGGCTATCCCAGGTACTACTATGTGAAAAACTAAGTAATACCACCTTTAAGTAACTGAGTCTTGAATATCTTTTGACCTCTGCTGAGAATCATTCTTCTCCTTTAAGAGTGCTGTTTTTGAAAGAGTAATCAAGAGAAAAATGTAAATGTCAGCCTGCTCCTCTTCCTGCTATGAAGTCGGACATGCTGCTCCCCACTGCACTGCAGGAGCATACAGGAGCAGCACCACCACCCAGCTGCCACAGAGAGAAGCCAGTCAGCTCCTGCAGCTGTTCTGCTCTCCTGCCTCACGCTCTGGTGAGAACCAGCAGAGTCAGCAAGCAGAGCTTTGGATGGGATGGCATCTTTGGCAGCTCTCCTTTTCCTCTGTTTACTTGTGTGGGTTTCAGGCAGCCAGGGAGATCACGAACAGCAAAACCCATAAGACCTAAATACTTGAAGACCTTTTCATGCATGCTTAGGAAGACCTGGCAGCCTCCCTGCTTCCTTCACCACTGCTGCCAAGCTCATGCTGGCTGTCAGACTTACACCCCATTAAAACAAGATTACAGGAGTAGGAGCATACCCACAACCACCCTGAGTCCTGCAGTGATGCTGGATCATCACCCTCAGGCATCTTGCTTAGGTTCTCTACTGCTCTTCACTCTAATTCTTCAAAAACCTCTCTGAACTGCCCTTTTCAGGTTCTTATCCTGCCAACACAGCCGTGAAGAGCCCTAAGAGTCACACTCACAACCCCAGCAGGGCCCAGGGTTTATTCTCTTTCCTGAGCATGGGTTTCCTGTGTCCCTCTCATCTTGCTTCAGCCCTATTAGTATTTTCTACCCAGTACCCACATTATAAAGCACACAGATACAAATAAGACAAGTTATAATTCTGCTTTCTTGACAAGATCTGCCCCTTACAGTCTCTCCTGGTAATAAGCAGAAGCAACTACTGCAGGAGAGCACTTGGAAAGAAATAGCATCAGCAGCACAATGTAAATAATTAACGAAACCACTCTTTTAGATTGCATTATGCAAAGAAGAATAAATCAGACAAGCATTAAATATTTCATGGAAGTTATTGTAAAGCTGAAGAATCAAGTGTCCTTCTCTATCATTTCAGAGCATGGAAAAGTCATCAATACAATTAAGAACTGCCTCTCATCCCTTTGCAGCACTGGAGAAAATGGATTCTCTTGAATTCTATATTCACTGTTTTCTGCATCCAGACTTCTAGAAGGCTGATAATAAGAATTTCCTTCATGCGAGGAGGAAAAAAAACCAAACAAACAGGAAAAAACACTCCCACAAAAAACATCACAAACAAAAACAAAACCACAAGCCACCCTCCACAGAGGCCTTTTTATGGTCTCTCGAATTGGGTAGTCAGAGATTGAGGCATACAAAATTGTTAGTAATTCCTGAAAACACTGACTCACTGAGCTAGTAATGAGCAGCTGCATTGCTGAGTGACTATTGAAACAAAAGACATAATTCACCTCCCTCAATGATACTTATTAGCAATAAATCTATTCTCTGTAGAAAGAAACAAGGCAAGATCCAACCCAACTCCCTATTTATAGTGTTGCCAAATGAACATTTAATGTGGTATCATCAGAATTAATAAACAGAAAAAACATGGAGCTCATCCAGACATATGACTTGCTCTCCAAATCATTAGTTTTTCAGGAACAATGGATGTAGTAAGTGTCTTGTGATTTTTACTAGGATGCATTTTCTCTCAACAGGCTGATAAATTCTCAGTACTACCATTGACTTTCCAAAACAGAAAAGAATTCTTGCAAGAGAGATCATCTAGATCTGAAAAAGTATAAAAATTTGACTATTTATCCAGTTTACACTTACATTTATCGATTTTAAAATACATCTTTTTCAGGTTTTCTTTTGCCATTTGGGCTCATTACCAACAGCAAGTCTGCCAGAGTTCCAGCATTTCTTGTGTAACTTTTCTCTCCTTGTTAACCTTTCACCGCTGCTTTTCATCCTACGCTGAAATTCCAGTCCTCCCCAAGCCTGATGAAACTAAGGCAGTGCAGTTTCTGGAGAACAAGCCCATGTGGATTAGAGCACTTTGCAGCAGTAGGTGTAGGAAGCCCAAAGTAACTACTAATTTCAATTGAGATCATTATTTGCACAGGGCTTGGACAACTTCAGTTTCTAATACCCAGCCTACACTGAGCAAAATCAGTGGAAAAAAGGAGGTAGAGCTCTGAAAACACAAGAAATTTTTTTTCTGGCAGAGACTCAACATGAAAACAAGATATGACCAGCACATTGTATTTCTAAGCTTCTGGCATTGTTTTAACTTATATAACACATGCTAAAGCCATTATTAGGGTATTTTTACTGCACTAGTAGATCAAAATAAAGCAAGTTGGGAAAGTTCTCACGGGAATAAAAGTGATTTTAAAACAGTAAGAGAAATTTTTCACCTCAAAATAAAAGCTTTTACCTTTTACTTATTTCCAGAGAATTTTTGATGGTGGGAGAATTTGTGAAATTGTGCAATATGCAAAATAATAAACTCTACAAAAGTAAAATGTATGAAGCAGAGATTGTTGAGGAAAATTAGTTTAAAACACGCGGGCAGTATGCATGCCAGCACATAATAACGACCGAGATTCACAATATAAAGCCTAACACACAGACAAAGCTCTACTGATACAACTCTTTCTTAAAAGCATGAAAAGGGGATATTTCACAGTTCCTCAAAAACTTCAACAGTTGTGTGGAACCAGAGCACTTCAGAGGTGGCATCAAAACACAGGCTCCAAGTTTAGAACCAAGTAGATATAAATAAAGCAAACGTTTCTGTAAGTCCAGGTATCACAAAAAATATGAAAAAAATGAAAGTCTCGTCTTCCTAATAACTAAATGAGTGAACACTTGAGAATAAACTGTTACTTCAGCAGTTCCTGCTCCAGTAAAGAGCTTCATGGCTGGACTGGGGAAGTCGCGGGTTCCAAGCCAGCAAGTGCTACTGACTCATTCTAGAAAGGTGTTTGACTGCACCTTGTTTCCAGTTTTTCCTCAGATTCATCAATTTCCAAAGCAAGATACTGATACCAAGAACAGGCTTTGCACACAAAGTCACTCACAGTAACACCATGATAAATGGGCAAAGCCTCACTCTGAAGTGCTTGACTGTTTCTTCCCTTTTTCCTAACTAGATGAGATCAGCTCTATTGCTCTCTACCACCCGATCTTGCCCCCTGCTCTTGGACAGCCTTTGCAATGCTGAAATCAACAAAATATTACATCTGCAGTCCATTATAAAGCCTGGTTGCACCAGTTGTGCTGCGAGGGAACAGGTCTGGTTTTCTTCCCTTCCCAATTTCGACACACACAGGCAGCCAGGCACAGCCCAGGCCAGACTACACAACATCATATTTTACCTGAGCTAATGGGCTGCAGCTAGTGCCACATGTGTTTTGTAGTAGGGCCAGATATATTCAAACAAAATGCATTTTGGTCTCTGGTGCTGCTTGTTTAATCTGAGCTGTTATTCTCACTTCTCCTAAAACAAATTAGTCAAAACATTATTTTATCTGGTATCTAGCCAACTTGTGCTATGCCATAATCAAAATATATCCAATCAATACCTCTGAAATTTTCGTTTTATTTGTTTAGCCTATAAGAGGCTCATCAAGCTTCCCTATATCAAATCCCATAGCCTGATTAACGAATTAATCATCATCATCACACAACATCCAGCATAGCACAACACTATTATCCTGCTTTCTTTTCGCGAGCAAAACAGAAATCCACATGATCACATAATGAAGCACAAGTGAGATACAAAGCACTGAGCATATTATTTGATATTGTTCTGCAGAGGGCACGTATGTTCAGTTGTCTTCCAACCAACGAAGCAGGCTTTTTGTGTCTGACTTGTTATCCTATAACACTGCATAATTCTAACAGGAAACTTGAGATTAAAATGGGCAAGCAAGGAACTGGACCATTTCCCAGAATGTTCTCTGAAGGCAATCTATCCTTCTTAGCAACTAGTCAGCAACCAAGGGATGATTACTGTGGATTAAAGAATTAGCTAATAAAGCAAAAGTCTAATCAGAAACACTATTACCAGCATTTTACAGACACAGGGCCTATTTGAATAAATTTTTTTTTAAAGCCCTAAAATTTTTTTCATTTAGTCATAAAGTTAATGCAAGGAAAAGAAAAAGAGAAGCATGACAAAAGCTGAAAGAAATATAAACTAATGAAAATCTTTAAAGGAACAAGAAGGAAAGATGAGTATTTTTTAGCAGTTTAATGGCTTGGCTACATTTAAACCAGTCAAATGCATTTTGCATTTGTGGGCACTGTAACAACTCACCCATTTAGAAGAGTCGGGACAAATTCAGACCTAGTTCAAGCAAGCATAATTCTCCTTAAGTTAGAACATCTTTGTTCCCTTCTACCAAAGACAAATCCAGGCTGTTGGCCACACAAAAGCCAGAAAGGTGAGCTAGAGATTACATTGTGAACCCTAACATCTTGCATTCTGCTCCACTCCATTCTACTCTACACTTTCTAAGCAAGTGGCAGTGCTATGATAGGAAAATATTAGTTGAGCCATGTAATCCAGTGCAGGACACCAAAGGAATTGCCACAGGAATGAAAAGCATTTATGCAGATTTTATAACTCCCGTGGTACCCTCTATTATCCCACCCCATACACAGGAACAGCAAAGGCCAGAATGTCAGTCCAGAAACCCTGACCCTGGGTTCAAATGGGATAAACACTCGAGATTTCTAGGTAGACAAAATATTAGTCTCTGATACAAGGAAAATTTCAAAACAGTTTCAAATACCAATAGCAAAATTCAAGAAGTGCCTAACCAAATAGTCTTAAGGCTAAAGAATTTATCAAGTACCCTCTAAGTTTAGTTGTTTTGTTTAGCATACCAGCATCCCATTAAAGTTCCAGAAGCTTTCTTTGAAGTTTTCTTTCACTGTTTCTTACATTCCCATGTGAAAAATAGGAAAATAATTACTAACAAATTAAGGCTACATGATCAAACCCAGAGAGTTCAGGGAA
The DNA here is from genome assembly GCA_036630365.1 of Acanthiza pusilla. NCBI lineage: Eukaryota > Metazoa > Chordata > Aves > Passeriformes > Acanthizidae > Acanthiza > Acanthiza pusilla. The sequence continues at coordinate 611,534 of JAXCHO010000017.1, forward strand.
TTCCAGATACTAGGTTAACCAAACTTTTACTGTGCCCCTATACCTGTGTGTTTGCACACAGTTCATAATATACAGTGGCCACAAACTGATAGATCGACCTACATTAGGTTTCACAGGGTTTATGCAAGTTTATAGAATTTCAAGGAACTTTACCACATATTTATTCAGTTTTAATAGGTGGTTGAATAATAGTCATTAGAAACCCAACATTTCTCTTTTGGTCTTTCAAAGTATTTTTATTTTAAATATTTCCTTTCAGCTTCGTCTTAAAAGGGATGATGTAACCACAATCAGTTTAGACTATTACATACATAATCTGACATATCAGCTATTTGCATCCCTTTGGATACTAAATACTGTATTTAAAAAGGTATAATTTATTTTAGCTTAATTACTTTTGTCTTATTTTCACTAAGAACAAACATCAGGCTTCTGGTATATTACTATTTCTTCTAGACTCAGTGTGATATGAGCTAGTGTTTATTAACAGTCCTGAATTACCAGGTAGGATGTCAATAGCTACATATTTCATTCCTCTTTAAAAAATCTTAGAAAAAATGTAAATTGATTGAAATATACATCTTAGAATTACAAAACATGCCATCACTACTATAACAATGTAGGACACATGAGTTTATTGGTCTGTTGACAGACTGCACTAAGTTCTAGCTTAGGTAGCATCATATCAAAAAATACTACAAAGGAAAGATTTTTCAGAAAGATTAATTCCTTTCCCAAGGTCAACAGAGACTTAGTGAAAAGTTTATGGGATTGACTTTAAAGAAATAAATCGAAAAATTAATGTAAAAAAAACCCCAAACAACAACAACCAAAAAACCTTCCAACTTGAAACACTATCCAAAGTTGACAATTAGAAGCCAAGATCTTCACATTCTAACTCTAATCTTAAGTGTAGGAAACTTAACAACCCTAAATTCTTTTAAGGGTTTTCCCTTCAGGCAGAATTAACATGTTAAACCCTTGCTCCAAGACAATACGGATTTGCGTGCACTCCTAATGCTTTGAAACTAAAGCACCAAAAACATTTATGTTCTCCAGCACCAAGGAATCATCATTAGCTCAGGAAGATAAGAACAAATATACCTGCACAAGTAGGCCGATTACTTTTATCATATAAAAAAATTAAATTCCCAATTATTTTTGCAGCTAATATGTTACCTATACTAATTTTCCAAAGAAAATCTGGAAAACTTATTTGGTTCTTTTCCCTTACCCATTTTTCGAAGTACTGTTGGTAGCTCAGCATTTTTCCCATATTAGCTCATGCATTCACAAAGGCTTCTGCATCTAGCATCATCTACATATTTAACTAATATGTTGTCTACTTGATTTCGTATAGCATTAATAAATATGTTAAGGAAAAAGCACTTAACATTCATTTCCAGAGGCTTCGACCACTTCTTCACTTATCAATTTTAAAGGATTCCTTTTCTGTACAAACCAGTTTGGAGTTGGGATCCTAGTGAAGACCCAAATTTTCATTCAGAATGAGCTTGTCTGGCTACAATATGCTTCATCTGAGTTGCCATAATTCATCTATAATAAGACTATATTGTAGAGACTGGATTAAATGTTGTGTCCACTGCTCTTGATGAAGTTTACTCCTGATTACTTCAGAAACTGGCCAGGACAGTCTGCCAGTTGCTCAAGATTACTCTCATGAATTCATCAAAGTTGATTAAGATCTCTGAAATTTAAAGTTTTGCAAGCTGGGAGGAGAACAGGAGGGGAAACCCCAGTATCACTCATTCACCAGTAAAATACATCACAGCATGCATGGCTTTGGCAAAATCATTTAGATTTCTTCTAGGGTATGAAAGCAATGAGAACATGAATGACTAAGCATGCAAGAGGTATTGCAATGGCTTTTCTTGCACAGGAAATAACTAATATGAAAATACAAGCAGAACAGGTAAAGATATGCAGGTAAAATCTAAACTAATGTACTATCAGCTTTGGGACATCATATGTTAAGAAACCTCTGGTCTCCTCAGAGGCAAATCCATCAGACAGCAGGAAGACAGTTCTGAAACCGAGAAAATCTGATTTTCAGTGGTTATTTCCTATGGTCTTGATATATTACAGTCCAGCATTTCCAATTAAAATAATGAAGACTAATGATTTACAGACACACCTTACCACTAGGAAAGAACTAACAATTTTAACACTACACATGTGTCACATGCACAACCAGCCTTACTGAAAACAATCTGATAGAATGCAAAGAACGAAATTCTACACCTATGTGCCAGATACTTTGCTGTAAAACTCCGGAACTTTTAATTAATAAAAAACATTTGCCAAGTTTCATAAGGCTAAATAACCAGAGTCACATTAAATCATAGCCCTTAAAAATTGATCCATTATGGACTGACCTGGCTCTGAATGTTCTTTTCCATGTACCAATTAAAACGTGTTGAGAGCTTATGGTGAACAAGGCACTGGAAAAGCACTAAAAACTGCTAATCTCTCAATCCCTACAAAAGGTTAGCAAATTACCTTAATTGACTGCTGCCCCAAAGCTATGCTGGTATTTTAAATGATAGCACAAATGCTGTGCCAATAACACTGTTTAGCAGAACCACATGCTACCAGTATCATGCCAAATAATTAGAGATAATCATACTTTGGGACAATTCAGAGAAGTAGTGGAAGATAGAGCTCCTCTGGTCAAGTCTCACATTTAAACCCCATCCCAAGATGAATAAAGACACAAATTAGCCCTTATGCACCCTGTTTTTCTCCCCAGTGCAACATGGACCGCACACAGAAAAAGAGATCCACAGCAGCAGCTGAAGGATAATCATGTCAAGATGATTTTAAAAAAAAAAAAAAATCATACTACAAGCAGCCAAGCTATTTCAGCCAGAAGCATCTCCATGGGGAGACACACTGAGCCATGCAGCTTCCATGAAGTCAGTGTGCCTCCAGCAATAAAAGCATCCCAGAGCACGTAGAGAAGGCTCACACCAGAGAGATTACCGTGCACACAACTGCACTCTCATACACCTCGGTCTACTGGCCGAAGGGGAAGAATAAGCAACCTGTCAACTTGTCTTTCAAACAGTTTGTAATTAGCCATTACCCACACTCTAGAGGGCCTTTATGCTTTTCACTGCCTCCTCTCCAGTGTGCAAAGAGAGAAAGAAGAATGAAGGCTCCTATCTCCCTTGCCAAGCCAAGCCTAGCAAATGCCCCAGAACTCTCAGCAGCCGTATGAGACCAAGTGCACAAGACCAAAGGCTTTTTTCAGACATCTCTGCCACAGAATTCACTGTTAATTCATTTTGTATTAAAAGTGGTAAACTTCAGAACAACACTCCCAGACAAGACACTTGCCAGAAAATTATTAGATTCAACAACATGTAAGATCCTGTACTACAGTTTTCAACTGTTACCCAAGAGCCTCAAGGAGCACAGAACAACTGGGATGACCACAAAGGCATGGCAATGACAAGTCCCTCCTGAGGACTCCCTTTATCTTGGCCATGCAAGCTCAGCCAGAAGTTTAATCTTGTACATACAGCAGGTAAGTTTCACATGTACCCCCTCCAATGAGGAGAAATACTAATACTTATTAGCTTCCTTCCTCTGCACACAAAGATAAATTAGTAGGTGAGATTGTAGGTGGATATACTTAGAATCAATAATCCTCCTGAACAGCAGAAATAAGAACAACAGTTATAGTTCCCTTGGGGCAGCCGCTTACCCATCACATCAAACTGGGTTTTGCAAAAACACAATCAGCTCTGTCATAATGTAATGGTACAGGACAAGTTCAGGGGTTTTTCTCATACATAAGATAGCCTTAAGCAGCATAAGAGATTCTCAGCCATGGAAAAATAGAATAAAAATACACTTCTCTTGCTCAGAAAGGCACTGCCCCTGGAAATCACCTCAAGCAAAACAAGAAAGTAACTGCAGGATTGGAGTTGGTCTTATACGACAGAACATCAGAAAAAATATCCAGATGACAATCAAGAAAGATGTCAGAGTTTGGTAGTAACATACTTTTGACTGGCACATTTTGGAGAAGAGAAAAATGTACATTCAACCTATCTGTACTTTAGAAAAACATCTGATGTAGTGCTTCATGAGATCAGCTAAAATATAGAAGAGAGAAATTAGTGTGGTGTAGCAGCTACTGACTGTGAGGAGTTGTGCTGAAAAGCAGAAGTAAAAGGCTGGAAGTGGATTAGCAATGGACTTTGCTCAGGCACAGTCTTGGAACTGATATGGTTCACTACATTCACTAGCAACCTTAAAGAATCAATCTTGCCACAACCCACACACTTTTCTTTCTCAAACAAATGCTTGAATAAAATCTTTTTTTTGGTGTGCCCCAAAACTCAGCAAAATTTCCCGTTGGAACAACTAAAATGAGAGCAATACTAAAAATTGTGTGTTCCTATCACTGTATAGAAAGTTATCACTAATTTGCTTTTTTTTGAAAGCAGACTCTATACAGAGAAGTCATAATTAACATACCAAAAATGCTTATCTAGCACAGGAGGAAATTACAAACTCTGAACTACCCAATGTCTTCAAGATTAAGCTTAACTGAATATTAACCATTCAAAGATAAATGTATTTAGAATTACAACTGAAAAGTTTTTAGTCTTTAAAGTTTAATACATTTCCACAAGTTAAAAAAAGTGTTTGCAGTAACTGCTAAATGAAGTGCAAGTCCCAGTGTTATTGAAAAATTTTCCTACCTGAAAACTAAGGTTTATCACAAAAATATCAACAGAACTTCAATTGAACAATCCTAGTCACTGCAGTGATAAACAAATTCATCAACTACCATATGTCATTTCACAGGAAACGGTTTCCAAATATATATATATATATATATATACAGATATGTGTATATATGTGTATATATATATATATATGTTGTTTTCACGTTTAGAGGAGAACAGGAAAATAGATAAAAATGCAGATAGAATTGTATCTGTTATCAAGGATGCCAAAAAAGCTATTAAAAGCTATGAAAAGAGAAAAGCTGGAGAAGCTTGATCTGTTCTGGAGCACATAAGCTCTACAAAGAAAAAATTGCAGGCTAAATTATGTGATTTCGTTCTCTTCTTATGTATGAAGTGAAGAAAGGAAAGTGAACTATTAATTCCCCAAATATATTCTTTTTCTTCGTTATTGTTCCAAACCATACATGTTAATCTCACAGGTAAGTCTGAATCATTAATTTATGACCAGAAAAAAAATATTGCAAAGAAATGTTATACCATTTATACAAGCAAAATCAATTTATTATGAAAGACACGGAGAGTAGAAATAACAGATAAGGAAGAAGTTGTTAAAGTCAAAGCTTCGCCTGTTCTCCAGACACTACTTTAAAGAATATGTTTTAACTTAGATCTACTGACAAGACATATGTTAAAGACAATTATCTCTTTTTCATCCTCTGTATTTACTTATAACTTTTAAGCTGACTTGACCTTTTCCTTTTCCCACAGAATAAATGAAACACATTTTTCCTATCACTTAGCAAAATAGTTAAATAATCAGAAACTCAGCAGTATGTTTTTTCTGGCAAATGTGGCTGTTGACACAAGGAGCTAAGTTAGCCTTAGTCCAGGGACAGAGAGTTATGGGACATGTTCTCACATCTCTTCTCAGAGCCAGAAGTCTGCAAGAAGAGTTCTTAGGTATATCCCCTGACTGACACACTCTGCTTAAGACCACTAGTGCTAGAAATATTAATCCGTGTACTTGTATGATGGCATTACAGATTTACACACTTTCCTGATCCAGCAAGGTCATGCAGTTGCTTTTTTGGTGAGCAAGTTGAAATATGGGCTTCTTTTACTCCGAGAGCTGAAAATACAGACTCAGTAAAGTTCAAGTGATGCACACAGACAATATCTAATCCAGAAGTCCTGGTACATATTACAGACTTCAAACTTTTGAGTAGTTGGACTGGCAGAGCAAGTTAATGACATAAGTGCTTTTCATTATGTAGCTGCGTTGTTTTGATCCTTAGTAGGTACCCTTAATCCAGACTTAATGTATCTGGGAAAGACAGTCTTGGGACCGACCGTATCCCACAGAATTCAGAATGATCTTGGGCAAGCTCAATTTTCTTCAAAAACACTGCAACAGCAATTTTCTCCATCAAACATAATTTTTCATTTCTGCACCAGATAGACCCTGACGAAGCCAGAATGGAATTTTCCATCAGTGCAAGGAACATCACAACTCTTCATCAAAACCTAGATCTCCTACCCACTCCACCAACAGCTCAACAGTCCAGTTGTATAGATTCTGGTTGACAAAAAATGTTCTATAAAAGCCATTGGTTCACATATTTCACAACAGCACAAAACTGGATATTAAGCCTTTCTGACTTTTGTCCAACATCAGTTTTTCAGAGCATCCCCCAGTTTTGAGTCCTGCCATGCAGCACAGGACAACCAGCTAACACCATGTCCAGCACCTTTGGGATAAGAGAGAACTGAACTGCTGGGAGCACAAAATAGAAACTGTTCAAAGCTGATCAGCAAAGAATTCCCATTGCCCTGGGAAGTCTTCTGCTTCAGGCTGGTAAAGTCATTTTTGCCATTCTGCCCTGCAGATAGTCTGCAAGACAAAAGACTGGAGGAGAATAAAAGTGGGAACCCTTGTGCATCTGTGTGCCAGTGATGTGCCACCATGGGGTGCCCTGGCAGCACAGACTCAGTGGGGTGCAGCCACCTCCTCTGACTTCCTCCAGCTTCACACTGCTGCACAGACCAGCAGGATAACCCAGGGAAGATTGTCTGACTTGAGCTACACCACAAGATTTTCCATTGAAAACTTATCAGTTTATCTTTTCTTTTCAAATTCAGAAATTTCCAGTGGAAAGAAGTCCTCAAGGTTTAGTGATATTCCAGATTATTCATCTTAAAGATCCTTATATATAATTAACTACTATTTTCTGCTAGTTAAAAATAAATTGGCCATGTATTCCACTTAAAGTAATTCAGTAGCTGTGCAATTTACATAATTTTAAATTATACAACCAATAACATCCTAATTATTGTACTTTTCTGTTATATTTGAATTTACAATACAAAGGTCAAAGGCTTTAATTAGTATAAAATCAAGTCTTTCAAGTGCTGGTTTAGAGCATGGTACAATTATGGTAAAATCAAACTACATAGTACTTTCCAGAGGTGATTAGGTTATATTAAAGTAGATCTTCAAAAGCTATGCTGATTTAATTGCAAGTGAACAAAACTTTATTACTATGGACATATTAACAATCCATGTACCCTCTGGAGGGAGAGAGATATTTTATGGTGTAATAGAAACTTTTGGCTACAATACCTCCAACAGCATGTTTTTTAAATAAACTCACTTGGTACAGGAAAATGTTTGCTGTCTCAGAGACTGACATTACATTTTTCAGTTCCTGAATGATCCAGACCAGAATCCAGGGCTGGTACAAGCAGCTGGTCTTCTTGTACAATATATATCCTTGTCATCTCTTCTTAAAGCTTTCTCAGGGACAGGCATAAATTAGCAAAAGATTTTCATGACAATTCTGATGCCAATACTCCCTCTCACTCCTAGTTTCCATCTATGTTTATATAGTTTAAAAAGAAAATAAAAATCATTTAAAGGACAGTATATCAGTGAGTGCCCTGCACTAGTTAATGGCTCAATAGACCCACGAGAGAAGCACAGCCCAAGGTCACTCTCTCTGGCAGCAGCACCTGTCCACCTAACACAAGCAGAGAACACCAAGGAATGACACAGGGCAGGACCCCCAAAGGAAAGGGTTCCCATGATTTCAGCAAACACAGTGCTCTATGCTGAGAACAGAGCTTATTACTTTATTTCTGTTGTTATTGCATTATTTTATTGTGATTTATTATTTTTGGATTTATACACATTTAAGACCATGCCATTTACACTCTGAATTTTGGCATTACCCAGATTTCCAGCCAGCTGATTATTCCTAATTTTTGTATTTTCCCCATTTCTTTGAAATTCTGTTATATCTATGTGTCAAAAACATGCATAATAGTTGTGCCTCTCTCCCTGTACATAAACCCTGTTACATTTGGCTGGTGAGCCTTGCAAAGACGTTAGTCTCTGCAGCAAAAGCCATAGCTGTTTTTCCTAAAAGTGGTGAAACCAACTACCCCCAAACATATTTAAAAGCTCAGAGACAAGGCAGGAAGGTTTTTTACACAGCAGCAACCTAACAGTTGAGCTGATTTGAATTATTTATGTTTAAGTAAGAGGGGTTTATTAGTGCTGAAACAGGTAATTTTATTTGTTTCTAAGCCACTTCTCAGCAGTAGCAATTAAAGCTGTGAAGTACATTCTGAAATGGTTTCTAAAAACATTTTAACCAATTTTCCTAGCAAAATTTGGAACAGCCCTACCAAAACAAACAGACAAAAAGCAATCTTGTTCAGACAAGTCTTAAAATATTTGTCCCCTCACTCTGAAATATTCTTTTTAGCCACTTTGTAACATCTGCATTGTGTGGAGAAACACAGATTGAAGTACTGTTTACAGCTCTACAACCATAATGATGCAATTCTAACTTAGAAAAATATATTCATCCATGAAGTTAATTGTTTTTCTTGTTAGCAAGCCTTGTTCTAGTCCAATGACGGATTATAAAATAGTAGTATATGCTGAAGTTAAGCTCTATTGTCAACTGCAGACTCATTTACCTGGGCAAAATGCACAGCCAGGAATGATGAATTTCTTTCTGCAGCTCTAAAGGGAGAACAATGTCCATTCCCCATCCATGTAAACATCCCAATGACCATGAGCACATAACCTCCTAAGGAGAGACTTGGCTCTCAGTAAAAGACTAAAACTATCAATATTATGAGCCATGGCAAGAGACTAAAAAGCTCACCATTAGTGTCCCTAGTCCAGTTCCATGCAGTAGCAAAGAATTTATTAGGTGAATATCACAGCTATCCAAATTGTCATCAATACAGCCACTTTCAACAGTTTTAATTCAGCTTAAGAGTTCAAGAGCTTAAGGTACAAAATCAGATTGTATTCAAACTGTTCAAAACAGCAATAGTCTAATCTGTGAGTTTATTTCACAAACTTTCTGACGTCCTGTATAAAGAACGTTCACACCTAGCAGAGGGGAAAATGCACAGGACAGGAGACCACAGAGCTTCACAGTCATTAAGCTGATGTTCTGTTGCAACACAGAAAGTGAAGAACTCAGCCTCATCTTTGGAGATTATGCCTGACAAGAAATTTCATATGTGGCTTTTCTGAGCAATCCTGCTGTGCCCCTGAGGTTTAAGGAGATAAAGTACAAATTAGGAGGACTAAATATTATCTTAATAGGGTGAAACATCTGCTGACTGAATGGTACTCTGTCAGGCTGATATCCACATAATTAGTGTCCTAAAAACAAAAGCTCTTTTTTACTCTGTACTGCACTTCATATTTTCTTCTTCAAGAAGTACAAACAAAGTTTAAACATCCTAAAGGCTGAAAATAAAGATTTTCAAACATTAGAGAAACACCACAGAGCTGACTAATCTCTTCAGAGTGAAGGAGCATCTCCTCAATAATGCAGCACAATTAATACTTGCCATTCTTAACCTCAGTAATCTGACAAGGAAAACTAATATCTTTTACCTTCACAACTTCTTTTTTTATCATCTCCACTAAAGCATTTGAGCTCCTTATTGCAAACAAATGCCAGTATCTCATCCAAGCTACACAGAACTAGTTTTTAAGTGTGAGAGAGAAAAAAAAATTGTCTTTGGATAGCCAAGACCAAAAAAAGCCCACAAAGGGGGAGGGGGGAAGGAGTAAAAAGAAAGAAATCTTCAAGGCAGATATCCATTGGCCACCAGGCATCATCTTTTTTTAAAAAGGAATTTCGGTAATTACTGACACTCTTCTTTTTCTACAAGTTGCAGACACATCACCCTAATTACCAAAGCAGGCATTTTCACTGGATGTTTCTGAAAGCATCAAAGAGCACTTTACCCATAATAATGCACAGAACACGTTTGCTTGAGAAAGAGGGACTGCAGCAGTAATCAAGGTCAGATGTAATCTTTTTCCAAAGCTGCCTAGTCTTAGGGATGGGTAGTACCATTGAGAACACCTTTAGTCTCCCAGCTATTTGGGCAGAGAAGTGCAGAAGAATGAATCACAACCATCATGAATTTTTAAGGGTCCTTTTGAGAGGAACACAGGAAACATTATCCTCTTTTTTTTTTTCAGAGGCCCTTAGAGCTTAGCAAATCCTTTGCAAGAAGTCCACTTCTCTGACCTGCACTAATGCATTCAAGGGCGTTCTGGGAATTTAACATTAGTCCTTGGTCAGGAGGCACAGAAGATGCCCTAGCCACAAAATCACAATGAGAGAGCAAGCTTTGTGACAGAGCAGCAACCTGGGTCTCATTAAAACAAATGAGAACTTTTGTTTAATTAGTTTGCGACTCTGACTATTTAGGTGGTATGAGAGACTATGAAGATATGCAGTAATCACTTCCTCTCTCTCTCCCCATCAACTTGTCACTCTGGCTTAATAGCTCAGTATAACCAACACATTGCTTTTCCCAGAGTTTCTAAATAAACAAAGTCTACTGGGTTTCACACAGCACTTCTTACACTGACTTGTAACTGGCATGCCTCGACAGTCCTGATTAAATTCTCACCTGTCCTTCTCAAATCCAGTTTTAACCTCTATCATGGCTATCCATCTGCAACAGACATAAGAGGTTCAACTGAGCACTACAGAATTATCAATACATAAGAAGGAATTTAAAGGAGAACAGGAAAACTAAGAACACAAGAACATTTGATGAAGAAAAATCAGTGAGAGGTCAGGACCCCAAAAACCACACCATGTATTCGCTGGAAACAAAGGAGGTTTTTTTTACATAACACTGTAGTTATGTTGTCCAGAACAAGGATATCCTTCTGCCACTTATTCATTTGTGCAAAAGCACACATCTTTATTCTAAAAGCAAAACTCCAATACGCAGCAAAAATGTATTTCCTTTCCATTAAGACCAGAAATACTTTCAGCCTCTCCCACTTTACCTCCCTTATGGTTATCTGAGCTTTGGATTATATTTCCTCAAACCTTCACATACATTTTACCAAGTGGAGTATGATATTGCTAATTTGTGTCTTTATTAACTCACTTTTTCCTTCTCTTCCTATTTTCAGCAATGCATGTGATTCATTTCAATTAGATATTATTTCTTAACGTCATTACTGTGTGCTTACACCCACTCTCAGGTAATTAGCAACGATAACTTACTGAAAACATTAAGACATCAGAAACACAAACAAAATGTAGACATCAGTGATTGAGGGGGAAAGAGTCCAAGTCTGCTCCAAGGCCAGGTTCCATCACAATAATTATTATTGGTACCATTACATAATTTCTTCTTATTCTCATAGGCAAGTTATATAAAAACAGAACTAACTTCACACATCTTTTAAAGGCTTAGCTGTAGAGAAATCAATACTTCTATTTCCAATCTCTGAGGAAATTTTTGGTTTGATGTTCAGATCTCCATCAGATATCCACCTAAATTTAAATTAATCAAGCAAATATCACTTTATTAAATGCTGTATCACGTGATGCACTAAAATCCTAATATTGTAATAGCTACAATATACCAATCTTTGCCTTCCCTTCAGTTCTCACAGTTTTATCTGGGAATATAACCTAGCTTACCTGCCAATATAAATTCCTTTTTAAGGAGATACTGATTGTCACTAACAGCACCATTATCTTCTGGAGCAGACTTGTTTATGAAATGGCCCTAAGTTAGAGAAAGACAGTGCATCTCCTTGTCAGTGTATGCAGTGCCAGGATAGGATTAGCACTTGTGTACCGAATGTGACCTCTGGAGGGCCAGCACCTCATTCAAAAGGACAGTAAGACCAAGTCACTCAGTCTTAACTAGGAGTTTTAAACTTTCCAAGAATGGAAGCTGCATAACTGCTTTGGGCCTTTGTTCCAGTGTTTTGACTACTCCCCTGGTAATAAAACAATCCTAAGCCAACAAACAAACACCTCTTACTATCCAAGTCGAAAGCACTTTCCTGGGATGTAACTTAAGTCTGTTGCCTCTTGTCTTAACACTGCATCTCCACAACAAGTTTCTGGTTCTGTCTTCTCAGTCTTGTAAATTTTTATTTTTTGTTAAAGCAGCTATTTCTGCCTGGTAAGCACAGACAAAGGAAGCAATCAGGCCATTTATTAACCCTTTGCAGATTTTGCAATTGCAAGGGATTAATAGAGCCAATTACTAGTAGGTCAGACAGGGTAACTACAAACATATGATTCATGCATTCATTTGGTATTTCAGCAGTCACAAAGAAGTACAGAGCTAGACTGAAAACAGTTTCTCTCCCTCTCTCCCCAGCATCTTCTTTTTAAGAAATATTTAGTATTAATAACAACTTTTGCCACCATTTTTCATAGCTGTAGTTGCTCAATGTAAAGACTCCTACACCACTCAATGTCTTCTAAAACTAAAAAACAATTTCCCAAATTCTCAAATTTTTACTTAGAATCCATACTTTTCTAAAGTCCTTCAAATCCCCAGTAAGCCAGACAAGGGGTAACCTACCCACCATCAGATCCTTCCATGATTCTCTTTCTCCCTGTTAGCATTTCCCAAATTCCCACTGTTACTTACATCCACCCAAACTCTTACCCATTCTCCTCAACTCTACTGCACTTAAACTATAGGAAAACTGTGCTAAAAAGCCACTACAGTCGCCAGCTGAAAATAACACAGCTTTTCGCACATAGCCTATATATAATACTTGATGTGTGATGTGGCAGAAAGCTTTTATGGTTCCTTGTCCTGCTCTACTTGCCTAAATCCCTTAGGCCTTTACCCACTTTTGGGTACATAAGACAACTAAACCCAAACTTACTCTGAACAAACCTTTATCAAACAACCTTTGACATCAACGGGAATACAATCATTTAGGCCAGCCACAAAATTCCCATGACACATTTGCACTGCACTTTTTCTCGTATTTTTTAATTCAGACATTAAAAACCTAAATACACATGAGTAATCTCAGCTGTTTAATTAGTCTTAGTTCATATATTTAGAGAGAAAGACAGTTGTCAGACTAATAAATGTATTGGTCCCACAGGTAAGCCAATGGTACTAACTACTCTCTTTTTAAAAAAAATTGATTAAGCTGCCCTTTTAAGAGGATATCTGCATCAAAGAGACTACTGTACAAAGAAAATATCTTCCATTCCAAATTCTCACTTCAAGATTTCCATTATTGGAGTAGAACCACTTCTTATTTGACACTGTTGTTACTAAGTTTCCATTTATCTCACGGAATACTCACATTTCAGTGTACTACACATTTAGTGCAGCTAATTAAAATCCATTGGTTTGTCTCACATAACAGCAGTAAAAGTTTCTATTATATTTCCTTTTTTTTTTTACTCCTCAATGAGGTCATCAAGATTTATAAATATGCCTAAAAGTAGTATCAACTTACTTCCAATTCAATTTTTCTTTTTTTTTTTTCTTCATGTCCTTAATCTTTTGCATTAACTATGCAAGTTCTGTTCTTCAGGTCAGGCAAATAATGCTTACTTGTTTCTGTTCAGCATTTACCACAGATTTCTGCCACGCTTCTAACTATTACATTAAAACAAATTCCCTACCACAAGATCCATACATTTATTTACATAGTTAAAATGCAATGTTCCAAATTATTTCAGTTAAAAGTACTTTTCAAGAATTATATCCACTACCACTATATTAAAAGGCCATTTTGTGCAATACAATAAATGTATATAACAAATGATGGGTAGTGAAAAGGAAGTAAAAGTATCTCATTTTCTCTTGAAATTACAAAAAACTCAACTCAAATATTGTGCTTTTTTACCCATCAGTGCACTCAATTTGAGTAAATTCATCTCAATACCCAAACTCTCTCTATAACTCCAGTCACACCAAGAAGCTTCTTAATCACATTTAGCCTACATCCTGACCCCTATCCATTTTCTTTTCCTAAAGGAAAGCAGCCATTTATCAGCCCTTTATTTAAATTTAAAACAGAGTTGAAACGCATTGTGCAATCTTCCTAGACCAGACACAAAATTGCATCAAAAGTAGCCAGACCCTCCTGTCCTTCAACATCATGCAGTGCCACTGCAGCCTTTGCAGCAAGAGCCCCCAGCACAGTGAGCAGAGAGGCAGCAGGGAACGTGCACGTGATGCACCCTAACCGAGGAGCAATAAAATTTCTATGGGTCATATAAACAGAGAAGTAAAAACTGAGCAATACACAAAACCAGCTAATAACTTTTTTGGAAGAGTGGCATGTTCTGGTAAACATCTCCAGCTCTGCTACACCACTGGTTTTTTGTTTTTTTGCCCTGACTTGACCAAGCCCCTCAATAAGCCAACTCAACAGTCAGTCCTTCCATCAAACCTCTGTTTTCTACAGGGTTTCCTGCTTCTAACACCTTTACCAATGCCCTGTGTAACTTTCAGATGGGCTTTTTTTTTACTCCCTTTAAAAATGTTGATGCTCAACTGGAACAATGCAAAAGAGCCAATTTTTGCTCCATTTCCTTTATTGAAAGATTGTTCTTCAAATCAAGAGGGCATTCTGTTTTAATCAGCACAGACACTTCAAGAGCAAGTGTCAAGCTGACAGAACAGCCTGTAGCACCAGGTGAGTTATGGGAGGAAGGCACCACGCCAGATTCAAGTTCCTCTATAAATTCCTAGCTGGGCTGGCATCCTCTCTGAAATAGTATTAGATGACAGAGACAGCAGAACCCTGTAACTTCAGCTCCTTCCATCTTCATTATAAAGCTCTCTCATAACACATTTTTTTGACATTGTGATAAGCTTCACTCTGCTCCCCTGGATGTTTCACACTTCATTATATTTTAGGTGTAACACCTTCTGATCACAGCCTAGATATCTGAAGGATTGTGTTGCTCTTTTTGGTCCTGGAAGGCAAGCTTGACCTAATCGTGCACTGCCCCTCCAATTAGCAAAAGAATCAGATGAAGACATTTGTCAGTGTAAAACTTATACATTGCATTATATAGCTGACAGAAAATATCATTCAGTTTTTTATTCACTTAAACCTAAAAAGTTTGTGGCTTTTTTTTCCTCTTCACACCATTAGCTGGAAAATTCAAAGAGCAAACTCACAATAAGTTAGACTATGATCTTCAAAATTGTTAACATGCTCTTTTTCATCACAGGATTCCTTGTCTTTTTTGCAGGTGAAATAACTCACTCGAGGAGTGACAACACTCAATAAGAAATGATGGGATGAATAAGAAGATTAAATACAACAGCATTGCAGACTCCTCCTGATCTTCCTTGATCTGCTTTACTATGAATCTTAGAACCACAGACCTCAAGACTCAGCTAAGGAGCTAGGTAGAACACTGTTATAGACAAAAAATAGAATCTCAAGCAACCAACCCTCAAGCAGAAATTTTATTCCAAGATTAGATTACATGAAGTAGAAAATTATTAGAAAGACTAATCCTAGGTCTCAGCACCAGTGTGAGAGAAAGTCCAGTGAAACAGAATATAGCTTAAAAAGGCAATTACCGGATGACTTTCAGCATCACTGGGTTTCTGTGAGTGTTTTCCCTACTGGACAACATTTAAAAATAGGCACCTTAAGCAGAAGCCGTAGACCAAGACTAGGTCTCCTAACTTTTCTGCAGACTCAGCTAACAGTCTGGAAACTAGCACTGAAATACTGGAGCTGCATAAGCTTGTCATTGGATATATATTTTATATATATTATGGTTGAGAGCAAAGTGTAAGGTACAGACTAAGTAGGAAATGCAAACCTGGACCCAAATGCAAATCTTCAACAGCTACATCTGTATTACTGAGAAATTCAGCACAGCAGAAAAAAAGAGCAGTAGACAGAAGCAGTCAGTGCTAAGAGCCCTCTTCAGTGCTGTCTGAGGACCCCAAGGGCAATGCAGCCATGCACTGATTCAGCACCTAAGCTCTGAGTTAAGCACATGGGGTACTCTGGGGGAACCAGCAAGCACCAAAAACGCTCTGCAAACCAAACTGGCATGCAGGGAATATAGAGAAAAACAGATTTGCTTAAGAAGCCAACAAAAATCTGAAGAGTTTGTGAAAGATCAAGGGTTATGACCATATCTAGTGTCAAGGTACTGGCTTGAAAGTAAAGCAGTTCCCACTGGCATCTATGAAGTGTGAATTCTAAAACTAGTGTAAATTTTTATAAAAACAGTAGAGCAATTTAACTTCATTTCTTTACATGTTTTCCCTCCTTCAGATGAATTCTCATGAGAAAGACTGTTTTTTCCAGATTAGTTGTCAGATACAGGACACAAGTTCATGCATTAAAATTTTATGTGCAGCTGACACAAACCCCTCCTGTGTCCTCCCCATAACTCATTCAATAATGTTGAAGCAAAGACCCAGTCAGATGCAATTGAAATCAACCTCATGAAATAATTTGAATTTGTTTTCCCTTTGGATCTTTAGAGTAATGCAAAAAAATATCTTTGCAGCGCATAGCTGAGACACACCTTTTAATTCTGAAATTGTAACCATGCAGAAATATTTGAACTCACTATACAATAGCTACACTATGTGAGGCTAATTTCTCAGTGCAGTACTTTTTGACAGGCAGCTGCCCATCACTGACTTTCAATGGGACCTAAACATTTAAGATCCTTTGAAGCTTTTAAAAAAAATACTTTTGAAAGCCATATTGTTCAACTTCCTAGAAGTTATTCACTTCTAGCAGAATCCTATTATCCTCACCTAGCAGTGAGGATAATTTGTGCTTAGCAGTGCACAAATCTAATGTTAAAAAGTCAGATTTGGTTTAAAGACAAGTCTGGACAGAGATTTGTAGGAATTACAAATGTACCTTATGTTCACCAGGCTTTTCTCAATCCTTAACCTCACTTCCCAATTCCTCTATCCAATACTCGTTCAGTCGTTTCAGACCAGTCTTGGTGTGGAGCAGCATGAAAATGCCTATGCACGACTTCAGGCAATTGAACTCAAGTCTGAGGATCAAATATGGCAAACCCATGCCCAAAACTTCTGCTGCCATGTGCAGCAGTTCCATTCAAGATTAGGCGACAGACTAGCGCTAACAATTGACTTATTTCCTTTACCTCCACAGTAAGGCCATAACCAGTTTCCCTAGCTGGCCTTTGACAAATATATAAAGACGTATAAATTACCTTTTAAATTCAAGCCCTCAAAAAAACACTAACCTGCAACTCTACTGTAAAAAGCAAGTTATGAACACACTTTCACTCCCTACAGGTTCTGACCTCAAATTCTGAAGCATG
This sequence comes from Acanthiza pusilla, assembly GCA_036630365.1. Classification (NCBI taxonomy): domain Eukaryota; kingdom Metazoa; phylum Chordata; class Aves; order Passeriformes; family Acanthizidae; genus Acanthiza; species Acanthiza pusilla. The sequence goes on from JAXCHO010000017.1 coordinate 628,896, forward strand.
AGGAATGAGGTGTCCATGCTCATGAGAAATGGGAGAGTCCAGAGAAAGGCAACAAAGCTGTGGAAGAGTCTGAAGCCCAAGTCTGATGAGGAGCAGATGAGGGAGCTGGGGTTGTTTAGTCTGGAAAAAAGAAGGCTCAGGGGGGACTTTATTGCTCTCTAGAACTTCCTGAAAGGAGGGGCTGGTCAGTCTTTTCTTCCAGGAAACAGGTGACAGGGCCAGAGGAAATGGACTCAAGCTGTGTCACAGGAGGTTTACCTTGGATATTAGAAATAATTTCTTCATTGAAAGATGGCCAGGCATTGGAACAGGCTCCCCAGTAAGTGGTGGAATTGCCATCCCTGGAAGTGTTGAAAATGCCTGTGGAAGTGGCATTTGGGAATATGGTTACTGGTGAGCATGGTGGTGGCTGTTATATTGGTTCAACTCAATCTTAGAGGTCTTTTCCAACCTTAACAATCCTATGACAGTCAGTGGGTCTCTAGTCAGCTTTCTTTGAATGAAAGTGTGATTAGGACACAGAAATTCCTGGTTGCTGTAACGATTCAATGATCCAAAGAGACTAGAGCTCAAGCCCTGAATTCCAATGCTGAGGTGACATACGCTTTTAAGGAGATTTAAACCACATCCTTTAGGGTGAGCATGGCAAGTAGCCAAAGCAGAATGCAATATCCACCAGGGACTAAGGCCACTTTATGTTTGATCCTGGCTGCAAAGCTTTACTTTCCTGACATCTGCTTTGGATGGGCCAGCTCTGCCAACCCTTTAACTGTTCATTTTTACTCTCTAGTATTATTTGACTTTCTCAACTAGGTAGACATTCATACCATCTTATCTTCCAGCTGCCAATCTCCATCTCCATTTGCCAGCTTATCTACATCAACCTACTTTCTAGCATCCAACTTGTTTTATCTTCTCTTTAGTGTGACTTGTCTTTTACTTGTCACAACCTCTTTCCCAGGTCCAGATGACCACATCCATCACATCTACTTCCTTTAATCCCCATTACATTCAGCTTCCTCTTTGGAAGCTACACAGTGAGTTTAATCACTGTAAAATCATGCAGCTACAAACTGGACATTGTGAATATTAACTGCATACTAAAACAATTGCAAAGCAATGAAAATAATCAACTGCTGCTGAAGTGTGTTTACATACCAGGGAATCCATTCAACCAGCAGCTTGGAAAGCAGCATGCTAGTTTTCCTGTGGTTTTTCCCTTCAGAAACAACTCAGTGCTACACGTTCAAGTACCCTACAGATGGGGTTACTGATGTGCAACTGCTTCTGGCTGCTACTACCTGTCAACTTACTCATAGAAGTTATAGGATAGAAACTTCTATCAGCCTAAGTTTCCCACTGATGCATGCTTCCATGCTTTTCATGCTGCTTTCCCACTCTTTTTTGGAAATAAATAGGCCACATTTTTTCATTTCTGTAGGTGTTTTAAAACTACAGCTATGTGGCAAGCTCTTGTGAGGATGAACTCACAGCAGACTTACATGATTCTGTCAGTGTGGCAATTGAGACAGTGATTTTGGGTCAGTCTTGCTCCTTTATACACAAAATTCTCACAAACAAAACATTCTAGAATCTTTTGTCTTCTGTGACATGCAAAAACAAAATGGAACTGTAAAAATTTTTCTTACACTCTGTTTAATATGAAGATAGTGTTGAGAAGAGCTCACCAATACACCATAAGCTTTTAAAGTTTATAAAATAACCTATTGTTCCAGACCACTCTGAATACTCCATTTTCCTAGTCATGTTCAAACTTGAGCTGTGCAGCATTCATAAATACTTTTTAAATTTTATACACACAACTGATGAAACAGAAACTTAGAATTTGATCTAGACACACTAGCTGCACTCAAGTGTTGATCAGATTCTTGATTAACCAGACATTAGCACATACAGAAAATCTTTATTGGCTAAAATACATATTTGTATTTATTATACACTAAAGCTGGAGGAATTTCTTTTTCTGATCATATAAGCTTGAAAGAAACTTTGTCTTTCAAATTCTGATACATGTAACACTATATTCTGAGACCATTTGTCTAACAACAGCTTTTTTAATATCTTTTTTCATGTTGTATTCATCTTTTCTTAGCATCAGAAAGCCTCCTGTAGTCCTATTAAAGTGTATTAAGAGCAGAATTAATAGAAGACTTGTAGAGAAAGGGGGGAAAAGCTAATACAGTGTCTGAAATTAAGGGGAAAATATATAGAAAACACAACCACCATCATCTGTTCACTCCTAGCCAATGATCTCAGCCATGACTAAAGAGGTCAAAGAAATAAAACTCAGCTGTCTGCACTGTTTAAGCATAAGTCTGAGGGCAGGAGTGGTTTGGACAAGCCATAGTCCCACAGCCAGGGCAGGCCAGAAGATACAGTGCTTCAGGGACAGCCTTGAGCATCACAATTCCAATTTCTCTCCTTGTCCCACAAGCAAAGTAGCAAAGTGAGCAGTTCACAGCTCATGCTCTCTGGTATCCCTGTGCCTCAATCCAGGCAGTGGCATGAGAGCACAGAGAAAGACATTTATTTTTGCTTGACTCAGTCTTGCTCAGAATCCATCTCTTTCTGTTACCACACAGCTTTGAGAAAATTCTCAAGATTCTTTAATACTAAAGATGTTTAGCTATATTTTTCTCATTAATATTTTAGTTCTCACAAGACTTTGATGTATTTGATATTGCCAACCAGCAATATAAATAAGACAGAACCATTGCCTTGTTGAATAGATATTGCTCTATATTAAAATTCAGACAGATTTTATTCCTTTGAATGTGCAACCTCAGATGCAGAACCAATCTTTGCCTTTATCCAAATGAAAAGTAGAGTCTCTGAGTCTTTCTGGATTCTGACTAAGACTTCTGAATTAAACAGTATGAATGAATGATAACATGAACATGATGATGGAAGCAATGAGGCAGCAAAGCAACTGCCTCTGCCAGATTTTTGTTAATAGGTATTTATTCCAGCACACTTATTGTGGCATGCACACCTAAGCAAGCAAAGCAATTCTTCTGATTAAACAAAGAGAACACATCTCCACAATTACTAGGCTGAAAGGTGACTTCAGGTTAGGTTTCCCCTAATTTCTTTCCAACTCTGGCTGAAATACATGGTAAATGATTTCATAAGTTTGCATGCTGGAGGAAATAGCCCATCAGAGCAGGACTGAAGGAGAAGGAGTAAGGCTACTAAAGAGTAACCTGGCCAGGGGCACACACTACACTTTAAATAGCACAGCCAAGACACTACACTACCCTGCATTTGTTCGGAGTTAAGCGAGGGTTTCAGTGAGGTGCATGAAGCTGAGAAACAGAATCCTGAAATCTTTAGCTCTCCAGTATGCACATGTTCAGCTCACCAGCCATTTTAAGTGCTTCTCATGGCCAAAAACCAGAGGTATGTATGGCCTTCTCCTATATCACCATTTCCTCTTAGGGGTTTACCTCCTCCTCCTTTTTCTCTTAATCTAAGAATAACGTAATTCAGAGCCCAAGCTGGTGGCTGTCCTTTGCACATCTTGTCAACCCTCTTTGTGTATGTGAGAACATAAGGCCACAAACTGGCATGAACCTAGAATTTTATAAAACTATTTTATAAACCTATTTACTAATCTTTCCTGTAAACCTAGAATCTAACTTCTCACCACATTCCTCACTGCTCAGCTGATAATGGTTACAAGCTCAAGGAAGCAAAGTAGTGATGGGTATGTGTAAAAAGTGGAACTTACTTTCACCACCAGATGCATCCAACTTAAAGCATTATTTTGAATATAACTGGTCTTACCTTCTCCCAGAGAGGATACTCCTGCCATCCCACCATCACCAAAGTCTTGTAACATACACCCAATACAGGGTCCAAAAGTGTTGTAAGGGCAAATGACGTCTAATACTTGAAACGTCCTGTGGTGATTCATTTCCTACGGAAACTTTTCCCTGTACTTGCTAATAAGTTCATTAAAGAGGGCACAAAAGTACTATGAATGTGAAAGGAGAAACAGTCAAATAAAAAAAATTACCACAAACTATCAGAACCTGCATATACTGCTGATTTGAAAGGATATAGTTCAGCACAAACTGACTGAGAAACAAAGATTTGTGGAAATCACCACCATGCCCCAAAAATAACCATTTCAAGACACACATTATGTTCTGTTGATCTTGCCTCTTGTGTGACAAGCAAGCACTCATACCAGAAGTTTAACACTTGTAAGGAGAAGCTGTATGCAACACAAAGGAAAAACAGGGGGGAAAAATTATGAAAGCTTGAAAAATAAAAATAATGCAGCTATTTTTACACAGAATTTTTATTGCAATCTTATCTAGAAGTCTGTGACTGTTCTTTCTCTCTAGAAATATTTATTTTCCTGTCCATGTGAAACTGAATGTCATCATAGAGCCCCAGCCAGCAACTAAGTATCACACAACCACTTGCTCTCTCCCCACCCCAAGAGTGGGAACGGGAGTCAGGAAAAGGTAAGCTTCACGGGTTTAGATAAGAACAGCTTATTAACTGAAACAAAATACAATATAATGCCAATAATAATAATTGTAATGAAGACAGACAAAGAAGTAAAACACAAAAAGCAAGTGATGCACTATACAATTTCTCACCAGCCCACACTGACTGATATCCAGCCAGTTCCCGAGCAGCAATTAGCTCCTTCGCAACCAGCTCCTTTCAGGCTCTATATTGAACATTACATTCTTTTGTATAGAATATCCCTTTAGCCAGTCCAAGTCAGCTGTCTTGGCCATGCTCCCTCACAGTTTCTTGTTCCTCTCCTCACCAGCAGGCATAGCAAAATGAGGAGTTTTTAATTTGAAATGAGCCCTCCTTTGCAAAAACTAAAACAGTGTTATCCACATTATTCTCATACTAAATCCAAAACACAGCACTGTACCAACTACTAGGAAGAAAGTTCCTAACCTCGGCTGAAACGAGACCACTCAAATGAGGAAGAGGTTGAGGTAGATATATGAGAGCCACTATAAGGAGATATAGTCCCCAAAATATTCTTTGTTATCTTTGGTAAAGAAGCACTAAAGAAATGCTAAAGAAAAGCATTAATCCTTCCAAACACCTCCCACAATGCTGATTGCACTCAACCACTCGGCGATGAGTGCATCTCCAAGGGGCAATGCAAGTGTGTAAGAGGGCAGCTGTGACAGCCTCAGTCCCATAGTTGGGTTAAGGCTCACCATCCCCTTCTCTAAGGCCCAGAAAACCAGCCACATCCTGGGTTACATTTAAGCATGACCAGCAGGTCAAGGGACACTCTGCCTCTCTACTCTGCTCTCGTCAGACCCCATCCGAAGTGCTGCATCCGGCTCCAGAGTCCCCAGCATAAAAACAACATGGACCTGTTGGAACGAGCTCAGAGGAGGTCCATTAAGATGCTCAGAGGGCCAAAGCACCTTTCCTATGGAGTCAGGCTGAGACCATTGGTGTTGTTCAGCCTGGAGAAGAGAAGGCTCTGGGGAGACCTTGCAGCTGTACCTAAAGGACTCCCACAAGAGAGCTGGAGAGGGACTTTTTACAAGAGCATGTAGAGATGGGACATGGGGGAAAGGCTTCAAAGTGAAACTAGTAGGTTTAGATTATATTCTGTGAAAAAATTCTTTACTGTGGGGGTGGTGCTAACCCAGAGAAACTGTGGATGCCCACCCCTTGAAGTGTTGAAGGTCATGTGGGATGGGGCTTTAAGCAACCTGGTCTAGTGAAAGGTGTCCCTGTTCATGGAAGGGGGTTGAAACTGAATGATCTTTAAGGTCCCTTTCAACCCAAACCATTCTACAGCTTCTTCATTGTAGCTTCTTGTTGGTAGGAGACAACTGAGACCTCTGAAATCCTCTGGCTATCCATGCTCATGAAAGGCTACTTTGATTACAAAAATAATAGTTAAACAATAAAAAAAGAAAATTGACTATTTCAGCTGGAAGAGACCTACAGTGATCATCTAGTCCAACTGCCTGAGCAATTCAGGCTGACCACAACTTGAAGCTTGTTTTTAAGGGAATTGTCCAAATGCCTCAAACACTGACAGGCTTGGGGCATTGACCACCTCTCTAGGAAGCCTGTTCCAATGTTTGACCATTCAGTAAAGAAATGCTTCCTAATGCCCAGTCTAAACCTCCCCTGGCACAGCTTTGAACCATTCCCACCTTTCCTATCACTGGAAACCAGGGAGAAGAACTCAGCACCTCCCTCTCCCCCTCCCCTCCCTCAGACAGCTGTAGGGAGCAGGGAGATCACCCCTCAGCCTCCTTGGTCCAAACAAAACAAGCCCAAAATCCTCAGTTGCTCCGCTTAAGCAATCCTTACAGCCCTTTCACAGGCTTTGTTGCCCTCTTCTGGACGTATGGAAGAAAGTCCATGGGACTGACATGTAGAAAGAATTATCTCAAACACACCCATAAACCCTTTAACAATTTTTCTTAATTTGATAGAGCTCCAGAATGGAACAACTACCAGCTTCTAGACTCTTGCCCTTGAAAGCATAAATCAAAAACTTGCTCTGGAATTACAGTGACAATCTGGGTTACACTGAATTTATCAGAACTGCACAATTAGAACAGTACATTTGGCTGATAAGTTTCTGTCTCCTCAGAGCTCTAATTCCACTGAAAGCTCATTTTGTATTCAGCTTGAAGGTTTTTTGTTTTGCTTTACATCTCTCCTCTGGCTATACTAAATCTTCCTTTCAAGGTCAATTTGCTTTCCCAACAATAACTAATTTAGCACCACAATACCACAGTGAGCTATGCAAAAATTATCTTCTCTGTACTTCAGATTAGGATTCAGATGCACAAAGACATTTTCCCATGTTCACACAGGGAGTCATCAGGGAACACAAACCCTACATCTTCAGCCCCATTAGCTGCAAGACCACACTTAATCCATTTTACAGTCAAGAATACTTCTGCATTTATTTCACTCATTAAACACATTAATTATGGTATTTTAAATAATATGATTCTCCTTCTTGATCTTTATCACTTAATTTCTAATCTTATTACTGTCAAGTAGAATTATTTTTAATTAAGCATATGTCATAATCAAGATTTTTTATTGATTTGATACTCTATTGTCTAAAAGGGCCCACGTACCTCTCCAGACTTATTTTTAAACTTGGAAACTGCAAGATTTTTTCCCTATTCTTTACATCCAGTAGCATTAACAAATACTGTGGCCTTTCTTCCAAGAGAAAGGCTAATAGAACCAATATATTAACTGCTTTTTGTGAAGCTCATGGTAGCTTTAGGTTTTATGTCTCAAAATTTGAGAGGGCTCAAGGGTTCAAAAGTTGATCACTGGGGTTCATACCTACATGCCTACAAAGAGCACAGTCATAAAACCCTTTGCTCTAGAAAGTCTAAAATACCATGTTTTAAATGAAGTTATTCCCTATCCACCACAGAATCTTCTCTAGTACTGAGACTGTCATTCCTTCAGTTTTAGAAATACACAAAGTCAAAGTTCCCAAACGCTATGCAAACTTGCACTTTCCACTCTTATGCAATTTTTGTTTTAATTATCCTAAATGGACTTATATCCTTAAAAAGAGTTTGTTGAATCTTCTTAAGAGACAGTTGAGCATTAATTGTTCAGGCTCTCCATCTATCCACACCTAATACTAGCAGGCAATGGAAGCAACATCACCTTTTCATTTATTATTTAAAACTACTTAAATAGAGGGAGGAAAGAAAAAAAAATACACACTACACAATCCACCCTACAAAAAAAAAAAAAAAAAAAAAAAAAACAGAGTAATTCCCTTAAAATTACAACTCCTCAGTGCCCACTTCTCTGGAACTACATTAGGATGGATAATAACTCGTATGCATAACTACTGTAAATTGAAATCGGCTGCAAAAAAGGAAGAATAATTAGTCCAGAAAAAAAAAAATCTTTTGTATCACTAGTTCATTTTTTCACATCATAAAAAGCAACACTTCCATGTTCCTGGCGACTGTAGGAGAAAAAAAAAACAGTGATGGAGAAACTACTGATTTTTACTGTACCCTTGTGATTTTGACATTGAGAGAGTAACTGTTGATGTACACACATTAATACCACATTGCAGAGGTTATAAGGATAGAGTTTCCATTTAAGTTTTCCTGGTACATCCTATTTCCACACTGAAAAATTTGTCCCCTGCTGACAGCCAGAGAAAATTATTCTATCAACAGCACACAAACTGTAGAACTACTGGACAAACATCTATCCCTATTCTTACAGAGTATCCCATCTCTTACAGACAGCTATGCAACTCCTCATTCAAAGTGCTTGGTGGTACTTGTTGCTTTTCCATTTGCCCATCATGGACACTCAGATGGCCTCTGTTGCAATAGTCAGTTGACATTCCATACATCAAGATTTTTCAAGGCTGGACTTCCAAACTGAGATAAAATGAAAGACTGTGATATGAGTGAGCTTGCATCTGAGGAAGATTAGAACAAATTCCATGTTTTGACTGTCCCAGAAACCTGGAATAGTCATGATTCTAATTCTTAGTATGTGACCCATGTTCATGTTTTCTCAAAATAGAATTAAAGGTGATGGGGGGAGGAGGCAGAGAATATCCATATCACATAAGATGAAAAGAGGCAAGGAAAGAAAAACACACAGAGAAAAAAAAAAAAAGACTTAGGAAGACAGACAGATATAAAGTCTGAACCGCTCAAGAAGAAGGCTGCTTTGTCACCCACAAAGTACCCAATACCATGTGCAGACCAGGCATCTGTGAATTACGTGAGGAGCACTAACTTGTTCTATTCCAACACAACGGCATGAGACTGTCAGAGCCCTCTGTCATGATGGCAAATGTTGTTTATCTTCTTCTCAAGGTAAAATGCCACTAAAACTATTAAAATAGTTTAATAAAATAGAATTAAAATAATAATCTTACACACATGTTGTCTATTGCTATCCATTTCCTTCCTTTTCCTTCTAATTTATGGAACCAGTATATTCTCTCCTCTAAAACATTTTTACACTTATCCCTCAATGAAAACTCCTTTCCACCTAGCTGCATACTCGTGTGTGACTCTATATGTAAAATAATGGGTTGTCTTCATGGCCATATTTTTATTATTTATTTTAAAGAGTTTTCACATTGAAATGGTGCTTTAAATCAAAAGGTGGTGTATTTCTGACAGCCCTTGGCTGACATATATCACCCCTTATCACATTAAAATGGACAAGAGCATAGCAGGACATGATTTATTGCTGCCATGATTGGCATTCTGAAGAATGGCTCCCTGAAAACTTTTGAAAACATCACTAGGTTGATGGCATTTGCTTCCAGTTTTGGGGGCTTTTAAGGGCTTATTTTCCTCTCACAATCTGAAGGAAGCTAACTATCAAGAAACCAGAGTCTCTGTCAGTAAATCAACTGTCACAAGTATCCACGGCTTCAGCTGTATCTAAAATTCCCAAGGGTATGCTCAATAAGAAAAAGTTTATTGATATGTAGGAAGGTTTCACACCTGGAGACCTGTTATTAAAAATTTTCATTTTCAAGAAGCTGTAGGAAATGTACAATTACCAACATCACTAATAGCTCACAAGAATAAGTGACCAATGAAATTTTTTACATGTGTGACCTTATTTTACACACACACGCCCCATTCTCCTTCCAGGCATAGAATGAATTATTAAATAGATTATCTGGATCACTCTCATCCTCTAGAAAGTCAAAAAAAGGATGAGAATAAATCAGCAACTCCACAGGGTATCAGTGAGGATGAAAACACACTGATTTTGGAGAGTTCTAACAGTGCAGATAGTCTCTGGAGCTGTAAAGCACTGATTCCAGCTAAAGCAAACCAAAATGTTCTTTTTGTACACTTTGAATTATATAAGGTTCATAGGCTCACCTAAACACAAGACTGGAATTTGACATATTCCTGCTTCCATTGTTGTCTTGTGGGAAAAATTCTTGGTGTAAGAGCCAACATCATTTGCTAGCCTGGATATTCTCACTTAGACATTTACTTCTACCAGGTGGATTCAATTCTCCATCTTTTGAGTTGTATGAAAAAACGAGCACGGAACGACTATCAGCTAGATGTCAATAGCTGAAATGTCAGCCACAATACACCTAACACAGTACTTTGACAACATGCAGTCAATGTGCAGGAGGCACTCTAAGAATTGGACAAGTATACAATAATACCTGCCTCGATAACCACTTGATTCAAGAAGGTAGATGAAGTTGAAGCTTATGAACTTTCTAAATCATAGAGGCACTAAAACTGGCTTTAAAGGTTTGTCATCATGGATTTTTTTTTTTTTTTTTTTTTTGTATTTATATAATGCATTTACCTTTGAACTCGTGTCAAGATTTAGGATCAACAATATCCTCTATAACACTTTATGGCAAGCAGGTCCTCATAGTAGCTTAAATCCAATACTTGCTGTTTTAATCTGTTGCTCATTCTTATAAAAGAATGAGTGGGCAGGATTACTTTCTCTGTGTCTCCCATGATAAGATTAAATGGAAACTATAGAGATTAAATAGATTTCTTTCTCAAAGCAAAAGAAACTCTCCTCCATTTAACCATTCCTTTAGTGAAGCTATTCCATGCAAGTCTGGGTATCTATAATGAGCTGAATTCATGGAAAAATCCAATTCCTGTGAGACCTTTTCACCCCTGCTTTGTTGCAGGACATTTTCCATTTTCTCCTGGTCATGCTTGGTCTTGAGGAAGGAATCTGAAAAGGAATAGGTCTTCTTGCACAAGACATCTGTGTTTCAGAGCTCATGGGTTTGTGCCAGCCTCAACTTCCATTGCTTTAGCATTGACCCCCCAACACCTGCAAACATGGTGAAAGCAGTTTCTCCAGGGAAAGATACTGTAAAATGTTGGTCCCTTCCTTCCAGTAAGCTGTGATCCATTTAGGCAAATTAGACTTTACTTTCAGTCCCTACCCAGGAAATATATGATGGCATGTTATGGCCCAGCGAAGGGAGCTGAAATGAAAATACTTAGCACACTATTAAAACTGCCCCACAAAAGTGTCAACACATTAGACTTCCTTTTTTTAACCTAAGGAATTTGCCTAATTTGTAAAGAACAAACATTCCCTTGCTGTTATTTTTTTGCACTCTTTTATATGTTCTGGGGATAGTTTGTGAACAGGTACAATAATTCTCGTTGGTTCAGATCATATTTCCAAGTACACATTTGCTATATGTTTTCAAAGCCATTTTGGTCCTTCAATGTCCAAATATATTTCATAAGTGAGAAATCTCACACCTCCAAAATGTACTTGCCTATTTCCTGAATTGCTGACAGATACCCAACTGTATTGGGAACACGTACGTGTGAATTGAGTCTGCCAGGATCCAAAATCTGCTATTTCACTGAATTTCATTAATTAAGTCAAAACACGCTAGAAATTTCAATTTTTCTGAATCCTTCTGGGATAAGTTGTTTCTGTAAGAAGCCACTCCAGGACTTAAAGCTGCCTCCCACAGAGAAGGGCAGAAGCTAGTAGTCCAATTCAGCAAGGCTGATCATGCACTGATTGCTGGCATTTCTTCTGTTCTAAGTCAATAGACATATCGAGGACAGAAGGAAGGGATACAATTAGACAGAAATCAACTTTCATTCCACGTAACATCTTTGCATCTTTTAATCCAAGCTTCCAACTGTGAATGTCCTCCAAGAAGATTCAAAATGCTTTCTGTGCAAAGACACAAGAATTAGTGTTTCAATTAAGTAGGGACAAGAGGACATAAATGAGTTCTGAGGCCTGCTTCGAGCAGTGGGAGAATCTTATCAATGCACAGAAATAACTGATGGGAGGGAATGAAGAAGAATGAGCCAGACTTGTATCAATGATGCTCACTGAGAAAACAAGAGAAAATGGGCGCAGACTGGAACACAAAGTTCTATCTGAATAGAACAAAACCCTTTTTGCACCATTTGGGTGGTCAAACACAAGTTGCCCATAGAGATTGGGAGGTCCCCATCTGCAGATATACTCCAAAGTCCTGGGCAACCTGTGGTAGCTGACACTGCTTCAACAAGAGGGTGGGACTTGGGTGCCCCCACAGGTCTCTTACAATCTCAAACATTCTGTGCTTCTGTAGTGAAGAGATAGGAGGAAAAAGATACCTCTGCTGTAAAAGCTGTAGTTAAGCTGCACTGGCAGCATGTAGCCAAGTTCTAAAGATCTCAGTGGTGGGACGGACCCAGCACTCGATTTTGATTTGATAACCCTTGCTGCCAAGCAGGACCATTCTAAGCAGGATTCAGTGCTGCATCCGTGTGACCACACAGCCTTATATTAGCAGAGTCTGGTCAGAGATCACCTGCATCTGTCTATAAAAGAAATAATGGAAATACCTCTCAAAAGTCAGCTAGGAAGAAATAAAAAAATTCCTCCCTCCCTGAAGGATAATTCCTCCAGATTTCCTCTGCAATGATGGAGACGGACTCTCTGCATCCAGTTTCAATAGCATGGTGGGTTTATTTCTTGGGTAGAGGAGGTAAGGAAGTGAGATCAACCACCTGGCTGCTTTTTGCAGCCCCATGGGGATCCCACATGGCGGTGAGGTAGGAAGGGAGAGGGAAGTTGCAAGAGAGGGGAAAAGGGAGTTAGGAGTGAGTCAAGCTTGCTCTGCCAGTATGGTTAACAGGTTTCATGATGAATATGCTAATTTCTATTAACCAATTTAGGAGGAGATACAAGTTTTACATCATTTCCATATAGCCTATGAGAGTTCTCAGATTACCATAGCTGTTCCATGTTTGGACCCTGCAAAACCGGTTTTTCCATTTCCGGATCCACCCCGGAGGAGCTGCCGTGAGAACAATAGGCTGCTAATCTTTCCCTGCAGCTATCTCCTGATTAGCATTTTAGAACTTGTCTTTATTTTTTCTCAAGGTTTCTACATTCCCTGTATATTTTGCCAGGCAATAACCTTTCTATTTTTTCCTCTCCAACACCTCCCCTTTGTTTTTCGTTTGTTTGTTTGTTTTTTTGTTGGTTGGTTTTTTGCAGTGGGAGGGGTTGTTTATGCTGTTTTGTTTTAATATATCTGTCAGTAGAACCAAGAAGTCCTGCTGCATTCTCCTGGGAGTTTCATGGGGAAGGTGCTCCTGGTTCAAGACTTCTCAGTCCAAAGTCTATCTTGGCCAGCTAGCTGTAGCCTCCTCAGCAGCTTGTGCCACCACAGAGCTTAACTTCATTTTTTCTGTTCTTCTGCAATTTGCTGAAGAGAATCAGCAACACAATCAATTATTTAAAGTATAAATTAGCTCTAGCTCATTCTTAACATGTTCCACTCTTCCCCAAAGAGACATGAAATGGAGAAAAGCAGTTTATAATACCATGATTTCTTAATAACTCAGAAATTATAATATCTCAGAAAATGAGGTGGTTTTTTTAGTCTGAAAATTTATCCCTTCCAAATAGAAAGGAATAACTTGAAATAAAAGTATTCCATTGATCTTTTTGACACAATAATTTCAAACACACACCCTTAACTATTTAGATATATTTTTGTTGTTCTAAACTTAAGGATTCATTCTCTATTACTCAGGAATCAGCTCCCAAACAGTTTTTTACCTAAAATAAAGCTCCAAGTCGCTCACTGGTCCATTTTCAATATACACAGCAAGTATAGTCCCCACTCACAAAAAATCTCAGATATAAACATTTTAGGCCCACATGTAGGAACTTGTCCCACTGTGTTTGCAATGTTTGTCAACATAAATGTGTTTCCAAGCAAATATAAAATAAAATTTGCATGTGATTACTAGAAGAAACCAAACAAAAAAAATCAGCAGTATATACACAAATGAATGCCACTGCTCTGCTTTCTGGGTGACTTTGATGCCGGTGATTTTTGTATTTTCTTTTTATACCCTTTTTATATATTTTTATACCTTTCCTTTCCCTGTTACCCTCTATACACATTCCTTGTACCCTGCACAAACACTCCTTGTACTTTAGCCCCACATGTTTATAACCCTTGTAGTCTGATATTTAGCTTAGTTTGGGGTCCTGCACAGTGAGGAAGACCAAACATTCATATTATCACAGAACTAGAGGCTCCAACCTGTTCTCTCTTGGAATGTGTTTTGGTAAACTAGGCTGTAGTCTCATTTGGGGGGGGGGGGGTCATTAGAATAGGGGGCAATTACTTAATTTATTAAGTTTCTTATTGGGGGATTTAGAGTAGATATGTTAATTTTGTGAAATCCATAAAAATCCGGTACGCGTTGTGCGGGGGTTCCCAATTCGTCGTTCGCTCCATGGCGTTTTCCACCTTTGATGGGTCTGGGCTCCTAGGATCCTATTAAACCAAGGTAAATTCCCTTTTCCCTGTTCTACTGTGTCTGCTTCATATTTTTACCAGCTTGTTTAAGGCATCAACTTCAGAGTAGGAACTTTTTTTCTTTCTTCATAAATCTATGATTAAACACCTAGATTTGCAAACTATTACACATTGCAAATTAACACTTTGCATGGCTAAGCCAGTTTACATCATCCAGGCTATGTAGAGATTTCCCTCTGGGATTCTACACCTGGCCCTATAGCCACTGACCTCTGCTTTAAGCTGGCCATGCCTCAGAAAACTCTGTGTGCTGTTTGGTCTTGCTACAAGGGAGAGAGACAAAAAGACCACAAAAGTTCCCATTCTAAGCTGCCATCCACTCAGTCTTATTTAACTGTTACAGTTATTTTGATGCCCAGATTGCATAAGCAACACTAGTTTTAATTTGGCCAAAATTTGGTATCTAATAAATTACATGCTACCCCTTAAAAACTTTGAAGAGCTTTTGACCTACTTAAAATTTGCCTTAACCTTCTGCTACTATCGAGAACAGAAGAGATGTTTACATTTTTCTGCATCACATTTGTTATTGCAGGTACTAAATGCATACCCTAAGGATACTGACACACTCTACCACATCACATCACACACACAGATATAATTTGGCAACCAGAGAGGGGCAAACAGGGTTAACCTACCTCTGAAACACTGGAAACTGGCCAAGATTAAAAATATGACAGGTGAGGTGTGCTAATCCTATCAGAGGCACTGAAGCCTGTCAAGCATTAAACTAATAGTCAGCTTTCGGATCAAGAATGGGAGAGTTTGAGGCAAAGAAACTAAATAAACACTGAGCTCTGGGTAAAGGCAATAGGCAAAAAGCTTGTTGAGCAGTCAGAGGTGGAGGAGACACAAGGGATGGAGGACTATGTAACTTCTGAAAACTTACCAAAAGACCAGAGAAGGTACTGGGAGATGAGGAATGCTTTCAAGCAGAATAATGATAAGGCAAAGACAATTCCAGAGCTCTACCACACTACCTGCCAGCAATTCAGTTCCCTCAACCATATTAAAGCTCTGGCATTATAAGATCAGTTTTTCCACTTTCTGGAATGCTACTTTACCACAAATGATCTCTAGACTTGAAAAGCAGCAACCTTCCTCCAAGCTGCCCTACAACTGATGGGAAATGAAGAGATTGAATGCCTGTGCAACTACAGGAGGAATGAGTTTAATTGCACCCATTACAGAAACCAAGCGTGCGAGTTCCTACGTACACTAAGTAGCATATATAAATGTTGCCTTGAGATGTTTGGTTGTTTCTTATGACATGAAGACCTTATTTACAATAAATAGGCTATTTTAGTAGGGAAGGGATTAGCACTGCATGATACAGCTTCTAGAATCAAGACTACATCATAAAGTCAGGTTTCATATTAAAAAAAAAGGTAGCAATTCTGGACAGGTATTCCTTATTTGGTAGAAATTTTAATCAGTCAATCTAAAAATCATCTCAGAAGGTTCCCTTCTGATTTTCCACATGCTGGGGAGCCAGAACTGTGTCTTACAATTTACGCTGTTCTAAAACTTCAGGCCATGAGTGAGCTCTGCATATAATTTTAAACAGTCACCTACTAAAACCTTTATATTATATGTATTGCCAAGAGGGTCTCCCCCCTAGTGAAGGTGCTTTTCTGTATTCAGGTGCAGAGATTCTTAAACATACCCATACATACTGGTTCGGAACATTTGTGTGCTTTTTATTCTGTATGCTTCTCCTTGGATGGCTAAGTCAAGCATGATGGATTAGAGTTGTTCAAATACAAAGTCATTCAATGACAGTCTGACAGAGGGCATTTGCCTAGAAAAGTACTCTTTGAGCTGGCATTTAGTGTATTACTAGTTCAAATAGATCAACTAAAGCGTTTTCTCTAGTTTTTCTCAATGATATTTTGTTAAAACTTCTACGTACCATCTTAAAAGTCATCTTGATTAAATGCTGTATCTGATGCCTGAAAATGAGTAATTGAGAAAAAATAGCAGAGTGCTATGTACATCATAGCCAGACTCTTGAATGTTATTTCTCCTAGTTACCTATTAGCCCAGCATAACCAAATCCTTCCTTTCATGATTCTCTAATGGAAGTAGCGCATGAAAAACCCTGACCACAACAGCTGTTAGCACTGTAAAACTCCTGTGTTTGAAACTACCAAGATAAGGGCTTGAAGAAGCAAGTTGAACTGCCAGCCAGAAATCATACCTATATGTGGTATGGCTTTTGGTGATTATCTGTCTGCATTGCTTTCAGCTGCTTCCAAGAAGACAGAAGTGCTTTCATTTGCATAGATATTTTTTCCGTTCTGTTTCAGGCAAATAGCTACAAAGAATTACTCACTGCTTTTGGGATCAGGTCCTCAGATGCGAGGCAGCTCCTCAGCAAGGCTGACTGTGACAAGAACTACTCAAAATATTTTTTTATCTGAAACATAATGTACCTTTTGCAATCCACAATGGTATGCCAACATGCACCTTAATTATTGTAATTTACAAAAAACCACTGTTTTTCTGATTTTCAAGGGTGTTCTAGAGGGGGGAGAAATCCCACAATGCAGTAGTAGCACAATATATAAAGATAAAAGAATAGGACAGGACTCCAGAGTCTCTTATTTAGAAGGCTACTCCCTTACCATTGTTCATGCTGAATTTTACTGAGTTTCCTGAAAGTATATATTTTTTAATCACTGTTCCTCAAAAAAAAAAAAAAAAAACCAAAAAGCACTAAATGTTTCAACTAGAAGCAACAAAATTTAGAGCATTGGGGGGGGAAGAGAATTCTTTAGTTTAGGGTTCTCCCTCACCCCCACAAAAAAAAATTAAATTATTTGGACAAGTAACCACATATTCATAAAATAATCCTGCATTGCCAAATCTTCTGTGGTAAAAACAGCTCTTAATAAATAAAATTCATTCAGCCCTAAATATTATAATCAGCAACTATGTTTCTTGCAAGTTTACAAGCCATACTGAAAGTGTGTTTTAAGGGTAAATATATTAGAATCAGAAAGAATCTAAGAATATGGGACTTACAACGACCTACTTGTTTTCATGTCATCTCATCTCCTAGGGAGAAGAAAAAATAAAAATCCACAAAAAAACAGAAATCCCAGAAATCTAACAATTCTCCTTTGGAGAATCTGGAGAACCTAACAGAATCTAACATGGTCCTCCTTTCCCACCCCAAATCAAATATTTCTCTTTCTTGGAAAGGATGTGGGAAATTGCTCACCACTGAAGTAACGAAGAGTAACTTGAAGATGCATAAGCAAATTCAGTAATTTGAGGGGAGATTAATGCCATCATTTAAAATACACTTTACTAAACACTTTTTGAAAACATCTTGGGGCAATTTTGAGGTCACCAAGGTAAAGACTGCAATTCAGAACTGCATGGATACAGCTCCTTATTTGATTTCTTGGAAGCCCAAGTGCCAGGCTTCATATGGTTTAATAGCCTTCACTGACAGCAGCTTAGTCACTGAGATGTTTGTGGCAACAGTGAGTTTTTCAAGTGCCTCTTGCACAGAATTCAGCTCCATACATTCAGTGAATGAAATACAAATATCCATTGTGATGAAGAAACACTTGGAGCAATTCAAGGAAAATGTTCTTTCATTTTAATGTCCACAATTGGCTAAACAGGGACCATTCCTCCCTGCACAAACAATTGCAGGCCATCTGACAAAGCCTCCAAGATGAATAAATTACCTAAAATTAGCTACAAAAAGATTACCTTGATATTCTTACAGATTAAATGGTGGAAATGTGAGTGGCAGCCAGGTCAGCAGAGCTTAAACCTCTGCTAGGAAGACAAGATCAAGATGTGACTAGCAGTGCTACAAGAGTCACCAGCACTCACCATAAATCCCAACTACCTCCTGGATATTGAAAAAATACAGAAAACAACTGCATGATTGATAATCGTCCTAATATCTTGAATGAAGCAAGCAATCAAGAAATGTCTATTGAATCTGGTACCTGAAGAAGCCATTTGAGATCAATGCCTCCTCCAGTTTCAAATATATGTATGATTGTAGGTCCTGTTCTAGTCATGCTTACTTGGGCAGATTTTAGAGGTTTCATTCTGCCATTCGAGATCACATTCAGGCCACACTTACTTGTGCAGAGGTTACAGAAGTTCTTAAACCTTTTGCAAAGATAATATTAGAGCAGTGAGCAGTGCTACATCATCCCTTCAACAAGGGCAATGGATAAATGCTTCTTACTTTTTCCCTGGGAACAGGAGGAATACACACTTTTCCACTCTTTACTGATTTATTGTTTTAATATTAGAGATTTTTTGGTCTCACCAGCCCTAAAGGCCAGAAATCAGGTCTGCAGGGCAGGTGAGCAGAACTCACAGTAACAGGAGGGGCAACAGTCTGATGTTCTTTTCTCAGCCACTGCCTGAAGATTTGGCTTTGACTCTCCCAGGGCTCACATGAAAGATTTTCCTTCTGCCTTCTTCATACCTCAGCTTAGCCACAAGGTAATAGACAAAGCACTAAAATCAGATTTCTTACTGGCATCATGCAACCGTTCCATTTTCCTTTCTCTGAGAGATGAGAGTATAGCATCTCTCTGTTGGTCAGTCCTTGGGTGACCGTGGAAAAGCCAGCCTTGTGGGCTGGTCAAGAGGTGGCGAATGGCCACAGATCAAAACAGACCAATGCCTGATAGTTTCAGTTTGGAACAAGGCTGCCAATGCAAATGGGAATTGTCACAGTGTCTCTCAGGTTTGACTAGGGATCATTTAACACATTTCAGCTACTTAAAGGCAGGATGTTCTGTCAGAATTGCATTACAAGGTGCCAGTATCATGGAAGCACTCAGTATTTAATCAGCTGTCAGCAATTTGGAGTTTTCCAGAGAAAACTAGCCTGTAATTCCAAATTACCTTTCATACTGCACTCAGGGAAGATATCCAGATCAAATGTTGTACTTTGTGTCTCATAACATAGTATGAGAGGTTGAAGCAGGATATAATTCAGGGATTGTATTTCTTTTTCCTCTAATTAAAAAATATTTTACTTTCCACTTTATACTAACGCAAATGTCATTACTACAGGCCCAGGAAATTTTACCATTGAGTATGGGCAAATGTAATGGGCTGAAACAAAGTATCATGGAAAAACTATGCAAATCACCATGTACAGTAAATCAAGCTAATAGGCAGACTTGATCTTTCCTCCACAAAGGTCAAACATAGCCTGCAGTCAGGAAGCAAAGAAAGAGGGGGGGGAAATGAAAAAAGAAGAAAAAAAAGCACTAGTGCCCAGCAAGGAAATTTAATGTCAATCCATTCATAGAACATAAGTACAAAGACACTAAATACTGGTGGCAGATCTGCCTTTGCAGATGGCATAAGTAAGAATCTTACAAAAAATCCCCTTTGACACTGTTTTATGCACCTACTCTGCCCATTTCTGGTGTCTCCAATTTGGCATACTGACAAAAGTGAGAGTTTAAGGAAAGGAAAAAACAGAATCATGCAAAACAGACAACAAAGTTCAATGCAAAATATGCATTAAAAAACAGACCAAGAGGTTACTCAATCAAAATCTGTCAGCAGCTACTCCATGAAGTGATTTGTGACAATAGATGGCCCTTTACCACAGACAAGAAAAATACAGCAATACGCCATGTGTGGAAGCTGAAGCTAGACTGATTCAGACTAGAAATATATTTTCCCTGAAGACAACAAAAAATATGTTGTACCCTTTGGATAGCTTTAACTCAAAAAAAAGGGGAAAAAAGGACACCTTGCCAAAAAGGCATGTAACATCTGACTTAGAGACCAAAAACTATTTTTTAGATTGCTGAATGAAATTCAAGATAGGTGTCTACATTTGGTAATACTAAACTGTTATACAGTATCTTATAGCTCTAGAAAAAAAAACTCCTCATTTTCCATGCTTTTGTACAAGTTTAACATCACTCCTAAACCACACAGGAGAATATTTTTCTTAGAGTGTGATTCCTTTCACATTTGCCTAGACTAAAGGTTTGACCTGTCTTTTCTTTGCCTTCAGCACTACAAATCCCCATCCAGAGTCCAACTTTCTCTGTAGCTGCATAACACAAATTCATAAGTCTCCTGTTCCTTGAGCTCCACCAAGCAAATGTTCACATACAGACTTCCACAGAGTATCAGCAAGACTACCATCCCTGGATATTAGTCCTTGTATCAATTGCTCTGGTCCTCTCTGTTTTGCCTTGGGCAGCTTTCCTTTTATGCACTTGACAGAAAAATACACTTTTGTTTAGGTCAGGCTTCCCTCCTTCTTTAGTCATGGCCCATCAGCTGCCATTAAAGGTGGGAAGATTCCACACGCTCAAAACTCCAAACCTCCTCAACTCAATCTCTATGTAAAAAAATGAGATGCCTAGAATAGATTCCAATCTACCTGAACAGAGTGTGTAGGTTCAGTTTTTTAAGGACTTGGCTATCTGCCTTGGTGCATTCACATCTGCTTTGCCTACAGTCATATGTCACTGAAGTATTTAGGTTAAAATAATTATATAACCTTATTTTAAAATCCTGTGGTGTACAGACCTCATGTATTGAGATCCCAAAGAAGTTATGTCATTGAGTGCAGATACCAAAATGTAGTACATTATTGAATCTTTTACTGAAAGTTTTAGTCATTTATAAAGACTAAATTATAGACATACTCTGTAACTTTTTATTCAAAAAAAAATCACAGCAATAGGGGTGCCACTGGGTAATAGGTTGAGTTAATTAAAGACAGTGCTGAAAGGTAGGAATTTCTTTCAGTTTTCATTGAAGCCAGTGGGAATCAGAGAGAAAAAGCCACACATCAAGACCAGATTATACTTGAATTCTCCTCTTACCTCTGTTCATGTTTTCTGACCAAAAAAATGTGATGATATGCTATTGTTCAGTGATCAATTTTCAGATTAAAGTGTTAAAGCAATCTATCCCTTCCATTTCTAAGCACCAGCTATAACTACACTATATCAAATGCACCTGTATAATTCTTTTTAAAGTTAGCATTGCTTAGGCTTAGCGTTCTCAGCAGGTTTCCACCCCAAGTAATACCATCCTTGAGTTATCTTGTGCTTCCTTTCCCCACTGTGTTATTCTTTCTCTAGTCGCTTCATCCAAGGTATGAAGAGCTTTCAAGCAAGGGCTAATCTTTGCTCTGCGTGGCACAGTTCACAGACTAACATGGTTCAAACCCTCTCTCCAAAAATCAATATAATTTCTCAGACATGTTTTTCCTGCTTTTTTCCCTTCTGAATACCTTCAACTGGGCAGAAGGAATGTTCTGTCCATATTGGAATGAAAAGGAAAATGCTATTCCCTGTTGTCTCAATTTTGTAGTCTATACATAATAAAAATCTATGATCAATGATATTTTATAGACAGTTTTAGGAGCCATCGAACTCTGAAAAATAAGTTAATTAAATTCCTAATAACAGGAAGAAAACCCATCTCATTATGTAACACTTTCACAAACTCTAGTATTCTCCTAAAGGCTGTACAAAGGGTAAGATTCCAATCACTGTTTCCACAGAAATTTAGAAATGTTATAGATCGCTCCTTATCTTCATTATGGGGAAGCAGACACAGCAGATTAGTAGGAGAGGAGTATTAAGTCTAGGTAAGTACATCTGTGGCTCGAAAGGAAGGTGTATTTTGGTAAGCTTACTAAAGGACAGGTGTTTAACAACATTCAATATTGATTTTATTTTCCTGGCCCCATGGAAGTCAGTAGAATTTTTTTTTAAACACACTAAAACTTAACACTAAATATTTCTAAAATTCCCTTTAACTATGCATGAAGAATTTCAAAAGGTCATTGGGAGAGTCAGATGCATTAGGGTGAAGTATACAGTTGTACTGAAGCCACATTCTGCTAAATATTTTCAGATTTTGTTTGGAATTCTATGTCATTCTTTGGTTCAATTTTTTTTTCTTTTAAAAGAAAGCTTTCTGGGCTGAACTACAGGGCAAGCACCACGGTGCCCTAAACCACCTCTCTTCTGATTTTCCTTTTTCCCCAATTAAATTATATTCTTAGTTCTCTGAGTTGTCATAAAGTGCCCTGGGGGCAGCTAGAACCATAGTGTAAACTGCAGCAGCCTTTGGAGACATGACAACGTCACACCACACTTTGTCTTCCTGGACAAAGCCTCAGAGTTTAACAGGAGACAGGCTGCAATACATCCCATCCATGGCCAAAAACTTAAAGCTGCCTATAAATATCTCTTTCACCTATCACACCCACTCAAAAAAAGATAAATGTTCATCAGTGCTGCTCTTCCTGTTCAAACATGTTTAAGGATAGGTATGACCCTTAATTTAATAACATGCCAGCTTTAAAAGCACACTTAAAGGAATCCATCCTTACAGGTTTGCAACTATAGGAAGATCAGTGGTGGGCACAGACCACAGGCTGGATATTGCAAATCTAATCTAGTCTAAAAATATACAGCTTTTGCTTTAGGTATTAAACTGTCTTTATCTCAACCCATGGGTTCTCACAATTAACCTTCTGATTCTCTCCCATTCCCACCAGGGGGAAGGAATGAACAGCTGTGAGGTGCTTAGCTGCTGACCAGGGTTAAACCACAACCCTGAGGAATTATAAATACCTAAATAAATTTAACTATTATCACTAACATTGAGGACACACTGAGGAAGATTTAGAGTTTGGTTCCATGGTATTACAAAGCACAAGCTATGGAGCAACACTGAAAAATTACTTTATTTACCAAGAATCAATCTTAAACTAAAATATAATTCCCACTTGGAAGCACTAGGTCAGTAGTATGTATTTATAGAATTGTAGTCAAATTAACTACTGGTAATTAAATCTATAAATACATGGAAAAAGAATAGATCACATTTTGTTTAATTGCCTTAATTAAAAGCTGGAAGCTAGCAAGTCAGACTCATTGCCTGCTTTCAGTGAGTTAACATTGATAAAGCTTGCTATGAAGTTAATATTCTTGATTCTGGCACATTGCCACACTGTTGTTATTCATGAGGAAGAGACGCCCTTCAGCCAGCTATCATGATATTATTCATAACACATTAATCATCTTCTAGGTGCTTAACAGAAATTGCCAATTCAGCAGAGTATGGTTTATTTAGGTAATCTGGAACAGAGCTGGGAGGGGGAAAGAAAAATCATAGCCTTTGGGTTTCAGAGATTTGAATGCTGCAATCTTTGCCTTTAATATACTCCCTTCAGCTAAATTCCAAATGCTTAGAGGTGGGACAGCAAATATTTGAAGACACACACTTGCACTCTTGACCAGTAACCCCAAAGCATAAATCACATCCAAGCCAATTTCCAATGTCTTGGACAATCAACACTCAGTCAGCCTTAAACAAAGAAGCTTCTAATTAACTTAAGCTTTATGGTGTTATAATTTAAAGTTCTTTTGTTTGTTTTAAATGGAAAAGCTGTGCTGGATAAGGTTAGATACTACAGCAAAACTACTGCACATCATAGCCTTTTCAGACATGCACAAAAGTATTGTTTTAATGACCTAATGTCCAAGCTGGAATAAGGCCCCAGAGATACTCAGCTGTCATGAAAGCTCTACATGCCATTATGAGAAGAGAGAAAAGCAAATGAACCAGTGGTTTGAAGGGTAGATACAGTGGGAAATTACTGAACACCCATTAAACAAAGGAAGAGAAAGGATCTAATGAACGTTTGGTAGTAACAGCCACTGCAGAAGTTCTGAAGAGTGAAGAGGGAAACACCAGGTCAAGAAAAAAGAACAGGGGGCAACTTATTCAGCAGGCAAGCTCTGAGGTGCTACGGCTGCAAAACAGCTGCTAGAGAGGCAAAGCATGTCCTTATTTTCCTTTCAAAATGAAAACATCTGAATTAGGACACAGATTAAAATAAAAGCAACCAACTTGTGAATTGTAAAGCACAGCCCCACACAGCTAATAACTGTGCATGTCACGCACAGTCAGGAGTCAAAGGAATACGCTGTTTTCCATGACTCATCAGCAGTGGGCACAGAGACGCTTGTAAACATCATCAAGCAGAATTTTATTCATTCTGAACTATACTTTAGGGAGTTTAGTGGACGCTGTTAAAATTCTTCAAGCAGCAGTCTGGAAAATCATGCTAACAAATAACCTACCTTTGTAATCTGCTGTGCATTGAACATAACAATAAGTCACAATAGGCTGTGCATCAATAGGCTGTTGGCACATGCTTTTGAGGGCATTCTGAGGACCCAAGCAGAAGGTTGAGTGCCTCCATCCATCGGAGAGCAGCACCAGCAGCCTACTAATGCACACCCTGGCCTAGCTAATTGTTAGAGCAACAAGGCTCATAAATCTCAAATTTTGGGTTTTCAAAAATATTCCTCAAAATACTTACAAGTAACATTCATCTCTCCCTAAAGACAGCAGGTAAAAGAGAAAAATAGGTACCTTTTAAATGTATGATTTCTCCTGAGGGATGATTTTCAAAAGGTAGCATTAGTTTAGATACTGTTATTACAGGAAACACTTCAGAGCCTATGCACTTACAGTCTGAGACTGATAAGGGCCACTATTGAGGCAGGAGTTTTATTTGGTGGGTTTTTTTCACCTCTGATAGGGAACAAAACACAAAGAGCTGAGCTGACTTGCCCAAGGTCACGGAATAACCTAGCAACAGGACAGAGGAGAAATGCTTCTCCTCATAACTAGCCACATAACCAGTGAAAAATATGGGCGTAGACGAGCAGAGGTTTCCTAAACCTTTTACAACCCTTCTGTCTTGCCCATACAGCTAATTTTCTGCTGAAACTGAACACTGAGAAAACAATTTCTGGTGACAAAACTGGGACAGCTTTGCAAGGAAGGGATACTACTGGCAGAGACAAGAACCATTCACTGCAGAAAATATAAACTTTCATAATCCTTAAATTCTGACTAAAAATTTGTATTTCCATTAGGAACATAAAGATCTCCTTGATTCTGCATCTAAGGAGCACAATGCAAGATTAAAGACAGGATTACAGAAAATGCAAGAGATCAAGTTATTTGCTTCAAAGAGATTCATACACAAGCAAGGAAATGCAGCATCCAGTTATCATTGTAACAGAGAGAGTTCCTGCACACATACACTGATGAGGTACATTTGAAACCTGGAATTCTCTGAAACATCAGTAATTTTCCATTTTCCTACAACAGGCTGCAACAGACAAAACTCTGTCACATACAGGCTTGGTCCAGAACTGGTAGCTATTTACCCATCTTACCTTCTCACTGATGATGTGAATCTGTTAGGTATCCTTTGCAGAAACAAATACTTAGAGGAAGGTGGGTGAATTCAAGAAGGGGATGCATGTCAGAGACCTTTATATTCCTGAGGGGTTTTAATGGGAAAGTTTATGGTAACAACTGAGCTGACATTTGCTTTATAAAATCATCTATGGTAACAAAATACTATTCTTTTCTTTACTTGCTAGAGTGCTGGTTTTACTTTAGGATATTGTGTTTAAAAGAAATGGGGGAAATGTTACTGGATGAAAAACATAACTAGTTAAAGAAAATCTTGATACCAAACAGAAATAATAACATTAATACATCAGCTGATGTTATAAAGAATATTAAAACAAATTTTGCCATTAATCACAAGATTTGAAAAAGAAACAGAGGCATTAAAAGCACTAGAGAAAGTTGAGTTTAAGTATTAGGAACTTCTCACCACCATAACAAACAGACAATAAGACAAGCTATTAAGGAAAATGCTGGAATTGGTTATGAGCAGCAGATCAGGCACTTGTTCCTAAACAGCTTAAGAATAATCCTGCTTTGCCACAACCACAGAGAGCTGATCACATGGCCTCCCTATCTCAACAACACTACACACAATTGTCTTCCCCAGAGCTGCTCATCTACTGAATGAAGTCTTTTAGAAAACACTGGGTTCCCCTCTACCAAAAAAAGAAAAAAACACACAACCTAAATAAAACTAACACACAAAAAAACCTGCACAGTGTCAGCACCTGAACAGAAGTCTGCTTGCTTTGAATTACACCAGGAAACTGCTCTCCTGCATCAGGGAACACTTGGAAAGACACAAGTGAGAAGCTGCCAGCAGTAGGTGACAAGGTTATGTTATCTCAGTTCCATGTTTCATGGAGTCTCTCCAGCTACACAAGAGTATTCCCACACACAAAGCAGCCCAATGCTACAATTACAGCTGAATATATCCATCCATTTGACTCTCAATATACCCGTCCATTCGACTCTCATTCTGAGAGCACAGTACTGCTGGTGGCCCTCTGCCACCCACCGGGAGTTTTCATGCAGCTGGCTAAGATGGAAGGGGTGGGATGGACTGAAGAGATGCCAAATATTCTCCAAAAGATAGAAACTACGTTTCTGCATCATGGCTTATTATCTTCCAGATTTCCTTCTAACAAACACTCCACCAGTTTGCTATTTGCTCGTCCAACCATGCACATTCTTCATGTAGTTTTCTGGCTGGCTACTTTTTGGGCATCGCCCTCATTTGACTCCATGACAGACTACATAGTCTCTCTTTAAACAGTTTATCAAGCTGTAAGATCTGTGAAAAATTGTCTACAAAACAAGTTGCAGAAATAAATGCATTCTGTTCCTCTCACTGGACCAAGTGGACCATTACTGCAGTTCACAGAATCTGATCAGATGTTCCACTCCATTGCCAATTGCATATTTCATTGCTAGCACAAGCTCAGCTCTACATCAAGCAAACTGGTGAGGTAGCAAACTCTCCTGCTGACCTTGTCCTGTGTGCCAAAAAGTCACTCCAGAGGATGAACCAGCTGACCACAGATATTAAAACAAGAAAACCATGAGGTAGATGGGAACCACTTTCATGGCTCAGTATCATTCACAAACTTAACATAGATAACAGAAAACTAATAAGAAGACAATTAAGATCTTTCACGTACTCTCCCTCAACATCTCTTTGCCTTTCTTTATTTCCCTCACAGTTAACTTCTCATTTTCTTTTTTGCTTGCTGCATCTTCCAGGTGTCCTGGAAGGGGGTTTGGTCTTCAACATGCAAACTAAAGCTACACTAAAAATTGTAGATACATCTATCTTTATACTATATTGTTGAACCTGAAAAAAAAATTTTAAAAGAAAAAACTTTTTTTAAAAAACACTAAAACCGAAACCTCTGAAAAGACTTTGATGCCTTTTACCCTTTTACTTGCAGCAGAAAGATTCTCCAGCCAAAAAAAAAAAAAAAAAGCCACTCGTGGGGGAGCCCAAGAGAAAAGCCTTTCTCCTATGAGTGAACAGCTTCACAGGCAGGGTGGAGTGGGTGGCAAAGTGGGTCAACTACAAGCAGTCTTGGTAAGAATAGATACTGCCTCTAATTCTGCTACAAGCTTCATTCAGTATGACATGAGGGAGGAGGCATTTGGGGGGAGATAGGTCTGCCCTCCCCCTGGGCACCAAGCCACCCAGACCCTTTGCCAGGAGAACGTAAGACATAAGAGCTGACTATCATTGCCTTGAAACACGCAGAGAATTAGGTAGCAATAGCACCTTGGAGTGCACCTACTAGAGATGATTATCCTTCAGAGCTTTGCTTATACATCTGACAACTCTCTTTTGGATAAAAAGAAAAATTAAGGATTTTTGAAAATACTCCTAGTAAAGTGCCCCAAATTAACCACTTTTGAGAGTGAAGATAGCAAGACATCTTCAAAGAGAAAACTTTCCCTAATGTACACTGCAAATTTCTCTTCCCAGTGTAAAAGCATTCCTGATGAAAAAAATTAATCAGCCCTATAGTGAAGAGATTATGGGGATTTAATCCTGGGCAGCTGCTGCAACTCAGAAATTATAGAAGCAGACCCTTCTATAATTGGATTGATTACCTCATTTCTTCATCTGGCAGCACATGGAAGTTTCACTCAAACCTGTTAGATGGCTCCAGGCCTACCAGTGCTTTCTAAAACAACACTCCCTCATCACTTGAGTTTAAAAACATAGCTTCCCTCTCTGCCTAGAGAGCCTGAGGCAGGTGTAACGCAGTCTTAATTTTGCTTTAAGGCAACATCATTCTATTCTTTGCCATGGAACCACAGCATTCATTATTCATTCATCCACTACATATGAAAGGACATGGAATTACTGCCTGTGAACCTTAAGGGCATCAGGGAGCAATACAAATTTAACTCTCATTAAGTGCCAAAAGAAGTTCAGACTTTCTCCACCAATTAGCCTTCTCAGAGCCTGCACACAAATCTGCACATCTTATTTCGACTGTGTCCTGGAAAGAAAAAAGGTCTTGTTTGGAAGACCTGATGCTCCTGAGTTAAGGGCAGAAGGTCTCCATACAATACGTCTGCTCATTCTGCTGACCTGCCTACCTTCAGAAAAATAGCAAGGATGATGACTTCTAGGCTTAATGGAAGCATTTAAAGACTTCATTTGCTGCAGGTTGATCTGTTTAAGCTCTTTCACTGCAATTGTCATACCCATAAGGAACACATTGTTTCATGAAATGGGAACAGGTCTTGACTACTCCTCCCTGCTTATGCTGTGTTTGATAACAATCAAGCTGGAGCTGTTTGCTAACAATCAGTGCTGATGACTGGTGCACACAAGTAAGTCCTGCAGTCACACATCAGAGGATACAAGGAGCAGGCAGAGAAGCACAAGTGACAGGGAAAGCACCCAGTCACAATCAGCCTGTGCTGCTGCCAAGCAGAGCCATGCACAAGCTGGAGAGTGTACAGTTCTCACAGAAGCAGTGCCACGTGGGTAAATGCTGTCAAGCACACAAGCAACACTCTCAGACAAGCCTGCATAACTCCACTGCCCCCCTGTTCACATTTTAAAGATTTCCTCGTGTCCTTCCAGCACAAACACTTTACTCACAGAAGATGAGCATGTTATGGATGCAGTATTACCAAGCACTGCAAAAGTGATTCTACACTCTGAGTTTGTGGTGAAGGTGAGTTACAGCACACAGATGAGACACAAACATTGACAAGAACATGATCTTACATAGCTACCAAATTCCATCAGAGTTACTAACACAGGGATTCACACGGAACATGCCTATGTAATACTGACATATCACTAGCAAGGAGGTGTCTTCCTGCAACTTTGGTGGCACCTCTCTTAAGGAAACAGGGAATGGAAAACTTTTTCTCAAGTTAAATAACTGTCAGGTCACTTCCAACACAAGCCTTTTCTTTGAGCTCCAGATGGGCACTTAAAAGCTTTGTTCTTTTACAATCTCTTTTTGTGATCATAATCATCATCTTGAGAGACTTGGACCTTGTATGCAACCAAAAGGCCATGCTGGCAATTTCTGAGGCCACTTCTGTATCTCCCAGTAAGTTCCTGAGGAAATGGACACCAGCCTTTTGTCTCTCTTTTCCCATATCCTCTGCTGTGACCCCCTTATTTTTATCAGCATTCAGATATACCCAGAGATACCCCTTTCAAGTAAATGTCTAAATGGGCAATGCTCTAATCTGCAGTTTAATCCTAGAAAGGAAGGTTATTATTCTCACTAATTCAACTTAAAAAGTTTTGCCCTTGCCAAAGAACTGAATGGCAGCTTCTTTCTTTCATGCCAAGGCCAATTACAGCAAGGTTTTACTAATACAATTTAAGCCTCCATGCCCCCTTTATGTTTTTCATGCTGGGAATATCATTTGTTTTGATAGCTTTGTATTACGCAGTTTTTCACGGCTGGAGATTTCAAACACTGTGATTGTCCTGCCAGGAATCACATAGGGGGCTTTCTTTTAGAAATTCAGCCTCTGTGATTGCCCTGCTAGGACTCATATAGGAGTGTCCTGATGTGGAATGCCCTATAATTTTACTGTGCTGAGAACTTAACTGGTATGTTTACCTTGAGAGGAATATGGGAACACCAGAAGTGAACTATTTCACTCTGACTTATCCAAGTTCCAGGATGTGATTTCACCTCACTTTGCAGGGTTTGTACCAATTAGCAGGTACTGAGGGACCTCTTTCTGAATAGGAATGCAACAGCTCAGAGAGGAATCAGTTTGGTTTTCTGAGTCAGTTATTTATGTGAAATTCTTTTACAGCCCCTCAAGCTTCAGAGCAGCCAAGGTGTTTGCCAGAGTGAAGATCCTGTGTACATGACTGAAACACATTTCTTTTGTTCCCCTGACCGTAGGTACCACCCCATCCTGGGATGTAAGGAGCCCATCCCAAGGGAGCTGGATGCACAAGAGTGCCTGTGTTGAGGGCCCTCTTGCAACAGCAGCACAGCAGGCTTGACCCTACTCTCTCCTTCCAGTGCAGAGCAGCATTTTATTGAAAAGCTGCAGTTTGTAGAATTGGATGAAGTGCCTTGGCCAGGGGAACAGAGAAGCAGGAACCAACAGCAGTCATTGTTGCAATGTACACCAACTTCTGATTACTATGGGAAGGGAAGCATTTTCCTGAATCAAAGCAGACTGACTGTTAGGAGACTCACTTTTCAATCCCTCGTGTTTTGGGAGCAAGACGAATACCTCATATGAACAGCTCCTGCAACCAAAAAGCAACTCAAAAGGTTTTGTATATTCCTTCATTCTAGAAACTCTGTTACATTGTAAAAAGAGACTGCTATTACTCTGTCTGTATCCACACCATGGGATGCCTCTACACCATCTGCTCTTTGAAGACTGAGTGCTGATTTGAGCCAGCTAGAGGGAATTCCCACCTAGAAGAAAGACATCTGCCCACCAGTTAGTCTACTGTCCCTTTCACAGTCTGCTTCACACAGACTGGACACATCTGCTTTTTTTCTGATGTAATATATACATGGGAGTAGACAACCCTGAGATTTTCCATTTCAAATGAACTCACTATGTCTGTATAACACATAGCATACTCAGTAGCAAAACAGCAGACATTTATTCTGCAAGAGAAAAAATACACTGCTGTTGCAGGTTGCAAGTAAACAAAAAACCACAAGTAAAACAAATTTAAATAAAACCTAAGTTAGATTTATCGAGAGGAATTCTTCCCACCTTGGGGTGCCCTTCCTCTAGCTCTTCTAAAACAAAAGAGCTCTTCTAAAACAAAAGATTAAACCACCACATCCCACCAGGCTGTGCATTCAGCTTCCCTGTAAAATCCTCAGGAAGACTAAAGGGTTAGATTTTACATTCAAATTCAAATTTTCAAGGCAACCTTCTAAACCCAAACACCATAGATACCTCAAATTAACTTCTTAGGCACAGCCCCTGGGTACTGGAAGAGTCAGCTGCTGATGGCTCTTTTGGAAATCAGCCATAACTGACAGTTTAGGAGGACTTTCTTCCAGCTCCTGATTATCCCACCAGTAGCTGCCTCTGTTACTCACAGGGATATTCACAGGGAGTTATGGCTGCCAACACATTCCTGGAAAATATTTTCCAAGACACATGCAAGTACATCATTAACATCATGATTTCTGAGGTGCTGCTTGATTTTTAGACACAGTACATGCAACACCGCATCCAGAACAGACACTCAAGCTACTCTGCCAGTGGCAGTTCCCCCCTTCTTTATCTTCCTACAAAATTCAAAACTGTGAGCTTGGCTACAGTTTTTACTACAGCATGTCAACCTTATGCCTCATCTTCGGCATCTCCTTGCTTTTTAACACAGGTCTACCTGACAGACAGCTGCCTGCTCTGCCTGGAGGCCTCCAAGTGCTACATTGCACCATCGCACAGTCAACTGGGAGTGCAGAACTTCAGCAGGAGTTTGTGTGTGGGAAATAAAGCTTAGCAAGAAAGAGGATTTCAGCCATGAAAATTTTTACAATCATTAAAGACACCATGATTTTCATACTTTTTTCAGTATTTTTTAACTCCGTTTTTCTTTATCCCAAAGATTTTTTCTTCCCTTCTCAGAAAAGGTCATTAATTATGAAACAGACTTAAAACCAAATCTCTATCTGCTTTCATAGCTAGTTCAAAGCAGCAACAAATCTTCTGACGTAACCAGCAGCTCAGCATATATTGTTATTATTGACTATAGCTGTTTAGAAACTTTTCCTGTTATGGCAGTATCATCAATCTATTGATAGCATACGTGCACAACAGGACATTTGAGTATAAGATAATTGAAGATGTTATTTATGATCCTTTTAAATGCAGCAGGTTTTTTTGTTTCCCCTCCAACACACAAACAAGTGATAACACTTTCTCCTATTTGCACAGCAGTATTTTTAAGATTCTTTCAGCAGTGTTCTCCTCTGCAGGCTTTCTCATCTAGCAGGTTTATGCAGATCCTACCATCCTCAAGAGGTTTCCAGTTCTAAGTGGGTCAATGTATTTTTCTATGCTGGTCTATGTCAATAAAGACTTTTGCTTTCAAGACACCTTCAGTGTGTCCAGCATGGAAAGTAAGTTTTCCAGTAAAAATCTTTAAATGTGGAACCTCAGAGACAAACATGTTGGCTAAGAATCTTCACATCTCTCACCTACATAATTTTTTATGCATTTTATTCACGAAAAAGAAATAAAATGGGATCCAAGTTACTTTGATGTAATGTGCGACCCCTTAGAAACAGAAAGCAAATAACATAATTTTCTTTAGTAGAGGTATGCATGTCATAAAATGCCTCCTAGGTGCTTTTCAAGCCAGGTCATTTTCCTCAGCAATGAAACAATATCTGAAGGACATGCAGAAATGCCACTTCAGTCCCAATTAATCAAGCCTTGCTCCAAAGCACTGTATGCCATTCGGGGCATAGCCCCCAGAATGTCAGGAGGAGGTGGAGAGGGGGATTCCTTCAGGGCAGCAAATAGGTGCTCCGGCAAGGTAGCATCGGGATGCTGACATCCCTCATGTTTGTGGTCAGTGTCACTGCACTGCCCCAGTCCGTGGGCAACCTTCACAAGCACAGAACCCCTGGAGCTGCTGTTTGTGCTCATATTATAAGGTTATGTAACTCGGGTAATGCTACCCAAAGACCAATTTCAAGATTATACATCAGCAGATTCAGGATGTACCTGCTATTATCTCTAATAAGAACACACATGCTTGCCTGTAGCACTGGGCATTCATCTCTTTCAATTATTTGTCAAATTACAAGAGCACAGCTCATCACTAAGCTTAATGATTGAAAGGGACAATTTGTGCTGCTTTTCCTGCAGTATATTTCCCAGCATCATGCTGTCTAGCTTCTTCTGTATAAGGACCTGAGTGGTAATCATTCCTACTTCAGGTATGAGTGTTGCATTGTGTATTTATTTCTGATCACACTCTGATATGTAGAGTTACAAGCATACATTTATTTAGACCCTGAACAAAATTAAGCTTGTTTGAAAACTTTACCAAAGTTCACACCATTCATCATTGAAGACTTACATCTGAACTCCCCAGCTTTCATCTTCCTCTCAGCTGTGCTATGTCTTTTAGATTCTAGGCCAAATACAGCACTCAAGAGTTTTTGCACCTAAATCACTTTGTACAACCTTGGTTCCCCACACCTCCCAACATCTCTGAGCTATCACTAAACTACAGCAGGGGAGCAATGAAGCAGCAGATAAACACTCTTACTGTAGCAAACTTTACTTTGCAACAGTCCCAAGCAACACAGGGTCCGTGGCGTGCCCTTAGGCTAAGAACAATTGGAAAAATTAAATAATTCTTTCTAAGTTTGTAATCAATAAGATAATTAAGCAGCATAGCACCATGAGGTATATACTGAGCCAGAATTATCAGCAAGTATTAAGTTCTACAAATAAGGCTATTTGTCTCAAAAAGTCTTGATATCAGGAATAGCCCATCTCATGGTAAACACTGTATATACACTTTAGAAGTTACTACTTTTGTGTACTACTAGCACCTAATAATAAACAGAAGTACTGCAATAATATTGTAAATGCATAAATGCCAGCACTGTTGAGAAAGTGGGTGTAAAAAAACCCATAACCTTCTGTCTGAGTCAGCTCTCTCATTTTCAGAGGAAGTTTTTTTAACATTAGTCCTGTGAGAAGTCAAATTCACTGCCTTCATAATAACACAGACAGAGCCAAGCTCCTCTTTTTATCTGCCTGAAGGCACAAGAACTTTCCTAGGGGCATAAATTATGGGACAGCTGGATTCTTTCATCTATCATCTTTCATCACAGTGCCATCAGTTGAAAACTTCACCATTATCCTTTTATGCTCAACTCTTCTTCAGTTCCCTTCTTTTCACAAGGCAAAGTGCATGACTTTTTTAAAACATAATAATGGTTAAAGACCTTTTTCTGCTGCTGTAATTGCAACATCCTGCATATCTTCCAATCTGATCTTTATCCATAAGTTTATTTTACACACTGGCTTGCTGAAGGTGACCAACATTGCCTCTTCAATCTCTGATCTGTCACAGTCCTTTCTAAGATATTGTTTTATTTCATGCTATGTTGAGGGGGGAATGCATTGCTCCTTTTCCTATCTGTTCCAGTGCCTAAGGCTCTTCTTTCAGGGCTGACATCACTTTTTCTAGCACAAGGAGTTGTGCCCCAATTAAAAGGAATTAACATAGGTCCAGATTAATTGCATTCAGGGTAGTAGTTTGCTCATCACCTTCACCACAGTGACAGACAAGAGTGCAGAAGTGCTCTGGCACTGAGAACATCATCTCCTTTGTCCTTGCTATACACTCTGGCCTAGTGCTCAACAACTATGACAGTGTGATAGCATTTGTGGTGGTTTTCAGTCTTGTTGTCTTGCCTGCTCTTAGTTGCCGTAACACACACTACTGAGGTTTCTACTGTTTCTCTTTTCTGCCTTTAGACCCTTATGCTGCACTATTTGGCATTCTCTGCAACTCACATTTTATGAAAAAACTGTCTCCAGAGTACACTAATTTACTCTTCTGCTTAGTTAATAACAGTGGTAACTGCTATTAGCTCTTAGTCTTTACACAGCTGTATTTGAGTAGGTGGTCCCAAAACCCTGCCAGGATCTAATTTCTTTCCATGGCTCAGGTAGTCCAGGTATTTTTCAGTACACACAGATTTGGTTCAATTTGCATAATCAGCCAGCTAAGACAAACTCAATATTTTGAAAAGGTTTGTAATAAGATACTAATGTTATTTATTCACAGCAAGTAGCATCTGGCCCAGGGGACTAAAGATTCCCATGTTTGACTTCAGAGGTAGGGAGGCAAGAAGGAATTTTCTGCAAAATTCAAATGTCAATATAAGCTCCCACCAAGCCTCTAAAGGTAGAATTTCTCTGCCTTAAACCTTAAAGTTTTACAGCTCTCCGCGAGTATTTTCTTCTCTCCAGATACTGGCAAAACTTGCTTCCCTATTTAGTAGATTTTCTAGAACAATTAAGGTCTTGTAATTAAACTCACTGGGCCATGATTCCCATGTCCCCTTTTTCTTTCCTGCAAGTATATTTGTCCTTTTGAAACCTCACCTGTCCTCTACGAGTTCTCCAAATTAACTGAAAATGGATCCAATTAACCAGTTCACTGAGCACACCATGTTAAATTTCATCTGTCTGCTGATTTGAATATGCTCAGATTCTCCAGAAATTCTTTAACAAGCACTTTCCTGATCTGTGACTTTCCTTTTTTCCTGTCAGCTTTATCAAAGCTCCTGCTGTGTTCATTACTAAAGTGAACATTGAGGCAAAAATAACAGTTAAGCACTGCAACCTTCAGAAGCATCTCCCAAAGGACAAACTGGACACGCACTTTCACCAGCCCCCTAAAATTAGTGTATTGCTTACATAAAATGAATGCATTCATTCTTCACTATCCTCTACAAATGGCAGATGAGGAATAAACACAACTGTTGCATACCATCAGTTTTAGTTTAGTTGAATCCCCAGATTTCAAAGCCTAGTTTGCCACTATAGTGACCCTTCAGTGAAACTGGAAATACCTCATAAGGCTGCTAGTGGTTAGCTGACACACAGGCCTGTTCATTGTATGAGGTCCTCAGATGGTTTCCTGGAGCTATTAATGTGATTAACTGTGAACTAGTGCTCAAATATAGCTGAGATCTGTATCTTTTTATGTACTCCCTCCCAGTTTATACCTTTCCTTAGTCCAAACGACTGATAGACCATGATTATGCTTAATTGTAAAAAATACCATCAGTTTACTAAAACCATTCACTGTTGTGATCTTATCAGCACTTCCTCGCTTAAGAATGTCTTACAAACTTATTTCAAAGATAAATATATCAGAACACAAGCACAGCCATAATCTCAGTAAAGCACTGTACATCAAAAGAATAGCACTATCCTGTCAAAAAAACCAATCTCATCAAAATTCTGTCAAACCATTTTGATAAAGGAGAAAAAAGTACATCACGTTTATCAAAGTGTGAGTACATTTGTATTTCAAATGACAGCACATGTCCTGAACAGTATAAGCAGTACTGCAGTAGGCAATATTTCTGTTGCACAAAAAAATCGTACTCCTACTGCTTACTGAAAGCTGGACACCACAGAAACCAAGAGCCCTGAAATCACTTCTCCTTTAAGGGGAAAATTTTGCCAGCAGCTTCTTGAGAATTCAAATACATTTACGGTCACGCAATCACAAATTAGATAGTCCAAAACCGATGGTTATCAAATGAACAAGATACTGCTCAGTAAGTGGAGGTATGACTAAATTTCATAAGCACCAGCAAAGTATTCCAGCCATACAACTCTTTCTCTGAAAACCTTAATCCTTGCAGACAAGTGAACAGGAACAGAAATGCTAATGAAAAAAGCCAGCATGAAACACTGACAAACTTTTGGTTTGAGTAGTTTTAGAAATGTCTGGGAAATCGCACTTCTCTAACTTTTTTCCTCTCAAAATACCTACATTGCACTCCCATCTTTTTACTCTAATTTTGGTAGCTGGAGCTACAAGGCAAGCAACACCCAAAGATTATTAAACTGACTGAAAGTAAACTCTCATATGTGAATTAAGAAACTGAGAAGGCAATGTTTCAGTATGCTGTTCTTTTAGAGCACATGCTTCAGCACAAACTATGGGTTTTGGAGCTGTTGACTTCATGATGCAATAGATGCATCTACTCAGCTTGCATTTGAGTCCTACCGTGTTGAAAGTGGTCTCCTTGGACAACATCCTAGCAATAAGAAATCCCTACTAACTTCTTGTTATACAGAAGTGTGAACTTTCCCATAATGCCAGATTCCATTTTCATGTAACACATTGTCCCAACTTTGCAATTTATTAACAATTAAATACTCAAAAACCCATTTCTCCAACCAACAGCCAAGACACAGAACACAGTTACACTTCATCAATATGGCACAATATTTAACAAAAAATATTTTCACATTAATATTTATTCTTACTCTGCATGTGTGTGTTTATATCTTTTCTGGCACAGGATTATATTAAACTTGGAGGAGCAGAGGGAGGAAGGAGCTGTATAATGGTGTTCAATGAAAAATTATAAATATCTATTAAATGAAACCCCTAATTGATATGCATATTTAGAAACAACAGTTTAAAGCCCTAGTTAGATTGCCATTACTCTTAATAGCCTTTGCTTATGCTTATTATTTCCTGCATATTAGCCCTCACAGTTTGTCATTACCAATACACCATTTTACCATATTAATAAGGGATGTGAAGTTCC
Source organism: Acanthiza pusilla (assembly GCA_036630365.1). NCBI lineage: Eukaryota > Metazoa > Chordata > Aves > Passeriformes > Acanthizidae > Acanthiza > Acanthiza pusilla. Next base: position 666,840 of record JAXCHO010000017.1, read on the forward strand.
CCTTCCTCATAACACAGAGCTCTTCTTTCCCCTCCGTGTATTAGTTAAGCAAACAGTCTGCTAACCAGCTGCTAATCTCCTGTGACAGCATGGCAGTCTCCCACGAGCTGCAGAGATGTGCATACAGTATGACTAATTACACTCCAGTGCTAATGGGGCGCAGGGAGAGCAGACACCCTTCGGGGGCTGAGCAACCTCTGAAGCTGATGTGCTGTGATCCCTAGAGCCCTGCTGCACAAAACTCTGTGTGCACAGGGCATTAGGCAGACATCAGGTAATCTCTTTGGCCATACAGCCACTTGTATGAATTTATGATTGGGAAGTCAGAGCTGCAGTAGTCACACACAAAAATTGCAGAAAGCTACAGCGACCTGCATATTGTCAGAGATCACCTTTCTAAAGCTCTCTGGATAGTTTTCCTAGGTCAAGAGTTTCATTACAAAGGACAACTGTGCCAGCCCTAACTGGCACTGCCTCCAAATAAGCATCGATAGATGCGCTCGGGAAAAGGGCGAGTTGCTTATAATCTCCCATTATTCATGGGTGCTTTACCAGCTGGCAGCAATAGATTAACATGCATTCACTGCTAACGCTGATCTTTAGGATTCACTGAGGTGAAAACAAAGGGATCAGCCATGGATTTCTGACTCCTTGCATCTGAAAGTTAAATATATTTAATAGCAGCTGTGCTAACATACTGAGAGCAGCTAGAGCCTCCCTCATTGCACTTGATCATGATCAGTCACTCAGATGTAATAACTGAAAGGTTTAATTGCTAAGAGCAGTGGCCAACAAAGGGCTTTAGGTTGTGGCTTGTATAACAGATAAAGGTTAAAGCACATGGGAGAAGCGTAACAAGTAGATCTCTGTATTTTACACTAAAAACTATTGTTTAAAAATGACAGCCACTCTCTACCAACCCCAACACAGACCCTGAAACACTGGAAGGAGAGCTACATTTGTTCTTAAATTCTGCTTTGGGCTCTGTGGAGGGAAAAAAAAAAAAATCCATCTCACACACTTCTAAACATGCCATTACATAACAACAACATTCAAATCCCCATAGACCAAGCTTGGACTCAGCACAATTCAGACCCATCCAGGGTGGAAACTCTAATTACTGGGGGGAAAAAAACAAAAAATGACACAGATTTAATAAGGCAGATCTTTTTGCACCACTTAACAGAAAAACACTTAAAACAAGGGAAGTAATCTTTATATGGTACATAAATTAGCCTGTTTTGAAGAAAGAATACAGTAAGCTTTATTCTTCAATTATGCTCTTTGACAAGGCCAATCCCCAAGGAACACTTAAACATGGATCTGTGGTAGAAAGACAGCATACTGTAGGGGTACTAAATTAATTAGGATTTTCATTGGTAAATTGCAAATTGACAGGGGATAAGAATGGGAATTGTAATATATTTGACTATAGCAATCTTGCAAAACAACCACTGAATGTTTTAAATCCCTGGTTAATTAAGAATAAAGTTAAAAAAAAATTCAATAAAAGAAACTGCTACTTCATGTTATTCACATGTGAGAGTCCGACCATTAACCCATAGAAAATAGAACTATGCCAAAAGTTGCGGTATAAACAAAGATAATTTCAGGTATAATCAAAGATAAATTCAGGCGCTCACCAAATTATAAGAAGACCCCAAAATAACAACTACTGTAGCTTTAAACCCCTGAGACTTTTTGAACTTGCACAATTTAGGATATTTTTCATGGTATGATAGCACAGAAGGATTTAGAGGCTGAGTTTTTAAGTTGTTACTTTGAGAAATACTCTTTATGAATGAAGTCTCAGATTCCCTGGTCGTCACCATGAGAATTCTTGCATTGTACTCCTGGGACAAGACTCAGGCCTTTCAGTCAAATTAGAGCTCCTGTAAGTATGAACAAATTTGCACCCCCAGGGGCCATTTCACTGGCCTCTTTTTCGACACTTTTAAAAAGCTGACCAGGCACATGACTTTCAAGTGCCATAAACCCTGCTGAGCTTCATCAGCAGTCGCACAACACCATAAGCACTTACCCAGCGTGACCCCAGGAGCTGCTCCCGCAGATGGTGGGAGCTCTGCCATGAGCTGCAGCAGCAGCAGAGTCCTCTCCACACTCCCCAGCACAATCCCTCTTTTCACAAGCAAAATGGAGACATTCAAGCTCAGCAGCCTACAACTCCACCTCAGGCTCTCCAGAAGCTCCTCAGCAAGGCTCAAGCCTTCCACTCTCTGAAGTCCACAGATCTGTTCAAGAGCAAAACATCACAGCCCCTACGAGCCTCCATGAAGGCTCCAGCACTAGCAGAGCTCACTTCAGCCCTTTTTCAAGGCAGCCTTGTTTAAGCTGATCAAAGGGCAATGAGGAGCACCAGGATGCTGATTATCCCTCAGCAAGCAGAGCACACACACCTGTTTGCCCTAATGCTCAATGGGGCTCAGCTGATACAAGCACCTGTAGGAGGCAGGGTCCCTTTGCCAACAGCACTTCAACGTAAATGCAATAAAACAAGCTCATGAAGTTGCAATACTCATAAAATCACCTACTTTGTCCTCATTTACTATATATTGGCATCATCTATAGAAAAAATAAACATTGATTCTCAACTGTAAGTGCATGGAAGATTGAAGCAGAACAGGGAGAGCTGAGTAGCAGAGGGAATGAAAGTGTTTGCATTTCATCTCATCTCAAAGAATTTGTTAACAGGATATGAAGGTCGGTATTCCACAGTTCAGAAGAGTCCCCTTAACAAAATCTTCATACATAATAGCATTAACATAATTGCAGACTACTGACCAGAAGAAATTAAGGATTGATCTGGCATAGGTAAAGAAATGCTTCTAATCTTCACAGTCTGTAATTCCACCAGGCCACACTCCCTAAAATATTAATTGGAACATACAATATGAAGGACAAAAGAAATTGTCTCCTTCCATCTAGTGTTAATGCAAAATTATTTCTTACAATATATTCTCCGTAGTCTTAAAATAATCTGGAAATGGGGTCCAGAGCTTCGCAGCAATCACTGATAAAAAGAAAAATGAAGGAAGTGGACTTAAATTTCCCTTTGCTCAATTTCATCCCCTAATATCAGCCTTTCTATATCTATGAAGCTGTTATCAAGAAGACAGAGCCAAGACTCCTTCCAAACAGGTATTGCAGGAGGATGGCAGGCAAATGATACATCTGGAAAGAAGAAAGGGCCAAAGTCCATGTAAGGCTGTGCAGAATACATCCTTGGAGACAGCAAGATCCTACAGAACACCGTGGTCTGATTCTGCCTTGAGCGGGGTGAAGGGGACTAGAGACCTGCCACAGGTCTCTTCCAGCCTGAATTATCATATGATCTCATTACATCTTGTTACATTTATGGACAGTCTGAAATAATTCTACTTTCTTGTTTCTTGCATTTGTTAAGTATCCTGTATGCAGTGGCAGGGGCAATGACAGAGAGAGAAACCTGCGTAGATTTGGAAAATTCAGATGGGAGAGCACACCCAAATGACCCATTCCATTTGCTCACCAGCCTGGTTTCTAGCTTCCCTACAGACAACTTTGCAGCAAGGCTGACTGTTCATTCTTCTGGTAGTCTTCCATGGCTGAAGGGAGTCCTTGTCAAGAACAAATAAGACATGCCCAATGTTCCCAACTCTCACAGCATATTTGAAGCCTGAGCCCCTAAAGGCACTTGAGATTCTTAATGTCCATTCTTTCCTTTTCAGAAAAAATTTCCATTCTCCTCTACATAGCATATATGTAAGACCAGAAAGCTCTAATATGTTCCGGATATAAAATATCAGCTTAGACCCCTTAAGAGATATCCAGCATGCACCAACTTCTTTTGGAATTTTAGGATTTTGGTGCCTGACTCATAAATACCTAGGGTTAGTGTAGTGACATTTCCCATACATTTTGGGCTAGGACTCCCACCTAGCATAACACATAGAGGTAGAAATGTGAAGGGGAACGGACAGAAGGGAAAGAAATCCAGGCAATAACAACTGTGCATAACTGCAGATAGACAGGGGAGGTATAATTCATATGCAAAATGTAACATTATAGCAACTTAATTTGGCTTTGAGTTTATAAGGCAATAAACAAGCCCTGAAAAACTCTTCTGAGAAGCATCACCACTCCCTTGGGCTGAGGTGCTGCCATTTATTTGCCAGAGGACTTTATTGTGTCATAAAGCAAAATCCTAGTGAAGCACAAGCAAAGTATTTCTTGCTCTGTAAAACTGTAATATCACACACAGTTATTTACTGCATGGTAGACCCATTAGTTTTGGTCTCCTCCCAATGCTAGATGTGGCATTTGAGGAAAAGAGTATTGCTGTCCCAATTAAACTGCCTCTTTTCCTTTACAAAAAAGAATTGTCCCTTAGGAGCTTCTGACTGCTACACAGTTTTAACATTCTGGCCACTTTGTTTAGGTGCTGTGAGTGCGGCACAGAGAAGAAAACATTACCAGTTTTCAAACTTTGATATAATGAGAAATTAAGCATGTTTAATACGATAGATTAATTCAATAGCATGAGTGAGCTAGGGAGCTGAAATTCTCAGTCTGGGTAAAGAAACCAGTTATTAAGTCAAAATCACAGTCTCAGGCAAAGACACTAAATGATGAAAATTACATCATCAGAACAAAATTTAATTGACTGACTCTAGGACAGGACAAGCTTGGCACACAAGTTTGTATAAGGATTTGGGGTTTTTTCCAAGAGCACCATTGGGCTCTTATTTGTATTAGTGTGTTAGCATTGGTGTATTAATAAATGCTCTTTTATCTTCTAGAACTGATAACGTGGGATTCACCAGCATAAGCAAATAAGAGGGCTGTCTTTTAGCTTTAATAATGAAAATTTTCTCAAGTAAGGAATTGTGATTTTAATTCCATCTTCCTCTCCTTCTGTGCTTGTGTGCATGCACACCTGAGGGAGAGGGATGGATAACTGTTTTTTCAACATGAAGCACATGTTTTCATGTCAAGAAAGTCTCAGATTTTGGAGGCCGTATGATGGAAGGAAATGCAGGAATGGATGTGAAATTAAAGAAGAAACATGGGAAATAAGGGAAATCTGAAGAAGGAATGACTGAAAGAACACAGATGATAAAGAGTGTGTCAAAGGAACAAACACCATCATTAGGGAAGCCTGTGTTCCAGGCAACAGGCCTTGCTGGAGCCAGGCTGCTTTTCCATATGTGCAGAATCCATGAAAGACAGCTCTGTTCCAAAACAACAGTGCAACTGAAGCAGTCTGCTGGACTTTTGTTCCCATAACAACAGCAATTCACTTCTCTACATTCTATGAGTTTGGCACTGTGATGAGAAATATTCTATTATATCATTAAAATACTGGGTGAAGCACAGTAAGGTATTAAAAAAAATCTGATCAATTTATTGCACTTCAAAAATAATCACTTTCATTTTTCTCTGGGAAATAAAGAGAACTTCTGTCTTGATCAATATCAGCGAATTCTTCTTGGCACTATTATAAATTCACACAAACAAATCCATGTAACATGGACTGTGTAAATTCATTCCTACTAATAGTCTCTGGGCAGAAGATACTAACAAATAAAAGAAAGAAGAGGAATGTTGTTATCTCCATTTCACAGATAGAAAGCCTCTCCTGAGAGAAGGCGTTTCCAGTTTTTAGCTGAGAAGCCTGAGTTTTTTATCTCCCCTGAAAGGTTTGCATTTTGTTTGAGCCTTTCAGGTTCCATAGCCATCCTAAATACAGAATATTAATTCTGAAATTCCAGTTTAACATCTGGTCCTAACTATATATTTTTCCCCTGTAGTATCTCTGTGCCAGTAGTCTCTTAATAATTTATTCCTTTAGCTCATATCCCATCAACAAAGCCTCTGGCATAATAACTGAGAAACTGTACACCTTTTTTCAATAGGTACATAAATAACTCTTTCATATGCAGCCACAGCAAGAAGTACAGACCTTGCACTTTATGAGCACAGAACAACTGTAAAATAAAATGGATAACACTTTAGCCTCATTGATGTCAGTGCCAAGACTTCTTACTGATTTCAATATGGCCAGGATTTTGATCTAGGTTCTCAGATTTTCATAGGAGAATGTTAGCAAGTGAAGGCTTCCAGGCCGTGGTACCTAACCCGCTGAGACAGGTCTGTGGAGAGGACATGGAGGGGACATTCTTCTTTTTACTTTTGCATGATAAACTGCTTGAAATTCTTACACCTTCCTTTCATCTTCTTCCTCCAGAAAAAGAGTGAACTACCTTCTTTTCTATACAATGTCATTTACTTTCCTGGGCAGACAATGCCAGTAATGGTCCAAAGGAGCAACCTGTCTCAGTAAAGTACAGATTTTATGACTCTTCAAAAATTAGATTTTAGCTCTGCAAGTTTTGACAAGGAATAGATCTTCGTCTATGTTTCTGTATTTTTTCCCCAAAACATCCCCAAGTTATCAGGTTAACCTTTACTTGTGTCAGCAACATGCAGTTTAAGGAGTTGGGGTGTTCTGTGTTTTTGCACTTTGGTATTCAGGACTAGAGAGAGGGAAGGAGTGAAAGGGACGGAATTAAAAAGAAAATAATTTCTGATTTTAACAAAACCAAAAAAAATGTAGGTGAAAATAACTTTTATCTGTAAACATGGATTTTAAAATAACATTTCATTATAGTAAATCAAAACAGTTTGAGTAGTTGTAATGGCAAGTAAATGGGGCCAGATCAGATTCCTCCTACTCCTTTCCTTCCCCTTCTACCCCCAGCTAATTTACTTATCAATGTGAGCAAAATATTAGGCAAACAGACCTTCCTATATGGGGCTGAGGAGAGTAGTAAAGTAGTAAGACATTTTAATCTCAGGAAGGGATAATGCAGTGTAACCTACTTCTTGGGGTGGCAAGTATGGAATGATTCACACAGAAGAGGATTCAGTTGTCACATAAATACAGCACTGGAAAGGACCTCCAGAGTTTCTGAGTCTCACTTCCTGCTGTTGTACATCTTCTACCAGTAAATTCATTAAGATCCATCACAAAGTGTTTTCCATTTTTTCTCCACCACAGAGTAGGAAACTCACAGCTTCGAAGGTTTGAAACAGGGTCTTTGAGGTTAAACTAGGGGAGAGAGAGAACTGTAATGTCTGCTAACAATGGATTGTTCCCACACCACCTCCCAGCTTGCATTTTCTGGGCAAGCCAAGATTTTGCAGCTCCTGTTTACAGTCCAGCTGTATTCCATTCCTCCACCCATCTTAAAATCTGTTCATACAGTTGGATATGGGAGGCCAACTCCCCAGGCATGGGAAAACATCACTAGTGCCTGAAATCTGTTGCCAATCTGGTGCAAACCTATTGCAGCTACCTCATGAGCTGAATATACCAAAAATGTGTCCTGGCCTCTCTATTGAGAGCAGATTGTCTCAGAAAACAAAAGAGTTAGTGAGAAGACAGACAATCCAGCCCTGAATTTTAACTCTGTAAAGTAGTTGAATTTACAACAGGCTCACAATACTTTATAATATCACTGTATTTCTTTAACATTTATATTATTAAATACTCAAGTGATGCCTCCCAACATCACTGTACTTTTACTAAGAGTTGGTCATAGAAATCTTCAGCAAAACAAATACACTTACTAGTGTCCAGGCAGATAGACACTGTGTTAGATTATGGGAAAAAAACCCAATATCTCAGTTTTAACCAATAAGAGAAAAAAAAAGTCACTTACAGTTTTTATAGTGATGCATATAAGTAGGACACCCAACAAGAACAAAGCAGATTTCAATGGCAAAAATCTCTTGTAAAATTTATTTGTGTATCCATGGCACTAGAAGTACATAAGCAAGGCTGATGAGTAGAGGTTGCATCTTCTTTAAACCAGCTAATAAGACTGGAAGTGAATGAACCATCAGACACCCCTTTTCCGGGTCTGAAAACACAATTTATTAAGTAAATAAAAGCTGCATAAAGTCTATAAGTGGGAAAAAACAGGTAAAGACAATCAGGCCTCCCAATCTTGGTTACACGTCTTCAAAAGTGCAAGTAGCGTCAGAAAGTAAATTCCAAAGCAGCATCTGTTTGCTATGCAATCTTCTGTAAGGGTTTTGCTCAACAGATCCATGGTGTTTTAAAAGAATCCATGGGAATTCAAAAAGAAATGTGGGGACCTGCCAAGCAGCCAAATGTATTTTGCTACTGGGACAAGGGAAAAAAAGAATGAAAAGCAAACATCCTTAAATTTGGACTAGATATAAGGAAGAAGTTTTTACAATGATAGTGGTGAAACACTGGAAGAAGTTGCTCAGAGAAGTTGTGGATACCTCATCCCTGCAACCTTCCGAGGCCAGGTTGGGTGGGACTCTGAGCCACCTCATCTAGTCAAAGGTGTCCCTGCTCACTGCAGGGGGAGTTGGAATATTTGAATTTAAAGGTCCCTTCCAAACCAAAATATTCTATGATTCTATTAACTTCTCTCTTTTTTTCATCTAAACACCAGCAGGGAAATTGGTTACAATTATACCTGCCACTGCAAGAAGCAAAGTACAATATCTTTTGTCCCACTGTTGCACGAGCTCTGCAGCAGCAAGAGGGAGAAGGGATCTTCCAGGAGGCAGTTCATATCTTAGATTACCTGAATCACACTGTATTGCTTTCAGTTCCTGGAAGGCTTTTCCTGCCACTGGAGGACATCTCTAGATAAGGATTTGACTTCAAGTGATAGATTATATTTCTGCCATATTTAAATATATATGTAAGCTTTGTCTGTATGTTTCTCCTTTGCTTACCCAAATGTTGTATGCCTTGACAAACTACAATTTCTTAAAGAAAAGTACTATAAATTAAATCCTAATTTCATAGATCTACTACGGACACACTTGGTGAGATCAAGATTCCTTTACTCTGGTATATTCCTCTCTATATTCAGAACAATCATTATCACTTGAACAGTGGCCATAGACATACTTTTTCACCTTTCATTGTATTGAAGGTTGGGGCCTGGTTGTAAGACCTGAGATCTACACGTCCCTTTGGTACTATTTTAACCTGAATAAACAACTACCTTAATGGTGCTGGCATCAAAAGTGCATTCAATCTAATATATTACACACAGACATAACACAAGCATGTCGCAAACTGCCCTGTGAGAGAAGAAAACAAAGCAGAATAAAGCATGGCTAAATTGATGGATGGATTATGGAGCAGAGTGCGTATCAGTGATAAGAATTATGATTTTACTGCTATATAAATATTTTAATATGCACACTCAATTAACAATTTCCAATATTTTCTTAGAGAGCTGATAAAAATTATTAAGCTTCAGGCTCATTTCAGCAACTTTTAAATGAAGGCAGAAGCCTACAACATGAATCAATCTACTAGCATAGTCGCCTAGAATTTAGGAATATAACTCAAGTAATTTTTTCTTATCTTACAGAGAGCACTGTAGAAGGTATTTCAATTTATTGTGGATAACAATCTATCAAAATAAACCTGCTCAAGACACACCCTGAATACAAATGAGGCAGCAAGAAAATATAAAAGAAACGTGAATTTTAATTAACCCTGCAATTGCTCACAATCCCAAGGCTCTCAGTCTGAAAACAAAGATCTTCTAAAGTTTATACTCAATTTATGTGCTTCTATAACATAAAGTATCAGACCTATTAAAACACACCACAGGGTATATGTAGATTAGGAAAATATAGAGATTAAACTCTTCTGGTACGGTGTAGAGCTACAAATTCCTAGATCAATAATACCGGTTCAAACCAGCTATTGCATTCCACTCCCTCAAGTCTGCCCTGCTCCTGGCTGGGATGGTGGCAGAGTGCTGACCTGGCTGCCCAGCCTGGCTCTGGCAGAGTGCCCATAGCCTCTGGTCCCAGGGTACCCAACCCAGGGAGACACGAGCCCTGCAGGACCCTGACAGTGAGTATTTTGCAAAGATTGGCAGAGAAACCTATTCAGAAAACACCAGGTATTTAGCCTCCTCCTCCATGCATTAGCAACAGTAATCCCCTGAAGAATGAGACTTTTAAACCATAAATTAATTAGCTGATAAATAGGTGGTTGCAAACTATTATTTCTGGCTAAAATTAATGCAGCAGCAGTATTTTGATAAATTCTAATAGGAAAAACTTGGAAGTCTCTTCATAGTATTTAATATAAGGAAAATTAAAGTGCTGGCATTTTTATGGTGTTCTAATTAATGAGAATCTAGAGTGGAATTCTCATTCAAATACAGAACGTATTGTGTGACAACCCTATTAATACCGGAGAAGCTAATTATGATTAGTGCTATTACACTGAGTACTAAATGAATTAACAATAATGAGGCACTCCTAATACTATCATCACATTTGCGCATTCATTTTAATGGATAGGTTTCACCCTGATTAGAGCTGATAAATTATTAGCAGCAAACAAAATTGTCTCCTCCATTCATCACCTTTTCTTTGCCCTGTATTCAGAAATCATAGCTCATTTCTGAGAAAGAACTCATGGTTACCCAACGTATTTCCAGCCTTCATCAAACTCTTCGTACAACTGTTCATTAAAAGATATTTCAAACATATGGCACTATTTCTATTTCTAAACATTTTAACCAGCAATATCAACTTCTTTGAGCTTATTTACTAGGGTGTGAGGTATCTAGAGCCTTTCTATAATTCACTGGGCGAAAGATAAGCATGTTGCCATCACTTAGGAACCTGAATTGCTAAAAGTAAACCCAAAGAACTGAACTTACTGGAAAATTTGAAAGATGAAGGGGTCAGCTTCAAACATGATGAAGAGCAAGCAAGTCCCAGACTGAGAAGTCACCACAGCAGCCAAAAAGGACCCTGGTCAGACTTGAACACTTCTGTCTCTAGTCCCCAGACAGAAGTGGGTATGCCCCTACTGCAGGCTCACAAAGTCAGCTAATTTCATGTGATCATGAGATATCCTCTGGATTCTTTCACTTCTGTACTGCTCTCAGAAACTCAATATCCAGACTGCTAAGTGCTTCTTTAAAATCAGTTCACAGTCAATGTAACCAAGTGTGTTGTGATAATTTAGTGCATTGGTTTAGGGAAGAAAAAAAATTGTTTCTTATGGTGAGCATTCAAAACCTATCTACTGACTCTCTGGAGCTATAAATCCTCCTTGAGAAGAGGTTCTCTGTCTCCCAAATGCTATTACAGCATAGCACTCAGAAACACAGTACTTGCATAGCAGTATCTAATATATAAAAGTACATAAAAATTCATGTAGACTAGATTTGCTGGGTTTTGGTGTGGGTTTGTTTGGGTCTTTTATACTGAGAAAATGTTGGATAGTATTCTTTCACTGTTTATATTTCTGATTTATATTGACAAAGGTGATCAGGACACAGATTGTGCTGTTCACTATGAAATACTGCTCTTGTTAACTTCCAATTTCAGGCATATTCATGCCTTACAAAACAGTGGAATACAATCTAATTAAAACTTGCAGTGTTTTCATTTGCAAAGGTGCCAAAGGAAATAAATTTTAAAGTGTAATCAGGAAGTAGCAGGGCTGGTTTCCACCTCACTTATGCTGGTATCTCAGTGGAAATGATAGTGCTATGCTAGTGTAATAACAGCGCTTGAAAGAAAGCCTTATTGTTCAGAAGACTTGGTCCAAGATCACAATCTTCAAATAGGGCCTTATTTCTTGAATAAACCTGCTCATTTCACTGGCCTTCCCAGTAAAGTAAAAAACTCTTATAGTAACATGAATACAGTTGTGAGAACGTAATCTTTAAATGGTATATTCTGCAGTCAACATTTGTACCAACCTATTTCATTATACTGTCCACTTTTAACAGATGGCCAGTTCCAGTTTGCAAGACAGGCAAATCATTAAAGAATGCAGAAAGGATTTGTTCAATAGCTCATCAGTACACATTGCAGTTATGGTCACAAATTTAGGATCAAACCTAGCAGCATAGGTTCAGGTAAAACTTAGGGTGTTCTTGCATTGGTAGGGAGCCCTGTTGGTCTGGGGTTGTGACCTACTCAGCATTCAGACAGAGCTAGAAATTAATAAATGTAGTATGTCTTTTTGCAGCACTCTTTCAGAGGGGAAGAAGAACGGTTACCCTGGAACAAATCTATAAATTTCTGTTGGCCTAAAACAGCACCTAACATAAAATACTTGTGAAAACCCGTTTCCCAGCATACCCAGTTACTGCTAGTGTCTACTAGTGCACAGTTCCTGTGAGGGATTGATCTGCTGCTCTCCAGGGTCATGTCTGAGGTTCAGCCTTTCTTAAACACTCCTGATACAGTTTCTAGTGTTTTTTCTTCACCTTGTTTCCTGCTAAGTAAAACAGCAATTTGCAAGTACCTCCTCCAGTTATTCATTGCTCCTGAATACTTTCCAAAAGGAATTACCTTTCATAAAGAAAGGCAGAATCACAAGTAGCTAAAGGTGTGGGAGAAGCTAAATAATTTAGTTGCACAATTATAAAAAAGCATTGTTTTTTTTTTTATTAAACACTAGAAAGATTTAATGTTTCTGCATGGAGAATTTCAGTAGCAAAAGATATTATCAACATTGACTGATAACAAAGGCATAAAGTCCACACTGAGAAAATCATGTACAGCTCAGTCTTTTAAGATGTTTGATTCTTAAGCCTAAGCATTTATTAGGGTAATTATAGCATTACTCTTGCCGGTTCAACCAAGCCCATGCTGTTGAGACATTATGTCCAGTCTGGATTTCCAATTTTTAAGGTAGAGGTTGAAAAAGAGTTTTTGACTCTGGCAAGACACAAAAGAATGATTCAAAGACTGTAAAGTCTTATTTGAAAAGCGAACAACTGACAGAAGCTTTGAATGTTTCATTTTTCTCTGAGAAATTTAGAAGCATGATGAGATCTCAGTCTTGCATGATGACACAGTATGTGCACAGAGAGGAGTTTAGAACAGAACTGTTAAGGACAGGGCTTGATTTAATCTTTTACAAAAAGCATGGCAGGATGTAGACAGAGGTAACAAATTACTTTAACAGATTGTTAAAAAACAACCTATTTTATAGATCACTTCAATCTCATATATCGAGGTTCAATGCCTTTCTGAAATATGCTGTTGACAGTATGGATGAAACAACATGCCATGCGCTGTACAGGAAGTACACTTTCCCAAACGTCCCTTCCAACCTTCAAAACTAATAGTGAACTTACTGATTCAGTGGGAATAAGAGAAGCCTCCTTATAATGAAAAATATTATGAAGTCCCAATCCAGTGCAGCAAAAACATATGCACTTAACAGCAAAGTTGCAATTATGTCAGTCAAAACACTATGAAGATGCTCCTCCAGCAACACAGTATTACACACTGGACAGTCATATTGTAAGAAACTAAGAGTTTACAATTTAAGGAGAGGAAAAAAATACAAAACTAAAAAGTATGGGTGAAATGAAGCATAAACCTGTGACACTCATTGGGGGCCCAGAGTGACATGGAAGTCAGAGAGGGACTGTGAAGGAAACTAATAATGAGCTGGTGGTGAGACACAGCTCTGAAGACATTCCTGCTCCTGCCACAGTCTCTTTTCCCACAAAACATCCAGTAAGTACTGGGGAGGATCCCAACTGCACACCATTGGCAGGGTGGTAATACCTATATAGGGAAGAGATTAGTTTAAGCAATACATTTCTCCAAGGAGTTCTTATATTCTGAACTTTATTAGAGAGAACAAGCATTATACAGGAGAGAAAAAAACCTACTGGGGTTATCACAGGGAGTTCCTGTTTCTTACTCAAAATTTACTGATTGTGATTTGTGTGGGAGACTAACGGTTAGAAGAGGTTTATTTCACCTAAAAACAGAAGACAAATCAAAACATAACAATTTGTATGTGTAGGGCAATACAGAGTCACCTTTTCTGAAGTACAGAGTGCAGAGTACTCATCCAAATGTTTTAGACAAAGCTGTCTAGCTAGTGGGCTCCAGTTCTGAAGAATAAGTGCACAGTATTTGAGCAGACAGCAATGTAATGTCCCTTTCTTCAGTCACACACAGAGGACATAGTCTAACACACCCATAAAACCCTTAGTTAAGTCCATTTTTGTGCAAGAGGTTCCTTTACATGTGCACCTGGTACCAGACACAATACACATCTTTGACTGCGTGTCACCTGAGCTCCAGCTCACATACGGATCATGCGAAGTCTTAGTGCAACAGATTATCTCCTACAATGATGATGATGACTTAAAACAAAACAGAAATACCAGTAATAAGATTAGTTTTCACCACAGTGTAAATGTAAGTCGGTATTGCCTTGCAGCTCTGCATTTATAAAAGTGTGAATCTCAAAATGATGCTGAAGTACCTGTTAGGATATACCATTAAGTGGCAGCTGCTGGAAAAGCATATTTAGATTTATTTAGCCAACAGAAATTTTCAACACATCATAAATTTAGGGTATATAAAGTGTATTTTACATTTTATAGTGTTTTTAGGGTGTATGTAAAAGGTATCTTTACATTTACAGAGTACATTAAGACAATAAGGCTCATGAAAAAATCTAATGGCCAGTTACATGCACACCGACAGATACTGATTTATTCCTCACTCATATTCTGCCCAAGCTTATATGTAAGACATTGTTCAGGAAGTGTTCTAACACTTCTCCAGCAAATCCAGTGCCCTTAGATTTAAGGTACTTCTTATTCAGGATCTTTACCTGTGGTGATGAGGAGACACACTGTGCAGCTGATTTTCCATCTGAAGGTTCAAGTCCTCTCCTTCATTAAGAGCTGGACACTTCTAGTAGGCTGAAATGGTATATCAGTTTGCCATTCTAGTAAAATTGTGGATGAATCCCAGGACTGAAATAAGTCCTGGGAGGCATCTATCAATTCTCTTTTTTTCCTAAATATTCCTGAAGTATTGTATTTGCAAATATATTAAGACTCTAAAAAATTTTTTTAATGTAAAAAAAAATAAATAAATTGCTAGAGAATACTGCAGTAAATTAATTAATTTTGTCCATAAAAATGCATTACATTTTTAAATTATTGACCTATATTTAAATCTCATTTCTTAGTTTTTCCCATAATGTATTAATTTCTTGGTAAAGGCATTTATTCACTGTTTTGCATTTCTGGAATGAGTTTGAGTTTCTGCAGCATCACAGTATAATTTTATCCCCATATTTAAAATCAAAGTTTAGGCAGCTTCTCCTTTAGCCTTTTAATTAGTTATGGTATCATATTCTCTGTTGCTAATGACACTCTTTTTAACATATCAAATACAATATGTATGCATTTCATTGTTCTGTATTTAAAATCAAGCACATGAAGGTAATTCTGTCTTATTTCAAATTTTGACCCTTATAAAGAACTAGTTCTTTACAAACTCTTTAATTCATTAAAATTTTACAAAAATCCATTAGAAGAGATTCTCATTTTATCCAAATACTATTCATCCGGATTTCAAGTTTCATTTTAATAATTTCTCTTTTAAAGACTGTAAGAGCTATGTCATACATATCTATTACATTAACATTTTAAAAAGCCTGAAATGGAGGATAGTTAGGAGCTTTTTTCTGTTCTATAAATACACCAGAAGAAAAATACTCTCCTTTTAGTCTAATACATTACTCCACGGTAAACAAAGAATTTTTCTTCCAAACACTTAACTTGTACATCAGTCACTTAGATTTAGATAATTAAAGGAAGCAAAATATATTATTTGCCTGCATTGGATATAGACTTTGAAATGTATAATTTAGGAAATTAAAACTTCCTTCTTATCTTTATAGAAGAGGAAAAAAGAAAGATAGAACATTGCAACATATCTTTTTTGTAGGCATTTAACGAAAAACAAGCTGTGACCTTGGAAACAAGATTTCTGTGAACCAACATAGTTATAACTCACTATTTCACATGTTGTGCCCTTTAAATATATGTTAATTAAAAATTAAAGCCACCATTCCTCTTCACAAAAGAAAAAGCTGTTTAACTCACTGTCTTTGATTTGTTGTTGTTGTTCTATCACAATACAGACATCACAAGCACACAAAACCTTTGCTGATATAGCCAGAACTATGTTATACCGCAACATTCCCATGCCAATCCTGGAATCAAGGGATTCTTCTAAACGTCTGGGGACAAATTTCACTGAACAACGTCAAGTAGCACCAGTTGTTAGAGAATTGTTTCGTGGAACATGCAAATTACACTAAACAACAGAATACTGCATTGTTGTGAAAGATGCACCACACCATAGAGTAAAAGTGCCTTCCGTAGCACCACCCTGAGGGAGAAGTAAAGGACGAGTGCATGAAACTTTAGCTGCACCAGGATCTTGTGATCATACTGAATTGTTCTGATGACAGACAATTCCATGTACACCATGACACCCATTTTTAAACTGCAGAAACAGGTTCTTCCTGACAGAGACTCAGAATTAGGTTTTTTGAAATGTACAAGTTTGTTGCATTAGGATGCATTAATTGCTGAATTAGGATGCATGATATGTCACACCATAAGACTGGAAGAAATTGTACATAAATAAACAAATAATTTCAAACTGCAATATTAATAGACCAGCATCATGCTTCTTGTTCCTATTACAACTTTATGGTTATAACACTATAGCTTCCGATAAATCAATTATTAATGAAAGCTAAGACTATTATTTTTCATTTTTCCAGTAGTACCAGCACATGTGTAATAATATTACACATTGCTAGTTAAATTTCCACCTCAGAATTGCTTGCTTGGTTTCAGCGGAACACAAAAGAGCAATGCACACAGCTGTGTTTGAAAAGAAAAATTGAAAAAGAAAAATTTGCAAGTTAAAATGGAAGTTAACTGACTTGATACATTAAAAAAACAGAGCTCCACTATTTTTTATTTGCACACTGCTTAAGAAGTATTTTTATTGTTGATTTTTTACCATAGTTCGGCTTTAACTATTTTTTATTTTATTTTAAAATACAGAGATTTCTAAAATTGATTTTGAAGCATAATAAGGCCTCAATAGTATAAGACCTTTTTCAATACTGCATTGTAAAATCATAGCTAAGAAATGGAGGATAGCAAGACACATGTATGAGAATTATAAGGTAATGAATTAATAACCTTCAGCACTGTTTAATGGTTTAGTTCTGCTCAAGGACAGAGCAAAATGAAGTAAGAACTGGGGCAGTAGAAGATTAATAATTACTAGAAAAAGACTGCCTGTAAAAATACAGTAGGTCCCATGGAAACTCAAAAACTGGGAAACATTACAAATTCACAGACTTCAACTGTTCTGCAGCTGATGTTGGGCAACAGATTCAGATGGGCCCTCTGAACACTGTACCCCACCCTCATCAAAGACTGCTCTCTGTAAAGGCAGAAGAATAAGCAGCCATCAGAGGGAGTAACATTATCTTTCTAGATTACCTCTGTCAATAAATACCCTAGCAATTTCTTCCATCCTTATGTTTAATGGACTCGTTACTACAAAAATATGCTAATCAGGAGCAAGCTCATAGTGCGGTGTGCTCTGGGGTCTGCAGATGCAGAGAACCAGCACAGGACTTGCACAGAAGCCCTGGAGGCAGCAGATCTGAGCAAGAAAGTGATCATTGTCAGAATATCCTAAATTCAGCTGAGAGGAAATTGCTCCTCAGAAAACGAATATGTTTCTTACCTCTTTGAGACCTTAACTTCTGCAAACCACATTTTTTAACCCCACTATTAACCCCCACCAAATATTTTAAAAAATAGCTATTTTTTGTTGGTGTTTTTTCCTCAATCACCTTAATAAACCTTAAAAATATCTAGAGGTATTTTTGTCAGCATCTAAACATTGCTCCAGTTCATTTCTTGATGTTTCCCATCTTTTAATAGTACAATATTGCTCTTCAAAACAACACAAAAAAATCCCTAGAGATAATTTCCATCTGAAGTGGTGTAGAATGGTAAGGTAATGAAGAAGCAGTGAAAAAAATAGATCTAATCAATTCTTACCATTTCATCTACTTCTAAACTTTGACCGTTTGCACTCCCTGATCAGACTATTTTCTCTCAAGGGTAAGCCCTTGCATAGCAATATATAGGAAAACATCAGAAATGGTTTAACAGGAGAATCACTTGTCAGGTAACTCTAAATGGTCAATGATTCATCAGTTCTGCAACAGTTAATATCAGTTTAATCATAAGCCTTTTGGACTAGGAACTCAAGTGGCACAAGCCAGCATTAACCCCATCACATTCCTGAGGCACTTTACACAGGTTAAATTGTTGTTAATTGAACAAGAGGGTGCTCCTGATTTGGCTATTATCATTTAATTGGTTTCAGTAGAGCAAGCACTGTTATTTTCAAAGATACAAATAAGATCAGAACAAAACCTTACTGATTACATTACTTCCTTACCTTGCTTTATTAAGGAGTTCCAAACTAATTAATTGTTATTAAATGAGCTCTAAAATAAACTAATAATAGTAATTGTTTTCACTTGTCTCAGACAATTTTCTAGACTAACCACATTTAGCACTTATGCTGCTTCTTTTTTACAACCCACTCATTTACTTTTCACAGCTCTTTTGGCAAAATTCTGCTGCCAATTACCATGAATACTAAGCTTTTTCAGTGTTGACTTGACAAATTAATGAGAGAGAGAGAGAGAAATTCTGTTTTCAATGAAGTCACTACAAAAAGCTTCATAGATTTCAATTGGAATAGGAACAATTCCTCCAAAGATGAGATATTGCAGCTTGGAATTGTTGGGCAGGTATTTAGCTAGTTAACAAAGGGAGGCTTGAGATCTTCACTACAAATTCTGTACAGGTCTCAAAAAGCAGTTCTGACTGAATTTTCCCTAGGCCTCGAATGCAGCATTGCAGTGCTGTAGGATGAGAACTTTCTTATTTGATAAGGCTTATTTATGAAAAGGAAACCAATTTCACCAAGGTCAGATGTTCACCTGATGTACGCACTGAGAACATCCAGAGTCTGACAAAGGAGTCAGCAACCATTGCTTTGGCTTTTTCAACTGTAAAGCAGCTTGTCCTCACTGACATTCAGGAGGCTGCACCTTCCTGTTCTGCCTCCAGCCCTTTATCCGCTCCTGAACAAGAGTGTTCATGGCAGGAAGTGTTGATTTCATTAATCTTCTGTATACTACAAGCAGAAAAATCCAAATGTTAGTTGCCCCCCCACTTAATTGGGAGTTTTTCTACTTGCACTGAAAAATTAATTATGGGCAGGAGGTTCCATGAGATAGTTTGTGTTTCACTCAGAATGCATTATCTCAGTCTGTATTATTGGAAAATAGGAACTGACTTTATATTAGCTGGGGTAGGAAATATAGAGCCATGATCACCAGATTTATTAGGTAGAAAAATTGTATAGAGTTATGAGATTTTTTTTTTTTTTAACCTGAGGTTAAATTGTAATGGTAACAATGTAACCATGATAAAGCTGTTACTGCAAAAGTGATATAAAAGTGAGTCAAAGATTAATCCACAGAATTGCCTACCCCAGGCAATATGAAACAAACCCCTATGTATGGTTTATAGGAATGTGTAAACTATGTGGCTTACTTTAAAAAACGGCATGGCCACTGGAGCTGCTTTTTAAGTTTCTTCTACATGCATCATTCTATCCAGCTATAAAAAGGAGGTTGCATTTGTGAAAGATACCAAAGTGCTAACAGACTTTGCTTGTTTAAGGTATTTATTTTGATCTTGGGAACAACAAGGGTACAGAAGTGTTTTGGTTGGCTTCTGGCCAGGATCCCCAAACACGCAGGCATTGGAACAAGGCTGACCCATCCCCACCTTTCCAGGATTACGGCTCTTACAGCCAGTTTGGAATTGTCAGGTTTAAACACTGTGGGAAAAGATTTCAGACAGATCAAAAGTATCTCCTCAGCAGGACAGGGGAGAGAAAATATAATGAAAAGCTCATGAGTTCAGATAAGGGCAGGGAGAGATCACTCGCAAATTTCCATCACAGGCAAAACAGACTTGACTGAGAGAAATTAGTTGGATTTGTTACCAGTCAAAATCAGAGCAGAATAATGAGCTGTAAACATATCTTAAAAACACATTCCTCCCTCCCTTTCCTTCTACAGACTAAAAGTGTAGGAATTGTGATTGATACAGTTCTTCAACCTAGCAAGTTTATTTTTCTTCAGAATGGATTTATAGCATTCTTTTGCCTTCAAATCTTACTAAATTAACAATGATTATAAGAAGCCACGTTCAGGTAAAACATACATAACAATCGCTCTTTGTATATATTCTCTGTAAGATGAAAGTATCCATCATCTTCTTGAAATTAAGTTTGCTCACAAAATTGCACTGGATCTACTAATGTATTTGTGAAACACTTCAGATGCAAGTTGACAACTATCTTTGATAAACTAACTTAGGAAGTCTTTTCCAACACTAAAAGCCTATTAATCAAGTAGAAATCATATTTATTTTAATATAAACATATTTCTTTGCATTGGCTTCTTCTCTCCCCCTCACTCTGATTTTGGAGATCAAAATAAACTGTCATCAATATAATTCATTTCTAACAGTGAGTTTCAGTTTAACTTTGTCTTGAAGCAGGGAAGAGGAAACTCAGCAGTACTGTAGGCAATTCCAGTTATTATGGGATACTTCAGAACTGGTGAGGCATTAAAAGACAGTGCTCAGGTGTGAAAAGGGATTCAGAAATAGAGCTTTGTAGACTATCTTTTTGTGTGTGGCTCTGGAATGCCTCTGTTTTCTCTGTCTGTCCACTTCTCTGGATCATTTCTGCAAATTCAGAGAACCTTCAATTTCCTTCTACTCTTGGAGACAGAATCTTGGAAAGTAATGTAATTAAAATCAGTGACAGTCATCTTTCTCAGGAAGTAAAATATGCTCTAACATGCTTAAACTCTTGACCTTTTGAAGCCGAATCTCAGTATATGTTGTATATATATTTCCTGTTGGTGATGATATGTACATGTAACATGAATGCACATGACACATACATGTACATTTGAGGATGTTTCATTTGCAGGGCAAATATTATACCTAGCTACAGTAAATTACATCAGCATAAGGATAAAGTGAGTAAATTAGGAAAACTAGGCTGCTGCATTGCTAATATCACTGTCACATACCAGCTTGAAAGCATGGAAGATTAAATGCTTCAAAATCTAGCTTCAAATTACAATTTGTATTGAAAATTGCTTGGTTACAGAAGACTAAAATCATTGGTACTCAGAGTGAGTCAGCAATAGCACAAGAGTGATAAGTTATGGAATACGAGGTGTTGCCCAAACTAGACAGCCAGACAGAAGATGGGGTAAAGAAGTCTATGGAAAATAACAGCAGTGCAAAAATCAAACCACAAGTTCTGCAAAATGTAACGCTTGTAAGGAAAATAATTTTGTTGCTCTAGTCTGCACAACATGTTGGATATGACCCTGGATATAATGCAAAGATATTTGGGTATAAACACTGCAGAAAAAATGAGCATTTTGCTGAGTATGGTGTATTGCTTCCTGTAAAAACAGGTAAATAAAGTTTCTGTTCCAGGAATGCCTCTTAACTTCGTACATAAATATTCCAATGTACATTGTATTAGGAAGTTATGTTTCTGCTACATCAGAAGGACAGACACAGGTGACTGAGTAATTAATATAAAACAGTGGTTCCATGGTCTCTTGATTACCTGAATTCACTTACTTCCAATGCTTTAGAGGTTTGTCACTTGCTGACCCTCCACTACATGCAGTGAGTGATCAGGGAAACCAATTTCTGTGCTTGGTTTACTGCACAAGAACATGATTTCTACTCAGAGAGTATACTTGCTGTATTTCATATTGTGCATAGTTATGGGAAACATGGAAATACCTACTTGCTGCAATATTCTAGCAGCACTCTATGCTGCTGGGAAGAAACATTGCCATGTTGTTTGCAGAAACAAAATCCAGTCTTCTGTGTGATTCATACAATAGAAATACCTACATTAAAAAAATCAGAAATCGTATTTGCAAACTACACAAAGACATCGTTTACTCCTGCTAGACTGTGTGCTGCTACACACTGCTGTGAGAGGGCTGACAGAGCCACACTGCAATTAGCTCACTTGATGGATTTCTCCACTTCAAGTGGGTATGCAACAGAGTTTATTCCATGCCCAAAGATTTTTAAAGAAAGACAGCCATGTTTCTCAATAATCAGTCTAAAGTCTGACGTCAAAATAATGGTGTTTTATTGGGAAAGGTTTCTTAAGCCCTGCAGTACAGCCTTAACTTTGCCTTTGTTCTTTATTACAGTGCCTTGGCAAGATGAGGTGGAAACTGAACTTTTTCAGTTGCCACTTCATGTTGGCAGAATTCTCTACATTTTGTCCATAATGTCTCCAACAAGAGTGAAATTCAGAATGAACAAATACAACTACAAAAGTTTTGACCCCACCATGATCACAAATACGTTCTGGCCTAATTTGTACAACATGCTATGTTTTTCCTTAACTGCGCATCTGCGGTACAATTGTTTAGAGTAAAATTTTGTGGAACTGCAAAGACTCGAGGCAGTGAAATGCTGATTTTCAAACAGCCAGGTATTTATATTATTGCATACTATTGTGACTGCCACTGCCTCCAGTTATGAATGTGGGCCAAAACTTGCAAAAAATCTACATGACCCTGAAAACACCATTGCATTTGAACCCAGACCACTTGAAGAAACTGAGAAAAGCATTCCATTTTAGACAGAGAAAAACATATATTCCTGTGTACCTATAATAGGGGACCTAAATTGGGGTTACAAATTTACAGCTTAATGCTGTGATTTATAAAGAGCCATTGCGTATTCTTATTTTAATAAGGCCAGTCCAACAAAAATGACACAGCATCTTGCCCACAAGATCTGCTAGTTCCAAACCCTCTTATCCACCTCCACCTACCATTTCAACTATTCTGTAACCCTTCCCTATCAGAAAACTGTGGTTCAAGTTGGTCAGTGATTTGTTATTCTAGAGAATTTTCAAATATATAGTGATAATTTCTCCATCTGGATTACAATTCATGTCAAGGCATTGTCAGAACAAAAGAGCAACTACAGGACCTCTATCATCAGTCTCCTGGCGAAGCAGCAGAGACTTGGCATCACCATTGCAGCCTGTCCCTTTATGTGATTCATTGTGAGGAAGGTTTGCTACTGATATCAAAGACCTATTTGATCATGCACCATTGACTTCTGCTTTGCCATCATCCTGAGAGATTGCTTCAATAAATGGCCAGAAACAGCATTTACGTCACAACTAACACTTGCTACTGTAATTACTTTCCTGTCCACCCTTTCCTGCAGAGCAGAGCCCAGAAGAATTAGTACCCAATAATGGATCACAATTCACGCTCATGGAGTCTGAAACTTTTCTGGGGAAGCAAAGCTTCATACACAGAAGATCAAATACTTTAATTAAACTTTGGAAGAAAGGTGTACTGATTCCTGGGCAGAAGACTTCCTACAAACTCACACAGCATGTACTTTCAAAGTAACACAGAAGATGCTTCCCAAATGACTAAATATGAAAGAGAAGTGAAAAGCTAAATGCTACTGTATTATAAATAAGCTGCTCTGAAACAGAAGCATAACTGGATATAAAATAAAACAGCCCAATAGATGCAGTAAAATCACAAAACAGACAGAAGTTACCATCGTGGTGCTAAGAATCTGCAAGCATCTCGCTTGTGAGAATGTAAAATCTTTGATTCCAGTAGGAGAATCAAAGTCCCTGCTGCTTCTCAAGACTGCCAGAAAAGGAAAAAGAAGAAAGAAAAAATTCCTTTCACCTCCAAACTACCCAATAAGACAGGTCAAAATGCTTTCCCAACTAACACAGGAAACACAGTTTATCTGCTGACAATAGGGCATACATAACAGTTCCCAAACAGAAAACACAGAAGGCAATTAAAGTTATTTAACCTTCTGCCAAATCCTGATTGACCACCTCCAGGCACTGCAGACCATTAGCTAAATAAGCATAAAAGCTTAGATTTTAATTTTAATAATTTTGTCACAAGTCCATTTGTCTATTTGGTCCCTAAGCATGTGACTGCCTAGTAAATGGCTATATAGCTGCTGAGACAGTAAATAATAAAGGCACTATTTCATTATTACATATATGCAACATCTTTCACAATAGGCATATGTAGTCTTGCAGGAGATGCTTGGAAGGTGCTGCTTACAAGTTTGGCAGGCTGCCCTCTCTCTGCAGATGCCCAGAAAGAAAACACGTCCTTTTCCAAGGAAAAAAAAAAAAAAGAGCAAAAAACAACAAATAAACAAACCCACAAACAAAGAAACAAAAGCTCAGATAAACATTTACATTATTCTCTGTGAGAGAAGATACAGAAGCCAGAGAGACATAGGGTCAGGCTTTACAAGGATGCAGTCTTTTATGTCTGGTTTCCAAGAATTTTACGCGTGTGTTAGATTTTTGCCTAGTGTCTTCCCCATGATATTTTTCAAGCGCATTTGAGATCAACAAAGACATATCAAATATTCATAAACTCTTGCAAGTCTATGGAAACTGGTGACTGGATACACAGCAGACTGATAGATGTCCAGATGGAAAAAAAAAATTAGTAACTAGGTAACATTTTTAAATTATACTCCAACAAACCAACACCGGAGAAATCTCATATATGACCCTTCAAACAGAGCTTATAATCAATTGAAAGGTTCAAAGCCAGAGAAATTCCAGTTTCAGTTTCTTATAACACATTATTACTGAAAAGAAGAAAACTATTGCAAAGAATACATTGCCCAGTTCCTAGGTACAGCAGTCATCTTTGACAAGTCACTGTTCCACAGGAGGATTTGAAAACCTGCATTTGTCACTTTAAAAAAAGAACAGGCAATGCCCTGACTGCCTTACCACCATGGAGCTGTGAACAATTACTGATATTAATGGTCTGAGCACAGCTGTTAATATTGGTATCAGAAAACCACAGCCACTCTGTTAGCTGCAATGCATTGCCTTCTGCCATTCCTCATTATCTATCACTGAAAGTGGCATTAAAACATCAGAACGTAGAGGTGAGTAATGCTGTAATATCCTGGCTAGCAGTAATCATTTTTTGTTATGATATTCAGTTTATTTTGTCAAACTATGTTAGCAATCACTGTTTTGAAATAACCATTAGGCTTAGAGGGGACACATGTCTACAAAGAGATAAAGATAACAATTTTGTGCCAGGCATTGATAAGCTATTTACTGCACCACAAATCAAAGGTAATATTTTCACTGAAGAACAGATATACTATTATAGCAATCACCAAACATCTGCCTCATCCAGATCAGAGAGGCATGCAGACACTCAAATGACTTGAATGATCAAGTGTCTGAGCACAAAATACAAGTTTAAAGAAAAAAACCTACTAACTACTGTGTTCTTCTGGGATAAGAACTTTCAAATCATAGATGACTTCACCCTACTTTCACTGGATTGTCTGAAATTAAACAGAAATTGTCACCTGTTCAGTTCATATTGGATCTCAGCTCCCAGCTCTTCTTATTGGAAACCACGTGTATAAATACTGAGGGGGTGGGTGGGGAGGACAAGAAAGAAGGAGTTGTGCTGGAAATTAGGCTTTGGTTATCATAATTTTGACCCAAATCATAGCTTGTCTGACTTTTCCTCCTCTTGGGACTTGACTGCCCATCTGTTTTTGATTGTTATTGTCCTAAAGTACAAATCCCATTCTTATCATTGACAAGACAAGCCACAGCACTGTGAACAAATACCAAAGTAAACAGCCACCACTGTAAATTAAAATTCAGTCATATTTACAAGGACAGATTTCTTTCACGAGTTTTTCTTTTGAATCTTTGCTGGTTTATCCACTTGACCGAATTAGCTCTTTACTTACATCCAATAAAACACTTAGTGGTAATCCACGTCCTCTAAATCTGAGATTCCTGCATAAGGAATGTAATTAGTAACAAGGCACCCCTGGAAGGAACTGTCTCAGCTAAGGATATCTTCTGATGGTGATGTGGCTCTAAGGAGATGGAATTTTTGCCCCCTCCTCTTCCTACAGAGGCACACCGAGGAGAGCCGCAAAATGTTTCCATCTATTCAGATTATTGTGTCCTCTCCTTTATTTGAGCTACATTACTGTTTGCCAAAAATGTCAAAGCGCTTCCATCAATGCACTAAATTCTATCTTGTGAGAACAGGTGTTTCTTAGTGTCAGGGAGAAGCTTTCCCCACACCTTTCAGCCGTGACCATTTTCAAAATGAAAATGTCTGCCTATGCAACAAAAGCTGTACTAACATTCTGAAGGTAAAGGTTGCATACTGTGAGATTCAGACATCTTTTCTTAAAATTTATTATAATAGCTTTAATGTCATCTCTTTTTTTTTGCACAGCATGACAAGGACTTGTTTAACTATCAGCTTAATTAGATGTTAATTAAAACTAAAAAGCTAGATTTTGAAGTAACAGTCTTCCATGCTTTTAGGTTTTACGACTCAAATTTTGATTCAAGACTGCTCCTTTGTTGAATACTGTCAATTTTCTCTCCATTTCAGTGATTGCAGAAACCACCTTTATCTTAATGATAAACTGGAAAAGGGGGGAAAATGAGCCTTCAAATTCTTTCCTTTGCTTTTGCACTGGGCGATTTTGAAAGCTTACTTCAAAAATAAAATTGCAGGCTTTTAAAAGTTGGTTGAGTTAGGGCTCTAGGTCATTAAAAAAAAAGAGGTCTGCTTCCTCACTGGGAGATTAGTATTTCACCAGCCAGTCAAATGAGTCTCCCTTCCTTTTTTTTTTTTTTAATGTTGTGATATGTAAGGCTGTAAAGCACAGAACACAAACTTTCCTGTCCCTGGCCACGCACATTCTGACTTCTCTCCCAGTAACCTAATCTTCTGAGAGTGATTCTAGTTTGAGTTTTCTTGCGATACATCTGCAATCTAGTTACAAGCTAGAAAGGGAATTAATTGTGGTAGCTCCAAGCTACAGCTTTTCTTCTCTGGCAGACTGGCAGCTGGTCCTTTTATAGAGTATCTCCTAGGTGCAATTGAGAGGGAAGGTCCAGAAGTCCATTATGCATGTTTCTGGTTTTATTGCAGTAGCAAAGTTCAGACATCTGTCAGGTATTAACAGTGATGAGATGTTCAGTGGTCTGTTCAACACAAGTGGATCAGGGATACACAGTCCTTAAATGCACTAAGCAGTAAAGCATGTGAAGAACCATTTATCTGGAGTACAGTCTGGAAACAGCCTTCAGTCATAAATCAGGCAGAGACTCTGGGAGATTTCTTTCCTTCAAGGTCTCTGCCATTCAGCCGGGCCCATGCAAGGGCCCATGCTGGTGTAAGAGCTCACCAGCATTGTGGTTTGCTAGGCTACCTGCACCACAGCTCATTGGAGAAATTAGTTAGAAAATTTCTGCCCTCCCAGGATAGTGTGCTATATCTCAATTTTTCATCATTCTTACCCAATGCCCCATCAAAAAGAAAGATTTCATGAAGGAAAAAAAAAAGCATTTTCCCATCATCTTATGCATCATGAGATGAAATGAGGAGAAATGCAGGTCCCCCAACCAATACGTTCAGTCAATAATCACATACATCTAGTGAGGCTGGAGCATTTCTCAGAGCTGAAAGGAAGCAGAGGCTGTAACCAGAAGTTCTTGTAATTATGACAGAAAAATCAGCACTGAAGCTCTACTGTCTCACTGTCTCTCAGACAGGAGAGGGAAATGGTTGATAAGCTGGATCCAAACATGTCGTCCCTGGGAGCTTCTGTTACTATCTGTTGCCTATTCAGCTTCAGGCTCTTTATCCTTCCCAGCTGGCCTGACTCTCAGCTACTCTCTGTTAAAGTTTTCTCTCCTCAGCCAGTTCTCAGCCCAAGCCCTCACAGGGCTCTCAGACTCTCCCTTTGGTCGCTTCTCTTCCCTGTTCTCAAGAGATCCAGAAGCATTAACTGTATTTTCCAAAATTACTGTAGAAAGCCTTTTTCTATAATTTCATGTAAAAAGCCATGCAGTTTTTATCACCAAGTCCAAGTTCCTTAAATTATCTATAGTACTTAGAGTTCAGTCAATATTTTCTTCAGGGTACTCTGAGATGAACCATCAAAAATGGTGAAAATTAAGGGGGCATTAAGAGAAAAGCATAAAAAAGGAGAAAAAAGAATGGCACCAGAGCTCAAAAAGAGCAATGAGCTTGATTGCCATTAATCAGCTTGATGTGATCCAACAGAAACACTTTAGAAGTGAATGCCAAACTGGGAATCCTAATCAGTGCTGAAAGATAACTGAGCAAAATTCCCTTTGACGTGACTGGAAATGATTAGCACTTTGCTCCTATGAAAGGAACCTCACTGGTTCCTAGGGAAGGTAGATTTTTTTTCCTGCCCCTTATAATTTTTTTTCTTTATTATATCCATGGACAGTAAAAAGACACCACAAGGCTATTGTTAGCTACAAAATGGAAAGCTGTACCCTGTAAATTTGAAATTACAAATTTATCACCTAAGCACAGAAAAATAGATATTTTAAGCTAACAATTAAAGTAAGAGCATTTCCTAAGTGGCATTATATCACTGGATGGCTTTTATAGGCATTAATTCAGACATTTTGCTATACACCCCTAGTAAACTTCAATATTGTACCAATGGGAACTATTGCTTGACAGGGTGATCAAAGTCATTCTAGTGGGCCCCCACAAGTACCGATACCCAGCACATCAGGAAAGGCTCTTGCTTGAGAAGAAAATTGCAGCAGAAGAAAATTTTGCCCTTCTGTTTAATGACATACCATAATTTTTTACCCTTTCCATCATTCAGATTTCAGAAAAACTGTACCATAAAGTCAAGCTATCCCATTCTTTCAATACCACTGAAAGAATTTTTTTTTTAAAGGTTCACCCAGGCAGTCATGTTTACATTTCCATTAAAGTTTTATCTTTTGACTTCCCACTCAGGTGCCCCCAAATATCATGTCCTTAAACTATTCCTTATGAAACAAATAATTCCTTGACACTCGTGGCACAAATGGATTATGAACAATTTGTACTTGAAACAGAGGCACTAATACTGTCAATGAACTCATCTGGGGTTTTTTTGCCTTTCCACTACTTCTACAAAGCACTTACAACAAAATACCTTGTTGCCAGTCCTGACCTCTTTGAGAAATGCCGTGATGAATTGCTGAGGTCATTGAACTGAAAAAGCAGCATCAAAATATCTGAAAACACAGTGGCTCTTATAAGGAAGCAAGGTACCAAGTTACTTAGCAGAAAATAACAATGCAAAACAAACCAGCCTCTTTCTCATGTGGATGTTTTAATGGTGGCTGTGTCATTAGGCTTGTTCTAAAAGACCTGATTTTTTCCAGAGGGATGAAAAATACTATGGCTTGGAATACCAGCAAATAGTAGTACTAATTTCCCATACTGTTAATCTAATTAAGTTTGGTTATCTGGGACTGCAAAATCAGGACAGGTTAACCTCTAAAGACCCAAGTTCTGATCCCAGCCTTTGTATAATCTGTATGAGCTGATTCACCTCTCCTAACCTGTTTATTTAAAAAAACAAAGCCCTAACCCTTACAGGCGTTAAGAATTAGCACTAACTATGAGACTGCTCTGCCAATAAAACACAATCTAATTCTTTAATATCTAATATGTAATGAACACTAGTTGCTTTCTGGTTTGGAATCTGAAATGTAACCATCATTCCCGGAGCATGACTCCAAAGTTCCATATTTCATCATTATCTTTTACCAGAGGAACACAGCTCTGGACTTGAAAGGTGGGATGACAATGCCTCATCACAATCCAAACTGATATCCAAATATTTGTGTAGTGCTTGTAGCACTCCAGTGATAAAAGACATGCTAATACATTTGTACTGCTTGGTTTTTTACTGTGGATAGCATCAGTTCTAATCAGTGAATTATCTCATTTATTTTCACAGTCAACAAATCACTCATTCTCTGTATCCAAAGTACAATTAATTCCTGTAGTCATTCTTTACTCATTAAATACACTAGAATCACGATTTTGTTTCTGACAACTTTTTGAAGGTTATTAACCAGGTGACTTCTAAGTGGTTTATCTGTGCCATTCAGTCTGCCTCTCTTGTTTTTCACTTCTGCTCCTGTCTGACAGTTTCACAGAAGAGCAATTACAAGCAGATCCACCGTAGAATAATCGTGACTATTAAAAATGCTACAGTTCAGAGCAATGTTTTTGATTATTCACCAGAGCCATGCTTAAACTGGGCATACCACTCAGCTATTTTTACCAACATTCTTCCATTTCAAATGGCTTGATAAAACCTTTTAGTCACAGTTCCTACTTATTTTTCATTTTGAAATAAAAGGCTTTTTCTTCCTACATTCTCCATGTGCTGATTAGTGATTCATATCTAAATATTCCTTATCTGTATTCTCTGTTTATAATACTCAGTAGTATCTGCAGTTGTTTCTTGTGTTCATCAGAGCATAGTACATTAAATTTATGTCTTAATGGCTGCTAAAATCCTTCTGGAAGGGGATTCACCGCTGGCTAATGTGATTCTCTGCCAAGTAGCTCATTCCCATATATTCATAACTATGAATCATCTTGGGTTTGCACTAAAAAAAATTTAAACATTAAATACTAGGATTGTATTGTCCATTTAAAAACTTTGTCCTAACTCCCCCACCTGTCTCAAGCTGGCA
The DNA here is from genome assembly GCA_036630365.1 of Acanthiza pusilla. Lineage (NCBI taxonomy): Eukaryota > Metazoa > Chordata > Aves > Passeriformes > Acanthizidae > Acanthiza > Acanthiza pusilla. The sequence goes on from JAXCHO010000017.1 coordinate 697,524, forward strand.
ATTTAAATGGCAATTTAAAAATTTGTAATTAACATTAAATCACTGAGCAGTGTTAGGCATGTTTTCAAATCTACAGTCAATGACTAACATCTCAAACCTGCAAAGGTCTAAACAGTTTTTAATGTACGTTTCTCTGTCTGAAGTGGAAATCCAGCTCTACTTTGAGACATAAAGTTTGGGCATGTTAAAAGTAGCAGTACAGTACTAACTGGATCTAATAAGAAGCTTTTTGTTTTAGCTACTCCTAGCAGTGAGCTAAGGATATATAACCCACTTTCTTCATATTTGTAGCTGTGTCTCTTTGTCACTTTGACCATGCATTTCAAGTGTTCCCGTGGTGAGGGTGGATGAACACGAATGATGGATGGTCAACTATCTGATAGATAATGCTGCTATTTTCCATCTCAGAAACTGAATCCAACATAATTAAAGTTTCTTTTCAATATTCTTTTTTTTTCCTCTCTGATGCTCACTGCCTTCCATTTCCCCCAACTATCATGATTTTTCCCAATATACAATGGGCTCTATTTATCAAAAATGACATTCTTAGATAGAAGCAGCTCCAGAATGTAAGTGCATAGCCTACAGTCTGTAGAGCTCACTTCCACTGCCTTGGCCAGGCTTTCTACGTAAACAGTGATTCCCAGCCATTTTTTGAATCTTTTGCACTGCTATATTTCTGTTGCTGAAAATTGTTTACCACAAAACATTAAACAAGAGCAGTCTTGCCCAGGAAGTTTGTGAAGCAGTTAATTGAAAGGGAATAGGACAGAAATTTTCAGCTCCATATTTGGTTACTTTTAGCATTTTTTCATTTTCTTTACTTTGCTTTATTTTACCCAGGTGTCTGTATAAAATATATCACTCAAATGTGTGAGGGATTTTTCCCCAGAATGACCTATGGCTCTATGGGATTATTATTTCAGAACAGAATAGAATTCACAGAGAAGCAAATAAAATTACCATGAGCAATTCGCCCGCTAAATGCAGTATTTTCCTTGCAGTCAACTCAGCTTTTTATATTTCTCACCCTCATTAACTAATGAGTATAAGAGTACTGAATATTTGGCGGTGCACTAAGGGGAAGGGATAAGCATCCTGTGTCTCACACATAAACACATTATACTCATGAAAGATTCAATAGGTATTGCCTTTAAATACATGTGATCCTCTGGCACGACAAACAGCTCAAAATCTAACAGTTGTCTCCCAGATGCTTTCCCACATTCTCCAAATAACTTCAAACACTGATGCTCTCAAGCATATCAAGGGCCGTTCTGATGAATAAATTTGCAGCAATCACAACACTTAGCAGTTATGGCTGTAAATAACTTGGGGATTGTAAAAGCAGACAGTATTTCCAAATGTTATGCTTGACAGTGGTCTTAATTTTCTGAATGTCATTCTTCAAAATTTCTGAAATCTAGACTTCTTAAAGGGGAATGCAGGGGATTCAATGCCCACTTTATGCATCCAGTATGCAATTTTGTAAAATGTTGAATAATGCTGATATAAGCTTACAATTTTCAACTCAAAGCCATTTCAAAACCTTGAGAGATTAGGCCCTTGGAAAAACAGCCATGCTGATAAAGTGATGGTAACACAAAAACCTAAAAAATAAAAGTTGGTTCTAAACAAAACCATTCTGGAGTATATGGAGAAAACATTAATGGGTCAATCTTTATCCCACTCACAGAGTTACTGTGCCATCTTGCTCTAACATCAAGACAAACTACTTTGCATGACTGCTGTCTGTCATTTGAGTTTCTCTCACTGTAGCTCAACTGTGACAATTGCACACTGACAAAATGGAGAATCCTCAGTCGCTAACAGAAGAGCGTAGGTGGCAAGTTATTATCACTGTCTTAGGCTGTTCTCTGTTTGATTAAATATACAAAACCTGCAGTTTTCTAGCCAGAAGGTGCTTTCCATAACTCTGCAATAGGGATAAAGCACAAACTTCAACAAGCAGGAACTACTATGAGCGGACATAATGAGGAGCCATGGGAAAAGTTCAGAAACAAGAAAGAGAGGATATGTTGAGTTAAAAAACAAAAAAAAAACAAAACAGCCTAGAATTGTCTGGTCTTTTCCAACCTAAATGATTTTATGATTCTATAATGTGACAGGATTTTTTTAAATCAGCATGGTTTTCCATCAATATATTTGTTTTGGTTAGACATGTATTAGGCTGAATCTACAAGAATTTACGCCTGATGAGAGCTGGGCCAAAGACCTCTAAGACTGCAGGAAAACAGGAACACATCATCATCACCCAAAGCTCTCACTCCTGTGAGGAAAATGAAGGCTGAAGAACTATGTGTTCCATTTCAACAGGCAGAAACTTTGGCCCGAAAATGCTTTTCAGCATTGAAATTTCAAAATCAAAAAAGGCAGAAACATTCTTTCCAGCAAACTGATCCACGCAGAAGTTCAACTTGCTATCAAAAATCAAAACTATTTTTGTTCCCAGCAAAAATTCCCAAAACCTAACCACTTCGTCTCAGACCATTTGAGAAGAATGAGAAGTCAGTCTCAAAATTCAAACAATGAGGATTTTGTTATTTCTGATGGAAAGCGTTTCAGACAGAACCATCCTTTAAATGTAAATGAGACAATTAGATATAAACCCAATCTTCTTTTTGTTTTAAGAAGGTATTTTCTTCCTTTATCAGCCAAGCTAGTGCTGTAGCAGGTACGAGTGTCATACTGTGGGCACAAAGATTATTTCCTGCCTTGCTAATTTTGAAGCAGCCTTAAGATGCACAGCATGAAAGCATCTTCATTAGATTGTTTATCTAGAGAAGAAATACAAGCCTATTCACCTGAGTTTTCTGCAGACCTCCCTTCACTTTCAGAAATTTCAGGGCTTTTAAATCCAAGCCTACCAATGACACTTATTTGCTTGTTCTCTGTCTAAACTATAAAAGATTAATAAATTGTAGAGAGCAGACCTTTCTGGCATAGCTCCTCAGAGTTTTCTACATGAAACTGTACAGACTCTTGGTGGCTAGAGAAAGAGTAGTTCTTAAAATGTTCCTAAACACATGCATTCCTAAAACACATTTCAAATACAAATCAAATTGTGACCTTCCAGCAACCAGGAAAGCAGAGCAGACAGCTAAGTGGGTGAAGATCTGCCTCTGAGACAATTTGTTGTCAAGCAAGAAGCAGCCAGTAGTCACAGCCCAAAGCAAAATGCCAGTTATGATGCCTCCACATTCAACAAACTCAGCTTATACACATACAAACAGGGGGTTTGCATTAAAATTCCTTTTTTTCTCTCTTTTCTTGTGCAGCATTAGTTGTTTACTCTAACTGTAAATTCTAAGGACAGGTATCTTGGCTGAGCTATGGCCTCAGTCCCCACACACTTTTCTGTTCTCATAACCTCTTTTTATTCATGCTTTTATATGTTTGGAATAATTTCTATTTTTTCTCTACCATTCTTCATTTCTCTTTTCCACCCAAGTCCTTACATTTCTGCCTGCTTTATGTGTAGCCTTCTGCAACTCCTTCTTAACAGTCTGTTTCAGCCATCCATTCTCATACAGTCGATTTCTCTGGGGATTATCCTGTGTTCAGACCAAAGAAAACCAAATATGATCTCAGGATCTGCTGCACAAACAGGTTCTGAAAACTTGCAGTTTCTACTAGCTTCAGTAATAAATAAGCCTGTTCAACAACACAGGATTTCGGTTCATCATTGCTTTAAAAAATTATCCTTATCAGTGGAATCCTAAATGCATACCTGGCAGAGTGTAATCCTACAAAATCTGAGTATTCTCAGATGGAATATAATTTGTAATATTAAAACATTGTAAACCAAAAGGTAGTTATTTTTTTAAAAGCCAGTAATGTGAGAATGCTGTGTTAAAATTCATCACCTACACTGGTTTCTTCTTTGTGATTCCTTAGGCATGCACATCTCCAGGTGCTGTTTCTATTTACTGTGTCTCTCTTCATTCATTGTTTATCAAGTACTTACACCTCAGATCCGTTCTGGTGAATTTTTTGTAACCCTGTGCTGTTAACTGTCTTAGCTGTGCTCTTGCTTGCACTCATTTTGAAGTATTTTGTTCTCCAAATACACAAATTCTGATCATATAAAAATTTCCTTGGGCTTTCAATAGCATTTTTCTAAGATGAAATGTTCACTTTTATATTAATTAAGCAAGAGCACACTGGTAGCTGCTTGAAAAAATTGAAATCACACACTGGACCTTCATAACTGGGAAGTCCTTCCTTCTGCAAAACAGAAATAACCAGAAGAATACTGGAGGGCAGCTTCCCAGAGGGAGAAAGTTGGCATGGAAGCATTTACTTAGGTGTGAGACGGTCCCACAGTTTTCAAAAGCAAAAATTACCACATTCCTCCATGATTTTTTTCCAGTATATAGAGACTGAAAATATTTTAAGAATAACTGCAGTGGGACCACTGTCCTAGCTTTGGTAATGGTCTTTTTAAGCTCCCTTGCCCCTGTGTCCTACTTACTTTTTCAAGTTTATCTTGTCATGGTATCCAGTTGCCTTCCAAAAAAGGAGAGGTGAAGCATATTTTCATTTTGGAGGTAAATATGCTGAAGAGTCCTGAAGTTTTATGCCTAGATAATTTACCACGCTCACCCTTCATCCATCTTCTATCCACTGTGTTTGTTTGAAAAGTAAAAATCATCAGAGCGGAACCCAACTGCTTTTTGTGTTCATAAAAACAAAGTTTCACTGTTTGTTAATGAGATCAAAACTCACACAAGAACAGAAGTGTAGAATGCATATGTACAAAATATATTTCAGGATGTCTGACCACCCACTGAATTCTCTTTTTTCTATCCTAAAATTATATGTTTACACCCTCTTTCTTAGAGGCTGGACCTGCAAAATTTTCATATATGCTTATTTTTAAGCACTATTAGTAGTTTCAGTGTTACTGAAGTCAGTCTGCAGTTTTGTAAATGAGTAAAACTTTGCAGGACCAGGGCCTGAACCTTGAATAATACATTGCTTCCTTCCTTAATGCTTTTATTCTTCCAAATTGGTCTTTAATTCCTCTGTTTTTCATTTCTCATAAGTATCCTTAGACGACCAGTATGGGACTGATTAACACATGAAGAAGCATCATTAAAGTCTAGCTTTATGTTCTGCATCTAATTTAATCTAAGAACTGTCTTATAAACCTATGTTTAACTTTTCATCAGATCAATTTTTCTCATTTTAGAGTTCAAAGGTTTTATCCCCCCAGTACGCATAACAGGAAATATTATCTCTACAAAGCAGATAATAGGTGTATACAGGGTCTCTATTGTACCTCTTGGCACTTTTGGGGAATTTAACAACTCCACTGTGCGTAGACATACACTTTGCACTTAAATTCCTTCTCCAGTGTCAAGTGGGCATTAGACATTGCATTCATGCACGCTGCTGCTTTGTGCAGGGTAATTGTAGCTGTTTAACAGCCATGGTATTTCAGTTTGGAGGTGGCTGCACTTAGGGTATGCCCAAGTGCATTTCTGTGTGTTGTGCTTTGCTGTTTTGCAGGAGTAAAGATGTCACAAATGTTGTATAGCAACGTATTTGAAGAGAGTTATAAACACAATCTAACAACTTTTATCTCAAATGGATTTACAAGATTAAAAGCTAGTTAGAGAGATAAGATCATAAGCTAAGATACGATCATAGGCAATGACAGGAAGAAAGGAGGTGAGAGAGAAAAGATAATTGAGATGAGGAACAAACAGATGAGGTAGAGTTATGGAAAGGCAGCATTCAGTAGATGAAGCTCCAAATAAGAGACAAATTCTTGTTGCTGCACTACTGAGATTATGTGATAATAACAAATCAGTGTGTTAAAGTGCAGAGAGATGCAGAGTCATTTTTATTGGCAGTGTGTGCAACAAAAGGAAAGCAAGCAAACACAACCAGCCAAAATCTTGGAAGGTGAAATCATGAGCACTAAAAACACAATAAATTTTAAAAAAAAAATTAAAAATTAAATAATAATAATAATTTAAAAAAAAAAAAAAAAAAAAAAAAAAAAAAAAAAAAAAAACAGAGCACCAGATACAAATTAGAAAAATTACAGGATCTCCAGAACCTGGAGAGGAGATAACATGAGAATCAAGACACTCAGGAATTTAGAACGAAAATTTAAAAATACAATGCAGGACTACTGAAAGTTGGTTTTAAAGCCAGCTAGGGGAGAAATCAAAATCAGAGAAACTGGAAAGGAACTTGAAGGACCTCAGAGGACAGAGATGCATAGCAGAGGGTCAGGGAAGATGAATGGCACATAGGCAGCAGTTCTGCATAGGTAATGCTACACTTTACATACATATGTGCATGTAACCTACTTCTGACTAGGTAACACTGCCTTCCTAGAGCAGTCAGAGGATGGTCCAGCAGGCAAGCAGATCACAGTGACATAGACAACCAGGAAGACTTTCCAGGTAAAAGAAATGAGTCTGTAGAGAAATTAATTAGAGCATTATGACACTGGCAGAAAAAGTCATAGCTACAGGGCTTTTCTTGAAGCAATAAACTGATATGTATCCCAGGGGAATATAGGTAACAGAAACTTAGGGATGCTGAGAAATTTAGAACTTTATCAAAAGAAGACAAAAGACACTCTCCTCTACTCATATTTATATGAGTAAAAGGGATCGTGGAAATAAGCATCCTAAGAAAAAGAGATGCTCATGCCTCAGGCTCCACAAAGTAAATAAGCACATGTGAAAGCACATGAATGCTTCTCTAAACATCAGTCAGGAAGAATATTCATACAGATAAATTACTCAAACGTGTTGAAGAAAATATTATCTGTAATTGCACAAGTTACTCCAAGAAGGAATACATACTAGGAGGAAGCCAGCCAGAGAATTTTTTATGGCATAACTGGTTAAATGTTTCTGTGTCTCAGAGAAGTCAGTCACGATTCTACTTTAATCAGCATCTGCTCAATCAGATCAATCTTCTGAGTTTTAGAAGGTATTTATTGCTTTCAAACCTCATAAAAATTACGTATTCTTTTTTTCATCCATAATATTTTTTGTCCGGGCACTAGGTAGCCCCTTATCTAATCCTTACCAATGGTTTGTGCTCTGCTGTGGCAGGGTAGAGTAACCATCTCTGAAGCTTAATTCTTTTCCTGCACCTTATCTAGAGTTTGGCTGAAAATACATTTCCTCCTGCTACATATTTCTGAATCCTATCTATAGAAATAAAAGTTGGGTGAGTTTTTTCTCTGAGATACTTTATGCTCATGTTCTGCATCACTGACCACTAGCTATGCTTCTGTGTTATCCACATGAACCATTTCTTCTGGGTTTTAATGAGTTACCACAGTTAGATTGCTGTAATTTCCCGTATTACCACCAGAAAGTTGGAGAAGGTAAAATGTCCCAAAAACATGATAACAGTTTTTCCATGTCAATGTTCCTTCAGTTGAGATGTCAATCTCAGACACATAATTTATATGTTTAGAGGGATTTTTTTCCCCACTTTCAGGTGCAAGCTTCAAGCTGTCCTGTCTTTCAGGGAGAAAACTAGCAGGTGGAGCATCTCAGGAGTGCTGGGCAGGCGTATCCGGCAAGCAAAAGGCTGATCCAGGGAGTGAAACAGTGGTTACCCTGACACTTGGTAACAGTAACCATACAGGCATGTACATCAAAAGGAAAGTATCTCAACCTGCCCAGCCTGGTTTCTCACTATGCATGATGTGTCATATTCACTGCAGAGTCAGTACACCATTGATAGCTTCTCACCCTTACCATTCTTCTCAACAAGGGGCAAAAACCCAGGGATGACTCCTCCACTGCACTTTCCTCTTCCCCTAAACCAATTCCTTCAATTCCTTCACATATTTTACTGTGCTGCCACCTCTCTTCCTCCAAGTGTCAAAAGGAGACCCAGTTGCCATTTTTACAGAACCATAGAACAGTTTGGGTTGGAAGGGACCTTACAGATCATCTAGGTTCAACTGCCCTGCCATGGACAAGAATACCTTCCACTGGATCAGGTTGCTCAGAGCCCCATCCAACCTGGCCATAAATATTTGCAGGGACTGGGCACCCACAGGTTCTCTGGGCAACCTGTTCAGTGCCTCACCACCCTCACAGAATAGAATTTCTTCCTAAAACTTTTCTCCTCCCTTCACATAACAGAAGCCTTGATTTAAACTTTGTAGAGAATCTAACCATCAGGTTTTGTGTTTTGAAGGCTCATCTCTACAAACACAATCAAGAACATGAATTCAGTGCCAAGCATGGGAACACCAATAACTTGATAAGAGAAAAGGGAACCCTCAACCCTGACTCCTCTCAAGAAAAGCGATCAGTCCCACTGTCCAGGTGTTAAAACCATCACTCTGAGTCAACGAGAGCATTTCCTCAGATAACCTTACAAACTGAGGGTGCAGTAGTTACTGCCTAAAGAGGTATGGATTCCCTATGGGATACAGGGGAATAGTATTTAGGGATTGCACAAGATTTGATCTAGAAAGTCTGCAGAAGATACCTAAGGTAGGGAAAAGGATGGATGAAGTTAGTATGGCAAGAAACAAACATAGGAGAATGGGATAAAAGGGCTGATTCTATGTAAATAGCTTGCTTATCCAGCTATGCCTGAATTGAATGCTGCAGCTTCTCCTTATGAAACTCCTTTTCTGTTTTCATGGGTGAGATTGTTTCCTAGTTTCTAGTGAAAATGGTTTAGCCGCATCTCCATTTCATTTCCTGTTTTCCAGCTTCAGCAAAATTTCTTCACTCCAAATCTACATATCTAAAATTTAGAAACCTTGCTGGCCATTATCCTTTAAACTTCCATATGCCTACATTGTGATCTGAACCAGAAAATAAAAAAAGTTTTTTTCAAAAGAAGGGCCACTGTAGAAGGGCTCACCATTGTGTGTGATATTGTTTGAAGTTGCCTACTGAACTCACACATTTCCAGTGCTTCAGACACAGGGGTTAGGTAGGCTTTAAAAAAAAAAGAAACACTACTGTTCAGAAGCTTTTTTTTAGCTTTGATGACAACTACTCTGAAATTGCTTATTTTTCAGATCAGTGGAGAGTGATACAGAAGGTCTTGGATCATTACAGAACATGAAGATCTTTACACATCCGAGCATATTGCAAGTGACAGCAGAACATAGACTGAGCCCCCAATAACACTGTCGGCAGCCAGAATTAAGAAAACAACATTCACTGAAATTTTCCTTACTTAGAGATGTCTTCTGACTTTTCTATTGACCCAACACTGTTGTGTGTTTAAAGCAGTCAGAGATGTGTTACATCAGCCCAAGTGCCCGATGCAGAAACACAGGGTAAGGTTAACCAAGGAACCTCAGTGATGATCAGGGCAGCAAATCAAACTGCATACAAATGAATATGCCACCTATCTTAACATCAGCACCTTTCCAATCCCTCCACCCAGGAGTAGGCTTCTGTTGGTGTCTATGGACAAGGAAAAGATGGGAAACAAAAAAAAGTGCATGTTGCAGCCCTCCCACAGGGAGGAACTGTTACAGCTCAGGGCTGTAGCAGAATCCTGTAGAGAATTAGGAACTGTTAAAGCTCAGGGCTGTAGCAGAATCTCACCTTAAGGAGAAAACTGCCCATTCTGGAGCCAGCGCTCCCACAGGTTTGCTGCTTCCGTGCTCCACAGGTCACCTGAGCAACAGCAAATTCACCTGCTAAGGATCCACCGCAGCAAACACAATGAACCTCATGGCGTTTATATCTTTTTAAACCCCAGGTTCTTATATTCACAGGCCCACATGTGAATGATTTTGTGTTCTTTTATTTAAAGACAGTTTCTGAAAATTACCACCTAAAAGTCTGAAATTTTATTTATCAAAGGGATAAGAAATTTTAATTTTTTTCCTCCTAAAGGCAATGCTTTAAATATATTCTCTTCATTTTCATGACATTTAGCATGTGATTTCTGACTGCAAAATTCACGTGTCACTGAAGTTTCCATGCTAAGCACTTTTGTAGAGCGCCTGCCCAAAATCCTTTTCTTGTGTGAGAAGGTGAAGTGCCTCAGTGGCAGTCAGTGACCTGAGGACACCAATTAGCAGAGGAGCTGCTCGGCTGTCACTAACACTGACCCACATCACACCCAAGCAAGTGAAGGCAAGTTGCCGCAGTCACTTCATCCACTACAGAGTGCAAGTCCACCTATTGTACCTTCCCAAATCTTTAAGCAGAAGTTTGCTGTTTCACCCTTGAAATGTCAAGCTGAAAAGCTCACCATAGGCTACAGCTAACAGAAGGCCACCCATAGCACAGCAGCATTGTTTCTCCTCCAGCGTGTCCTTCAGGCAGAACACGGAGCACACAGCCTGCATAAAGGGCACACAGGAGCCACATCTGTGGTTCCCTGATTTGTGCAAGCATCTTGAAAGCTCTGACCCTCAGCAGGAAGCTGTGAACTGTGAAGAGAGGGGGACCACCTACGTGAATTATATGAAACTGCAGTAAGGGTTTCACAGACATGACCAAAGGATAAAAAGCACAGAGTTACATGTAACTAAGGTATCCCGAGTATCAACAGAGCCATTCCTGGAAGTATGAACATAGTTTGGTGCTATAAAAGAATTCCGTTTAATTATTATGATGATCATCACTTGACCTGACCTCAAGGGTGTCATCTTACATTTTGGTTTAACAGCACCCTCACATTTTGCTTCTTTCCCTATAATGACTTTGTTTCTGCTTGAGTTCAACCAGCAGCTTACAGAATGGGCCATTTAAGCACCATTATTGTTTTCATTTATTCAAATAACTGAGAAGTTTTGAGTAAAGTCTAGACCACACTTTAGACTCTGGTTTTTCTTTTAGAGGAAAGAGATGATTGCTGACCCACTTAATCCACCTTAACAAAGGGGAGGGAGAATAAATTTTGTTTTCTTCATACTTGTAATCTTTCCCTCCTCAAATTGCTTTCTGGGAAGATGATCAACAGAAAAGAGAGAACTGTGTCACATTGTGATTGATTACAGCTTTTCTCCCAAGTCATTCTCCTCATTTATTTCATATGACATTTACAAAAGCTAGCATGATGTTATATTCATCAGTTTCTAGAGAAAGAAAATGTCTAGCAATAAGAAATGTATTTGTTTCATCACAAATAATTCTATTTCTTCTCAGTCTATCTTAGGAAACATAATGAATACTTTAAAACATTTTCCAAAATATTTATCAGACATATTTCCTATGTTATATTACACAAGAAATATTTCATTCTGCTTATTTATCAGCTGGTACTGTTTCTGAGCTTTCATAAGCCTGTTTTTTCCAAAACCTCTCTTTAACTGACTCCATAGACACCTGCATAGTGCACATTCACATTTCCATTTACTGCACAAAGCCACAGAAAAGCTGACCAAAACAGTGCAGTTCTGATGTGCTCCAGAGGCACCACAGGGGGGAATTGCACTGCAGGCTGGTGATTATTTACTGTAAGCATAGAGGTAAGCTAGCAGTAAATAACTACTCTGGTGCTCAAGTCCAGTCAGTGTCAATTGTTCAGGATCATACTCCAGCAGAAAACACAAAGTTAAAGAATTATCCTGTACCGGTCTTTTCCCATCCATGCCTTGCACCCCTGCCGGGAAAGAAAGACAAAGCACAGGCTCATTTAACTTCTCCAGTGTTCCGGGAAAGCATGGAAGGAAGCATGCAGCAGTAAGCCCCTGCCTTGGCATAAAGAGTTCCTTCAAGTCCAGTTCCTGGATGACACTGGCTCCTGGAGCTTCAATGAACCAGGCATGGGCAGTGTCTGTGCCAAAGCAAGGCACAAAAACCTGTCCAAAAGGCCCATCTACCCCTTAACACACAATCTCAGGGTCACTGTAGAAAGATGCAAGTCAACATTAGCAGTGAGATATCCTCTCTACTCTTGCAGTGATCTGTGAACCAGGAAGAGCAACAAAGCGTTAATACGAATAGCAAGTGTGCATTTGAGCGTCCTCCAATGCATAGACGCATTGGTTTTTCATCTGTAGAACACCACCCTAGTTACCATAAAAACACTCTCTATGTTCTACAAGAGGTCTAGTTCATGAATCTGGACTCATGTCCCTCCTGAAGGTCATATACAAATATGGTGTAGGAGTAGTCAGTGGGCCTACTACAGAGACCCTTTAACTCACCAGGAAAGGTCCTTATTAATTTAATTTTCTTTATTGCTAGTACAAAGACCTAGAAACTGTTCATTAACACAGGAACCCAATAATATTTAGTTTCTATTAAGCAGTTCAACAAAACTGGCTCTGCTGTGTCAAAGCATGCTATTTCAGCTCAGTGTATGAAAGGAATATTCACCCTTAAGAACATGAACTGGCAAGAGCAGGTCAGGGCCATATTCAGCAGCAGGATGTACCAGTAAAAAGCAAACTGGTTAATATCAAGGGCTTAAGAGGCAGATGTGTTCTGCTTGCTTTCCATTGCAAAGTGCTGTCTAATTAACATTTCAGTCCCCCCTGAAAGAATGAACAGAGGGGCTGTACACAGCCCCCTTATTAGACAGAACCTCCCACGTGGACAGGAAAACTGTCTGCAGATTCCAGATAGAGCAGTCCAGACAGGAAGTTTCACTAGCTGGCAGATGAAAAACATCCACTCTTCAGCTAAAACCATAGAAAACATACAGCCACAAGAGAAGTCTGAAGAAGAGGTGAAGTTTAAAGACAAGATTTTAAAAAATTAATACCTGCTATCAACCTCTAAATCCATCTTGCAAGAAACTTCACGCACCCATCCGATTTTATGGCCAAACTATATTACTTTCCCTCTTCCTGCTACAATTGTTTTATTTGCCATTTTACCCACTTTGGGGGTCTCCTCACTCGTGCCCTCTATTTCTGTGATGGTAACATGGAATGCTTTCTTAGGTTTTTTTTTCTTTCATTGGCAAGCATTCTTTTTTCCACTAGGTAGCTTCCTCTCAGTTCCCCTGCAGTCAGTCACACCTGCAGCTTGCTCAAGACCAGGAATACAGACATCGCTTTGTTATGATGGCTGCCAGCATCTGCTTTTGAATTAATGATACATAGGCAAGCTCCCAGCAACTGCATCTCACAGATCCAGCCATAGTTTTCCAGGATGAAGAACTGACTATCAGGCTGATAACAGAAGATTCAAGCACAAACACAGCTCTGAGGAGCCTCTCCAGCAGCCTCTTATAGAAAGTACAGACAGCAGCCATGATCAAGCAGACTAACTGCAGCACTTCTGCTGGGCATCAGAGCATTAATATTGAAGGGACAATGACAGCAGGTCAGTCCAGCATTAAAAAAAAAAAAAAAAAAAGAGGTCCAACTAAAAGACAGAAGAGTACATGTGTGTGTTCCTGGGGTGTGACAGATCACAAAAACCACTACATATCACTTGCACTGCAGCCCTAGCCCAGTGTCATAAGCTTAGAAAAAGCTGTGATTTTGGCAGATCCACGCCATCCACAAAGTCAAGGCAGTCAGGCATCTCTTCTGAGCATCTGAAAGCCCCCCACCCATGCTGCAGTGCCCGCTGGACAGGTAGGGGTCAGCACAAAACAGAGCAAACACAGTAAAACAGACTGGCCACAGGCTTCAACCACATGAACACAATTGCTCATGATAGCCTGCACAGCAGCCTGGCCTCAACAAGTCATGATGTGCAGTTATCAGACATTACCCAAGTGGATCAGAGTGATGCTAAAACATGGAATCTCGCCTTGATGTCCTCTTTCAGGATGTCATTTTGCCCAAATCTTTGACAAAAATCTCTGACCCTCACAGCCTGTGACAACTCAATACAGATTCAAATCCAGGCTGAGCACTCCACATAAACCTTTGCATCTCACTCACTTTAACATAAAGTGGTTAAAAGGAACGTGCTGCTATTTAATTTCCAATAGGCACAAGCTCTGTATTTGTTTTTCTTTGTACAAGGGAAAAAGATTAGATGAACATACACTTTACTTTTTCCTTTTCCTGGATCCATGCCCAGAAATCAGAAGTGGAAATACACACGAGTTCCAATGATTTACAGGAAAAATATAAATTCACATTTTCCCACTGCACAACTTCCTGTGTCTCCAACACATTCAGCTATCAAGCCTTTCAGGTGCAGACTGTGGTAAATTGGTGCTCCCAGACTGCATCCCTGGAGTTAACAGAAAGTAGAGTACAGCATAGCACACAGCACACTGCTGGACTGACTCCAAAGCTGGGGAGATCAAGAAAAAGATTCTCGCTGAGTTTGGTGAGATTCAGAGAGGCTCTGGAAGCTGTGTATGAAAATAAATGGTAATGCAAAAAAAAAAAAAAAAAAAAAAAAATCTCAGCAATAGAGAAAGAAAAAGAAACCTTGCAAAAGCATTACACAGCACACTGCACACTCTTACTTTATTTGGAGACTGGAGACCAAGTTACAGGGCAATACCCAGGTTGCAGTGTACTCAGTAGGGAGCACCAATCTCAAAAACCCCCCAGCCAAATCCATATAAGCTGTTTTGTTGGAAGTTGTGCTACCTGTCACCCTGAACATCTGTGAGAAACACCTGTAAAACACTGAAAACTCACTGCTAATAGTTGGTATCCATCCTGCACTGCACTATCCACCCTGAAGGGGCTAGGCACTACAAAACCTGCTCATCTTTTGCACTTTGTACAGTGGTCACCAGAGCTGCTGCAGCTCCCTGGTCACCTCATGACCAGGTCACAGTGCTGTTCAAAGCAGAGTCCCTGATCTGCTCCATCACAGAAGAGTGGCTGTACTACACCCAACTAGAAATTCAGCACTGCCTGGCATAACTTGTATTCAGCAGGAGTCATAGCTAGAGAAGATCAAGAATTCCTAACTTTGTTCCAATCTCCTGTTAGTTTAGCTCAAGGACATGAGCTGCTGTATCTTCTGGGTAGTTAGTAGCCCCCAACACCAACTTTCTCTTATCCAATTTCCATAAAACTAACATGCATGTGTTCACAACACCCTTTAACAAAAAGTTCCATGTCCAATGCCCTCTGCATGAAGATGCAACTTTTTTTTTGTCTTTAAGCCTTTCTCCTATTAGCTTCATTTGATGCTCAGCAGTTCTCAAATTGGAACACACAGCGGATATTCAACCCTCTACATGCCTCTTTATCAGAGACTACTCAGCTGTCTCTTTCCAAACTGAGGCCCAGCTCAGTCCCAGCCTCCTACAAAAGACTTTTCATGTCTTTGATCATCCTTGCAGTCCTTCTCCAAACCTTGCCGGCTCTATTACATTATTTTTAAATACAGAGACCAAACCTCTACACATTACTCAGAGGCAGGCAAACCATGTATTTACACATCATGTCTTGTTCTGTATTCCTTTCCTTATAAACCCCAACACTTGATTTGCGTTTTTAAACACTAGTGAGTAAATTGACATTTCCACAAAATTATCCATTAAAGCCCCAGGTTCACACTCCAGATACATCAATTCTCAGTGAGAGTTTGGCTGGCTACTCATCTTTTATGCAGACTGGGTTGTTTGTTCCCCACATGGATCAATTTATCATTACCTAAACTGAGTTTCATCTGACATTTTCTTAGCCAGTCAGTCTTATGAGGTCCTTCTGCAGTTCTCCAGAGAGACTCCACATTTTCCAGCCTACTGTGATAACACAGTATTTCCAGCAGCTTCTCTCCCACCCATATGTGAGCAGAGCCAAGAGCACTCAGGTCCCACCACACACTCCTGTGTGATCTCCTTCCACTCCAAGGACTGACCCTTGACCTTGTTTTCCAATTTTTAGCTAAATTATCTATCCATATCAGAACTGTCCTTCTGGTGTCCTAACTGCTTAGCTTTCCTAAAATCCTCTAACAAGGAAGCTGGTTTTTACTAAGGTCTCTGACAAAGTAGACTATACCACACATCACCTTTATCAACAAGCCCTTTGACTCCTACAGGAAACAGCAATACATTTGCAAGGCAGATGTGCAACTTAACTCTTACCAAGCACACAATACTTACCCAGATATCCTCTAATTCTTCATCTTGTCATAGTTTCTATGCTGTACCAAGTACTTACGTCGGACTTGCAGGCCTAGAATTCTGCAAACCACCCTGGAATCCTCTTGAAGCTGGGCATCATATTTATCACCTCCTGCTTCTCAGGTGCAAAGGCAGCTCTGAGCCAGCAGTCACACTCTGTTGTAAGCTGCAGTTCCTCTGAAGCTTTTAGATGAACACAATCTAGTTGTGGTGATTTGTTACTGTTCATTTCCACTATTTCTTCTATAGCCTTCTACGGTCACTTCAGTTTCAGGAAGACTTTTCTCAACAGTACCCCACAGGAAGGTTTGTGGCATGGGAAATTTCCTCAGGCTATTCCATAATGAACCACAACTCAGAGAATTAATAAAACTTCCTTTCAATTGCCTTAACACGTTGGAGTACCCCTGTTACACCTCAATCACTTATTACTTCTATACATATCCAAGCAGGTTTCATGCTCCTGAGGCATTTGAAGAAATATGTGGTAGTTATTATAAAAGTTTGGATCCCTTTCAGTAGTTGATAGGGCAAACTCAAAAATTTGAGTACATTTCCATGTTTTATATATAACCTACAAGTGTAGGACCTTTTCATTTTTTTCTTTTTTCTATTTTTTAAAGTTTTATTTTCTTTTTCTTTCTTCAAACATAGTTTCAGCTTCTTGGCAGAGTCTTCTTACTTCTGATAATCTCTGTTTTGGGCAAAAGAAATCATGATGACTTTCTGCAAACTCTTCTAATAGGCACAGTGTCCTTAAATAGTGTTCATGTCAGCTTGTTGGTAACATTCCCTTATTTTTACACAATTACCCTTCTCCCCATTGAGGACAGCTGTGATGAATTTTTTCTTGCTCTAACAAGGATGCTGAACCAAAGTATATTACAGTCCTCATAACAGAGTTTGTAGGACTCAGGATCAACCCCGCTTGGCACAAAGCCACCCACACCCTTTGCAGGCCTGCTGATCAATTCCTCCATGAAACAGCCATCAATGAGTTCATCAACACTTGGTTTCCTCATCACATCTTACTACCTTCACCCAGTCAACCAGAAGGAAACCAGAGATTCCCACTACTCTTGCTTTCCTTCTCCCTCGCAGGCTTTGTATTTTCCAAATACACTGTGCTGGCTGCTGTGTCCTTCACTAAAGTTTCCATCCCAGATAAAATTCTTTTTCCTTGGAGGCATTAGCAACCACGGCACATTTCTTCTTAGAAGCTGACTAGTTTCCTAGACAATTTATTGTGTTACTGATGCATGTCATGATGGACAATGTAATGATGGACATCTATTCACAGTGTAAACAGAAACAAAAGTAATGGGACCCTATGGCAACAGTGAAAAGGCTGTTAACCGAAATGAAGGCTTTGGAGTGGGAGACATGACTATAATACCAGCCAAAGTGGATAAAATGAGTAAAGAGGATACGGAAAAAGAATGAAGTGGGTGAGACTAATCCAGGACTAGATTTGTCCTATTACCCTATTGCTTCATATAGTCTCACTCTGCTCACAATTCTAGTCAGTGGAGGGACGATAATAACATTAGGCAGGAAAATCCAGGAATTCATATGCATAGTTCTCAATAAAGGTCAGAGAGAAACCACTCTCTACAGTCTATTTTGTTATACAGAACAACAACAACAAAAAACAAAAACAAAAAAAAGGCCTGTTGATAGGAAAAAGACCACACACCAACAAGATCTGATGCAATGGGACACCAGCAAGTTTCAGCTCAGCAGGGTTGCTGTCCCTCTCTCTTAAGACATTCCTAACTTTTTCTTTTGCAGGACCAGAGCCTTAGAGAAGGCTCCATTAGGACATTACCATTCCATGAAAAATAGACCTGCCAGGAATATATAAAGAATGTACTATAAGGCTGCTTCATGAATGCTCTAATTTGCATATAATTTCTGGTTTGTGTGGTTCCAGGCTGTTTGAACTTGCTGCTTGTTGTACCACAGCTGTCATAGTGCAACTTCACTTCTCAAATGGAATAAAATTCAGGTTCAAGTCAGTGGGAGTAGGATTGTCTCTTGTACTTTTTAGCAACACCACTGAAAAAACAGCAAGTTATTGTATTCGATTATACAAGGAAACAAAGTTCAAATTCTTTTTCCTGATGCACTGGAAAGTGTTGCATAAAAGTACTTCTTTTTGTATCTTGAAAGCAAGAAGTACTTTCAAGTGGGTAATCTGTATTTAGGATGAATTGTAGGAATAAACACAGCTGATGACTCCTCTGGTTCAACCATGTTGTATTAAATTCTGCAGGGAAATGTTGTATAAGCTTCACAGTAGGCAAATATGGGATAAGGAATACCTTGTGCTTCCGATGTCTTAAAAGAAAACAATGTCACCCAGTTCTTTATGATATGCTTCAAAATTGTGCTTGATTAGAGGGATACAGTTTTCATCAACAGCAATCAGTTCAGAAAGGTTGTGATTTAATATAGTTGTACATGCATTCCTTCACTCTGCATCTTAAAAAATTATTTTTCACCTATTTCTTCATGTGCTTCTTGATAGTTCTTCCTCTACAGTCTATTGCAAGTGAGCTGCAGAAGAAGTGAATTTACTTTCATGTAAGTCCCTATTGATGATAAGTTTCGTTGTATTTGCTTTGGTTTACTGCTTTTTGAGCCCTATCAAGCATTTCAGCCTCCATGCAGCCAAGTAGTGTAACATCCCAAACAGTCATGCTACACTAACTTCAGACAGCCATAGGCTCAGAGAAAAACAGAAGGAAATAAAAAACTATCCCTACAGGTAATCTTTAAATAATATTCCTTAGATGCCCTGTGATTTTGATAATGCCAAACTTCCTCTAGAAGAGGAAAAAAACATCCAACTTCCAAGTGACCAAGACTAAGGCATGCTGCATTTCCCCACCATCTTCACAAGAATCCACAGCAGTTTTTCCAGCTCAGTCTAAAGCAGCCTTCATTTTATTCCATCAACATTCTTACTAGAATGGGCATGAATAAAAGACTGTGATATTACCCTATAAAATGCCTGTCCCCAAGTCAAAGCACATACACTCTTTCAGAACACATTTCTTTTATTACCTGAAAGAATTCTTAGCACCCAACAGGTCTTGAGTTATGCCAGCTTGGCTGACAAGGCTTAAGTCACTTTACAGCAGAAAATGCAGTATAAACAAAGCCATATCCTGCAACAGTTACAATACCAAATTCAGGGCTATTTTGCAGAGTTTCCATTTATCTCTTTTAGACTGCGCTGTCCAATTTTACTTACAAATAAAATTAGATTAGACTTAGAGAGATCAAAGAGAACCTTGTTTCTGGACAGATGTGGGCTAATTGGCAATGCCTTGACCCTCACAGGGGTCTGCAGTCAGTGCAGTACATAAAGAGCTATTACAGTTAATGGGTTAGTTCTAATTGCACCTCCTTTCCCTGAACTCCACACTAAAAATATACCCCACGGAGACAGAATGTGCTGCTTGGTCATTCACACAAGACTCGGGCACTCAGGAAAACTTACAGAGTGCTTACAGTAGGGACTAAAGCACACAACTGTGACATGATTTGTTAAAACTGAGAGATAGCAAATATGGGGAAGGGAGTTCACTACAAAGGAGCTGACTTAGCTTCTTCTTATAAAGTTTCGACTTCAGGGATGCTACAGAGTTCTGGATGAAATGTACCTCCATAGAGACAGTCATTTTCCCGTCTTCTCTTTACTATGTTTACTAATGCTCCTATGGAACATTAATTTCCAGAAACACTGCATTAACCAAGTCACGTTTTCATAAGAAGATTTGAAATCCCAACATTCCTACTTCCTGAAGTCAATCAAAACCCAGAGGATGAATTAACCACTAACCACATGGGAAGTGAAAACCACTGTCCTCTCCATCACAACTGTCATCACTCTAAGTAGCTCAGAACTTTCTCAGGATTGTAAAATACTGATCAGTAGCAGAAACTGGATTTCACAGGGTGAACCACTACGTCCATCTTGAGGAGGACTCCTTTACTCCTTATAGATGGAGCTGAAGCACCACAAGAGTGGAATCAAGAGTCCAGATTTCACTCTAATGTAGCATGAAAGTAATAGGGCCACATCTCATACAATTTTCAGCCTGATCAGAGCACTCGCCTCCTTGCAGACTGCAGAGATTTATTTCTGCTGTGACTTTTTCTTGTGCAACTTTATTTTAAACAAGCAGGATCACAGACCACATTTCTGACATTCCTACAATAACATTCAGAAACCAGAGCATAGAAGGCTGTCAAACACTAGGGAGCGATCAATTTGGCATTAGGAACAAGATTTAGCCTTAAAAATGAAAATGATCAGGTTATTGGTGAGATAATAAAGCACTTTGCACAGATTGCAGGTGTTGTAGGTATTTTCTATGGCAATAAAGAAAGATAAGCACATTTTTAAAAAATGAAAATATCTAGAAACACAAAAAATAATTCCCCTCCACCAAGTGTATATTTTCACCTTTAGAGGATGCATACAAACTACTCAATTAGCAGAGCTGAGAGGGAAGTATTGAGATTCAAACAGATTAGCTTCTCCAGTTTGCATGAAAATAGACCGGATAGGGTAGCAAGGCTTGGAGCTTGCTTCTAATCTTCTGCTGAAGATAAAGTACCAGAGAACACAGCTTCCTCTAAAAACCTGTTGGCATTCAAACAGTAGTAGTAAAAGCCTGTAGTAAAAGCCCTGATGTTTGGACACCCAGGAACTGGGTTCTTCTGTAGACTAGCTTAGGCAATGAAGAGAGTACCTCTATTTCACACACCTTCTCTTATATATTTCTTTTCAGGAGCAAAAATGCCATATTTCCCTACAACCACAATTTTGCACTTCAAGCTAAAACCTGTTGTAAACAGCTCAAGCCCGGAGGCAAAAATTCATACTAAACTTGAAATCTGGTAGCTAAGCTCTTGCCATGGGCCCATCCATCTTTCATGATCAAGAGATTCTTTCTACCAATTTCTCTGTGAGTGGCTCTGAGACAGTATAGCATAGGGACAAAACACACTATTCTTTTTCCTCAGGCTTATTTCTGTCATGGTTTCAAAAGTGGAAAGCAATCAACCTGTAGGACTACTCTTCATTAGAGGAAAGCTGGCACGCCACATTGCAAATGTTACAGGGCTTTCCCCCCCCATGCTACAGTGAAAATAAGAAGAATCCCCTGACATTCTACAATATGACTACAGAACTTTTTCTCCCCATGGCAATTTTAGATTACTAAATTGCCTTTAATGAAAAAAAAAAAAAAAAGGAATGATTTATGCACACGTTCCTCTGCAGCCTAACACCTACAGGCACACTGTATCCTATCCCATGGGAAGGCCAGGTTCAAAATCCAGGGCTGAGGATCCTGTTGAGTGTCTGGGACCAAAAGTGACAACAAGCTATTCATGGAAGTCCCTGGATATTCTGGTGCTGTTTGCTCTCTAAGAAATGTCTCTTGTCACAGTGACACCACACCCCCGGGACTCTGAGGAAACCCAATTATTACCCTAAACGGTGACAAACCCCATGGTCTTTCTCAAGCATTTCAGAGAGAGCTGGGACTAATTCCAAAAGCCAAGCACCACACTGGTATTCAGCACATGTAAATGTTTCACTAGCACCAGGCTGAATTTGGAGGGAGAGGTCCTAAAAAGCACTGTTCCCCAGCAACACCACACCACATGCCTTAGCTGACATTTAGAACAGACTGGTTAAGTTCCTATCTAAACCAACCAGCTGCTCAAACACCTCCCCAGGGAGGCTGCTCCCTCCCTTGCAGTGCCCACTGCGAGAGACAGGAATGTGAAGCTGGAATAGCTGCTGGGTGCTGAGATAGCCCCAGGTAGCCCAGCAGGGTCCAGGCTCTGCTCGCAGCCATCCCACAGCTCTGTGCCCCACACCAGGCGTGTGCTTCTTGAGACACCCACCCAGCTCTTGCTCAAGTCTGTGATACTCCACAGATGTGGAAAGACAGGTCACTTTATTGAACAGCTTTATTATGAGGCTAAGAGCCTTACCTGGCCAAACCATCTGGCATGGTATCTTCAAGCCAAAACAACCATTTGTACATGTTAACTTTAAGCATTAAGCTGATTCCAGGCTTAGGCCCAGCATTTAAATAAATTAAAGTTTAAAAAATTAGCAGTCCTCTGTTACTTTATACTTCCAGAAGAAGTTTAACAGATAGAAAATATTTCATATTAAAAAAAGGTCACGCATTTAGCCTGACAACCTGGATATTAAGTTTCATCACTGTGGGATTTCAAATGACTGAATATAAATCCCCCAAATCAGGCAACATATAAGCTGATGAGCCCCACCACTGCCAAGCATTTAGTAGCTCCAATTCCTCACTGAAGTACAAGGGCACTGAAAGATGGCATGCTTATCGAACAATCTATTTTCTTACTCAGCATGCAAGGTTTTTCTTAACAGGTAAAAAACTAAGCAGAATGAACTTAATCAGCACAGCATCTTGTCTTTTAAAATATGTGAAATTATAATAGCAGTTGAAGACCAGAGTGAGGCAAATCCCCATACAAAGTCATTAATTGAACTTTGGTCCTATGGAGCTGCCTTGCCTACTGATCTGTTTAATACAAACTATAGTTCTTAAACAAAATAGAATATTCTTGACATTTATTTAAATCATAAATCAGACAAAGAGTGACTGAGGTGATGGTAGCTCAGTAGAAAATGTTTTGGCATCTTTCTCCAGCTTCTCTCCCATCTCCTTCCTCAGAATACAAAGAATCCCAGGAGTAGCTTGTATTTTTCTTACACATCAACTGTGATTAGTCAAGAGGATGTTCAAGGAGCTTGACACAAGACAACTGGAAAAGTTACCTCTTTGTATTTATTCCCTGCTTGTGGTTCCTGGGTAAGAGCCATGTAACAAACATATGGGCTGCTGACCTCTGGGATGGATTTTACCAATATGAAAGATCCAGGGTTCTAAATTATTTCCTGACCCCTAACCTTCCTTTCAGCTGAGCCAGTTTAAACATTTAGTGAATGGGTATCTCCTATTTAGAAAAGACTACATGCAAAAAAACCATAAATAGATAATGCAGATATACACAAGATCATCCTAACTGCGAACAAAATTCCAGAACAGTAACATCAAGGCTAAATTTGGCCTCAGAGTCTTCACATGCAGTGGTGACTCCTTCTTTCACTAGTAGTTCATTTAAACATTCCAAGGCTTTATTTTACTGCTGGTATTCAGGGTTTTAAGATCAGTCCTGAAGAAGTCTTGTGAGTGGGGAGAAGTGATCAATACAAGCAAAATGTTGATCTTGTCTTCGGAGCTACTTGTAGAGGAAATAGGTTGCTGCTGGCCATGCAGGTATTTCACTGAGCTGAAGAAATCCTCTGCGAGTGTCTGACTGAACAACCTTTCTCACCTTGCAGTTTCAAAGGAACTAATTTGGCACACCATAAAATGTTAATTTTCCAGGTGTTTCCTTAGAGGAAAGACATGACTTCTCTTCATTAAAAAAAAATTCTCAGGCTCCAAATTGTAACCTTTCTTTTTTAATTTAAAAGCAAGCTGGGGAAAGGGGGTGTCACTCACAATTAGGTAGCAAAGCCAAAGTCACAGACAGGTGACCTTCACCACACTAAAACCCTAACACTCACACCAAGCAATAAATGATAGGAGCCTTATGAACTCAGGAAATGGTGATCAAACTGAAACACAACACCACTTTTTTTCTGATAGCACTAAGAGTTACAGTGCTTCCTTCTGAGCACGTGGCAGCTGCAGGTTGGCAGGGGTGAGCTGGCTGAAGGACAGCCTGATACAAGCCCTCTGTCCCATCTCCCTTCCCAAACAGAGAAAAAGCACATCTTCAAACACCCTTCAAAATAAACACAGAGGTTTCAAACAAACCTCTCCCAAGTATTCTTCAGTTGCCAAAATCTCACATGCCACTAACATGCTTCATGTCAAATGCTTCCCAACGCAGAAGTGTCTGCAGAAGTAGCCTGTACTCTCAAAAACTGGAGATGGGCCTTTGAGCAGTATGACATGTGTAAGTCAGTAAGGCTCCTTTGGTCTGTGTCATTTGCCTCAGAAAAGTTCTGTCCAATTTCTACTGTTAGTCCTTCTCTCTAAAGAAATAATCCCCTTTCAAAAATCTTGTCTTTTTGGATGGATTTTACCAACTGCAAGGCTGACATGGCAGGAAAAAGCACGCAAAAAAATTAAGTTGGAGAAAAGACAGAAAAATACGCAGGAGGGAGGAAAGACGAGTGAAAGAACATAAGAATCACTGCTTGATTATGCCTCTGGAGAAACTGCCCTAGTAAGCACAGCAACTCGATGTTACCTATTTGTATCTTATCACATCCATGTCAGCATTGCCTAATTTATTATATACTTTAATAGCCATATTTGTATTAGTTTCTGCTCCACACTGTCAACATTGCTTGCAAAATGCAGACTACAGCATTTCCCCCATACATCAGCACCACCAATAGCCAGAAAACAGAAAACAAATTCTGGGTTTGGAGCATACAGTAGGGCTAACGATTTATATACACCAGAACAAAGGCAGCTGGAGTTCATTTTTATTATCTCTCAAGACAAAACTGCAGATCTGGCTTTGTTATTCATGTGGACAAGATGGCAGGGACGTCACTAAGGAAACATGACAAGAACACTACAAGATGCTATCTTACCCTGTTGAGTTTTTCCAGGGGGAAACAAAATGAATCGTATTTGCAAAGAGCACAAGCACTTCAAATTGCTCAAAAAGCCTCAGATCCAGAGGACACGGTTCCCTGCCCTCTGTGCACGTGGCTGACAGGTGCTGCAGATGCTACGGCAAAGCAGAATCAAGCCCTGAAGGTAATACTGGTGAAAGTCAGAGACTGGGGGAAGGGACAGTGAGGAGGGAAGTTAAACTATTAAACTATTGCCACAATAGGCTTCCAGGTATTAAAGCACGGTACAAATACTGTGCTCAGCATCTCTGCTCAGCTGGTTGCACACCACAGAGGAAGGTGAGAGGATCCTTGCCCACACAAGGTAACAGTGCCCCAGCAAAAACTGGCACCAGTGAAAAACTCAAGAACAGAAGTCCTTTATTTACCCTTGAAAGAGTTAGAGTAGTCTCCAGGACATTTCTTTTCTGTTTCATTTAGTTACTAGACAGGGATCTCCAAATCACTAATATAGTGTTTAATCTTAGTGGTTAATTTTAAATGCTTCAGTTATTGATGTCAACCATTCCCTCAGCTTCTGCACCTCAACAGTCTCTGGTTTTTCACAGCACTGCCAGAACAAGGATCCAAGATGCACTTAAATACCAGCATGGTTTTTGTGACAGGAAAGGTTGCTAGTAGTTGAGGTTCAGAGATCTGCTTCAGCAGGTCAATCAACTTGAGAGACAATTAAATTTTGTAACCTTTAGCAAGGTTATGCCAAGAGCAAACAAGAATGCACTTTCCCTAAACTCAAGAAACACAAAGATTTCTCTCTCACTCACAGAAATTCCAGGCCAGCCATTTCTGTAAACTCTTGATCAAAAATCAGTCACCTTTGTTCCTCTCAAAGCCTTACAGATGTGCCTGCACTCTTCTTGGGCTTCCAAGCACTCTTCATTTCTGGGTGTGTAAAGGGGTAGAGCTTTCCAACCCAGACCTGCATTTCTTAGACACTAAAAAGTCTCCAGTAACCCTGAGCCACCAGCTCCCAAATCCCACTTCTCTTGAAGAACAGAAAGGGTTGTGGTTTTTTCTACTAAGCTGAAAAATCTGTTTAGTATAATCCCCCTCCAGAGGCTCACTTGCTGGTGGTCATTATCAGCTTTTAACATCGAGCCTCTTGATGTCCCCAGGCAACTGCAGAGTCACATTAGCTTAATTCTGTAGATGGAGAGCAGAGGCAAAGATGCTTACCTCGACATGAGCACGGAGTCCAACTGAAACAGCCAAGCCACAACACAAATCTCTTGACACGTAGCCACACACTGCTTCTTTGCACAACTTAATCCCTCTTCATTACAGGGCCATGGAGGCAACAAAATGTCACAATACATTTAAACCTCCATAGAGGTAAAGGACAAAGACCCCTGTGGCTCACGGTGCAATAGCAATCAGTACTACTTTCCACAGTACACTTGGAAGAAACCACTTCTGCAACTCATTTAAGGTCTCAAATCGGCCTCTGCATTTAATCAATCACTGAAGCCCCAGACCATGCTGGGACAATCAGATGATGTTATCAATTTCACTGCTAATGGGCACTGAGGAACAGAACACAGTTTTCAGTAAGTACAAATGAAAGTGTTAGGTGTTGTTTGCACACGCTTAAGAGAGAACAGTTGCATATCCTTCCCTCAGAGGCAGATACCTGTGTCCAGAAACAACAACAGATACCAGCAGGTCCTCTGAGTGTTATGATTTCCTGGAGCTAGTTCAGCCATCCCTCTAAACTAGGAGGAGCACCACTGTTAGCAGGGTATACACACTGTTGGAAAAGCTACACAGGCACAATCCAAATGTGGGTACTGGGGCTGCCCCAGAATAAAAATTCTGTGAGGTGAGACAAGAATTAGGCTTCTAAGTGAAGTCAAGTACCTTGGGGCATTTGATTCAGCAATGTGCAACAGCAAGATAAAAGTAAGAATTTAAGAACGTGTTGGTATCCTGCTTTTGAAGTATATTTGTGCATTCAGCTAGCAAAAGTAATGGTAGGTGATTTTAGAAGGTTGCACTTAAATTCCTGCTCACGCTTCAAATGCAATTCATTCTAAAAAAAAAAAAATTTTAAAAATGTTATCATGCTCTAAATGCCTGTTCCTAGTCCTGTTGAAGTCTGGGGAAATTTTGCCAATCATGTCACAAGAAGAGATGGAGAGGAGAAGGCACAAAGTTAGATGTCTGTAATCCTGCTACTTTCCCATTCATTACTGTCCAAGAAAGCACACACTGCACAAGACAGCAGGACAGCGTGACACAATATTCCCCTCACTAGGAAGGGGGCTGCACTTAGGCACTCAAAAGTCAGTGGCAGATAGCCCCAAAGCCATCACCAATCTGCCTTCACTAGTAGGTTTGTGGCTATAATCTAAACAGAGCCACTCCCCAACTAGAAAATTGAAAAAAGGTTAAGGCATCCTGGAAAATTCTCTTAGACAGCCCCCATGTAACCACACACTCTCATGTGAGACAGTGTCTGAGGCCCTGCCACAGGAAGGGTCATCCTCACAACAGAAAGCAAGAACTGTGCTCCTTCTAGAGACACCTTAACAGCCTTGAGAAGAGAACCTGTGAAAACTTCATGAAGTCCAACAAGAGCAAGTACAAGGTCCTGCACCCAGGTCAAGGCAATCCCAAGCACAAATACAGGCTGCGTGGAGAATGGATTGAGTGCAGCTCTGAGGAGAAGGACTTGGGGGTGCTGTTGGACAAGAAACTTGACATGAGCCAGCGATGTGCACTTGCAGCCCAGAAAGCCAATGGAATCCTGGCTGCATCCAAAGCAGTGTGGACAGCAGGTCCAGGGGAACTCATTCTGCCATTCTACTCTGCTCTGGTGATGCCCCACCTGGAATGCTGCATCCAGTTCTGGGGCCCCCAACATAGGAAGGACTGGACCTGCTGGAGTGAGCCCAAAGGCAATGAAGATGATCAGAGCGCTGGAACACCTCTCCTGAAGACAGGCTGAGAGAGTTGGGGCTATTCACCTTGGAGAAGAGAAGGCTCTGGGAAGACCTTGTAGCATCCTCCAGTCCCTAAAGGAACCCTACAAGAAAACTGGTGACAGACATTTTCCAAGGCCATGTAGTGATAAGACAAGGGGGAATGGCTTTAAGAGGGCAGCTTTAGACTAGATATTAGGAAAAAATTCTTTACTGTGGAGGTGGTGAGGCACTGGAACAGGCTGCCCAGAGGAGTGGACACCCCATCCCTGGAAGTGTTCATGGCCAGGTTGGACAGGGTTTAAGCAACCTCGTCTAGCAGAAGGTGTCCCCTGCCCATGGCACGTGAGTTGGAACTAGATGATCTTCAAGGTCCCTTCCAACCCAAACCATTCTATGATTCTCCCAAAAGAAAACAAAGACACAGAGATGAAGAAATCCATCCAGTCACACAGCAAGCCTATGGAACATCACAGAGCTGAAAACACATTTATTCTGCCCCTCGTAATACCTTAACTTAAAAGAAGCTGAGTGGCACTTTTCAGGAAGGAAGGGATAGAAAGAAAACAAAATGGACAGGATGCCACTGTCAATTAATGCCCATTACTCTTGCTTCTGAAGCCACCAGAAGGAAAACCCTACCTACAAGAATCTGTACTGTCCACATCCTTCCCAGTGTAAAAGGCTATGTGCTTTTTTGCTCTAAATATGAAAATATTCTCTATCCTTGTATGATCCCACAGACTGAAGGGAAATGCACCATTTGATGTAAATCATCAGAAGGAAACACAAATGGTCCCTATGGAGAGATAACCCCTTCTTCTATCTGCATCTGTCAAGTTTGGCTGATGACAGAATTATGACCCCAAAATAACATTTTAATAAGTGTTTACATGCTACCACTCCCCAAAGACTATGCTGATAAAATTCTTCCTCAGAACTAATTATGCTTCAAGACAAGGCTACCCTCAGTGGATGTGGCAGTGAAAAACAGGATGGGGATAGATCCGTCCTTGGCAAGCACCGGGCTCCTCCTTGTGGATGTCTTTGCAAAATTGCATGCTTTGCACATACTCCTGTGAAGGAAGGAAGAAGCTGAAGTCATGTTTCAACATGCCTGGAATTTCCAGTGCCTATGCTAGTTATATTTAAAATATGTGAATATATTAGCATGTGTCCCCTGCTTCTTCCACCCTTCACTCTGACGGGACAAGGGGGGACAGATCAGCTGGCTGCTCTCCTTGGAATCTCTCCTTGCTGTGGTGCTCAGGATCAGAGCATTGGAAAGGCAACACCACAGCAGTCGTTTGACAGACCCCTTCCAATCCTACTGATTCTGTGATTAACATCATGTGCTATACAGTGTGAAGTGGACAAGACCAGATGTTGTTATTGCAGGTGTACAGGTGAGAAAACACTTGGTAACACATATCTGAAGACCCGAGGGAGATATTTTGGTGTTCCACATTCCCACATTCCCTCCTATATGTTTTAGATCAGTCTCTACCTGCCCCAGACCATCAGAGCAGCAAGGAAACAGAACAAAAGTGAACGGACATTTAAAATCTTGCCCTTTCCATCTTAATGCCAAAAAAAAAAAAAAGCTTCTACTGCTGACAAAATATCTTCAACTTGACAGGGATAAGAGGAAAAATTAAGTTCATTCCAATACCAGCAGAGGAGCAGTTCAGCTTCTGAAATCCCCATATCAAGACTCAGACTACTGCTGCAAGTAAATATTCCCAAAGTAGTCCTGGAAACAGTGGGTGTCTCAAGCACATCCTTGAGTTATTGAGTACAAAGCCCTTCCCCAAGGAGGTGGTTTAGAATCCACTGCTGCATGATTATTCACTGGGACATCAAACATATTAGTTGTGTGTGTATTGAAGGAATGAAAAGAGCTGAGGAAGTCCTTCCACAGTCAACCAAGCCACATAATTAATTCAAGAAAAATATCAGTTAGGTTTATCTTGCCCACACTGTGTCTGTCAGAAACATATGTAAACATTTCTGTTCTGATGACAAGGCATATTTTCCATCCAGAATGGATACCTAATGTACATCTTGCTCTTTTGCTACCATGGTTCTTTAGCTTTTCCCTTGCCTTCTTCCCTTGTCATTGTCACGCCTAAACACTCAGCCTCTCAAACTTCATTTTGCTGGTCCAACAAGAAAAGATGTTGAAGTCTCTTCTTGTACTTTATGGCTCAATAGACCTAGGGCCACACTAACACCTGTCCTAATCTAAGTTTATCTTCCTTGAACACAGTGTGACCAGAACTATCAGATATAGATGATATATATAGAGAGATATAGATAAGATATAGATATCTCAGAATCAGAGATTAATGTCTCCAGAGCATTAATTCTTATTAATTCTTCCCTGTCTTCAATGAGAATACCTTATCAGAAACATCCTACACTAACTTTTGATAGTAGGATGCTATGGCTACATACACACCGATGCATACATGTAGTCTTTCTCCGGTCTGCAATCTCCCATATGCAAAGGAAATTCTTGTGTGATATGGTGAATCTGGAGTCTGTCCTCAAAAAAGTTACAGAAATCACAATTTTATAATGTTCATCTGCTTCTGTATCATCAGAAAACTGTTTCTCTTCAGCTATAAGTGAAGTTTGTTATTCTGGTTAACCTTCAATGTTCTTATCTTTAACCCACAAGTGATGAATATAATTTTGATCTGTTTCAATTAAGAAATAATATTTCCTGACTTCACCAGTGAAGTTCATTTCTGAACTCTACCTCTCTAATAGTATATCTATGCACTCCACAGATATTCTGTATCGTCATCTCTGGAAACCACTTTGGTAGGAGCTGAAGAAATTTTAGGGACAGACTTTTGGCCATTTTTGTATAACCTACGACATGCACCAGTACCTCTGGTCAAAAGCACCCAGAACTTCACAATAAAGAGATGTCAGTGCATGCTTGGCCTCTCCCATCTCCATCTCACAACTTTCAGGAAACCCTTTGCTTTGCCTGCTCTCACCTGTGCCATAAGACAATGTTTACTCATTCTGGCACAGGTCAGAGTTATCAGGTCAGAGTTTGAGTATCAGCTTGAAGGGCATGCTGCTCATGCTTTATTTGTCTACCTGTACAGAACCTGGACCACACTTGGCTCTAAAACAGTCATGTGAAAAATCATCCGTCAACCACAGAATGGGCAAAACTGCAGCAGGGCAAAAGGTCAACACCTCAGCCTAAGCTTAGGGCTGTCAGAGATCATTACAACTTCAAAAGTATATTTTCATGAAAAAACAAAGCAGACGCAATCCATCAGTTTGAGCTTTTATGCTTTAAGGATCTTTATCCAAAATTCAAGCCACTACCCTAAGGAACAGTAAGTATAGCAGCATATGTCCTTAGACAACCTGAGAACGATTAACAAGAGCTCTCTAAATAGTTATTTATTTCCTGAGATGGCTGTGTAATCTGCAATGATAACTTACTTCTTCATCCTACAGGCTCATGAAACTCTTTACCCTGGCTATATAATCTGAACGAAAAAAGACCTTTTCATCTACTGATTATAAGAAATAAAATCCTTGCTACAGAGACAGCCCTTTCAGCTGTGTCACGTTGCCATCTAGTGATCATCTCCAGATGTTGCACACGAGAGGTCCCACCCGGTTACGCTTAAATCTCCTGGCCTTATCCTGAATCACCAGGGAACTTCGCATCACACACTCCGTCCTGGCCGGCAAAACTAAAATCAAACTGATTTGTAACAGTGTTCAAGAGACATCTTTTCTATATATATATCATAAAATTATAGAATAGCTTGGGTTGCAAGACCATTAAAGGCCATTTAGTCCAATGCTCCTGCAATGAGCAAGTATATCTTCAACTACATCAGACTGCTCAGAACCCCATGTAACTTGACCTTGAACCTTTTCAGGCATGGATGAGGTACCTACCACCTTTCTGGGCAACCTGTTGCAGTGTTTCACCACCCTACTCATCATAAAAAATTTCTTTAAACTAAATTGACCCTCTCTTAGTCTAAAACCATTACCCTTCTCCTATTGCAACTGGCCCTATAAAATTTTCTCCCCCCACAAAAAAAAATTGTCCCCATATATAGACACTGCATACATATGTATATAAATTTTTATACATATATATATATATCTTCAGGGTAAAAAGATACAAACAAAATGTTGGCTCCATAGACCAAAACAGATTTTGTTTACCCTACTTAAGGCTCTACGTTAATGGTGACCTATAAAGAGAGGGATAATAGAAAAAATTGCCTGGAAGTCAAAGTGAGGGTAACTACTGGAAAAGAGAAAACTTGCACCAATGCTTATTCCACATTCAGACTGAAAACTCAGCAGATAACCATTAGCTATGATTAATCTTGGCTAGGGAACAGTTTTCACACAACAGGGATTATACAGATACCTAAGATATTTAAAAGGTTTAAAGGGGAATAGGGGAGAGCAGTGGACAACAACAAAAACAAACACTAAGTGAAGAAACACAACCAAGGAAAAACCTTTAAGGATGAAAGCACATCCAAATCCATTCAACATGGAGAGCTTTGAAATATCTGCCTGAAATAGCAGGCAGTCTGAGAGGCAATATTCGTGTGTACTGGCTGTGTACCACCATCACTGGATATTTTAAGAGGTAGATGATCACAATGATTTTTACCCTCAGGTCTTCCCATGTCTGGCTCAGATGGTGGTCAATTGGAAAAGATCAATGGAGTTCAGGAGACTCAAGATAGGCCACTCAAAAAATTTGCTTTTAATCTAAAACTCTGCTGTGCCTGTGCAAACAGCAAGTCTAAACATCTTCAGAGGGAAAAAAAAAAAGAATCACTGACTTCTGCACTGCCCCCACCAAACCCTCCACTGCTGGCACCACAACACTGTCTTTCAATGAAAACAATACTAAAAATAATATTTTTAGGAAAAAAATCATAATGAAAGTAATCCAAAAACTGAAGTGAAATAAAGCAGTAAGGTTTTACTTTTGTGCTTTAGACATGGTTCAAAATATGGAAGGAGTCAGAATTAGAAAGGCCAAATTCCCAAAAGAACCAAATTATTCACAAGTCTGAATCATCAAAATAAAATTACTCAAGACAGAATGGTATCAAGTGAATATAACAGTACAATGATATAGATAAAACAATGAAAAGCTCTTTACCTGATGTCTTGTTCTTCCTGGCTACTTGACAACGCAATTACTGTCACATTTAGCACTTTCTTATGTATTTCAGGAGACAAGTTTAATTTTTCATCCTTTTGAGGAACCCTCACACCAAAATGTCATGAATGACTAATTAGCCTTTTGTAAACACTCAGGAGAAAATCCATTTATAGGGCCAGTTGTGTGTGCATACAAGTCCTCCTATGAGGCTCTTAATTCGCTACCATCCCTTCCCATAATTTGAGCACTTATAGTGAGAGCACAAACATTCTTAAGAAATAAATCAATACAAATCAAGAGCAAAATAACCTGTGGGGGAAAAATCACCATCTATCTGCCTTTTTAACAAAGATGTACTGAAGAGATCTGTAATTATGACCTGAGAAAATGCACACTGCCCACAAAAGCCAAATACTCTGAAGATGACAGCACAGCAACAACTGCAGATATTTATGTTTCTCTCTCCATTTTAAGTATATATTTGCCATGAAAATTTTTTATCCAAACATGGATCACTGTCCTCTTTCTTGACCTGGGGAAAGCTGATAATTTAGAACAGACATAATTAATTATCCTCCCTTCACATATTTTTATGCTTCTCTGACGATTGTTCTGTTGATAGCATTTTTAGTTCCATTTTGATGTTGTAAGAGAAAGATTTACAAAACTAGTAAGTGCTATTGGCTGAGGGCCTAATTCAAAATATACAACAGAGATTGACTACAATGTTTCTTATAGCTTATGGCTTCAGAGCACAGAACATAGTAGAACTATTTTTCAGCTGCATTTTAATCATTATTTACTCCTTTTTTTATCCTTACAGCTGAGCAGACTCTTTCTTGCAAGTTGATTTTTCAGACAAACCAAGCCCATATTCTTAATTCAACACTCACGGAAACGCAACGAGAAAATAAAGACGGGAACCAAAGTCTACCTCCTCCCAGCTACATATTTTAACCACTAAACCACAAACCCAGATGCTCAAGATAGAACTTTAAACCTTACATACTCTGTTAAGCAGCAACATTACCCCTTCTTCTCTAAGTGAAATTAAAAATAAATCAGTCACACAAAACTGTCTTTTGTAGGGTACCTCCTACCGCAGACTGACTCCATGAGCACTTGCAGAATCAAGCACCCCACAAGCCAGAGGCAGAAGAGGACTTTCATTCCTGTGCCTGCAAGGGATTCAGACATCATTTAATACCTGAGGTGCTTCACTTGGCTGAAAAATGATAATCCCTAATATGTGCACAGTGAAGACACTCGGGGAACTTCAGTCAAGCAAAGTTGCCCCCACATGAATTAGAAACCTCTAGGGTCTAAATACTATCTAAACAAAGCTCTTTGGGTCCTAATTTAAGATTCAAGGTCCTGAATTTATCTTAAATCCAATGTCAAGCATATAGATTCCAGCTTGCACTTGGTCTTGTTCCTATCATCTTTCCATATAATGAGCCCTGAGCAGCAAGGGAGGTTCCCAAACTCTGTGGGACCACGAATACAGTATCCACAGTCAGAAGTTGCAGCAGGAACACTCAGAGGGAGATGAAACTGGGACAACCCTGCAGCAACAGGAAAAGAAAACCATTCACGTGCAAAAGGCATTAATCTGCAGCCACATCTGCAAAGATGCATGCCTCCAAATTGCTCCTCTTGCACTAACAAGCCTGCTGTGGAGATAGATTGATAGAGAACTTGTGAGCCATCTTATTCTGTATCTGTTGCAGTTCTTTGCAGGTTTTATGGCCATCCAACAATTCCCTTTTCTTTCTGTAATTGGCTCTGCTCAATACTTCACAACCATTTTTATTCTCTCTCTCTCCAGAGAGTTAAAAGGATTTAGACTTTAACTCAGGAGAGAAATTAAACCTCTAATTAGACCAGGTGCACTGAGGACTGCATTCCCCAGGAAACATAAATAATTCTACTTCCATTTTACAAATTTATAAATCATTAGAATGCAAAACCTGTAAATAGGAATTAGTCAGGAGCTTAAAACAGTACTGAAACACCAGGAATGCGTGTATGCTTCCCACGCTGAAAACACCCCATGAAGCATTAAATTCCTGCTCCAAAGCTCACTGGAATTAGAGAAAAGAGACCCATAGGGATTTGGATCAAACCTGAAACCCTGCAGGCACACAGTGTTTAACCAGATAGAGCTGCCCTGGCTTGACAGAAACAGCTTAGGAGCTGCAGGTTAGCTTACCCAATGAGTTATGTGAGCTTCCCAAGGCCCATGTAGAGGCTTTGCATAAAGGATGAAAGCACGAATAAAGCTGGACCTGTGGTGCTAAGTGCCTCTGAACAAGAAACAATCTGCCTGCGGCTCAGAGAAAATTAAAGTGCAAAAGAAGAAATCATTTGCTTAAGGTCACACAGGAGAATCAGAATTACTATACACATCATCTGAATCCCATTCCTGTGGCTCATCCCCTCACTCTGAGCTCTGCCTGCTGCCTTGGAAGGTTTAACACTTTAACCAACCTCTCTGGATAACACTATTGGTGCAGGGAAAAGCAGGTCTTCCTCAGTTAAACAGACATCAAACTCACTCTTTGCAAGGAAGAAAAGGTTATGCTGACAGTTCTCCTGGGCAGACAGATCTGTGGAAGAAAAGGTTATCCTGATAGCTCTTCTGAGCAGATGGATCTGTGGAGAAAGGTTACCCACATGTGTATCAAAAAGTGCTCAAAGGGCAGGGCTGCTCATATCTCAAAGGGCATTTCTTTGCTATTCTTTGGATTGCTTGACTGTCCAAGAAAAAAAAACACGTGGAAATCAAGTAAATGGCATTTTTGGTTCATCCATGCTAATCTAAAAGGGTGAAACCTGCTCACATTGGGCACTTAAGCATCCACTGATTTTCTCAATCATGGAACAAATGCCGGCATATCAGTAATTACAAAACAAACAAACAAAAACACTTAGATTCCACTTTCAAAAGGAAAATAATTTTTCTAACATTGATTCAGCGAATATACTATTTTCCCTAGGACCCATCTCTCCTCAGCTTAGTCATAAATCTTCCCATAGAAAATTAGGCATAACACCTACCAGGCATTGCAAAACACCAAAGTAAAAAAAAAAAAAAAAAAAAAAAAAAAAAAAAAGTGACTTCAAGAATCACGTGACAGCTAAGGACAAAGCAAGTATGACTTATAACAACAAAGGAAATACAGTTGATTAAAATGATACTTGGATCCTAGTATTTTAGGCAGAGTTTGACATGTACAAGAAAGGAAATACTGTTTAAAAATCAGCTTTCAGAGTCTTTCATATTTTACTATTCATTCAAACAAACAGGAAAACAAATCTGTCATTGAAGACAGATTCCACATTTCAAGTCTGCAGTAGCCCTTAGCTCTTCTTTTTGCAGTAATTTTATCTAATGATACCACATTTGCTCAATTTACCTAGATTTTATTAAATGATGCTCAGCACAGAGTCCGAGACTGTAGCCATGATGCAATTCTAAAATTTCTTTCTTAGAAAAGAGTAATGACAGGAAATTGATGAAGGGTTGTTTACCTGGTTCAATTTTAAAAACAACTCAAAGCAGATATTTTCATTACTATCCATCATTTTCTGTATTAGTCACTGAGATCAGTGCAGATGAAGTACAGCCTCTAGCCCACCTTTCTAGCTTATTACTCACAGGAATGATCCACTTCATCTGAAAATAATGACTTCTTAAACTTTTCATAAGATAAGAGTAGGAGACTGGCCTAGTTGTATCTAATGATTTTTTACCCTCCAAATTACAAGATAAGATTCTGTAATTCAATTCTATCAAGCAGGCAGTGGGGGACTGTTCTATAACACCACACAAGTCTTTGTATGATCCTGAGTTTCATGTGTAAAATATTCCACACAGAGGGGTTCACAAGATACTTTAAAAAGATACATAGATATAGATACATGTATATATGAAGGTTTTGCTATCTAGCAAGTAGCTGGTTAGAATATTCCACTGCAATTACACACATTTGGAAAGCTGAGATAAATCTTGGTCTGCCCGGCCTTCTGAGCCAGAGAACCATGAGCATGGGATGATGTCAGAGGTTGTGTGGTGGAAGGCTATGGAACTGGCCTTCTGAAGTTCTAGTGCTGGAAATTATCACCAAAAACTGTGTGATCTCAACTGAAAGTGTTTCCAATACCAGTGTTACTAAAGGTTTCTAAATAAAATCATGTAGCTATAAAAAAATAGATAAGGGCAAAGGAGGGAAGGTCTGTACTGCTTTCTCTGCTGAAGGCATCTTACAATATTATTGAAGCTCAGACCCATTTGAAAGTTTCCATAAACATTTAAGATAGCAATCGCATTCTATAACAGGCAACTTCAAAGTCACAATAAAACTGTGCTGACACAAAGAAAACTCCTTCAAGAACTGACTAGACTTAAGTTACAGCTCCTCATGCAGCACAGGCGCTGCTCCTGCATACCACACAAAGCCTTTGAGGAGTGCTGCAAACACAGCACAGCAGGCAGTGACTCCACGCAGAGAAATGCCCAGAGGCTGCCTGGGTGTGCAACTCTTCAGTGCTACCCAAGAACATTTTGTGCTTGCGTGAAACACACTGCCTGCTTCCTCTGCTGTGCCCCCAGAAGCAGTGATCCACTCTTGTTTGGAGTAGACACATGGCGCAGATGCAAGGAGTGTCCATAAACAGCAGCACAGCTGAAAAGGGCAGTCACTGGCAGCATGCAATAAGGTGGCTTTTCCACAGAAGGCTGGCAGAAAGTAAACACGTCCTCAAAATGTGTTCGAGAAAACATACAGGAAGAAGTGCTGCCAACGTCCTGGATCAGGAGCACAGCTAAACAAAGTCTTGAGGTGAACAACTTTACAAGAGCCCGCTGTGGGTTCTGCGGCTCTTGCTCTCAGGGTACCTTTAAAAAACCTAAAAAACTCCTTTTATGGGTCATTGTGACCTGCCTAGAAACACTGGATTTTAATATGAATCCCTAAACCTTGAATATTATACAAGAAGAAAAATAGTCAAAATTCCACCTCCTACACCTTTTCATTGTACCATAAATAAAGGTGTTACTCATTTTCTTCAAGTCAGATATCACTGAGGGCTCAGCCATGTAATACACTGATGTAGAAGATACACCACCTACTTCATCTTCCTCAGTATCGCACATACAGGGAAACAACTCTGAACTTGACAGCCTCCTACTGACAGCCCTTCTGTGTCTTCAAATTACAGTCCACACCAGAGATAAACAGAAGGGAGGGAGGCAAGGACTGACCCTGCAATCAAAATGAAGCTTGCAGCCTGGCATTAGCACTCTGAGAGTTCATTATAACTCACAGAATCCATGTAAATGTATATTCACATACTTCCCATTTTTAAATGCATAACTAAAACACTTTCTAGTGCTCAGTGCTTCATCTCATGCCAGAAGGCAGGAGTACTTCACAAAGCAATTTCTGGCATTTGGGAGGTTATTTTGTGCAGATCAATAAACACTGGAGTTCAGTTACACTTAATTTCAAAAGGTCAGCAAGCCTTTTACATTTTTCCAGAAAATGAACTGTTCTTAGAATCTCTATCTTGTTCCAGAAAAATGTACCTCACTCTATGCCTGTGACAAAACAAGGTTTTCATAATCCTTGACCTTTGGCAACACACATGAAGGCTACATCAAAACTACATTTGAACTCCAAGAAATGGCTGAGTCTTTAAGCCACAGGGACAGCAAATACTTTTACAAACTTCCAAAGCAATTGCATAAGCAATCTGAAGGGAAGAACTGCCCATACTTGACTCACGGAAGAATAATTAGAATTATATCAATTATAAAAAGAAATATAACTATACCAGATTTTTTTCAATGCTATATATATGCTCTTTAGTTCAATAAACTGTTAGGGGCAAGACTGAAATTCTTATCTCGACGAATGCTCTCCCATGGGTCTTGTAAATACTCCAAAACCTAGAGGAACCTGATGCCAGGTGTAACCATGTAGGGGCAATTCCTCTATTTCTGAAGGACAGCAAAAAATATTTTCTGAAGATAAACAACTGAACTAGAAGTTTCTGTCACCATAAACATTAAGTCTCATACAGTATTAGAGTACAAGCAACAGAAAAAAAAATTAAAAGTAATTCTAAAAAGGTTCTTCAGTAAAAAGATTGGTATAAATCAAACTCATTTGATGAGTAGCTAATGCAGGGATAGCTGAATGTAGGGCATACATTTTTGTTCCCCACTGCGGTTACACACACAAGTATGAAAAACCTCACAGAAGGTGAGGCATTTTGTACAGCAGACTGGAGGAAAATATTTTAGAATAATCCAGCTGAAGAAGGATGAGAGAATGAACTCTTTGCTTCTTTTTACTTACATTTTAGTTTCACATAAAGGTCTGAGAAGAAACTCATAGCTGCTGTGCCAAGCACTCTGCTGTTGTGGATGTGCCTCAGCCTGTGGAACTGTGCTCTTTTCCGCTCCGTTCACCCTCATTAACATTCTGCAATGCTCCATATGAAAGATGCTTGCACTAAAATATGTGTTATTTTACTAAATATCTCTGTGTTTACCAAGAAGAAGTTCTCAGCCTAGCAATACCCTGCACTGGCAGAGTGGGTCTCAACCAACTGGTGCCTGGATTTGTATCCTAACTACAAATACTATTTCTTGAAGTGAGTACAGTTAAAACTCTGGATTTACATTTCTCAGCTGGTCAAGTTATCAAAAAGAGGACAGACTAATCCCAGATATAAGCACACATTTTAAGGCATTGAGCATTTGGACTCTTCCTAATTAGGGATCCAGGGCATTATATTTCAGGTAACATGCAGCGACCACTTCCATTCTGAATGTGCCAGAACAGCTGCAGCCCACAAGGATAAAGGAGCCCAGAGCATAGGGGAGGAGAAAAGGCAGTCTCAGCTTTCAAGAGGGCAGCCTGCACAACAATCTTCTGGAGTACTACAGGGCTCCCCCACCTTGGCACAGTCATTTGTCTGGAGGGAATATTATATCACCATTGGAGATGAAGGAGGTTGGTGAATGAAGGGTGAGGGAGACCATGACTAATGGTCTTAACCCGAACAGCCTTATAATGCAAACCTTCTCATGGTACAGGAAGAACACACATCAGGCCTACAGAGGATCTGCAACTAAGCCTGTTCTCAAATGTTTTTCTGAATAGGGATTGATTTAAACAAGTGTTTTCCTTAAAGCAGGAGCTTAAGCAGTAGAAAAATCAATAGAAGCATTTATCAGGAAAAGACAAAAATCAGTTACTTTTGATCCAACACCATGGGGAAAACCAGGTTGAGAGTGCATCCTCCTATTCAAACAAAATTAGAATTTGTAGGGGAAAATTGTTTAATATAATTGGCTAATTCTTAACACCAGTTTTTCAACATCAACCTAAAATCTCCCTACAAGTAAAATGCTATCAAATTTTATTAGCAGTTATACACACCAAAAAAAAAAAAAAAAAAAAAATCACAAAACTCTGTGCTGGAGATAACTGTTATTAAGCTGGTCAATAAACAGTAACTACAGCAGTTTCAGCTTTGTTTGGGGATTAATACAACTGATAATGAGAAGTTTACAAGACTACAAAAATTGTTTTTTAACATACATTTGTGTAAAAATAATAGCAACTACATTAGTACGCCCATACACCTTGAATACACATGCAGCCTTGGAACAACATGCAACTTACGGTGAGAGGAAGTCTTCTGTAGCGTGAACAAACTGGTAAAAAACGTTGATAACCCCAATTTTTTTTATTACATTTTTAACTCACTGATGCATCTCATATTTTTGTTTAATCTTGCCTGCTGTCTCCTCTTCTCCACCTTGTTAATCCCCTCAGTTATCCCTCCTGAAGTAACTGACCCGAGCTAATTAACAAATCTCTGACACCTGTGCATTGCAGCACTGGACTCACCTCTTCAGCAGGCCTTCCCTGGAGGATCACAGGTGGGCACTATTTGTGCTGTTGAATAGATTCCCTGGAAAAATTAGTGAGGAAAATCTACACTTCAGTAGCTGAGACATGACTGATGTTCCCAGATTTCCATGTAATGCTGGCAAATCTTGGAGTTCTTTTATCTCTCCTGTCCAGAAGATTTGCACAGACAGCACAGGCTAGAAATGACTCCAAATTAGAGATTAACCCACCCATTCTCTGTGTGGGCACCAGTGGCAAAGTGCCATCAAAAGCAAACAAGCCACTTCTTGTCCACAGCACAGGAAGGACATTGACCTGTTGGATGAGTCTAGAGAAGAGCCACCAAGTTGATCAGAGGATAGAGCACTTTCCCTATGAGGGAAGGCTGAGAGAATTGGGGTTGTTCAGCCTGGAGCAGAGAAGGCTTCAGGGTAATCTAATTGCAGCTTTCCAGTCCCTGAAGGGAACTTACATGAAAGATGGGACAAGACTATGTGCAAGAGCATGAACTGACAGGACAAGGGGGAATGGGTTCAAATTGAAGGAGAGTAGGTTTAGTTTAGATATTAGGGGAAAACTTCTTTACTGTGAGGGTAGTGAGGTACTGGAACAGGCTTCCCAGTGAAGTGGTGGATGCACCATCCCTGGCAGTGCTCAAGACTGGGCAAGGTGGGATGGGGCTCTGAGCAACCTGGTCTACCTGAAAGTGTCCCCTGCCCATGGCACAGGTATTGGAACTGGATGATCTTCAAGGTCCCTTCCAACCCAAGCCATTCTATGGTTCTATGGTTCCATGATTCCATGATTTTCCAATATTTTCTGTGCTGCTTTAGGTGTGTTCACACTGGCACAGAGCAGGTGGGACAAGGCAGTCATAAAAGCCATGCTGTGCTTTCTTGCACGTGCCAGAATGGATACCATCAGACAAGGATTAGGATACAACATAGGCAAGCCACAGCAGAGGCTAAAAGCTAGAGACATACAAGAAGAACTGTGAGTTGCACAGAGCTCCTCAGCAACCTTTCAGAAGGTTCAGAAACCTTTTGTCACCATTCATCTGTCAGAAACTGCTTTTTTTTCAAATTGCTCCAGCCTCCTTTCTTTACATGTATTTCTCAGCAGTCCTGCTCCTTGTACTGAGATATATGGAAATGATGGAGACGGGGTACTGCTCTCACATCCAGCAAGAGGCAAAGGAGTCTGCCCACATGAATGTTACTCTGTGAGCAGAAATTTCCACTTGACCTAAGAATCATAGTTTTCATGCCTATATGTCCATGTATTTTCATTCTCCCATGCCAGAACCAGAAGACAGACTTTTCCCAGTCTCCCTGAGGGCCTCTAACCTCACATGCCTGCCTGACACACACCCATAGGATTGCCTGGCATGAACCCATAGCATTGCTGTCCACACCAGGCACAGCCGCAGCAGCCATTGCCACTCCAGAAATACAGCACAAAGCAGAGTTCAGTGATTAATGAATGTACTACTGCAGAATGCAAAAAAACAGTAATTTCCTTCCCTCCTCAAGTTTAGCCCCGCAGCTCCCATCTCCCACCAGCATGTATGTTGGCCCAGTCAGTCACAGCCTCTCTGTCTTGCCCGACTAATTTTGATTGTGCAATAGTTTCAACAGGAGAGAAGCCTCTTTATATTATAGGAGTCCACAACATGGCACTTTTGTTCTGTCTTGGGAGACACAGGTTTGATCCCCCTGTCTGCACAAGGAATTAAAGTTACGAGTAAGATCTCACTATAAGGTCATTCCATAAACACAAGAAGGGGACAGTGGCATCATCACTTTGGTTAAACAAAGCAAGAGGACCACCCTCTGCTGCTTTTTTGTTTTGTGGGGTAGGGAAGAGCAAAATAGGGGAGAACCAATGTCTAACCTCAGGGCATTGAGACACTGAAATACCCCTGTGGATCTACTTGAAGGAACCTGAGATTGTGTTTTATGCAAAGCAGCGTAAGGACAAAACAAAAAGTCCAGTATGTTCCTCAAATCCTGTAACCAGTGACAATACCTAGATGTTGATGACTTCGTTCTCAGGACTATTGCCTTGAGAGTAGAAGTGATGAAATTACATACAACTAGAGAGACTTCACTGTCCCTCAGAATTTTTCCCATAATTCAACACCTCTCTCCTGTAATGCTGCAAAAATATAATGGGCTGTTTCTTTTTCATGTGCACAGAGAAAGGGGTTGTCACACTACAAATAGCAATCTGACATTTGCAGGGCAGGACCATGCCATGTTTTGCTGAAGGGCATTTTGACAGGTCTTTTCATATACTAATATTGACCAAACCTGGTAATCAAACAGACGGAACAAAACAAGTACTTACTGACTAAACCAGTGCCAGCCCCACAGCAACCCAATTGTGCTCGCATGGCACAAAAAAAGAGCACAACATTAATTCCCTCCTGTTCCCTTCAATAGAAAGAGACTTGGAACATTTTCCAGTATAGAGGGGAGAACACTTTAGAGGTCAAACTCATCCCCTGATACCAGTGCCACAGCAGCAGCTGATTCTAAGCAGAGTATTTATCCGAGGATGGAATGTGGCACTGCCCTTTTCTTCTATTTAATTTCAGGTAACATTTATGGTCCACTGAAGGAAAAAATAAGGAGTTTTTTGCTGTAACAATCCCCAACATTCAGCTATTCTCTCTAAAGGTAAATATAGGTCTAAACTTTCTCCCCGACTTCAAATTAGCTCCTAAACAGATCATTAATTGTATGACACTCTTATGCAAAAACTAGAAAAAGATAGCCCCAAAGACATTAAGCACATGTCCCCATAAGACAGTTCACTCATATTTAAGGGGCCAAAACCACAAATCAATTTTACTGAATATATGGCCAATTATCACAGCATCAGAATAGCATAATTAGCATTATAATGGATTTCTTCAAAAGGGAACTAGTATAATAATTATACAAGGCATTCTAAATGGGAAACAAAGCCAACTGCAAATTTAAGATGTTATTTTATGCAAATACTGTAGCTGTAGCATTCTGAGAGTTCCATTGTAAGCTGAATTGTCCACTTCTTATACTATGAATAATTGCACACCCATTTATTTCTAATAACCTATTATTTATGTGCAATTTCTTTTGTCCGTCTAAATGCTGTGAACCCTTTTAGAGAAACCACCTACATGACAACTTACCAATTATCCTTATAAAATGTTGCACTGCTTTGGATTAGCTACACACATAATTAAATGCCAACTAACTATTGTTTTCATATAAGTTAGCAAAAGTCTGTGAACCCTAGCAATATAACATTGCATTTAATTCTAAACAACTATTTCTAAAAGAAGGTGATTTTTATATAATCACCCCAGAACACAATCAAATTACACTCAGTTTTGCCATTAAAAAGATTAGTGAGTGCAGGTATCAATATTTAATGTGCAAATAACAAGTGCCATTTTCCAGGCCATTCCCGAACAAGCTCATTCACAGCTTCACTCTTCCAGTGCACCGATTTTGCAGCCACTCTCTCATGCGCAGCCATGAGCAGCTCCATGGTCCATGCATTACCCACCCTGTTCACCCCCAGATACACTTAAATTTCATAAATTGGCTTAGAGTTGGCAAATGGGATTACTCATGCCTATTGCATGCATGCTGTGGGACTCTGCTTTCCCCTGGGTCACACTGCTGAGCATCAGTGTTGCTCAGAGGGGCTGGCCCTTGCTGGTGTGAGTCCTCAGAACTGCAGCAATCATGACTCCCAGCATGAAGCTGACTCCTGCCTGGCTAGCTTGGTCATGCCCATGTGTAAACTACACAGCAAACATCCAATGTGGGTTTTTTGAGCTCCTTTTGTCCCTTTAAGCTCACCATAAAACTGCTGCAGTGTCTCAGTAGCTCCTGTGTCCGTCAGGGGACAGCAGGGCAGCTGTGGGGTGCAGTGGGACCTGCCAGGG
Organism: Acanthiza pusilla; assembly: GCA_036630365.1. Lineage (NCBI taxonomy): Eukaryota > Metazoa > Chordata > Aves > Passeriformes > Acanthizidae > Acanthiza > Acanthiza pusilla. The sequence goes on from JAXCHO010000017.1 coordinate 742,243, forward strand.
GAGTGATGTGCTGCCACAGGTGTGTTACAGAGGCAGCAAGCAGGATTCAGTCCTGAAAGCCTCCACATCTTCTGAAAGACTGCAGCACAGCTGTACCTGAGCTATGGATCATCTCTTGCTTTGATCCTCCATGACTTTGATTTAACGCTGGACTTTGAGCAGTTTTCCTTCTGAAGCAAACTCAGGTTACTTCTGTTATTGTTATTCTGGAGGGTTTGCCATGCCAGCAAACAGCTTTATATTTATAGCAGTTAATAATGACACTTATTCTACTCATTATATAGTTATCTTTCTATATTAATGCATGTTTCTTCTCTTTTGGTGCCCTTGGGCTTCCACCAAACAATGCATTTGTGGACAAAGCACTTGTATGGCCCCCAAATCGTCAACCATTCAAAACACGGACAGTGAAAAATGCAACACAAGAGAGCCCTGGAGGGGCTGTTCTCCACTGTCCAGAAACTGTAAAATCACCCATGTATAAAATACACTATCTCTTGTGCCTCGGATTGCTGAGTTAAAATGGCAACAGTCAGGGCACAGCGGCTGGAGAGGCATAAAATGGCCTGCAAAAGCAATTAAGTGGCACAGAGACATTTGGATTTGATAAGAACGGAGATTGTTTACAGCCCTGTTTACTCCTCACCATGAACACTGCGCTTTGTGTACAACAAGGACCTGAGCTCTGACACATTTGTTGCTCTGCTGAGACCCCGCAGGGCACAGACACTTCCCACTGGCACCATTGTGCAGGTGGCTTTCCTGAGGCTTTCTGCTCCAAATTATAATCTCCAGCCATATGGGGAACACACTCCTCAAACACACACAGCCTTCAGAGCCGATCTCCCTTCTGTACCCTCTTGTTTTTATGTGGTCCTGTTCCCCCCCACACCCCCACGCCATGTTTTTTCTCCTCTCTGGTAAGAACACAGTCAGGCTTTAGTGCTAGAAAAATCCTTAAGAGTTTGGGATTCACACAGCATGGGGAACTATTGTGCTTTTCACCACTATGCAACCATTGCTCACCCCAGGTAGGCTGGCACCCGCAGTCACCAGGAGGGGAATAGACTCCCAGCTGTGTTTGCATCAGCACAAAGAGCTAAGCTGCGTTTTTCAGATGTGGGAGAACAACTCCTCTCACCTTTAAAAGCCAGCCATGTAGCACTGGGCAGCCCAAGAGGGAAAGCTCCTGCAGCAGGAGCGCCCCAAGGCAGTGGGCTGTGGCAGCCATGGAGTTTTCCCACTGCTCCCAAGGCAAGGGGAGAGGGGGTTTCCCACGGCACCCTCCTCTCAGCATGGCAAGGGCCCCAGGTTCACACCTGGCATGACACTGCCAGGTGTACCCACCTGATTTTGGAGGGATGGGGGTGCATGGAAGCCCAGCCTCCACGAGGTCTCACCACATCTGCAGTTGTTCCAATAGCTCTCTGTGAGAAATAAATTAGTAATAAGATTATAAGTGTTCTATTTTTGGTTGCTTGTTGGGTTTTTTTTTAAATGTTTTTTGGGACGTATGTCTAATGCCTAAGATTAGTATTTAATTTTTTCCTCTGAATATAAATACATTGCCTATGGATATATCAGAAATACACAATAAAGCAACTATGAGTTATTTACCTGCCAGGGCAATGCTAATGAGTATTCTAGCAATGAAAATTACTTCACTGGCTTGTAAAATATAAAACAGCAGGGAACTCACTGGAGACCCCACAAGCATATGTCAATAAACTTAAATTATTCACAAGTACACAAGCCTCCCAAGATACCAGCTTCCCAGCCCCCTTTCATTTCCTGACTGCTCCTGACTGCCTTGCATTTTGAGCAAAGTCAAAGACTAATTTTCTGTCTTCCTCAAGCCTCTAAAGTTCTTGCAGAAGCCAAATAATCATGTAAAAACATTTTGTTTAGATGCAAACTGAGTGTTTTATTGGCTAATACTTCACAGTATCCAATTGACATGCATTGCAAAGTGCAACAGCAATACAGGACAACTGTACCTAAGGCCCTAAACATCTGAATGTAAATGACATTTTACCAGAGACATTTTACTAGCAATGCACTCAGACACAGCAATGTGTGCTCTCACTCAGAATGTTGCTGTTCTCTGATTCTCTCCTCTTCATCAATCCTGACAATATAAACATCTGTAACCATCACTGACCACTCTCATTTTGACACTTCCAGTGTACACTGCCAAGATCTGCAGTGTGTTACAAGTAAAACAGAAGGTGCTAATCCCCACTTAAGATCATTCAGCCAAAACTCAGATCAGTGTTTGGACTTTAACAAAAAAAACCCCACATTAGAATACAAGTCCAGGCATCTGCTGTCATAAAAAGATAGTGATTGTTGTATTTCATGTCCCCCATCATTATAAATCCATTTGGCATCCTTTATAACAGCCAGCCTACCCTCAGAAAAAAATTATCTGATGTTCCTGTAGATGTCATATGTGCCCTGTGCTTGTACAGCACTTCTATTGTAATTCAACATTAATTATCTTTCCAATTAATGTACTGCATAATGCTGCAATATGAAACACTCACATTTTCCAAATGAGAAAACTGAGCTCAGTTTTCTCTGCTTTGATCCCATTTTACTTTTATTATAATTCAGTACCAGAATTCTTTTCTGTCTTGGTTGGGTTATTGATATCCTGAACATACACCAGGGAATTATCTCCTGCATAGAAAAGATACATTTATTCTTTTCTTTTCCAAGAGAAGACCTCCAATTTCTCTTTTTCAATATCATTTAGATATACTTTCCTGCCTTATGATTGCTACTGAACAGCTCATAAGGGAAATTGAGGTGACAGAAGTACTAACAGAACAGCATTTACCAGTTACCATAAACGTAGACATCATAAATACCTACAACTGCTGGAATATGGTAAGTGTGAAGCAGATTACAAATACAGGAAAACAAATTATATCAAAACTGTGATCAGGGAATGGAAAAAACCCTCTGACTTAGAAGCTGAATGATCCAACATATTCCTTAAATGTTCTGTGTCAAAAATACCAGTCACAGTTTTACTGCTGAGTACCATAATAAAAAACATAAATGCTAAAATATAGAGAGAGTATAAATCTAGAAATGGAAAATATATATACAAAATTGCTTTCTATATTTATGACCGAAAGAATATATGGTGAGTTTCCACAATGAGTAACTTAATTTTTCTGTTAATTTGTTTGTTTTAGCTGCTGCCAAAAGCTGCAATCTTTGTGGTCTACTAGATTTGGCCATCAGTGCCAACATCTCAAACCACCTCACAGTTCTTTTGCATCCTGAATGTACTGAAGAACTTGAGGAAGGTACAAATAGGTTCTGAGCTTCAGTGAAAAGATTCTTCCAATCTCAAAAAATGCTGTGAATATAAAGAAAAGGAGATTATTACCTAAGGACCAGAGGGTATAATTTAAAACAAAAGACTAACTTTTCTGTCTTAGTATCATATTTCAGGATAACAATTTTCTTTTTTCTTTTCCTGTAAGAAAAAATATCTGACCCAAAAACACACACTTATGTTTGCCTTACATTTGGTGACTTCAATAGAACGTGAACATAAAGCAACCACAGGAAAAACTGGTCTGCCTTCATAGCTCTGGCATGTGCCTTGTACAGCTGCAGAAGACTATAAAAGGTGACCAGCAGTTGTGGAACCAACCCAGAAAGTTCAAAAGTGTGGCTTTCAACTGCAAGAGCTTTGTGTGCTGCAACCTGACATTGCCCTAAGCTTCAGATCACTTTTAATCTAGATTTCAGAGAGCCCACAGTCAGAAGTTCTCTGAAGTTCTAGCCTGATCCATGGCTTGGAAGACACAGGTCACCCTGTGGAGTGTCTGGATTCCATGTGCTGGCTGTGGTCCATAGGCAATCACGAGGGTTATTTAGAAAACCCAAGAAGATCTGTGGAGGCACTCTGTAGACTGAGTGCCAGGCTATCCCCAGTACTCCCAGAAGCCAAAATAAAACTCTTATTTAGACCTTAATGCATACCACAACAGAGGATGTGCTAGTTGTAGGGTACTTCTGCTAATCATATTATACAGGGCTTTACTGAATGGTACTGAGCCCTGGGGTGAAATGAATTGACAGATTCCTGAAGCACAATTGGTGTTTCTTAAACAACACCCAGACTTGAAAATTATACATAAATATTAACCATCTATTGGTCCAAATTCCTGTCTGCCCAAAACTAAAATCTACCATTCACCACTCTGGCAAAATACAAACAAATTTACCTTTAAGGAAAAGAATCAAGCCAACAGCACCACAAGTTTCCTGAGATTTAACACTCACTGGCTGGAAAGTGTCACTTCCTGCAATGACCCTGATCTGCTCAGCTGTTGGGAAGAATCCAAGAAATTCAGCTATCTGCTTTACACTGGCAGTCAGGTTCTGAAAGCAGTACAGTGGAAGTGAGCAGTGCAATATGCTTCCTCTAAAAAAGGGAGTTACCCACTTGGGATGTGCACTGCCATAATCTACTAACATTTCATTCACTGTTTTCTGTGTTGCATTTCTGTTTTCTGGATCTCTGCTTTTGTATAGCCACACTCAATTTGTTACTAAAATCAACTTGATTCTGCTCTTTCAGAAGTCTGTGCCATTTCCGCTTAATTTCAGCGGATTTCAAGGAATGAGCCCAGATGTGTTTTGGCTGTCAGTAAACAGCATCTCCTTTACCCCTTTCAGGTCTTCATATATTATGACCATAGTATTCCTATCCTCAATGTGTTTGTTTCATGTGACTGCAGGATCAAAACAGGATCCTCAGCCAACTCTAAAGAGAAAAAAGCATTGGTGTGACCTTTCTTTCTAACTGGATACCTTTTTTTTGTACAACTGAAGAATTGCCTTCTGCTCCCTGTGGGTTACATCAATGCACACAAAAAGAACAGCCTGTCCTTTCCATGGTACTGTCTGTACAACAGAACAACAGAGGCTTCCTCTGAACTTCTGTAGGTAAACACTTTCCACACATAAACATGAATCTCACTATGTGCTTCCCTTCTGTGACTAGCCTGTCATGTAAACATCTCTCTACAGACAAAGCCTGACATCAGCCTACATCTAAAATTTGGGTTGCTAACGAGGTATTTGGCCTAACGTTGAGAAAGAGTAAAGAAACAAATTGCCATTTCATTTTCACTTTGAGCCTGTGGCATTTCCTCCATCACTAAGTGGCAGAATGTTGACCCAATGCCGTTGTCCAGCTGCCATGCAATTCCCTCACCCTTTTCTGGAAGAGCAAAACACCCAGAAGCAAAGCATCTTTTGGACCTTCTTCCCTTCTGGCATTCAACTGCCTCCTTTTATCATGACGTACAGCCATCAGTAAATTAATTATGGCACAGCTGTTTTCCCACTGGCCCCATTCAGTTGTTTTTAAAATTTTTTTTTCCGCTGCTTTTTCAGCTACAATCAGTATCTGTAACAATACAGAGCTGTCATGAATCATGAAGAGAACTCATCCCTGGAGCTATAACTGAGGATGCTTAGCACATTGTTATGGAAATGGAAAAATAAAACAGCTGTATCTTTAGGGTTTTGAAACAACACTACTATCTGGAGTGGGAGAAGGAGGTCAGCAATTTTAGATCACTCATCTACCCTGGCAACCAAAGTGAGAGTAAGTGAGAGTATAACCAAATGTTCTGCAAACAATAACATATTGTGAGCTATAAAATATGTTATTAATAAAGACATGCAGAACAAAATTATAACATGATCATAATAAGGACCTTGTCACCACTTCTAAGGTTTATGTCATGAAGCAAATGTAGAAAGGAGTAACAGGAAAGACTGTAATATTGTCACAGAATACTATCCAGTAACTACCTAGGACCTGGGAAATAGTAAGGAACCATTTGCCAACCTCCTGTCCTTTAGAAAACCACAGCTGTTACAATCATCTCCCATTTTTCAAAGTATGGCAATAATTTTCCTCAAATCTTTAAGAGACTGTAATCCTCAGAGAAGCATAAATACTTCTGAAAACATATTGTACACATTAAATATTTTTGCCAAATACATTTTTTTTCCTGCCTCATGCAGGAAGAAATAACAATAATACATGCAAAAATCTCTATCTATTAACCAATTATTTGTTTCATCTGTGGTACATCTTGGAAGTGCTAAGTATCTGCGACTGCTCAGTGACCAAATACCAGAAACACTGCAGTTTTAACCCCATGACTCTTTGCAAAGAGAGACCAATGTCCCAGAGACACTGCTGCGACATTCACTCCCATCGTGGTTGTGCATAGATAAGAGTCACATTAAAAAAGGAAATTGTGACACTCCAGCAATTTCAGAGCACTGCAACAGCTCTGCATATGTCCTTGCTTATGTCAACTCCAACACCCCTGAGGCTACTGTAAATTGCAGGGGGTGCTAAGAGAGCCCAGGCATCATGAGACTCCCACTGTCTCCAAGTTGTTTACCCTCAGTGCCACCTGCTTGAGTGCAAAGAAAAGATATGGCCCCAGAATTAATCTTGCACACTGATAATGTCAGAGAGATGAGGCTTTTTCTTGGAAAAAGAAAAAACCCACCTTACCTTTTTCCTGGAAAATAGACTTAGGGAGGCAATCATAATTCAGATGTGTTATCAAAATCCTTGGAAATGGAATCTATTTTGTCCTCTTCAGAATTAAACAGAACCAGAAGTGAGAACAGGTTTTTTACAGGGGTGCAGCAATGATTTGTGAGAGTTGCCTGCGTGAAAGAGCCCCTAATCAAACGCATTAGTCATCCAAAATTATCTTTTTTCCCTCTCTCAAGAGAAATGTCCTTACTTGCTGTATGACTTCATTTTAATAACTTTTGTGCAGGAGTGCAGGAGAGAGAAAAAAAACAGTTTTAAATGGTTTGACAATTTCTTTTCACTAATCTGATATTTACCTGGATCTCCACATTCAATAAAATTAGTTCTGTGCTTACATGTATACCCTGAATAACTGTAAATATCAAATCTCTTAAAATATGGATAAACAATTTCATACCTGCACCAAGAAAGCTAGAGAATAAAATAAATTGTGTCAGAGGTTTAAATAAGATGTCAGAGCCTTCTCATTACAAGGCTTAATTCAGCATAACAGTCATCGTATGACAAATAACACCAAAGCACTCAAATGATTTAAAAAAAAAAATGTTTTCCATTCAAGAGATTTTCAACAATTTCTTAGCTGTGGCCCTTCTGACCCAGTGGAGGCAGAACTGACTCAACAGTCCACTTAACATCTTTTTTAATATATTCATAACACAGTCAGACAATAAAGGGAGCTTTCCTGTCTTTTGCAGAGAAACACATGGGAAGATTCTGGGTAGGAGAAGGAAGGAATGAGCAAGAACCTCTGCTCATTCTGCCGAGGGAAGTGTCTGCCTCTGCTGCCTAAATTCTGCCCTAAGTTGCATAAAGGGCCTCAGGATGCTTGGGTGGAAGCAGCTGATACATGTCATTTATACAGTAACGTATATATAACATATACACATTACACAATGCCTTATAAGATATATATCACACTTATATACCACATTTTTATATAAGATATTGTATGATGTATATCACTGTCCCATTTATGTACAAACCCATGCCCACACTTGCCTAGATATGCACAAAAGCAAATTTCATTTTAACAAAAAGCTACAATTGATAAACCTAAAATTCCTAATCTCTAAATTCCTCACTGGCTTCTCAACCATATGACCAGTCCCTGGAAACTTTTGCTTCCTGAAGCTCCACTGTCCTGAATTCCTACTTCATCAATTGTTCTTTGCATCACTTTTTCTCTCTACTACACACACCTGAGCTGGGGGAAACCTTCAGTATAGTGAGAGTTTACTGTAATTTAACCTTCATAATATTTAGTAAGTAAAAGGAATGAGGATAGTATTGCAGGGACTATCAGTATCATGTCTCCATGCCTGAACTCTTCCAAACTCTGTGAGAAATAAAAGCCAGTGCCAAGATATTACAAAAAACCTCTCTGTATGGGCTCCTTAAAATAAAGATGCACATTTCACATTTTGTGCCTGCTCCTCCCTTTTTTATTTGGCCTCTCACAGTTCTGTGTTCAGTCTCACAGCTGCTATAAATTCACCCTAAACACTACAGGTGTACTTTTTGAGTCCCAAAATACACAACAGTTTCTTTCCAGTTCAGAACTTGCCAACCAATTCAAATTCCATGTGCTGAATGACACCCTGACCTAGGACCCTCTCTGGTTAGAGCCATAGCTGCTACTATGTTAATGCAATGAATTCTTTTCCTGAATCCATGTTTTCTCCAACAACCCTAAGCTTCTGCTGCTTGGGTTGATTCTGCCCCTTAAAATCCTCAGGGCAGGAATTATGTTACTAAGAAATCCCACTGAGTGCAAGCAATACTTGCAAGCTCAGCCACCACGGAAAAGAGAATTGGAAAATGAATTGCCCTGTAAGAATGAGCAGTAAAAACAGTATGTCTAATCTTACAAAACATTAGCAGGGGGGAAGAGAGCATCTTACAAAGAAAATTAAGTCCCTGTTAAGGGAAATCTGAAGAGCTTTTATTTTGGCAATAAAGTCAGTCCCATAACATGAGTTAAGAGCAATATGAATAATAGAAGACAATGAAAACAAAACTATAAAACAGAAAGAACATGAGAGCAACCAGAACTCTGTCCCAAAATAGATTCTTTCACCCGGGATGCACGAGGTCAATCCACACACAGAGTGGAGGCAATTGATTTATCTACAGTTCTGCGCAGGAAGGGGGCTGGGTGGAAAATCCACAAAGCCGATGTCGTACACAAAAATCGGATACATAACCTGTATCCGGTGTGCAACAAGACAATAGTCACACACTTGGGAGACACGCTCATCCTTTATTTTAGAGTTGCACAAGCCTGGGTGCCCCATGGTATTCCACAAATCAAGTACACCAACTAGCAAAAGTTTTTACTATTGATACAATTTAGCAAACAAAGAGATTAGTGTTCGCTGGCTGCAAGTGACACAGTTCCCTCATTAATTAGTCTTCTATGTTCTACTGGTTAGTGATTCTCTCGCTCCGATGCTAATCGGTCCACATGCTCAGTCTTTCTCTTCTTTTGGGTCGATGGTATTCTTGGGTCTGTGGCCATGAGCTGGAGGTCACAATCTGCCCCATAAATTACCTTTTACGCAGTCAGAGCTGCGTTGGCTTAGTCAGTTTCTTCTTTATCTTGGGGGTTCTGCTGGACGTGTTTGCAGCCCATAAATGCTACATTCCTTGTGTCCACTACCAGTAGTGCATCCCTCTCGCCTGGCATTATTCAGAGATTACTGAAGCATATCGGGCTCAAGACCTAAACAAGGCAACTCTACCAACAAGCGGCTTGTATTCCTAACACCTGGGCATCACTTAGCGCTTGCTGGTTAGCCGCTATCTGTCTGCCTCACGGATTAATCTCTTTTCTCGTTGATTAAGCCGGAAAGCATACAAAGCCCAAAGCCCATCCTTTCTTGAGAAAATGTTTGGAGAGTCCATACTTTGCAACCCCCCGCGGCCGGGCCCCTCAGCGGCCATGACGGGTGCCGCGGGGCGGCGGCGCGTGCGCGGCGCGGGGAGGCGGAAGGCGCGGAGCCGCGGCCATGGCGCGCCGTGCCGTGAGGGCGCTGCTGCTGCTGGAGGCGGCGGGGCTGCTCGGCGCCCTCCTGCTCTACCGCGCCATGGACCGCAGCCAAGGTGCGGCGGGAAGGGCGGGGGCCGCGCCCCGGAGGGGACGGGGATGGGGACGGGGACGAGGGCGGGCAGGCAGGGGGTGCTCCGCACCGCGCACCGCCCCTGGTTTGTAACGAGATCCTGCTGTGCTGGGGTCAGGAGTTCCCCTTGGGTGAGTGCAGGTATGCGGGGCTGGATGGCTGGGCGGACCCCCGAGGATAGGCCTCTTGAAGAACGAGCTGCTCTTTGTTTTACGAACCCAATCCCGCGAGCAGTCCTTGGGGAGGCAGCCCGCGACCACGCCAGGAGCAAAGACGAATCCTGCGCGCTTTTATAGTGACAGCAGCGCGCCAGAAAAAGAGCTAAAAGGAAGAGAGGCTGTCCGCAAATGAGGCAGGAATTGATCAGTCCCGTTTCGGGCATTTGGTGTTGAGCCCTTGAGGGGATGCCCCGGCTGTGTGGGTCTCGGAGCCCCTGTGATTTGCCATTTCCCAGGCTGAGGACAGACCCGGCTGGCAGGATCATTTAGCGTCGTCTTCCGGATCATTTAGCTTCAGTCCATCCGATCTCTTACACTTACAACTCCGTGCCCAGATAACACCTAAATAAGCAAAGCACCAGCTTGGTTACTACAAGGAGGTTTGCTCTGCCGAGCAGCGGCCTTAGTTTGCATTCAGGGCTCTGCAGGGTGGAGCACTGGTTCGACAGATGTGTGTCCCTGCAGGAAAAGAGCCTGTCCTGCTACCTGCAGGGTCAGGGCAAGCCAAAAGGCAGCTGCTGCTTCAGCTGGGAGAGCAAGAGTCCACCCACTTCAGCAGTAGTGTGGTCTTTATGACAAGTTCAAGCTGAGCTTCACCTACACTGCAACAGTTTGCATTTGTTTTCTATGATCCAGATGATGTCTTTGCATTTTTATTAGAAAATACATACAACAAAAACATGGAGAACAGATGTTTTCAGCCTCTTGTTGTAACTTGTAACCCAATCTTTGGGTTTTTTCCTCCTCTTTTTCAGTTCTACATCCTAGTTCTTACATTTGCATATTCACATATTGCATGTATTGCATACATTTGCATATTTTCTTCAATTGCAGTTCCATAAGGTGCAGTGAAGCTAATCTAATAGCTTAGTGAGCTCAGAGTGAGACTTTTACTGCTTTCTTTGTACTATAATGGGTAACATCCTTTTATGAGCTGCTGTAAATAATTAAAATAGCATAAACCTGTTGTAATTTTCTACTGGGTTGTCAGAGTGGCCCATGGAACAATTCAGTGAACATCTAAATCTGCACAAGGAAACAAAGCAGTTTTCCCTGGTTTTATTTGCTTGTCACAGTCTATGAGAGGCATGCAGCTTCCTGTGAATCTAGCTTGGATTTGATTGTCACAATTGTAAGCTCAGAAAACACTGTCATGATGGGGCTGCATGTACAAGTAACCTTAATACAGTCTCTAAAATTACTTAAAAAAATAAATTCCTATATCATTATTTATGGTGGCTGTAACTAAAGTGCTCAAACAAATCTCGATAAAATGCATCTAGTTAGAAAAATAGTGCATTTAATTACTCATCTTAATACATGCTGGGAGAGTAACTGTGATTTATCTTTCTTGCCAGATTTCCGATATACAATGCAGAAGAGGTTTCCATCAATTCTGGAAGGTGGGTTTGTAGTTGTTGGCTTCAAAAGGATGGGAGATGTTTCTGTTGCACCTTAATGCATAAAACCAATCTTATTATTGCTTAAAACTTTCCCCAGGAGAGACTGCAGAAGTGCTTATAGTTAAGGCATGGCTGGAGTGTTAGACAGTTGGATTGAGACCTCAGAACTGGATGGCTTTACATTGAATAAAACTAATCACGAAGCGGCTGCTCCTTAGATAAGTCTAACTTAGAGCTGATATGGATTTTCCTATTTTTCAGTTTATTACAAATCCAATGAGTGGTCTGGAATTCATGGCATAAGGGAGAATGACCAAATGACATGGTTAAGCAGCAAGAACTAAAGTAAGAAAGATGTGTGTTTAAATAAAAAAATATTTAAGAATAATTATTTTTAAAATGTCCACATCAAAACATCCAGTTCATCTTCTTGATTTCTTGCCTTTGTACTTGTTTTTCAGCCCTCTGTGCCTGAACTGTTTCTTCTTTTTGATGATGCTTTTCACATCCCTGTTGTGAAGCCACTTGTCACGCTCTATTTCCCACTGGATCTGTTTGACATCTGTAGGAGGAAAGGTGAGAAATAAGGAGCCGAAGGATACCTCTGACCATGATGTGGCATACAGATGAATCATGTACGAGTTAAAACTTGACTGCTGTATTTATGAATGTTAATAAAGTGCAATCTGCCTTTTTTTTTTTTTGAGAAAGCTGTGGGTTTTTTCATTTCACAAAACCAACCATCTCAGAGTTTTAGACATTGCTTTGTATTTTACTAATGCTAGACACGCTTGTGTTAGGAGCAGTGTTTGAGCGCTCCTAACATTTTTCAAGTGACACCAGCAAGACTTGTAGAAGTCTTTACAAAGCTTTATTCAACTGACATATACACAATTCATTAGAACTATTTTGGGGAAGCTACTCTCTGCTTCACTGATACTGCAAGGAAATAGTCCATACTGGTAAGGTAAAGACAGCCATACCTTATGCCTTCCCTTCCCAAGGAATCAAGGACACTTTACCTGAGCAAAATTCACATGAATACTTGACAGAGAGCATACTGCCTGTCCCCGTTTACAGTGTGAAAGGGCCAACGACAGCCTCTCCAACTTTTCTGAAGCCTTATTCACTCCAGTACTCCCAGTAATATTTAGCTCTGGGCATCTGTTGTCACTGGAGAAAACTATCACGTCTTACTGACATTGAGCTACTGTCCCTACTGTGTGGTTTCTGACCCTGTATTTAACACCCAGTTAAAGGCAGGACATCTTTTCAAGTATGGAATCTGAAGGGAAAGAAGTAAATTGCAGCACTACAATTGTCTGTTACTTGTAGCATGTACTTACTGGCATTATCTCTGTTGGCCATGGCGTTCATTCCGATATTGTCAAACTTTGACCCAGCATTTTCATCCAGCAGATAGCCAAACTTTAAAGAGAGAAATTTTAGTATTAAGTTACAAAGCACCAGGTAAAACACTTGATCACTTTTTGTTAAGCCCTGATCAAACTTACCTCTTCTGCAGATGCCAGTATACCAGCATCTTGGAGTTTTCTCTTTTTTCCTCGGCTGGATCCTTCAAACAAAGAGTATTATTCTCATGAGACAGACAGAACTTCAAGTTCCAAAGATGTTAAAGTTTTACCATGTTTTAAATTTTTAAAACTTTTCTTAATGGGATCATCTGAATTAGCTCCGTTGGAAATCTTTGTTCCCCACCTCCCCTCAAAGAAAAGGAAAAAAGAGTTTCCAACCAAGAATTAAATAGCACAAATCTGCACATCAGGTGTGAGTAACAGATGCGCAAACCACCAGTACAACTCCATCCTTCTTCAAAATTCCTCCTTCAGCTCTCAGCTCTTCAACAGTAGGTTGTTACACTGAATTATGCTGGTTGGGTGACAACCTCCTTTTCATTTATAGTTTATTCTGAACCTAGATCCAAAATGTGGTAATCTGCTGGAGTAAAACCCTCTGATTTCAAAGGTTTTTGGACTCTATTATTTGTATTAAGCTTTAATGTCAGTGTTTTCTTACCTCCCAGTGATCCCGCAAAGTTCATGTCTTTCTTTTTCTTGCCCTTTTTACTGACAGGTTTCAGTTGCTTGTCATTGTCCAGGTCTGACCAAAAAAAAACCCAAACGCATCAGTCTGCAATTCTCACATCAAGCAAATCTAGTATTTCTTCAAGCTAGACAATTAAAAATTGGTCTGTGGTGTGCTGTTCTTTATGCTTTCTTCCACAGCACCAGCAGGGAAGGATATTAAGATACCTAAAATACAAAAGCTAAAAGGAGGCATTAGGTAAACCTTGAATGTCTCCATGGTGAGTTTGGTGAAATAATAATCTCATGAAAGATTGCGTTGACAACTGTATGAACAGTTTACCTCCTCTACCCTCAGTTATCTTCCTGTGACCTCTAGTTATTCATTGAAATACTCCATTAATCTGTGCTTTTCCAGCAACATGCAGTGTATTCTCTGTAAACTCTGCTTTTCAGTTGAAAAAAAAAACCACACAGGTGCAAGAATCAGTTATTATTACAGTAGTAATTAAAAACCTGAGTGCATAGCTGTATTACAAGAGTAAGCTTTTACTTGTGAGACAGCAATTTAAATAAAAGTTACTTCATCTAAAAAAAAAAAATCAACATTAACTAGGTCTAAAGAAATACAAAAATTATCAATTAGCAGGTTTTTTATTTTTCTCTTTGAGTTCTTTTAATATTTCTGCCTACTGCAGACAGTAATTTGTGTATAAAGCTCCTTTTGTTATGCCAATGTTTTCAGAGTGAAAGAAACATGTCTCATTTAGAAGTTTTTATACACAGATGCATAATTCCAACTCTCGCGTAGGAGACTGTGACAGGAAACACTTCTCTTAGGACTTCCTTGTATAGAGAAGGACTTGTCATTTCTTTGCTTAAAAGCCAAACTTCCCACCTAGATAACTAAATTAAAATTTGTGTATGTAGTTGCATATTAGATAAGCTATTCTTAAAGTTTTTTCTTGTTTTTCAGTAATAAATGGTACTTTACCTAGGTCGTTATCATCTTCAGACACATCCATAAATACACCTCCCTCTTCATCCATATCCTCTTCAAAGTCTTCCTCCATACTTCCTAAGGAGACTTCGTCATCATCCAGATCGCTGAAGTCATCTTCATCATCAGAGTCCTCCCAGTCAGCACCAGATCCCTCACCATTCTGGCCTTTCTTGCCACCTTTGGTTTTCTTTTTTATATTACTAAGAGAAGATGTAACAAGCTTAGGACTTCATCTGGAAAAACACTGTTTGCATCTAGAAAACATCTATCTACTGACAAAACCCTATGTTAGGAAAGTTCAACATCTTTGCAAACTACTGCAAATGTGGGCTGCAACCTAAAATATATGAATTATACACTCGGGTATGTTTTCAACATTAGTATAGGAAGTTGTATTATAAGAATCAACCATTTTGAGAAGTTCTGGAGAGACTCCTATTCTGAAATTAGCAGAAATGTCAGCTTCAGTATTTTATCTCCTCTCTGTCTTTGCTCCTTTTCAGAAAGTATTTTCTGTAAAACACACAAGCTGCTCTATTAAACACCAGTCTAGATCACAAAAATGTTTCAGGTTTCACTAGGAGTTTAGACTTTAATTCTCCTGATGGCTCAAGAAAAAAAGCCTCTGCAAATTCAAATGCTGCATTATAGATACTTTGAGCAAAATAGAGGCTACTTAATTATTTACAATTGGACTCGATCTTAAAGGTCCTTTCCAATCTAAACGATTCTATGATTAATGAAACTGCTGACTTCAGGAGAACTGAGCTCTGTGACTATGGATTCTGCAAAGCTTATTAACTGTGTTAGGTCCAGTTACAACCAGTCCTCATGGCAGCATTGACATTCTGCCTCATTTTGCTTCCTTTTGTACTTGGTAATTTTCAAAACCTGAGACAATGAAAAACAAGATTTTACCTTGCTTACTGGTTCACTCCATTGTATAAAATAAATAAACAATTTAAAAATTAATTCATTAAATTATTAAATACAATACTACAGGTCTCACATAAGGCCAGCAGACTATAAGCACCCCCAAGATCATGATGATCCATTATGGGACATGCAGAAAACCAGCATTGCTCAGTATTAAACTGATAATGCCTTTGTTTCAAGGTGATATTCTGAGCATTTCTGAAAAAGGTCTATCCAATTTCACAGAGTAAAACTATGTAGATACTAAAACAGGAGGAGTAAGAACCACTCTGAAGTCTTACCCAGCAAAATCAAGGTCATCCTGGCCAACGATGGCATTATCAGCAGCTTCAAATGTATCTAGGGAGAAAGAAAAATGCTATTACTACTAAACAAGCACAGAAATATTTAGTCATTGCATCCAGCAAGTATGTGAACCTGTTGGAGCGAGCTCAGAGGGCCACAAAGAAGAGCGGAGAACTGGAGCACCTCTCCTAGAGCTGGAGTCATTCAGCTTGGAGAAGCTTCAGGGTGACCTAACTGTGGCCTTCCAGTACCTAAAGGATCCTGCAAGAGAGTTGGATAGGGACTTTTTCCAAGGGCATCTGGTGACAGGACAAGGAGGAATAGCTTCAATCTGAAAGAGAGTTTAGATTAGGTATTACGAAAAAATTCTTTACTGTAAGGGTAGTAAGGCACTGGGACAGGTTACCCAGAGAAGCTGTGGATGCCACATCCCTGGAAGTGCTCAGTGGCAGGTTGGATGGGGCTTGGAGCAACCTAGTCTAGTGGGAGGTGTCCTTGCCCATGGGGGAGATGGAACGAGATGATCTTTAAGGTCCCTTCCAATCCATACGATTCTCTGATTCTATCATTGCAAAATACCTAACTTTTAGATAAAGGATCATTATTTTAAGCTTCTGGATTTATGAAGCAAATTCTCAATAGAGATGCTAACAATAAAAGACAAATGCAATTAGTAACAGATTCTTGTCATAACTAAGACCATATTAATTAACTAAGAACCCTGATACAAGAATTCAGAATTCTCTTAAAATGCTGTATGAAGTACATGCTACAGGAAGAGCTAAGACTACTGCAGAAGTTTGCCAATGACCTTACTGAACTCATAACCTCATGAAAGATGTCAGAAATGGTAACAGGAACCAAAAGCAAGATTGAAAAATGCCAAGCAGTAAAGAAAAAATAGAAGCAGTTAGAGAAAGTTACTCAGACTACACTAGGAAAAGAACAAAAAGGCATGAACTGCCACACATGAGCTTAAGTTCAAGACCAGACAATTTCCAGCCACTCCAACAAGCTGACTGCTGCAGTGGTGTGAGCAAGACCTCTTCCAAATGGCCACCCAGCTGGTTTACATGGCAGACAGTAGGAACTGCTGGCTGCAGTAGCATAGAAGGGCAACTGGAAAGCCAGTTTTCTCCCACTCCCATATTTCTCTATCTGGTTCTTTTACGCAATATGAACTACAAAAAGGGTAAATTAATAATTTGAAAAAGCAGGGAATACTGGGATAGTTACTGCAAGGAAGTACACAGCCTTACCCAACGCTCTTTCAAATTCATCATCATCCACATCTTCCACACTTTCTTCATCATCCAGACGCTTTTGTTTCTCTCTCTTCTTATCGAACTTGGAATAAAATCTGAAATAATATATTGCTCTCAGACACAAAATTACAGCTGATGATCTTTATGACAACTTTTTTAATTTTAAAAAACCAACCTGCAAATTGCTTCCCATGTATATTGCCAGTTGAAAACTGTGATGGTTTCAAATACATCTAAAATCAAGAGATTTGTATTTCCTTTGTTTTTCAAAGAATCAGTCACTACTGTAATATTTAAACCAATGAAATTTCACTGGCCAAAGGTGCCAGAAATTATTTTTAACATAATGAATTCATAAGAGGGCACAAGAAAGATGTAAATATCTGCCTTTGACTGACAAGGAAGAATGGATCAAGTTCAACTTGAATGAACTGGGGAAAAAAAACTGTAAAATACATCAGTTTTATTAAATTTTCTCCCATAGCCCTCTTTTTTGTCTCTTAATTTTACCCTCTGTCAGCCATTTTCCCCTTCATTTCATGTTAAAGAACCGCGAAACACAGAGGCAATTTTGACCATATACAAAAGGGTACTTTGTTAAGACTTTAAATGTGTAATCTCAGTTTCAGCCATCTTCAGTGTAACAATACTGTTAACTTTTCAGAGGGGCATGTTTTTAAGATGCTTTTCTTTACTCTCAAAACTAGTATCACTATTTTATTTATTTATTTATTAGTATTATATTCCTTAATATTATAGTACCAATGAATTTAAAATAAATGAAATTAATTCAAACATTAATTACGTAAGGAGACACTCACAGGTAACCAGTATTTTGATCTAATTTGCCAGATGCATACTTCAATTTTAGTACTACAACTGCATTTTTATATTGCAATCTTAAAGGAAATTCAAAAAAACAGAAAGAACTATGACTAATAGAAGACTAAATCCTCTGAAAAATAGCTCTTCTTTTTTTGCTTCATTCCATTCTAATACGCTTTGATGCTAATAACATAGATAGCTATATTCCAGCTTCATTATATATACCTCTAATGCATAAAAATTACAACCCACAAGATATTTACATTACCCATTACTTAAGGTTTCTTTATTATAATGTCAATTTAATTTCGGACTACAAGCCCCAATTGCCTTTGTTCATAGGTGATAATCTTTCCTAAGAGCTTTTGACAAATGTTAAAATTATGTCCAAGAAAAGCACTATCATCCTAAGTCACTCAAATTAACCAAAATTTGCAATACTTGAAATACCAGGGAATACTTACAAAATGCACTGGGTTTTAATGGCATTGCATTAAAAAAACAACACTTAAAATTAATGTTCACAAGTATTCCCTTACCTGTGAAAGAACACTTCATCCACTGGGATTTTGCTTTCATCTTTGATTCGGAATTCCTTACTGTTGACTGAAAAAATGAAAAAAGAACTGATTTTACCTCAAGTTGAAATGATAATTTTTCTTTTCAGAGGTTAAACAGCACACACAGACAGAAGGACGCAGACACACGGTGTCACCCATTCAGTAATGGGGAGCTTATCTGCAAACCTCTTCAAATTAACACAGTGCATATTCTGTACTCCAGTGTGAAGTATGGAAAAGACCCTGTTGGAAAACTCAAGTGGCAGAGCCCTGACCAGATTCTCACTTATGTGTCAGCAAGCAGGCAGTTGCAATAACCTACAGCACAAATGCACTTAAAACAAAAACGGGGGGAAAAAGTAGGGAGTAAGAACTTGACTGTCATGCACTAAAACACTTTAATTACTTCTGCCCAGCATTCCCTGGCAGTAGAAATGCTTGTCAGGAGCTGCAGGGCAGAAGTTCTGAGGAACTGAGGCAAAATATGAAACTGCAACAGCAGATCAGCGAGGGTAATGATCAGGTTCCCTGTGGAGGAGCTTTCTACCCTCTCACATTCCCCTTTCCTCCTCCTCAGAAGTACATCAAAGGAAAAAGGGCTACAGATTATCTCAGTGGGCACAGATTGTAATAATTTCTAAGTGACAATGGGTCCAAGTTTCTGAAACCAGATCAACATACTCACAGAAGGGCTCTTCAAATGAACAGTAGAAGGTACCAGAGGATTTGCAATCTCAGCTCCCTACACCTCAGCAGAGAACAATGACATGCAACAACTACAGACTTTTGTAGTCATATTAATATATTCATATTTTTCTGTCATGTTTCATTCGTAAAACACTTGAATTCCCCAAATTCTGTCCTATATCCTCAGTCTGTTCCTTCAACTCAAAATAAACTAAAGAATGTGACAAACTGTAGAGGCTAAAATTCCTATTTTAAGCTTTACCAACCATAAAACCAGCCAAAAAAGTACATTAGTACTTACTACTCTGCATAACTAAAACCTCTTTGCAACACAACAGATCCAGAGCTGGTGGAAAAGCACATCCCTGGAAATGATACAGAAACTCTACCACAGAAGATGGTACCTCTTCTGTCCTCAAGCAGTACGTTTTACTGATAGTTTGCCCTGTTTAACTGCTGGTTCTTACCACCAAATCCTGCTCTTAATTATTAGCAACAATGGGACCAGACAAAACACATCTTATTTCTGGAGGCAGGAAGACTCTTAGCGAATTAACAGTGCCAAAGATAACTTACACCCATCTTAACAACAGTTGCAGCTGTGGCATTGTATGGAATAATCCATATCATTTAATGGAAGAGCTTAATGTGATTTAAATAATTATATAGATCCATTTTTCTGGTACTTTAACCCTTTTTTTCAATCATAATAAATAGAATAAAAATGAGTATAGGATAACTGACTTCTCTACATCATTTTTTCTTAAAATGATCCAGTGGATCCAAAGTTCCAGCTGTGGAGATTCCATACACCCTTACAAGAAGATGAGGCCTAATCCCGAACCTCAGGTACCACCACTGCACTCCTGATGGATGGCACTTTCTTCTACTGCTAAGACAAACTGCATAGACAGTGCAGATGACACATCTACATCAACCAACCAAGGATTGTTTTAGTCATCATAATCTTAACAGAGAAGGGGCTGACTTACCTGCAAGATTCTGCATATCTTTCATAAACTGCTTCTTCTTCGGCTGCATTACCACACTGCTGGTGTTTTCTGTATCAAAATATAAACCAGAAAGAAATTTCTATTTTATCACTATTGATACAGAACTGTTAGGAGTGGCTGACAGACCAGTGGGCTGTGCTGCCATCCATAATGACCCCAAGAGGCTGGAGAAAAGGGCTGACAGGAACCTCCTGCAGTTCAACAAGGGGAAGTGCAAAGCCTTCACTGAAGGAGGACCAGCCCCAGGTACCAGGATACACTGAGGGCTGCCCAGCTGGAAAGCAGCTTGGCCAAAAATACCTTGCTAGTCATGCTGGACACCCAACTGACCATGAGCCAGCACTGTGTCCCTGCAGCAAAGAAGGCTGATGGTATTCCTGGCACTTGTGAGACCACACTTGGAGCCCCGTGCCCAACTCTGGGCTCCCCAGGACTAGGCAGACATGGGCATACTGGAGAGAATCAAGTGATGGGTCACTAAGCTGATGAAGGAGACTCCACCTGAACATCAGGAAACACTTTTTCACTGAGAGGGCAACTGTGTGCTGGCACAGGTTGCACAGAGAGGCAGTACAGTCTCCAGTCTTGGACATATTCCAAAGTCATGTGGACAGTCTGCTCTAGGTGTCCCTGCTTGAGCCCATGACTTCCAGAGGTCCCTTCCAACCTCAACCATTCTGTAGTCTTTACATTTCCCTGTCCCTTGCTTATTCCTGCAAAGTCAGCAGCTCTGCACTGCGTGTGTGAGGGGCAGCAGGATGTGACTGCCACCTGGCTCCACGTTGCAGACATCTCTCTTGCAGCCCTGAAGACTTGTCCCACTCCTCTGTTCCACCACATGCACCCCAAATACTTGACAAAGCCAATCTGAGAGAATGAGAATTTGGACAGCACCTATAATCAAGACCACATAGTACAGAGAAATGCCTACCTTTGCCTTTACTGACTTTGGGATTTCTGTATACAAAGCGATCCAAGAATCTCATTAACGTGAAATCCTGCAAAGGGTCACCGGAGTACTGAATGTGATTCCCCTGAAAGAAGGAAAAAGCCCAAAACCATTAAGGTCTTCATTTCAGAAAGACATCAGACACAGAGGACTCAATCAGTTCAAGAACGACACTAAAACATACTTCAAAAAGATAAAGACTTGAGGATACTACACCACATAATCCTGACCAGATTCTTCTTCTTGCAATTTCAGTATTTTCTTAACTAAACCACTCCTCCTTCGCTTTGTTTCAGTGATAAACTGCCTTGCTACGTACAGTGCTAACAGCAGCTAATACTCAGCATCATTTCAAAACCATATAAGCAAATGAAAAATAAAGATTTTAAATACATATGTGTGTAGGTTTAAGCAGTTTTGGTATGGTAACACAAAACTATTTAAAAGAGAATTTGTTCCTGTAGGAGGGTTCCCCATATTTTTAAAAATATTAAATAAAAATAAACAAAAAACCTCTAATACAGCTTTAAGAATCCTGTCACACCTACATTTCTACAAAGTTAAAACTTTGTGAGCAGACTCCTCTACATAAAACACTGTAATTCCATTTAAAGCTTGGCATTTGAGTGTATGATAGAGTTCTGCAGCATTGCTAGTTACCCAAAAAGTGCAAGGAAACTTTATAATGTGTTTTTTCAAATGGTAAGACACTTAATATAAAAAAAAAAAAAAATCAAACTTCAAAGCAACAAACCAGTAAAAGCACTTACTTCTAGAATTGTTTTTGCAAACAGGGCCACAGATGGATGAAAATGTTCAGAAAGCTGAAAAACATGATTCATTTATTTATTTCTAATTTAAAAATACGTTGTAAGACCACTCTGTAACTCACCAAATAACAGACATACACATAGTAAAGCAAGGCTGATGTACTCTGCCCCTTAGCAACTGAAGAACTTCAAGTTCCAATCTTTTATTTGCATTAAATACATTTTCACTGGCAATTTTATTTAAGTCAACACCAAAAAGCTTTAATGATCAAAGCTAATGTCCAACAGTCAAAAAATACTATTGCTGTCCAAATCTGCACTTAAAAATTCCTGTTGCCTACTCAAGAATATCAGTATCATATGGAACGCATACAAGCTTAAACCTGAACAACGTGTCGGCTTTAACCTTTCTGTTGTTACTCAGGTAGCTACTCCAAGAAAAACCAAGTTCATTTTCCTCTCTTTGTACAAGGGCCACACTAAGAAACAGCAACAGCAACATGAGAACTTCCTACCTTCTTCAGCTCCCAAAGGCTTGTGCTTTCAGCACCACAGTATAAAGGACTTCGGTGCAGAGGATCATAGGAAGCTCCACTCTTCCTGCCTGAGGGGTGGAGGGGAAGGAAAACAATTTTTATTTTCTCAGGCAACTTAACAGGAGTATTATTCTCATTTCCCCCTGACAGTAATGCTGCCCATCACTCCCAGCTGGACAGGCCAGGGGCCCATCTGGCAGCAGGTAAAGGCTGTACCCAGCTGGCCTTCACCACTGCATGACCAGGTGAACAGGCTGAGTTCCTACCTGCTTCCAAGGAACGCCCTGAAAACCCCTGGCCTGCTCCAAAAGGTCTTCAGGGTGGAATGAAACTGGGCACAAGTTCAAAGCTGGATAAATTGCTCTAGCAGGCTGCACAAGCAAGAGAGCAGCTACACATCCTAACCCTGGCTACACTGCTTGGAAGGTGTTTGACCATGAAAGCAAAGAATTCCAAGCCTGTTTATCAGGCAGTTTACTGTGTTCAAGACATAAATAATGTGTTTATTACAAACTGCATAAAGTGAAATACACTAGTCATAGAGTCTTTTCATAACTGCTGCGGTAACATAAATTGCTCTGACCGGTTGCTTTCAACCAAACTTCAATTTAAAAACTAAGTGGTTAAAACATTCTTTTAATCTTAAAACAACTCTTGATCAACGTGTCACTGTCATGAATGTCAGATGTTAAATTATATATTTTCTTGCTGATTTACCTCCCATATTCAGATGATGCACCCATGAGGCTGTTGAATTTGAATTGTTTGTTTTAGCAGAATTTTCCGTTGTACTTCTCTTTTCATCTTCTACTTCTTTGTCTGCATCCAAAAATTTTTCCTCATCCTTTTCAGCCTCTTCTTGATCCTTAAAGCACTCTTCATCATCTGACTCCTAAAAAACATAAAACATTAGCAAACAGCTTTTCCTTTCCAGATTTACTCTGATTTTTTAGAAAAATGCACATAAAGTTCTTGAGCTACTTTAAAAAAATCTAAACAAATAATGGTCAATATTTAAGAAATACAGATTTTTGTCCCTGATACAGCATTTAAAATTTAACTTTACTGCTTAGAACACACAAATATAATGGTCCCACCCCACCCCAAGAAATATAACATCTTAGCAAACCCTCAAGTTACTAACAAAAGGTGTTTATGAAAATAGCTCTTATTGAAAAAGCAATGAGATCAAGAAATCATCTTATACCACATGATCCTGTAACTGGACCCTTAACTCCGGTTTTACTTTCAGAAGCTCAGACAGAAGGTAAAGGGTTCCACAAATGAAGGGTGGCATTTGTCCACAAGTGACTTGAAGCAGCCTCTTCACAAAGGCCTTCACACGCCGTGACACTACATCTGCCTTCAGAGATTTATAGACGAGATTAAGAAACATGGATGGCTTTGAGCACGTTGCTAAAGCAGGGTCCAGAAGCTTCCTGTAGGACACACAGGAGAAAATACTGCTGATTGTCATAATGCACACAGGAGAACAATTGCAATTAACAACAATTACCTACGTTTTTCGGAGTGTCATCTAAAAGACCAGTGACAGTTTTCTCCCCAGTACTCAAAAACAGTAAGATCAATCCTGAACTGTCAAGAGCTGTGGAGTATTTCTGGATACGTATGAGACATTTTAAAAAAAATAAAAAAGCTGCCTCAATAAACAAAATATTTTAAGAAAATACAAAGAAGCTGAGTTCAACTCAAAACAGTTTCAAAATCTGAGATACTCAGTGTTAAGAAACTAATCTGATTTGTTCATATGTTTAAAAAAACAGAAAGAAAATTATTAGAAATCAGCACACTTCACAATCAGATCAGACATTTATACGGGCAAATTCATTTTCTACTCCAATTTTTTCCAGGCTGCCAGGCACAGTAAGGCCCTTAAACACATTGCAGATTCTCAGGGAACCTGAGACCCCTTTTAAAAGAATCAGTAACTTCCCCTTGGTCAACTAAACAGAAGCCTGTAAGGAGCCTATAAAGAGTCTAAACAATCAGCTGGGGTCAAAAAAAAAAAGCAAGACTTTTATAACACGAGGCTTTCCAACACAAATTAAATCATCTAAGGAATTCTATAACACAATATTCCCCTTCCTCAAAAAAAGAACAAGATGGAAACAAGATTTTAGGCTATTTACAGGCCTAATTACTTTACAGGCTAATGCCTACAAAAGTGATTTCAGAAGAAATAGCTATCAATTAGTTTCAAATAAACTGGAATTAAAGCAAGCCACCAGAAGAGTGGCAAAGGATGAAATGCACAGGTTGTGTTCTCAGGACGTATCACTATCTTTTGTTTTTATCCTCATCTTAAATCAAAGAAATCACATGCATTTTCTTCCACCTCATACAAAACATCAGAAATTTTTAACTAATGATGCACAGGGCTAGCAAGATCTTAAAAGAAAAAAAAAAAAAGTGTTTCTACAACTTTAAATTAATGGTGACTACCTCTTAAAATGAAATTTTATGAAAAATGCAAACCTGCCACTTACTTGTACAGCGCTGCATAGTACCTATCCGATACAGTCTGCTGAGAGTCCATCACCTGAAACAGCAACATCAGGGCCTGCACACTGGTACTGAAGTTCACAAGATGCAGAACTTTGAACAAGGTGTTCATTTGCTCTTTCACCTTCTCATCCCCAGTCTCAGCATAAGGGTAAGCTCTGTTTACTCCGCAAAGAAGAGCACTGAGCATTTTGGATTCAACATCTTTTTTCTTAATACAGTTCCGGAAAAAGCAGAAGTACAAAGTTATCAGCTTGTTAGCCAATGCACTTTCTTCATGACTGAGGACTATCTGATTGAGAAAGCAGATGGCATAATATTGAGTTTTCACATTGATGTTTGTGCGGTACAAAAGCCTCTCCACCTCACTGCACACTACACCCTTCATATTTGGATGCTTGTGAAGTAACGTCTCTAAAAGATAAGAGGCTTTGGTGGCGATCTTGTTCTGAGGGTCACCCAGTTTATTCACCAGCAGAACCAGCAGAGCTTTCTCCTGCTCAGGCTTGTTACACAGAAGTTCATGGGAAACTGCCAGCGCTCGGGATTTTGTGGCTGTCAGACACTCATGGCTCAGTGTTTCCAGTGCCTGCACGAACTCTGCTATCTGCAGCTTCAGCTGATGCTCAAAGTACCACAGTATCAACCGCCTGTCTCTTGAATCCTTGTTGCCACTCGACATCTTCACTATGTTGTTAAGCGGTCGCTGCGAGAAGGACCACAATTTCCGATTGTCTGGTAAGATATCTGTAATGAGAAGCTCCTTGAAAGTATCCAAAGCCATGAGGCTCTGCTGCCTGCTGCCCTTTTTCTTTATAAGGTTTATCAAGTTCTCAACAAACTGGAGACTGTGGACAGCACTGTCCTGGATGAGAAGGGTCATCGCTGCCATTCTGTCAGCCAAGGTACCCGAGGACACAACAGTTTTCATCCACGCTGATGAGGCCCCCTTCTGATAGTCTGTCTTATTCTTAAACAGGTCTGTCTCATGTTCATACAGCTTTTGGGCCAGGGCCTTATACTTGGACAGAAGTGTCTGATTCTGTGGCTCTAGACAGAATTCATTAGTGTATTCTAGATCATACCACTTGCCGCCAGGTTTGATCAGTATTGCTTGCCTAGCATGAAATTCAAAATCTTCTTCCAGCCTTTCTTTCTTTGCCAAAGGCTGCTGGCCCTGATCACTGCCAGCCTGCTTCTTCTTGCCATCTTTCGCACCGCTTGCTTTATCCTTTCCTTTTTTTTCCTTTTTTCCCTCTAGTGAAGGAGGTTTAGTCTCCTTTTTGCTTTTCTCATTCTTTGGAGGCTTCTCTTTCTCCTTGCCGCCGCCATCATCCTCATCCTCCTCCAGGCAACTCTTTGCATACTTGTGGAGCCCCAGGGAGCTGACGAATGCCTCCAGCTCCCCTTCCTTCAGGTCATCGATCGTGTCCTTCTTGCCGCCGTCCACAATCTCGCCCTCCTCGTCCACAGCACACAGCATGAGGTAATCTTGCTGCGGAGGCAATACACAGCTGTCACGGCAGATGTGGTGCGAGGGCTCCCAAGACTCCCAAGCGCTCCCCCCAGAATCCCAGAATGATTTGGCTTGAAAGGAACCTTAAAGCCCATCTAGTTCCAACCTCCCTGCCGGGGGCAGGGACACCTTCCCCCATACCAGGTTCCTCAGAGTCCCTTGCAGCCTGGCCTTGGACACCGCCAGGGACGGGGCATGCACAGCTTGTCTGGGCAGCCCGTGCCAGTGCCTCACCACCCCCCGAGCAAAGAACTCGCTCCCAACATCTGCGTGGGACCCCCACACCCCGCGCCCCGCCAGGGCCCGTCCCGGGATGGGGCTCCCGGCCGCCACGTGCTCCCGCTCCCTGCCTCCCGCGCCCTCACCTTGGTGCCACCGAGGCGCAGCACCTCGTCCAGCGTGAACCCTCCCGCATCTCCACCTTCTCCTTCTTCATCACCGTCATCGTCGCCCTCCTCCTCGCCGCTGTCGCCGCCCGCCTTCCTCGGGTGCCGCACGCCGAAGTCCCAGAGCGCCGCCGCCATCGCCGCCCGCCGGAAGAGCTCCCGCGCGCACGCGTGACGCGCGTCCGGCCCGAGCGCCGGCCTCGCTGCGGCGGCCGGGACCGGGCGGAGGGGAGGAGGGAAAGCAGGAGCGGGAGCAGGAGCGAGTGAAGCGGGAGCCGCAGCGGGAGCCGCTGCCATGGTCCTGCTGCTCGCCCGCCGCGCGCTCCTGGCGGGCTGCCGGCGGCTCCCCCGGCCCGCCGCGGCTGCCCACGGTGACCGCCGCCTCTCCCCCTTTCCCCCCACTGCCCACGGTGACCGCCGCCTCTCCCCCTGTCCCTCCCTTCTCCCCACGGTGACCGCCGCCTCTCCCCCTGTCCCTCCCTCTCCCCACGGTGACCGCCGCCTCTCCCCCTTCCCCCCGCTCCTCTTGGGGCCGCCCCGCTGAGCCCTCTCTCTCCCCTCCTCTCCCCGCAGCTCCGGCGGCGGCGGCGCGGCTCTGCTCGGGCGCGGGGGGCGAGGCGGAGGCGGCCGGCGGGGACGGGGCGATGCTGCGGCACCTGGCGCGCAAGCTGCGGGCCAGCGGGCCGGTCACGGTGGCCGAGTACATGCGGGAGGCGCTCACCAACCCCGGGCAGGTGCGCCGGGGCCGGGCCGGGGCGGGGGGGCTGTGCCTCGGCCCCGCCGCTCACCGCGGCCCCTGGGCCCGCTTCCCCCCCGCAGGGTTACTACACGCGCCGCGGCGGCGTCGGCGAGAGCGGCGACTTCATCACCTCGCCTGAAATAAGTCAGGTGTTCGGAGAGGTAACGCAGTTCCTTGCGTCTTAACTAATTTTTCTTTAACCACGCGGGGCTGGCTGGGTAACAAGGATGAGTGAGGCAGTGCAGCATCTCTCTTAAGAAGGAAAGGCTGAGGGAGCTGGGCCTGTTCAGCCTCAAGAAGACACTGAGAGGGGCCCTCATCAATGTGTCTGAAGGGAGGTGTCAGAGGATGTTTCCAGGCTCGGCTCAGTGGTGCCAAGCAATTGGACAGGTGGAAGTGGGCAGAAACTGATGCACAGGAAGTTCCACCTGAATATGAGAAAGAACTTCTCTATTGTGTTCGTGACCGAGCACTGGCACTCAGATTGCTCAGACAGGTTGTGGAGTCTCCCTCACTGGAGACATTCAAGAACCATCTGGACACAATCCTGAGCCATGTGCTCTAGGATGACCCTGCTTGAGAAGGGAGGTTGGTTCAGATGGCCTAATGTAGTTCCTTCCAATTTCCATCCCAAGTGACTTCCAAGTCAGTGTTCAGATACCTTACCAATGTCAAAATACTTGAGTAGCAATTATAAGGTTCAGATTATTTCCTAAAACAAAAATTGGTTTTGAGGGGGGAAAGGGTGTTTTGCTTTTCTGAAAGTCCTTTCATGTGTATAGTCTGAAACACCATCTGTGCTTAGTAACACTTTACTTTCATACAGAACTTTCTTATAAATAAAAAGAGTTATGGTGGCTTTCCAGTGTGAAAACTCTCCTTAAAAATAATCTCCAGAGTCTGGTCTGGCTCACTCTGGTTTGTGTATCGTTTCAGTGGCTAAATCCTGTTCTCAATGACACTTTGGTAAATGCATTGCCAGGAAGAACAGTTGTCCAGAGACACCTGGGCAGTGATGTACATTTGAGCCTTAAGTTCTTGCTCCAGCCAGAACAGAGTCCCCACATTTGCTGATGGAGAGTTGCTTCTGCTGGGCTGACAGCATTCAATCACCAATTTTAATACTCAAAGAGAAGAGTGTGAAGTTATGTATCATAATTCTTCCTAGCTTTAAAATATGGAGACAGAACATTGCCATGTTATCTGGTTTATTATCAGACAGAAGGCAGGTATGATTTTCCACAAGGTCTGAAGTTATTGCTGTAACCCTCTGTGTTGTTTCTCACTGACAGTTGATAGGAATATGGTATATTAGTGAATGGATGGCCATGGGCAAACCAAACACCTTCCAGCTGGTGGAGCTGGGCCCAGGGAGGGGCACCCTTACTGAGGATATATTGCGGGTACGTGAACACTTCATATTCTTTGTTTCTGGCTTTATTCCATAGCTCTGGTGAAATCTGAACGAGTGATGTTTTGCTGTCAGGGTTTACCCTTCCTTAGCAATCAGATCACTTCAGCCAGATTGGCAGCTCAGACTCTTAATTAGAATAGATGAGTTTCTTAGACCAGGTCTCAGGTGAAAGCAGAACAGGGGCCAGCATGTGCACACTATGGACACGCCTGTGACCTTCCAAACACCATTGGATAGAAGGGGAGGGCAGGAATATTCCATCTAAACTATTTCTGTGTAGGAAAGTGTTATCCAAACTGAAAACCATCTAGGAAGGAGTTGCTGTGTGTAACTGGGATGGAGACCTTAGTGCAAGGAACAGAGGGGGTGAGGACAATAACACAGGAGTGAAACTGTTAATTCCTTTGGGGATTTCAGGGCTTTATTTCTTTTGAGCTAACCCTTTGTGTTCAGTCATGCTTCCATGGCTGTCTTAAAATGCTGCTGATATATAAACAGATTGCTGATGGGATTTAGCACCACATGAGAATTTTTATTCTATTTATATATGTTAATAAAAATAATTAAATGTGGGATATCAAACACTTGTTGAAGTTGGCAAGGAAAACGAAGCCATTTCTCTCCTAATACAAAACCTTCTGCAGGTCTTAGAGGAGCTGCTACTACTCTTCCAAATTAGCGTTTCATGTTGTTGCCATTGCTACCTGGTAATGTGTGCTGGGTTTTGCCAACTTTACTAGAAGTGTAGCAGCTTTTATTAAGGCTTGTGAAGAAATTCGCACTTCCTACTAAAGGAGCAAAACACAGTCTTTTTTCATTGAGATTGTTAGTGAAAGCCAACTAAATCCTTTATCTCGACTGTAAATAATGAGAAGAAAGGTTAGTACTTAAACCTTTAATGTACACAACACAAGACTGTGCCTAATAGAATTCATCTGCCTTT
This sequence comes from Acanthiza pusilla, assembly GCA_036630365.1. Taxonomy (NCBI): domain Eukaryota; kingdom Metazoa; phylum Chordata; class Aves; order Passeriformes; family Acanthizidae; genus Acanthiza; species Acanthiza pusilla. The sequence continues at coordinate 771,997 of JAXCHO010000017.1, forward strand.
CTAGGTCTTCAAGCAGCTCGCCTCTGTTCTTAGTAAATGTGATGTCTCTGTTCATCTGGTAGAGGTGAGCCCCAAACTCAGCGAGATCCAAGCAGCGATGCTGACGGGAGGGAAGGTGCAGCCAAACCCTGAGGAGAAGTCTGCCTACATGGAAGGTGTTACCAAGACTGGAATTCCCATTTTTTGGTACAGAGACATTCAAGATGTGCCACCAGGTAAGGAGCTTGAATGCCTTGTTAAATGGATGTGCCCTTCCTTCACTGACAGCTTTTGATAGCATAGGGCATCTCTGCTAACCTTCACACTGGACAGAAAAGTAGTTACATACGTATTTGTTCTTACTTGTGTGAGTCTGAGGCAGGATCTTGGCACCTTTTCATCACTGCTACCTATTCTGCCTTCCTTCATTTGGGGATAGCTACCTGATTTCCTGTATTCTGACTTTTTCTTTTCATGGGAAACCATTTACTGGCTGTGTCTGAATCTCTTTTCATGAGATAGTGATCTAAAATTCATGGACTGGAAGCTAGATCTAGCTGCAGAAATGCTGTCTTTGATGTATCCAAGCTGGAAGTAATTACAATTTTTTCACAACCACATTAACTAGCTTAATTCATTAAAATCATTAAAATTAAAATGTTTTTAACTGGAAGCTGCTCTGGAAGCATGAATAATTTAATGCATTCTTTTTTTACCTTCCCACAGGTTACAGCTTTTACCTAGCACACGAGTTCTTTGATGCCCTGCCAATACATAAGTTTCAGGTACAGCAAGATTATTGTAATTGTGACCATCTGCGTAAACTTCTTTTCTCTTTGAGGCAGAACAGAATTAAGGTGCCAAACTAGACACATGCACTGTCTCTGGTGATAATTCTAACTGAATTTGGACAAATAAGGCTTAATTCAGCTGATAACTATAAAATTAGTAATTGTTCTTGAATGGAAAAAGTTGAAGAAAGTTAAGGATTTCTTTCTGCTGAGATAACTCTCAAGGTTATGGGGTTTTTTTATTTCTTATGCTACATTAATGCAGCTTTTAATTTCCGCTTTACTTTCTGTAACATTACTAACAAAAAACTGAAGGGCTTTCATTTGAATAGTAATGAGAGTAGCAAAATAGAGGCTACTTATGATTCAGAAGAAGGTAATTAGTTTGTGAAAATCACTGGTAGAATGAAGTCTTTTCTTTTTAGTAAGTTAAATATTGCACTGTCAATAGAAGAGGCAGCATTTTTCTTCAGAGCACCATTCATTCCTTTTTAGTATAATTAAATCCATATTTGTTGGCTGTACAGATGAGACTCCACCACAAGCTTTTTCTAAGGCAGTTACTGGAATTAAATAGGAATGAGTAATAGTTGTTAGTAATGCATTGTGTGCCTAAAACATTTGTGAAAAGGCTTGACACATTAGTTCAGTCAATTAAAGAAGATACTGGGCTACCTGTTAAGAGTGTAAAACGAATACTTTGGGGTTGTTTAACAGAGAACGGAGAAAGGCTGGCGCGAGGTGTTGGTTGATATTGATCCAGAAGTTCCTGACCAGCTGCGGTTTGTCCTGTCACCATCCAGGACCCCTGCAACACAAAATTTTATTCAGGTGAGGTTTTGCCTACCAGAGCTCATCCTTACACCTTTACTGACTCCTTCAAGTACATTTACTGCTTCTCAGTTACTCTGACAGCAAGAGGAGGGTGCTCAGTGCATAAATGAATAGAGCTTAAAATTTCCACAAGCATTTAGCTTTGTATGTTGTGAAACCACAGCACAGAAATTACCACGTATATCAAAATAGGACCTTGAAAACACACAAAATGTTTCAGCGAACAAACTGAGGCAGCAAGTGACAGGCAGAATTCTGCACTGCGTGTGTCGCATCACCATCTCGAGAGTGGCCGTGCCCCAGCCAGGCTCTCAGCCTGCTGCTGGGTACTCAGGGCAGCAGCCTGCTTTTGTGCCAGGCTGACCTTTAATGGATTGTGATTGGATTCTTCCTGAATTTCACTGGATACTCAAAGCTACAAAATTGAGTACTGGAAATTAAACACAGCTACAGTGTTTCACACAGGAAGGCCTCTCTGAAGGGTGTGCACAGATGAAGCGCTCTTTTCCTTCTTTCAGTACCACAGTAAGGAAGTTTCACCTGATGCACATATTTTTGGTCGAAAAATTTCCATTTGACTACAGGTTATTGAAGAGATGACTGAAATCCAGCACTCAGAAAATACTAATTGAAAATGACTGATAGCAAAAAGTAGCTCAAGCTAGTATAAGTTGCCTAGAAGGCAGCTCCTGTACCTGTGTGTCCCAACAAAAGCAACATCCCCAAGACATCAAGTGTGAGGAATACTTGCCCTGTTCTTGTCTGCTGATACAGATGTTCTGGTCTTTGAACTCTGCACTAGCCAGAAGAAACAAGAGATCACGTGGAAGTGTGTCCTGAGGCTGGTGTCATTGTTCAGAGGCTTGCCTCTCGGATAGAGAAGGATGGTGGGGCTGCTCTGGTTGCGGATTATGGCCATGATGGAACCAAAACTGACACCTTCCGGGTAAGTCATTTGCCCTGGAGCAATAAGTCAGAAGACTGTTACGTTTGATCTTCAGGTTCTTGTAAGATGAAGTTTGTAGGTGGACATAATAGCAAAAACTGTATTAGCTGCAATCATAAAACTGAGTAGTTCTTATTTAATCAGTACCCAGAAGGGTTTCTGTCAGATGGAAAGGGTAATCTGAGCTCTTGCTATATTTATCTCAAATTTTCCATGTATAATTTGCTCTTCTCACCCTCAAATGCACAACTTTTCTTCCAATTTAATTTTCAGGGTTTCCGGAATCACAAACTTCACGATGTGCTGAGTGCTCCAGGCACAGCAGACCTGACAGCAGATGTTGATTTCAGCTATCTTCGAAAGATGGCACAGGGAAGAGCAACTACATTAGGCCCCATAAAACAGCGGGAGTTTTTAAAGAACATGGGCATTGACCTCCGATTGCAGGTACGAGAGTGTTCCCAGGTACAGGCCAATCCACTGGAAATACTCTTAAGCAGCAAGAGAGCTTTTGTAAAAATCTTTGATTTTAAAACAAGTTGTTTAAAATAACACGTAGGTGTGAGATCAGAAAGTTGCTTCTGCTAGATGTAAGTTACTCTGGATCCCTGAAAGTATACTGATCATATTCTATTTAGGAGCATTTAATGCAAAACTTAAATCCGTATATGGGCTGTGGACCACCACCAGTGATCTAACCAGTTCTACCATCACAGCTCTGTTAGATTAAGTGAAAAGGATTCAAGAAGGGATTGCAGGTGTGCAAGAATTTATAGGAAAGCAGGAAGGGCTATAACCTCCATTCTATTTTCTTCCCTAGGTGCTCTTGCAGAACTCAGGTGACACAGCAACTCGTGAGCAGTTACTTCACAGCTATGATATGCTGATGAATCCCGAGAAGATGGGGGACTGTTTTAACTTTTTTGCCCTGCTGCCTCACCACAGACTTGTACATCCTGACAAGAAAGATAAATCAAAGTCTCCCTTACCACCTGTTGCTGGATTTAATGAACTGTTACTAAAATAATTTCAAATACTGTCACAAACTGTGTGATGGCTGTTTCAGAGTAAGTCTGGTGCAGCACACTTAACCTCTTGCTTGACCTACTCAAAAGCAGTATGAATGGAAATAAAACACTTTGTACAGAAACCAGCACACACAGAGCAGAGAATGAACAGTGGTTTGGGGGGTCTTATGATACAACTGAGTGAAATATTTACTAGTGAAATCAAAACTTGTCAGTAACAAACAGATGCACTAAGGAGTTTTTAAATGTATTCAAGCTTTGGTACCTGGATAAAATCACGATGCCTTGCCATCTTTGGAGATATTTTCATAAAGTGAATAGTGACGGGATGCATGTAGGAGTTCTGGCCAGCAGAATTTCCACAGCAGGACATATCTAATGACAAATCCACAAATAAGAATGTACCAAACAAGAACCATTTACTCCTAAGGATGTTGAATAGGAGAGATAATTCATGTAAATAAAAAGAACAAGTCTGATAGGGAAATAAATTTTATTTTCAAGCTTATCAGAGGATATTTACAAACAATGGGATGTATAAAAATATAAAAGTACTTGACAGTGTCATTTTGAGGCTATAAATTTTACATGAACTTTTTTCTAGCATCACCATAGTACTATTGCTTGAATGAATGCAACTTAATTCATCTAGGGCTAAGGGTATTAAACACTGTAACCTACTGCTGTCAAAGTTTGCAGTAAAGGTAGAAAAAGAGGGAATAAAAAACTCAGCTATTTTTACTACTCTAGGAAGTTTACTTATAATGTAGGTCTGATTTTTTTGGTTTCTTGACTACTAGCTGCTTGTGGCTTCTATTGTCTGGCCCCATAAGTCTGCATATATGATCAGGCAATCTCCTCCAAAGGCCAACAGCATTATTTTTATTTTAATACAACTTGAAGAATAAATAGCTCATATAATATTTTGAAGCAGAACAGACTTCATGGGGAGAGACAAAAGCCAGGCCTTCTACTTCATTACTGTCCCCTCCTTCCTCTATTCCTGTTGTGCTTTTTCAAGTGACTGAGCTGCTTTATTTCCTCCCTTAACACAAAAAACCACAGGTAACCTGAAGTGACAGCTCAAGTATAAAATCTGAAGTTTAAAACCAAACTGTATCTACATTATTACAGTTAGGATAGAATATAGCAATGGCTTCACTGAAATTTGGTCGCTTGAGCAGTGGAAGTTGAAAAACAGCACTACTTCCCTTGCCAAGAGTGGGCAAATACCAAACTACCAATGTCAGAGGTGATTGCTCTGGTTCCAAAGATGAAAAACAGTGCCTCTCTGAAGAATCAGTCCTGAAGCTCTCCCTTAACAGTGTAAAGAAGCCAGAGCTCAGCCTTTGCCAGCACAGACACCTACAAAATGCAGCGGCAGATTGGTTAAGGACAATGGGAAAAGAAGAGGTGGGTTAAAGACTCAAACCTACCTGTGGGCACATCCTTCTGCAACTGCCACTGACTCCACTGCCAGGTCACTGCTACTGCCAGCAGCTGCCAGCCCTGAACTAACCATGGAACGTTTTAAGTGTATCTAACAACTTCTAAGTCTGCTCACGTGCTTCCTTACCTAAATAACAACAGTAGAAAAAATACTTATCTACACACAAACAAAAAAGAAAATCTTTGTAGGAGAGAGGAGATACCCCAAAGCCTCTCACTGCCTTTGGCAGTTCAAGCCTGTATCAGTATTTTAGAAATATTTCCATCTAAGCTCCAGTTAAGCAGCTTGGCACATCAGGGATGCATACAGCCATCCAGCAGCCTTCCAGCAGCACCACACTGTTGTCCCACAAAAAGAGGATTTCATTTTTGAAAAAGGACCAAAAAAACCCTCTTCCATTTGCATTTAGCATTCATGGCCTCAAACTTCTTTGAAATACCATGAACTTGAACAAGGGAATCATTTCCAAAAACACTGCTGATTCCCCTCTATTGTGCCACAAGTCCAATTAGTGGTTGGGAATCCTTCAACTGAGGCATCTGCATTAAAAAAATTGATTTAGGAGTTGGTTTTGGACTCTTCATTCAGCTCAAACAGTGCTGAGCACAGTAAAGAGGACAGGAGGGGCTGCAGATTAAGGTGGGAAAGCAAAGTCCTTTCTCCTGCAATCCAGCTGCCCTCGCAGAAGCAACAGGTGATGTGGTATCCACTGTTACTCCTAGGTTTTGAGCAGAGTTAACATACAAGCGAGCAGGCTACAAACTATTCCTGATATAAGTCCTGGGAACCTTAAAAATTTTAAAAATATTAGAAAAAAATTTTAATCTTATTACTCAAAATGACAGAAGAAAGCTGCATGTATTTTTCCCTATTTTTCCACATTCTTCTGCTAGAAGCTGGTCTTCCAGAGTGAGAGGATATGCTACATCAAGTCTTGTGTGCTCTCTGTGCTTTACTTGCGTAGTTTTAAGGCAAAATGCCTTTGGTGTGTATCAATGATGTGCCAGCCTTGCACAGCAGTGCACTGTTGTGGCTTATTGCTTTTTTTAATACACAGAATAAAGGACTAGCACAGCTTTGATTGTCATCTCCTTAGATTGTCAGCCAGCATTTCAAGAGGAATGTAAGAAGTTATGGGGTTTTCATTTTTTGGGGGGGTTTTTTGGTATCTGGAAAAAGTTCAGTTAGGGCAAAGACACACATGTTTAACTGTCTTAACAGCAGCAAATTATTCCTTCATCTATGAAGCTGCATTCAACTAAACCACCATGTTTTGCTTTAGCCAAGGTATTCTGTACTGATTTCTTTATAGAGTCTCTTCACCATCCAGAGTTTAAGAAATGGGAGATGTATCTAAGTAACAGAAAACAGTCCTCTATGGCCTAGTAAATAGGGATTAGAAAACTATTACAAAACTCTTACTGCGTAGGCTATGAAAAAACAAAAATCCTTGAAAAACACAAACCATTCAATCTGTACACACTACACCTCAGTAATGGCTTTGTAGCCACCCAGCTCGGTGAAATGTTACCCAACAGGGCTTATCCCATTGTCCAGTAACTACTCATAGTTAAAGTCAGGGATGGAGAAAAGCTTGTCAGATGACAATCTAATTCCATGGCAATGCAGGATCCTCTGGGGCTTTACACACCAAACTATGTGTACAGCATTTGGAAATAGCAATAGCTGTTCCAAAACTTCAGTTTTTGCCTGGAGTATCCTTTTTGCTGCAATTTAGCATAATTAACAAATCAAGGGTCTTCCTCCATGTCATCTGGATTAGGAGCCATAATGAAGTGCTGGGGGTACTCAAGGTTGTGTTCATAAGCGTGTTCTTTCCAGCGTGCATCGTCACTCTCGTGGGTAATGTAACGCTCTCCAATGCGTGTTTCAAATTCTCTAAGGTCAAGCCAAGTCTGATAATCCTAAGGAGTAAAAGAGATTTAAGGATGCAGTTTTAAGAAACAGCAACACTACATACCCACAGATGAATTCTGCAGCTTGTCTCTACTTTTAATATAAATACCCACCAGATATAACCAACAAGAAATGTTAAAAAAAAAAAAAAAAAAAAGAAAAAACAGAAAACCAAACCCAAACACTCTCCCACAAAATGCCCCAACACTGTCCACAAAGAACAGTTCAAACTTAAATAGGCTAGTATCTAAGGTTGTCAAAACAGCAACAGATAAATTCCATTCCAAACAAATCCGTTCGAAACCAACTACAAGTTATGGCACATGCCAGGCTGTGTGTTCACTTCAGCACTGAGCAAACAATGTTTGTCTCCATCACAGCCCACAGTAGGGAGGAAGCCAGAAGAGTAAACCCATGTTGTTGTCAGACAGAAAGGAAAAGACACGAGAGACAGTAAGACAAATTTCCCTTGAGGAAAGATGCTATTAACAGATGGGCAAAATCCTGGACCACATCAAATATAAAGCTAAAATCAGAAATGCTCAAGCCTTCATGAATGCTTGTTAACAGAATGTGATAGTTGCACTTTTCATAAGCTTCTAAAGGATTTCAGCCCAAAAAATTATTCACCCATTATAAACATAGTGAAAGAGGCAGATGGGTTTACCTGTAACCATGGGTGACTCAGGGATTTGTCAACACTGAAACGTTTTCTCATCTTCACTTGAAGCAAATTGTTTATTAAATCAATGGCTGACAAAGAAGAATAAAAATTATATTGTTTAAATACTAACCTCCTCTATCATCATTCACACACTGCAGTAGAAATTAATTTTTTATGTGTGAGTATATCCTACACTGAACTACTTTGAATTTTTTATTTAGCTTTGCTTATGTTAAATGATGCTACAAAATAGGCATGTGGTAAGTTCCCCCTTTTTCTGATGGAAACGTTAAAAGCTTTCCTATGTTACTCGTTAAACTTTTTCCCTACTGATTTCAGTGATTTTCAGAAGTGCCTTAAAAGCTTAAGCACAATCCTGTGTTCCACAATGATGTGGGTACTTCCACTGTTGTATACTATTGTATATGTCCTTCCACATCTACCCGTGTGTTAATCATGTACACATCACTAATGCCAAAGCTGGCACTGGAGAACTCTAGAAACCAGCCTTATAAACTTCTAGATTGTTCACACCTGACATTTAACTCCATACTTCCTAATGTACAAAACTAGAATTCCAGATTCAACTTTGAACCGTTTCTGTGATTATAGTTTGGATAAAATACATCAGCATTCAACAAATATCCACATATGAATTAACCTTCCTTTGGGAATTTTGGGAAGTGTCAGGTTACTCATCCCACTCATCATGCCTGAGGTTTATTTTTCTTGCTAAATCTCCTGACTCCCCTACCCTGAAAACAAACTAAAGCATTCCATTTCACAGTTTATCTTTCACAAATATATTTAGCTCGTATTCGTCCACTTTGGCATAGTCTACTAAAGTCAAACTATCAATAATTCTCACACTCCTTTCTAAATGAACCTTGAGGTTTAAGCATTTGAATGTGTTATCTACATACACAAACATTCTAATAGAGAAAATTAATTTCTTTACCTTCACTAGAAATTTCCTTCCAAGGATTTGGTGGGTACATAAATGCTGCATTTTGAATCTGGTCATTGATATCCTCATCTTCATTGAACGGGAATGTACCACTGAGGCTCACATAGACAATAACTCCTACTGACCACATGTCTAGGGAGCGGTTGTAGCCTTTGCTCCTGAGCACTTCAGGAGCAAGGTAGGCAGGAGTCCCCACCACAGAGCGCCGGAAAGACTTCTCCCCAATGATGCGTGCAAAGCCAAAATCACACAGCTTCACCTGCAAAAGGAACACATTTTAAACTGAGAAATTTCTGTGTGACTTCACACGCTTTCTGCCATCACTTAAACATTGAACGCATGAAAACAGGCACAACATGCCATGTAAGCCAGTCAGTTGAGGTTTTATGTTGCTGGTTTTACAGCATGCAGAACAGCCATGCTTCTGATCAAGACCTGAACTGGCCTTGCACAGCCTCAGGTCTGAGGCAGTTTGTGTATTACATGGCCACAAGTGTGCAAATAAGGACAAAAGATCTTGATTCCCAACCCAGCTCATTTTCAGAGGTGAATCTTCACTCTCACAAGGCACAGAACCAAAGTTAAAAATGCACATGAATCCCAGCCAAATCACATTCCTCTTAATCATATTCCAGAAGCTGGAGGCTTCAGCTACACAGAAATCAAACCCTGAGTTTTAGCTTGAACTCAGACCCAGCCAGCTCTTGACAGAATATCCAGATAAAAAGCATCAACAGCTGGCACATGCACCGATACTCAAATCTTCATGGTTCTACAAGAGCTCCTTAATTGAACACAGCAGGCACTTGTGGAGATAAAAGGATCCAGATCAAGTCCAACACTTAATCCCAAGTCAGTAAACCCTCCTCAGGGTGTATGAAAGAGCATGCAATAAAGGCATCTTCTGGGGGAAGTGAAAAAAAGAGACAACTACAATGCAAGCAGTTCAAGTAGTTCTAGAGTAAGTCTGTTGAAAATCCCACAAGAGGTCACTTTTTAAGCTTCAATGTTGATATTGCTTAAAAAAAAACAATGCATAAGTAATGAAAAGTGTCGTTTAATGTTCACTCACTTGAGGGAATGGTTCTGCTGACGCTAGTAGTACATTTTCTGGTTTTAAATCACAGTGCACAATATTCTTGAAGTGTAAATTCCTCAAAGCAACAAGTATCTATGAGACAAAAGAACATTTTCAGAACATATTCAAGCAGATCAGAAGCGTCAAAAGACACACACACTAACCAATATAGCAATTTTTACCAACACAGTCCTCAAGAACTAACCCACGTATACTGTTTTTTCTATTTTATCAAGATTTGAAACACAGTATTGTGTCTCAGGAAAGAAGGGCCAAAAAAAATAACATAATTAACATTCAAAGTTCTTTTCTTGTTTATTCAACTATCATTAGATGTGCAGCTCTCTGTGCTGCCTCTTTTAAATAACAATACAGAAAAACCCTCTACAAATTCTCCTCTCATAATCACAAGCCCCAAATCTAGCCATTCCTCTCAAAGCAGAGAAACTGAATGCCCACCTGAGTGACCATGAACTTAGTTATTCGTTCTGGAAGTCGACTTTTCTCACTGGAAAGAATCATCTCTAGCATATCTCCATGCAGCTTTTCCATCACAACAAAGACCCGTTCTGGCGTTTCAAACATACATTCCAGGTTCACAATCCCAGGGTGGTGCAAATTCTATATTAAAGTAGCATAGGTACACCACTTAAATAAGAACAGTATGAAAGATCCTGAATTACACAGAAATGTTGCATCACAAATCAAAAAACCACTTAAGCTGAGAGTTAGAGGTGAAAAAAAAGGAGGCAAGAAACTAGCTTGAAACAAATTTCAATCCATGAAACATGCCAACTACTAAGGATAATTTGTTTAATACAAATTAGCTGTAATGATTAATTTTACAACTGATGCATGTTCAGTACTCAAGCTACCAAGTATAAGAATAATAGTCAAAGACTGAAGAGCCAGTAGTGGAAAACAGCAGAAAATAGTACGAGGGAGACAACATGGAGCCAAATACGTGTCTTCAGTGGATCCCTTACAGGAGGTAGATATCATCCCCAAGTTATCAACTTTAGCAAGCACTCAGGAATTCCTGCTCTAAGATTCCTTCTTTCAAAAGTACTCAGAAATCACAGATGTATATTTAAAAATCAATTCAGAGCCCTTACACACAATACAAAATTTCATTAATTGTTTATTTAAAACAAAATTCCAATGTGATTCAAAAACACATTTATACCTGGAGAATGGCTACTTCATTACGAAGCTGACTTTCCTGTTTAGTTGGAAACCTCATCTTGTCAATGACTTTGATAGCCACATCTCTTCCAGTCTTCCTGTGTTTTCCTAAACAGAAAGTCAATGTCAGCCATCAAGAGGGAGAAGCAATTCATAGCTATAAAACATGACAGCAGAAATTCCTTTTTGGGGAAACAAGTATATTCTATGAAGTGACAATATTTATATTTAGAATTGCAAATGGTGTATGAGTAAAAGAAGTGATCAGCCTCCACGGGAATTCTGTAGATTAAATTTAAACCAGTTACCACTCTGCTGTCAGGTACACACATTGACATTAGATTTATTGGGTGAAGCTTTTGCTTGTGCAAGGGATTTGCACATGAGCAAATAGTAACCACTCCACAGAATACCACCTCTCTTCTATAAAAATAACAACAATTCAAGGCCAAAGTGAAAACAGATCGACAAACTTGCTCCAGTGGTTTCATGGGCTTCATGTGCACAGGAAATTACACACGTAATTCTGTATGGGAACATGAGAGCAATTTTGTGCCCTGAAGAACATTAACACATTTAACACCCAGGGCAGTCTGCTGGGATCAAAAAGCTCTAAAAGATTGTGGTAAGAAAAACACCATGCTGACAGCACCACATACTATCCCTTGCTGCAACCTGCAGCAGCCACGTGAGAAGCGTTCTACAATACACAGGGAGGCTGTGTCCAGGGCTATGTGAGGAGCTTCTTCACAGCTGCTGAACGGATTTCTTTCAGTCACATCAGAGAGGTTAATGGGCTCACACAGTCCAAGATCTTGGTAATCTCAGACATTTAAGAGTAAACTACTACAGAACAGTAAGCCTGCACCAAAGGAAAGTGCCATTATCTGCTCAGCGAAGGGTTTGGAAGCCATTTTAGCAAAAGGGACAACACACACAGCTACAGTGCAAGTGACACAGAAGGTTCTAGAAGCTCTGCTCTGGGGAGCCCAGCTATGCCTCAGCAGCCACCAGCCAGCCTTCCCTGCTGCTCCGTGGTCAGCACTGGTGGCCAAGGCTTAGGCAGGGCACGGGAACTGCTCCACAAGCTGCTCTGCCAAGCAGCTGCTGCACCTGCCTTCAACATCACCATCAATAAAGGGCTTATCTCCACCAGATAAAGGAAATTATAGTGAAATGTAGCAGAAATACAAACAGTTACAAACTAGATGCAAAACACAGAAGGCAAATGCTAGATTGCTAAAGAATGTAAAGCACACCAACCCATCTAACAAAACACCTAACTACAGAAGCTAGACTACAGCTAAAAATTGTCCATGAACAGTAAAAGAAAAGCAGCTTGAAAATTCCTTTTGTTAAGCAAAACACAACCAGCCAGTTTACAGTGCAAGTTTTACATCAGTAAGAAAACATCAAGAATATGTTTTTTCTGTCTCCCTTTTTCAGATCTTTCAAACTAATCAAAATAGGAAAAGCAGAGGAAAACCGTTCTCAGTGATCTGCAGGAGTTGATATCTATATCCTGTAACTTCCAATTTGCATTTTGGAAATGTTTTTCAAGAATGGAGCACACAAAAAATTTTTAAAAATAAAATTTAAAAAAAAATTAAAGGATTTAAAAAAAACAAAACAAAAAACAAACAAACAAACAAAAAAAAAACCCACCCAAACCACAGAGAAAAAATACCAAAACAAACTCCACAACAATGAAAGCAACTTAATTTTACCATAATTTGTTACCATTATTTCAGTAAGACTACACAGGTGGGGATAAGCCAATATTAGAAGTTACCAGATCTAGTCTCCCCAAAAACCAGCAACAACTCAGCAGTGTGTAGAGCCAGCAAAACCATAGTCTTTCATATTGTCATTTCATACTCTTTCAGCTTGTAATTTTATCTTAACAAGTGTACATATCCTATATATTTTAAGGCCTCATTCAGTAAAAAATTATTATAATGAAAGCTTTTTAAAAGTATTTATGCTTACAAGCACTTAAAAGCATTGAACCATGCAAAACACCAAGCTGACATTTATCTACAAGGCAATTTAGGAAAAATAAAATCCAACCATTAAAATAAGTGTCTGCATTTGTGCATTTCTATTCACAAGAGTGGGAGCACACTTTGATTCACATTATGCTTTAAGAAATACAGGGAGGGCAAAAAACCAGACCTCTTTGAACAGTGATGTAAAACCAGACCAAACTGTATTTCCACCAAGCAGTTTAGAAGTAATAAAGTATCTAACTACACAATTTGCACACAGAAAAATCATAGCCACAATACTTCCTGACTAGAAAGAAAACGTGACAGAAGCAGAAGGATTACCACTTTTAAAGCATTACTTATCATTTTTTCTTTCTTTCCAGATTTATGGTCTGTGGTTTTCTCAACACTTGAGATATAATACGAGGTTAAAAAAAAAAAAGAGATAGAAACAGAGTTCATATGCATTTCTAGTATTTCTTCTTTTTTTGTGATTACATACTAAAAACAAGTTACATGCCGCAACAGAAGGTTTTAAAAAATAGGTAATAATACTAGACTTGAAACCTAGGACTAGGATTCTTGACAAAGAACACCTCCTTCCACTTTACCCTACTGACAGAAATTCGTTTGCATAAAATACATCAATACTATGTTTGCATCCATACTATCAAACCATAAACTATGTGTTTTTCTAATTGCTTTTGGCCACATCTCTCAGGTGTCATTCAAAACAGCTATAACTGACAGCAAATATATGACTTCTAATACTGTATAACACAAACAACAGTGATAGAATTTGCAACTAAAAATAGATCATTTAACAAGGCCAAACTGGATTACTTTGTATTTAACTGTGGTCAAAATGCAATGCATATTCTAAACTGATTATGATGCCTGTGCAAAACCATAAATGCAAAAATTTAATTGTAAGAAATACTGTATATAAAAGTGCAGAGACATGCAGCAAAGTAATTCAAACAAGGTTTTTAAAAAGATAAATTTCACCTAGACATTCCAGATACAGCTAAATAAATACAAAAAGGATAATTTTATCAAGCAGACATTCTACGTTAATAAATGCTTAATGGAACATAATTTACCTCCATATACAATACCAAACTGACCCGAACCCAGCACTTCATCGGCAAATATTTGGTACACAGAGCTGATATCCTAACGCATGAAAAAAGAAATCACAAATATCAGGAGTCATTAAAATGTTCAGGACTACATTAGTTGTTACTGGCTAAGCTGTAATTACATTTGGCATTAATCAAACTCTGTAAAAGGTACCATCACTACACTAAATGGAGGGGAAAACACAACAAATTTTTCCTGAAGAGGATCCAGTGAGCTGCACCATAAGCAGGGCCATACATCCATAAAAACTAACAACCATGGCAGGTAAGCAGGTTACTTCCTGCATGTACCATGGACTTCTTTATAGTGCTCTGGTACTGCTTTCTCATCCAGACACTGCTACTACCAATTACTTTGTAATATTGAGAGAAATAAACCTCACTATAATACAATGCATATGACTCACCACATTCTCCTGGACCTGGCAATTTGAAACAGAGATGCTTAGAGACAACTCTTCTGCAATAAAGAAAATAAAGCCAAGTAAGTAAATAGAAAGGACAGACTTTTTCTAGTTAAAAGAGCAGAAAAATTAAAATCAACAAAAACCCTTTACTTACTTCTAACCCAGTACTGGTGAAGTGATTTTTACCGTTGTTTTGCAGAAATTTCATACCCCGGAACTCATTAGATAAATAACCCTGGGAGTTTTGTGGAGATTATTTGTCTTTTTTTGTTCTATCCCTGATTACAAAAGGAGTAGAACAACACAAGTGTGTACACAACAGACAGCCAGAGAATCAAAAGCAGTAACAATTGTATGGAGGTCGTTAAAGGAATAATGATTTCTGGTAGCAATAAAGAAAAATACAGGCAAGAGGACCAGGTAGATCCCTCATAGTCAAATGAATGTGGTTGCTCATCTTCTGTGGCACCAAGATACACAGAATTAATGCATAAGAAAAGAAAACAAATCAAAGAAAGCAATAGAAGAACTGATAATTTAAAAAGCAATAAAGCCCATAATACTAAAAAAAAACAAAACAAAACAAAAACCAAAACAGCAAAAAAACCCAACAAAAAAACCCCTTTGTTTCATGGATAAACTACAGAAGCGTATCAATCCTTGGAATACTAGAGCACATTCAGGAAGTGTAATTTCCAAGTAAAAGTACCCAATAAAGAATTAGAATTCTTCAGTCTACAGAAGACATTGACATGAAGTTGTCATTGCAGGAATAACACTGATGCACAGGCAAGAAGTGATACACCAAGCAAAACAGAAAATACTCTTCTTCTTTGACTTCCAAAACCAATGCAAAGCATCTCAGACTAATGGACATCTATCACTTCTTGTTGAGAGCCCTCTCTCTGGAGACATTCCATTCCCACCTGGATATGTTCCTGCGTAACCTGCACTGTGTGACCCTGACTTGTCAGTGGGGTTGGACTGGCTGATCTCCAGAGGTCCCTTCCAACACTAACAATTCTGTGATATTATGTTAACTTAAAGGAAAAAAAAGAACTAATTCATCTACAAGGTAGATAGAAAACACACTATAGATTTACCAGCACTTTGAAAAGAGCCTTTATCCTCCTCAAAAGGGCCTTGAGCTTTAAAAACACTATTTTAGGGAACAAAGATGTCCGTATTTGATTTTTGCCACCTGTGCTTTATCTCAAAGAAGGAATTTACAGAGACAAGATAGGAACAAATGCTAATTCTCAAAGACACTCTGAATTCTGCATCTGAAATATGAACTCTAATTAGAGTCTTACATACACCTACTGATTATTGACTATAGTCAAATCTGTACTGAAGTAACCATACAGAACACAAGGTAAAACAAGAAAGAAGTCAGACAAAAAATCCCTAAGGTCAACAAAAACTGCAGCAAGGTAACTAGAAAATGAAGTTACAGTTTTTGTAGGTGTTTAAAAGAATACACTAAACCATTCTCCACAGATGGCCACAGAATACAAAATACCTTGTACATTAAGATTAAGGTACTCCTACCAAATAAATCCATTTTTCTAGTGTCTGAAATGCACAAAAGTAAGGGCCGACAAGAAGTCACTTCTAAAGAAATTAGTAATGCCACAATTCCATACGTAATATACCCCAGGTAAACTGCTTACTTGCTCTCTCATTTTAGCTCAGAAACATCCCACACAGAAACACCCCACCCCAAACACCAGGCACAGGATTACAAAGGATTCTTTGCCATAGGTCAGACTGGAAGAACATCCCCATTTCTACCTCCCTCTGGCCAGAACGTAGTATAAAGTAACTAGATAGTGTCTTGTGGACACTTTGACACTACAAACTCCCTGCTGCTGCAAGTATTTCAAGCACTAGCAATGTCTCTGTCCAACTTTTGGTCTTTTCATTTAAAAGCACATATTTGAGATTTTGGGGACTTTTTTTTTTTTCCTAAAATCTAATTATCTTAAAGGCTCTTGAGATACATTTCATGATTCACAAAATGTAAGAAGAAGAGGGATGAACAGACATTTTTTGGCCTTCTGAGAGTTTAAAAACCAACTTGAGTTGTATAAAAATATGTGAATGCCACTCCCTGACTCATAGTAGTTTCCTATATTCCTACAATCTTAAACATGCTACAATACTTCCTCTCGGCATCTACTGCTGCAGTTCTATTCCTGACCAATGTCAATGAAATGTTATTATTTTTATCTGAAAAAGTATTTGTTTCGGAAAAATCAAATGTCTTTGCAAGTCTGTCAGCAACAGTAAGCCTTATGTGCTAGAAAACAAAGAGAGTTTTGGTGTGTGTATATATATACATATATATATATGTACACGAAACTAAAAATTCTGTATCAAAAGTGGCATTTTATGTATGTATAAAGCCAGGTACAAGGTACCATCTTACAGGTATGTTTCTTCACTGGTAATTAAATACCAATACCAGTACTGGCATTTCACAGTTTACTATTTTAGACTTCTGCTGCGTTTTCAGAAAGTGCCTTTACCTCAGACTAGCATTTATATGCTCTTAACTGTTGCTGATGCAGAGTAGCCAGATATCAGAGACAGAGAAATTGATCTCAGAATCTCCTGCAAAAGAAAATTTTACTACAAGATGACTAAAGAATAGCTGGAATTCAAAAGGAAACTAAAGAGTGAAAGCATAAATCTCAGTACAGAATGAGAACAAATGTTGTTGCAAGGAACAAGATGTCTGAAAAGAAAGAACACAATATATAAGTTTAGTGGAGCCTTGATAATGAATATGATCGTAGGCCAGAGGAAAAAAGGGAGGGCAGGCGCATAAAAAGAATAGGGTATTTTTGTAACTACCCTCAGCTCAGCAAAAGTTTTTTCCATCACTGATGGTATTTACATTGCAACACTAATTCCTTTTTGTCTTCTTAGCTACTGACATCTCACAGAATTTAGAAACTATACATATATATAGGTGCTAATATCGAAAAGCATCCAAATTTAGGTTCTTTCAAAGAACTAAACATATATATAAATCTAAATATATATAATCTGAATGCATTTATTTAGTTATGTATTATTAGAAATATCTAAACTATGCTCCCTTTTTACATCCCTGTGTGCGTTTTTAGTGCTCCTACAATAAAACTCTGCATTTTGTATTCATATTGTAGATCTGACTCTTTACTACTTTCTGCTACAACCGATTACAGGATTTGCCCACCCTCCACAAACCTGAGGGTCACTTTTTAGAGACTCGTGGAAAATTATGGACCCAGTTCAGCAGATAATCAACAGGCAACACTGCACTCTAAATAAGCGCTTTTCCAAAAGGAATCACTAGCACCAGCAGCTTCAGCATATGAACAACAGTGCCTTGTCTGCCTGCTTACTGTGATCTTTTCCTTGTCCTGCAGCAGTGCAGACGCTAGCTTGAGGAGTGACTGGCATCAAGGCCTGGCGAATGGCTTTCTCCCAGCCCTGAGCTACGTCAAGTCCAACTCCGGAGGCAGCAAGAACTGGACTGTGATGACTGCTGCCATTGTTCTCGCCAACAAAGTACACCATCGTGTCAGTGATGATCTCAAAACAGTAGGGGTTGCTGCCCTGCACCACATTTGAAAAATCTCGAGGCGGAGTCACCTGGAGAATTTCTGAAAGTGGAATCTCCTGAAGAAAGATATTAAAGATTAAAAAATGAAAATGCACACAATATTTTAATATACTAACACTCATAACTTCAAGCGTTGCAAAGAAATCAAATCAAATATATCAAAAAAACAAAACCAAAGCACCAAGCTTCATAACTAAAGTCAAACTGCACATGACCATTGCCCACTCAGTCTTCTGAATTCCTATACAAGAGGCTAGAGAGACTTTCAGGCCCATCAGAGTTCTCTCTATACAACTACTATTTTCTACTCAATCTACATTTATATTAATCATGAGACACACCCCCACTGCATGTGTAAATGATGCACAAGGATAAAATCACCATTTTCCCCTTGCAGTTTATACCGCTTAGGCAGAGAAGAGCATGACAGGGGAAAAAAGTGAAACAGTAACATTAAGGAGAGGATGCAGTTATACAAGCTAGTCAATAAGCACCATTTTGTGCATCTGGATCTTTCTGGGTAAAGATTCTCTGTCATATAGATATTAGCAGGTATTATCTGCATACAGATATTATCCTCTGCCTGGTCAGTTTAAGACCACGGTACAAGAACATTACAGAACAGATCTGAAGGAAGAAATGGTTTCAAGTTCACACTAGCTGGAGGAGGACATTTCACATCCACGGGAAGGTGTGCAAGTCACTTGCCAGAGTAGTGAACAAGCAGGTGAACACCAGGCTGGCATTAGGGGGATAAGAGACAGCAGCTGATTGAGATGTAGAGCAAATAAATGTAAAGGTGAGAACTGTGAATGACTAACAGCAAAGACAAACAATCAGATCTCAGCAGTTAAAATAAGGGATGCAAAGGGGCAAGTCAAAGGACTAAAAGCACTGACATAACGGAGCAACAAGCAAGGAACATATTTTACCAGCTGTGTTTTGAATGCACAGGGCAATACAAGTATCAGAGAGGTCTGAGAAGAGACTGCATTGGTCAAGATAGGGATGAAAAGGATCTGGGCAAGTTTAGCTGGGTGTACAGAGAAAAGGCTTGATCTTAGAGATGTTATAAAGGAAGAAGCTGCAAGATTTGGACCCCCACCTAAAGGTATAAGACAAGAAAGGGAAAAGTCCTGTTTACACATTCAAATGCATTTTCTGAATATCCCACCACCAAACACAATACTACATTAACAATACACTAAGCTTAATTTATATAAACATCAGGATACACAGTAAATTTTCCTGAAAATCTTCCTTGAAACTTTCAGTTGTACAGTAGGGAGTAATTTAATTTGAGGAACCTTGAAACAAAACACACCAGCATGCAAACTTTCAGTCACTACTCAGAGAACAGAAAAATCCAAGCCTTCATTCAACTGGTGGCCAAAGAAATTCTCTGCTATTTATAAGGAAAGCTTAATATGCCAGGTAATTCAGGAGAACAGTACATGCAAAATATAAGAGACACATACTCAAAGGAATTACAGCAGGAGCTGCAAGCAACTTCTCAGAGTTAGTCTTGGTCCTTCTCGCTTACAGGCTTTGGGCAACAATTAACCTGGTCAAAGCTTTGATTAAAAAAGAGATGGGAAAATGGAGATAATACTTAAACTGCTCAGAAGTAGATTTCAGATCTATAAAGCACTGAAAAAAATCAAGTGAAACGTAATTATTACTCATCATTAATTACCTTGTAATATTTTGTTCCAGATTCATTTTGAAATAGCGTGAGGCATTTGCTGTCCAATCTCCAGTAATGTCTTTTTCTCTATAAAATGCAGAGTATGATTACATAAGGAACAAATCTTTGATATCACTCTTGCTATCTCATTATTTAAATAAGAAATACTTTAAATTACTAGGATAATCATTCAATATCAATCTACAGTTGAATCTTAGAATGCAGAAATGAAAAAATAAACTCTGGGAATAAAGACTTTAGTTTAAGAAGAAGCTTGAAAATTATTTCCACAAACCAGCAAAAATATCACTTACCTTACAGTAACGGCAGTGACAACAGGAGCTACCTCATACAGGAAAAAACAGTTACTAGACAGGTTTTACTCCAGGTGCATGTGCTCACAAAATCTGAATTATTTTAATTTAGCAACAACTGTGGGAGTCATGCTTTCTCCCTCTGTGCCCTCATACCAATACTGCAAGGGCTCAAGCACTGAGCAAGCCCAACAAGTCCTTAATTCTTTGGTCAATACAAAATCTAGGTGGTCAGAAGCACACAGTGGCAAAACAGACACATTATGAGATTCAAATGGAAAAAATACCTTGTGGGGAAAAAAAAAAAGACAACAAACAGACTAAACAGCCATTTGCTGGAAGTATCCACCAACAAAAAATCTTCTCCACCAAAAAGTAACAGGGATTAACTGTTGTACATTAATGTCTTGTAATTTAAGCAGAAGAATATTCCTCAAAACAAAGAAGCTTTTAGAAAGCTAATATTGGTGTATGAATCTAAGATATTTTGCTTGCACCATGCTCATATAGTTAGAAACCCACTTCCATTTTTCTGTGACAAAAATCCAAGACCCTTAACTCTAACTTAGGATGACAAAGTTTGAAATATTATTATATTTATATTTTATAAACTTTGTCATATTAAAAGGAAAGCTTCTTTTTTATTTTTGCCATATTTAAGCAGAGCTTAAATCACTTCATTCAGGGGGAAGCTAAGACTACCTATAGGAGTTCGACAAAGAAAGCTAGATCATGAATGGATTTAACTAAAAGGAATTTCCAGACAGCACTGGGACAATGGATGAAATGATAAATGGTAAACCCATCCTTTGGACATATATGCTCTTTATTAAACCATGAATCAGGGAAGACTTTGGAAGAGAGGAATTAAGGAACAAGCTGGTAACTTACTCAGGGATTCAAAATCTGCCCCATACCCTACTCTGGGAAAGGATGGGATCAGGGTCGGAAAAAGAATAGATGATGGCATAAAAACTTCTCATTGTAAAGGGTGAAATATCTTGTTATCCAGGGAGCAAAAGAAGCACACAGATCCTGCTGTTAAAATGAACCTGTCTGGAACTCATAGGAAGCCCAGTTGTTTCAGGAATAGGAAACAGCCTGACGTTGCTGAGAACAGAACTGTCAAGGGAAATAGCCGATGTTGTAATGCCTAATACGGAAGTCTCCTCCCCTTAGGAAGCTCTGGGAGATCTTGTTTCGCTAGAGGTACCTTGCTTTGGGTCAGAATACTCCATTTGAATGGCCTTTTTCAGTTGATGTCACTGATGTAGCAGCCAAACTGATAGATGAAGAAAATCAAACTAAGCTAAGGTGTATCATTAGATCACTGTTCTAAGGGGAGGTTCAAAAAAAGTCCATGGAAAAACATACTGATTGTACTGAAAGTTTAAATCAGAGCTGTATACTAGGTCTGCCCTAGACAGTTCAGCTAGAACTATTCATCTTTGACTGCAACCGGGCCTTAGTTTTTCCAGAGCCAGCTGATGATAACTGTGACTTTTATGCAGCCTTGGCTGTAACCAATCTAAAATATGATAGACTACTTATTCTGGATTGTGATAAATACATCTAGGTATTAGAAAACTGTACCTCAATTAAATGGTTTTTCATGTAGTTTCAGAAAGACAATCTACATATGTAATTACAGTTTAGCTGACAATCACAAAAAGTGAAATATTATGGTAACTTGAGCTGACTTATCCCCACTCAACTTGATTTCAGCAGAACATAAATAACTTTGCTTCTCTAAATTCCTTAAGTCTCCTTCAATCAGATGCCACAGAGATAAAGAATGCAAAAGTATTTCTACTGCCTTTCATGGACAGTCTCAATATGGCATAATGTTTTCCATGAGATCTGGGAACTTCTTAACTTCATCCTTTTCATTAATCTACCAAAAAACAAGAGAATTCGCTTCCTCCCATCAGACAATACTAGGGAACCCTGTTATTTTGCCTTACCTTCCCCCTGAATATGCAAAATCAAGCAGCTTGATTTCAATTAAGAGATCATTATTGGCAGCACTGGCAACAAACAACACAGTCTTTTTGGAGGATGCTTGCATACCCAAGGACATACAGTCAAGACACAACTCCTAGAGTGAATTGCTAGAGGAA
The DNA here is from genome assembly GCA_036630365.1 of Acanthiza pusilla. NCBI lineage: Eukaryota > Metazoa > Chordata > Aves > Passeriformes > Acanthizidae > Acanthiza > Acanthiza pusilla. Next base: position 794,110 of record JAXCHO010000017.1, read on the forward strand.
TTAAGGACTCCCATATCTACACGTAACTATTCACAAACACCTAGATCATTAGAATAATACTGTCAACCATTTCAGTACTCATCATTTTATAATGATTTCCACCTTTTTCATGTAAAAAAGAAATGCAAGTATTTAGTTCAACTTCTAAAGAGAAAGAAGACACAAGCAAATTACTCCTAGTTATCTTCTCAGGAAAGCTGAAATACTACACATGCAATTAATTTGAGACAATGTAGAGACGCTTCTTCTTTTTAAAGGGGAGAAGGAATAGTACTGTTCAATAACCACACCAAGAATTTGAATAAATTACAGTTTCTCCCTTGAACCAGCTTTATCATGAACATTACAGCTAAGTTCTTTCAAATTACACTGTAAATCAGGATATCTAAATCAGAAATAAAATACACTAGTTTAGAGAAATAACTTAATGCAGGAAGAAACTAAAATAACTGACCAGGTTGTCTCTACTAGTATAGTGGACCATCCATCCTTCTTTCACCATTGTACTGCTCTTCCTCTTTGTGTGCTTGATTGACTGTACAACTCGCATGAGAGGAATATTATTGCTTGTTGAAGGACTAAAAAGAAGATACAGCAGTTTAATATGTAACAAGTTCAAATACAACACTACTACAAATACACTCCTTTTACTCATTTAGGCCATAATTTTCAGGAACAGACACTTTTTCTACCCATACAGATTTAGTTGATGGATGAAACTGATAAGGTATCTGAGTTCGTACTAGCTCTCCTAGAACAAGTATTGCAGTACTTAAATTACTCTGAAGAACAGAGAAGAAACACACTGGAGTGAGGACACCTACAGAAATCATCCTCTCTCAAAATAATTTGCTGAGACTGCTGGTCTTTTATGCTATTTTACACCATAGAAATATAATTAACATCAGCATAACTATTATTTCCTCTTGTCTATGTAAGTTGATTATGCTGCTTCTTAATATTGTCACTAATAGAGGTCCCTATTAAAGCATACTTTCAATTTACAAAAATATAAACAGGGGTGGGTTAATTCAAAACACAACTGCACTAGAAAATTCTATCAATGCTCAGGTATATTAACTGTCCTGCAGACAGGATTTGATAATCTCTAATATTCTGAGAGACTCAGTAATTAAACAAGTTTTAATAGCACTGAAGATGAAGCCAACCACCAAGGTGCCGGCCTAACTCCAGAGCTCTACATGTGGCACTAACAGACACATTTGTAAGCACCCAACATCATGAAGTAGTTTCAAAACAAAAAACATAAGGATGCTTTAATGTAGCACAGTTACACTATAGAACTATAATGCCAAAAACCTGAATTGCTTCAAATCTGATTAGAAATAAATGGAAAAATCCCACTTAGAGGTAGATGTTACTTCCCACTCAGGAGATCCTTGAGCTATAAATCACTGAAAGTTGGGAGGTAACATTATATGCTCTCCCTCACAAATTTGCTACTAAGCCCTGAGCTACAGTGACCTTTAGCTGGACCGAATACAACTGCGTTCATCTTAAGAATTACTAAGAAAATCAGGATGATGCTACTCAGAATAATACAGAAAACAAAAAGATCAAATTTGATTTAAGGAACTATGTTAACAGGTATTAGATAAAAGGCTTCAGAAAAATCATGTTCAAGATAAATAAAGCAAACTATTGCCTAACATGCACATAGACTCTGATGCCAATATTAAAGTGTCTCAGCTAATGCCTTTTAAATCCATACATATGTAACAGTAACTAAATTAGGCTTAAGTCACAGAGACCTTAACCACATATTAGCCTTGGTAAGCCATAGGTTTTATCCTGTTTTGATAGTCTGGTTTTATTTCTTCAATAGCTGTCATAACATAATACTTTTTCCAATGAGAAGAGACTGTATTCCTTTAATCTATTTATGTTTCAGAATTTCTTGAGGAAGGAGAACTTTACAAAGTATTTTCAAGCTAAAAAAGAAGAAACCTACACACAAAGGGAAAATACACTTTCAGCAATAGAACTAGGCTAATTGGAAATGTTTTGCTCACAATATTGAGCAAAGTACATCCCAAGGAAAGAAATCCACCTTATGACTTACCTGATTGTTTTGACAGCTTCCTCATCTTTGTCTGCATCAAGGTCAGATGGATCCATAAAAAAGATTTTGTCCTCAGGAGGAGAGGGCTCTTCAGCATCATCCAGAACTCGACTACCATCACTGTTCATTTCACTGCTATCAACTTCCATTGGCATATCCAAGTCCTGGCCTGGGCTAGCAGGTTCTGGAAACAACACAGGTCATACATTATTTCAAACACACAACTAAAGAAAAGAAATAAAATAAAATCCCCCAAAACTCACCAACTCTGAGTTCACATTTATGCAAGTAAACATAAAAGTACAATCACAATATACAAAATCTTCACATTTTTGCTATAAGATGCAGAGTATGCTAATGAACATTATCAATTTCAGTTTGCTAAATGCCAAAGCAAGAGACACCCAATTAAAGCAAGAACCATACTGAAAGAAACAGAGTGAAAAGCCGGAAGTCTAAATCTAAATCTCATTAAGTAATTCTGTTCCACAAGTAATCAGGACAAAGTAACCTTTCCATGGCTAGAGATGACCCAGAGAATAACTCCTGTGCAAATTAAATTCTCCATCAACAGAAAACCCAACTCAGCCCCCGCTGCTCTTGTAGTCCATAAGAAGAAGAGAGAAAAAGGGGGGCTGTGATGCTTCAGGAAAAGAGGAAAGCAGAACAGATCTTATTCACATCTGATTTTCTGCTGGTAGAAGTTAAATGTTTTCAAAAGCTGTACAACTGGCACTGTGGAAAACTAGGACACAGAAATATCTTCATCTATAGCCTTTTTATGTTTTTTTTTTGTTGTTGTTGGTTGTTTGCTGGTTTTGGGGGGGTTGGTTTGCTTGGATTTTTTTTACCTGGGGTGAGCTCAGTTAAGAGTGGGAGAAAGAACAAAAAATAAATTGCTCCTTACATCCTCAGAAGAATTATATGAAACCATAGTTCCCAAACTATGTGGGCCTTTAGCACCTTAGCATCACAAGGGTGGTAAAACCAGGCTGCAGCAACATCATGTTACACATTGCTGTTCACAGCCACCAGCCTCAAGATCCTGGAAAGAGCCTGCGAGCTGGAGAAGGCTGGCATGAAAGGATGGGATACACTGTGCAACAGCAACAGACCCACTGGCTAACACAGCTGCTGCCCAAACCTCTAAATCAAGTTGGACAGTTTGATGTGATCTGCTGCATGTCACCAATTCTGTGTCACTAAAAAATATGTGTGACATGGATCAAGGCAACAGAATCACACAATGGCTGAAGTTGGAGGAGATTTTTCAAGGACACCTGGTCCAACAACCCCCCAAGTTCATTTCTCCAGTCTGTTGAAGTTCCTCTGGATAGCAGCACAAAGCCTCTGTTGTAACAACCAGTCATTCCAGACACCTACAAACCTGCTGAGGGTACATTCTGCCCCATCAGGATCATTAAGATGTTGAACAGGATTGGACCCTTTGCTGGCCCGTGGATACACCACGAGTTACTTGCCATTGATAACCACTCTCTAGGCCCACCCATTCAATCAGTTTTTAATCCCTATCTGCTCATCTATCCCATATTTCATCAGCTTAACACTGGCCTAAAACTTATAAAAATACTCTAAACATTCTTCCACAAATTGTTCCCCACACTCCTCTTTCAATTCTGTAAGGTCTATTCAGAAAGTAGTCCTGAACTTCATTGAGGTTTCCAGAAATTGGAGTGGGGTTCTTTCTTTTGGATTTGGCTTGAGTTTTTTCCTTTCTCTTTTATCTCAAGCATCTGGGCTAAATCTGGCCAGTAAAAATCATGGACATGAAAAAGTCATAAAAAACAGTACTTGTCTTCACATATTAATGTTTTTAAGCATACATTTCATGGTGAACAGTGAGCAGACTGATCACAACAGATGTTCAAATTTTGTACATCAGGATGGCTCCTTGATTTTTAATTTCCATCGAGCAGTTCCAAGCAAAGCATACTGAACTTGTCAAGACTGATTAGGTAGAATTTAACTCACCAGAGTGTAAGTTTTACAGTGAATCTTTTTCATTTTCAACAAATTCAGTGAAAAAACCGGCAAGATAAATAAAAATATGCCAAATTCTCAAAGACGAGGGAACGAAATACTAGTACATCCTGTTCAGCCTCAAAAGATCTCTCATTATTTGAAAGCATGTTTCTCATCTTACCTCCATTGAAAATCACCTCTCCAAGACAGTCTCGAGGTACTTTAGGTGCACAGCGTTTGTGACAGTTGAACCTGCAATCTAAAATAGCAGATAAATAAGCCCATGATACCAGAACCTCAATCCCACCCAAACACAAACATTTATCACTTGCTACTTCCAACACAGACTACAGATTCATATGTCTGCATGTAACTGAAGACAGCACCAATGAGATCACCTCCAGGAGGAAATCAAAAATCTTGTCCTGATGTCACATGTTGATTTGTCCCAACACTATTTATTATGTCAGTACTTCCCCTTCCAACAGTAGAAAATGGTTTGCTACTTCTCTAGCTTTTTCTGTAGCTATTTTTTCCATCATGACATAATTTTTCCCATTCTTTCATTTGTTCCACATCCTTTTTTCCATTGCTGTATGATTTAAATGTCTCATCCCTAACATTTTTCCCCACCTTCCAACTGAGACTTGCAGACATCAGAGGCCTCTACAATTACACAACTACATCAGAGCAAATATGTCCTCCAGTAAATCCCAAAGTCCAGTTCCCCTGTCATTCAGGTTACAGATTTGGCTGATTACTGAAGCTCCATTTCTGCTTGCTGACACAGGGCAGACAGAATAAGGTTATGACCAGATTTGGCCAGACATGGGGATGGAATCTAACATGGATGTGTGCCATTTCCGCACCTGAGGTATCAGATGCAGCCTACTGAACAAAGTCCAGCATACAAAATTACTGGTTTTAACAGGAATTTCCTTTATTAGTAACATCCCTGTGATCTTCAACTCTATCAACACCTCTACAACTCTACCATGAATTTCAAAACTCCCTACTGCCCCCACAACTGTTTTCATATTGGTAATTTAGCCCCTTTTTGTTACGCAATGCAAGCTTAATGTGTTTTCCTCTTAAGCCCAGACAAGAGAAAAATCATTATCTCTCCATTTTTAGTAGCAGAGGAGCCAAACTCTGGAGCAGAATACAATACTGCTCAGCTTCTGAGTGCCTAAAAGGATGCATCCTAGGAGACCCACGAACTATCTTTTTTACAGCGGTGGCTTCAATCCATATTATGGAACACAATTACTTCACTACTTTAAAGGAGGCTAGAAGAAACAGACATTTCCAATCCTGTCAGGAAACTAGAAGACTGAGTCTATCCTAGTAAATTAAACTACATTCAGAAGCATTCTCGGATACTGTAAAGCAATTCTCTAGTCTAGTAAATAGTGACAAACATCCCCTAGCATGCTTTTGGCCCGTAGCATTAACACAATCCTAAACAGTTCCAAGGTCTAGCTCATAAACCAGAGCATCCTATGAAATTGCTGCAACCAGGCAGTCTGCATAGAGCCACCCAGGCTGGGATGCGAAGAAAACTTGCTCATGAACGTGGGTCATTCTGTCCCAGTTGACCTCATTGTCCGGGAATGTTTCTGGGCACATTTAATTTACTACCACGAACACAGCCTTAATATCTCAAAGATCATTGTCAGAGCCCAAATAGCAACCCAAATTAAATCAAGAAATCCAGAGCTCTTATGGATACTCGAAAAGATAACAGCGCTAAAAGACCCCAAGCTTTGGGAATGTGCATGAGGAAGTCAGTGGGAAACCTTAAGAATCTGTAGGAGAAGGCAGTACGAAAATATTTAAACTGTTTGATATCAATTCCTGATATATTAAAAATAAGTATAGGATCATACTGCATAAACAGAGGTCTATTAAGACACTTGTTTCTGTCCTGCACATATACGTAGCATTTCTCCAGGCTTGTTTGCTGTACATAAATGCTTACAATATGCATACAGTAATATTTTTATCCAGTGTCCTTCAATTCCCTGAAACTGATGTGGTAGCCTCATTGGTTCAGCTGGGTATAGTCATAGCAATTGTATATGGTCAGCAGCATCTGTATGTTAAAACCACAAAGTATCTTTTTCAGGCTTCATTATTTTTGTATTATGTGTATCCGAAAGACACATGGACTGGAAAAAATATCAAAAACATTTCAGGATGCAGACTTCAAACTGACTACAGAGACTGCAAATAACAACAGAAATTAAAGATAAAACTACTTCCTTACTTACATGAGACAGCAGTATTTTTAGTAAAAAAAAAGTTAACACAACTGTAAGCTTACCATTTTTTCTCTCCTCTAATAAGACAAGTCAAAAACGTATTAAGCGACCTGTCTCGAAAAGCTCACCTTTGATACTCCCGTTTGATAAACTCACATGAGAGAAATGGAAACTCCTTTCCATATTAATGCTTATGATTCATCACTTGACTTTTGTTTCCTGCAACAAAGCTGACAGATCTGCACTAACCAGCAATAAAGAGCCAGAAGGAGATCACAGTATTTATGCCCTAGGAACCACATGGAAGAGTGAAAACTGAAGCCATGCATGTTAACATATGCTACATAAAAAACTATGCAAGTTCAGCACAGTCACCTACCAGGATAAAATATTTCCAAAAGGTAATAACCAGTATCTTGTATTAGAATAATACAATGAAAACTCACAGATTCTTTAGTGGTGAGTCTAAAACACAGGTACTGAACAAAAGGAAGCACTTCCCATTTTTATTAATTCATAATAATCCTTCTAGAATTAAAGTATTCTCAGTCTACACAACCAAATCTTATTTTTCAGAAAAATGTACAATGCACAGCCTACTACAATGAAATTGTGAGATGCTGTGATCCTCTCAAAATTAAGCAATTTTTCAAAAATTACACTGCCCTATCTTGCAGTATAGAGCCACTTAAGTCGCAACCAGTTTTAAATAAAAGATCTTTACTGAAATGTACTACTACAGCAAGAAATTAAATGTTTACCTTTACACTGCATTCCTTGGCGAAAAAGGCCCTTAAGCAGCCTTTTGCAATACTGGCAGATGGTGGGACGAGTGTAGGAGTGAACAGCAAAGGTGTGTGGGACCTTCACTCTGCAAAGCACCATCTTATCCATCCAGATGGGGCGGCCACTCCAAGAGGGAATCCTCTTACTAGGTTCTGGGCAGCAACGCTGGAATAAAGAAGGAATACATAATTGGCACCAAAACCATTCTCCTGCTAAGACTGCTCTGGAAAGTCACAGCAATCAGGTGAAATACCAGGTGACTGGAAAAAGGCAAACACCGCACCCATTTTTAAAAAGGGTAGAATGCACAACCCTGGGAACTACTGACCTATCAGCCTCCCCTGTGTGCCTGGAAAGATAATGGAGATCCTACTAGAACCTATGCCAAAACGACTGAAGGACAGGGAGGTGATTCAGGACAGCCAGAGGCCTTCTGTGATAAAGTGACTCCATTAATGGACAAGGAAAGGGCTACAGATGTCATTTATCTGGCCTGCTGTAAAGCCTTTGACATGGTCCCCCAAAACATCCTTTGCTCTGGAGAGATGGATTCAATGGGTGGACTTTTAGGAGGAAAAGGAACTGGTCGGACGGTTGGATCCAGAGGGTAGTGGTCAATGGCTCAGTGTCCTGATAGACACCAGTGACAAGTGGTGTCCCTCAGGGTTGATACTGGGACCAGTGCTATTAAATGTCTTCACCAATGACAGACAGTGGGAGCAAGTGCAACCTCAGCAATTTTGTGGATGTCACCCAGCTGAGTGCAGATGACACACTGGAGGGATGTCATGCCATCCAGAGGGACCTGGAAAAGCTTGAGAAGTGGGTTCATGTAAAACTTATGTGCTCCAAAAGGCCAAGTGCTGGTGCTGCACTGGGTTGGGGCACCCCCCAGTATCAACACAGGCTGGGGATAACCAGATCGAGAGCAGCCCCGAGGAGAAGGACTTGGGGGTCCTGGTGGATGGAAAATTTAAAAAGTCCATGGGGCTGTAAGGGACCTGTTGGCTCAGAAAGAGAACAGACAAGAAAGCAAGCTGGCCAAGACGCTTTAAGAGGACATTCTGGTATTGTAAAACAAAACCATGAAAACACCAGATGGAAAAGCCTTAGAGAGAGCAGGAAGGTATCTATGAACCTTTATTTCCACAGAAGATAAAATGCTGAAAATTCACTCAGGACATTTATTTGTTAAGCAACCTGACAAGGTTCACAGACCTCCATATAGAGGGTAAAACAGAAAATCATGGAGGTAGGCAAATCAAATTCCAATCACTACCTCAAACTATCAGTTTCTAAAAGCGAAGTATGGCATGCCTGGATAACTTACATGCCTGGATAACCTTTTAGGCAAAAACATCTAGAAAATTCAAAAATTATTTTGAAAATTAAACCCCCTAAAAAAAGTCTTCTAAATTAATTTGAAAGAAAAAATTTAGCAATCAAAATAGAAAAGGCATTGAGTAAAACAATGACATATCAAACAGGGACTAAACATGCAGATAGAAATCATAAAGTTAAATTCTGTGATAAATGGAACAATTTTACATTCACTGAATAAATCTTACCAATAAACATCAAATATTTTTCATTACTCAAGACTAGGCTTTTATAGCTTCTAGCTAAAAATATTATGCTCTTGAACTAGTATTTTAACCTGTGGCAAGAATTGTTATAGTGTAAGGTAACAGATAATGAGAAAATACTAAGGCACAAACAAATGGATCTAATCACTGCCTGTCCTGTCATGATCCCTAGCTGGAATATACTTGATAATTGATATTTGTTACATAATTCATAACATCTCAGCAATCACCATAACCATTATAACAAAGAACTAGTATGGATGTCTGTTTTTACTGTAAGCCCTTCATTCCCCTACACCCTCCTTGACAGTCCTTGGGTATTTTTAAATTAACTCTCTGCAAAGCTTAACAACAGATCAGGAACGCTCTTCCCCAGCATAAAAGTTTACAATTCTGCTTTGGCCAAGTAAGTATTCCGTATGGATACAATAATTGCAGAATTAATCTGTGTTACAAAGAAGGCAAGATGTTTTATCATTCTGAAGCCAAAGCTCTCAAGAGTTCATATAACCATGAGTGAAAGGCTAATAACAAAATTATATATGAAGCTTATAATTTATTTCCTGTTTCATCTCTCACAGTAATAATAAGCAGTAAGTCTCACAGTCTAAGAATCACCAGATTTTAAAATTCACTAAAACCAATCATAATGGTCAAGCTCAACTCCCACACAGTCATCATAAGCCACTTAAAACACTATCTAGTTCCCCAGAGGTTAAAGAATTTAAAACCAGAAATTGTTTCTCCTTTCACATTACATACTTCTTCAGAGGCAGAGGATGTGTGTTCCGCTTGTGCTGGTCTTGGAACTGAAAGCCCTGCTCCTGGCAAAGACACGTTAGACAGGCGCCTCTTTCTCACTCCACTGCAGTTGTTTGGAATCTTGAAGGCACATCGCTTATGGTAGTTTAACCCACAACCTGGAAGAATAGTTTGTTTATTCAAAAAACCTCCCAACATTCAAAGTAACAAAAACAGTACTAATATTTTGATACAGCAGTTTTAAAAAGACAATCCAGGAAAATGGTAAAGGACGACTGTTATGTTAAATTCTCTTATTTTAGTGTTCTTGATGCAATTCACAGAAACAACTTTTTCTGCACTACTTACTACGATACCAGTCTCCACCAAGCCCAGTTCCAGTAAGAGGGTCCAAGACTCAGAAGCAGCTGATCTCCCACCACCAGGAGGCTTTCATCACTCCCTCACTTTGGAGCACAAGAGGCAAGAATTCAATGAGAAGGCAGCGCCAGTACCTGACAGCAGGCTCCAGACTGCGCCACAGCCAGCTGGATGAAAGCCATAAGGAAAGGGATTCCCCTTTGGGAGTCTCTCCAAACTATGTGTTCCTTGTGCAAGGAACACAAGGTTGTAAGCTAGCTATTTTTTTCAAAGTGGGAAACAACAACGCTTCTTAACTCGTTTGCCCAAGGTCACACAGAGCTTGCAATAATGCCAAGATTGGAACTCGGGTTTTCCAATGCACAAACCCTTCCAGCTATGAAATACTACATTTATCACTTGCTAACATACCAAACAGGATACCATTTCCTTTTCCTCATCTTATATAGATATACACACACACAAATATACCAAATATCATAGACTTACCTTCACATTTTAATCCTTGTCGTACCAAACCCCAAAGCATCTCTCCGCAGTAGTCACAAAAAGTAGGAGCCTTGTAGGAATGCACATAAAGTGCATGAGGACGAATCTGGAAATCTTCAACTGTAGCCAAAGCTTTTAAAAAATTGCAGTAAGTTATGGTTCTTGCCACAGGATCAACAAGGATTTATGGAAAGAACATGTTTTAAAAATGCTAATTCAAAGAATGCTAACAAGTTGTTTAGAAATCAGCACCTTACTGTATACCATTTAATAAGCATTTTGAAGACTACAGAGTTTTCAGTAAATGTTTTTATTGAGAAAAAAAACCCATTGGACTCTGTAGGCTAATGGCCACAACTAATTAACAGTAGGAATCACACTGCTAAAAATCTCACTAAGTTGAAGGTTATGAGCAACAGTGAACATTTGGAAGAGCAACTTAATTTTCAAGCTGTTTTGAAATTTTGAAAATTACAAAATTTTCAAACAAAAGACAGTTCTAAAAGCTAGATTTTTATCTTCTAGAAGACTTCTGCAGTAAAAGCTTATTAGATTAAACTGTCAGTGTACCAAAAGTGGATAAAGTTTCCACAAAACACTGGATGATTCTTTTCCTTAAGTATAGATATATTTAAATTATTTTTGTCCTGTTTCTTTGAAGGGAAAAAAAAAAAGGTATTTTACATCAACACTGTCTTGCCCTGATGGCTACTATTTTTTAATTAAATATGTACTAACACTTCCAATTCAGATTCTTATTTTTAGAAAGAGATTTACATGTCTTCAAAATGCCTCTGTTTCTGGTGGTCTGTTTGTCTGTAAGGAAACTGTTAGAGATTGCCAAGAGACACACAACAAATTTTCCAAATATGCTATTCACCAGAAGCAATGAAAAGCCCAAACTAAGATGATCAATTACCGAACATCCTAGACATGCCCTGAAATACAGCCAAGGACTCAGCCTTACAGCTCTCAAATTCATACTTTATTGATCAAGTTTAAAAATCCAAGCCCATGACAGTCTAGAAGTCTCTCTTCCTAAAACCTAACTTCAGTTTGGCACTTTATGCTCAAAATCTTAAAAACCTGCTCAATACTAGTCCAGCTTTTATTTGTAGTTTAACTACAGCTGACTTTTGGTTGAATTTGACAGAGTATTGATTAAACACACACAATGAGAATCAGGGCTGGGGCTTTTTGGTCTTCATTACAGGTTAATAACCACCACTCTAGGGACTATATTGTTTAAAGAAACCATTTTTTAAGAACTACAATAACCCTTAAGAGTCGCTTCTTATAGGTATGATTCAGCAACTACACTTATATGAAGTCTTATGACAGCATAAGCCATCAATAGCAAAAGCTACAGAACAAAAAGACAGATCTAAGCAAAAGAAAATCCATAACAGTTGGAAGAACAAATTCTGAATCCTACCTGCATTTCATCATAAACAATTATAAAAATTAAGAACTGATATTATTATACTTATAATTTCCCATTAGTATAATTCAGATTTATTTACAATAATAAACCTGAAGAAGATTAAAATAGAACAATGAAAAAATAACAAAACTGAGTACTGAAGCAACAGTGACATTTGGATTTTCTTGGAAATCTCTACCTCAAAGTACATTAGACTTAAGTCAAAGAGCTCAAGGCAGGCATGAAAATAATGCTCCATGAAGGCCTATTTTATTTTAATCTACTGAATAAAGAGTTGTTCCACTGTTACAATATTACCTACCAGAGAGTACAACCTCAACAAGATCTCCCTCATGTATCTCTTCTGCTGACGTAATTCGTTGCAAAATATTATCTGAGTTCAGGTCATGACGGAACAGGAGAATTTTGTCATACATGCCAAAGAAACCACACTCTGGGAACTGCAACAGAAATCAAACTCTAAATTAATAATGCTCTTTGATAATCCTATCCATCAATGTTTTTAATAACAGCTACAGAATTCAAGTGTTGTAAATGTTTCATGGTAACAAAATTGATCTGCTTATTTTTGAGGAAACAAAACTTTCTCTGAAAATTTCTGAATGTTTTTTTTTAAAGCTGAAAAGAAAAAATGTTATGGCTTTTGTTTCTTGGGGCTTTTAGTCTCTCAGACTTGCATAATCAGTCTGGGAAGTGAAAGCCAATGCAGGCCTTTAACTTGGATACCACCACCTATAACCCTTATTTCATAGGTATTCTGGTCAGGCAGGTATTTAGTCTGAGACAGCAGCACCTGCCACACTTTTCTTGAGGAGCAAGCCAGTAAGAGGCTTCATGTCTACATGTCTCCATTGTCCTACAACAGTTTAGATCTATAGGTATGGGAAATCCTGAGTAACATGCTCCAGAGGACACTATTTCAGCAGGGAAGTTGAACTCTATGACCTCCAGTGGTCCTTTCAAACCTTGCCTATTTTCTGTGATTCTGTGAAAAGGAAAACTCAAATCCCCACAAGGACAGAAGTTAATACTGAAAATCCATACAGGAAATAGATACACTAAATAGCATGCCACTTTTCCATAACACTTCACTGAAAAAAGCTTTCTCATTCTGTGTTTTCCCTACTCTTCAAAATATTGTCAAGTGTGAGAAAAACATCTTGAAAGGAAAACTTCTTCAAATTAAAAGCTTAAAAGTAAACAGTTCATGGGGAAAAAGAGCAGGAACTCCTCCCCTAGAGAGGAAAGAGTACCACTCAAGCAGCTCCTTTGACCTTTTGGTTTAAACCAGAATTCAAACTTGAGGTGGGAACACATACAGAATAAAACAGGAAGAATGTGGGGGAAAAATATGGAAAAGCTCAGGCGAAACTTTCAATTAATGAGGTAACAGCTTAGTAATTTACATGTTAGTCATTAAAAGTAACAAGATCTAAACTGCATGAAACTTGTGGCATATTCATTGTACTTAACTAAAGTAATCAAAGATTTGTTCTACCTAATCAAAAACATAATTAAGGTATCCATCATGCCCGTTGTTTTTACACTTTCTTCCCATTCAGAGAAAAAATAACGTCCCCTTTACTGTAGCAATTTTATCTGAAATATGAAGTTGGTCTTCTCTGTTTTGGTGTGTACACACTACACAATTACATGACACATAATACTGAAGAAGTCCATGCTCCAGAAAGCATACTATCTACCTTGGACAGTCAGAGAGAGAGAGAGTATTTGTGCAATTTATCCCCTGCAAAAGGAAAAGACAGAGATGACAAATCTATACAGACACCAGTAGATACTTAGTCCACAATACCAAGAAACTGATTTACTGGGCTGATGCCAAAGCAGCCAGCTGCTTTCTCTGTCTCTCAACTCACTCCCAGGTTTCCTACATAAAGCTGAAACTCTCTTGTACTCTGTACAGTAGCCACGACGGTACACAGATTACAGTAGCATTACATTCCCCTAAACCAGATACTTATTAAACCTTTATACAATAAAATTCTATTGCCTAAGATCCCTTAAATCATCTGGAATTAGCTGCAAGAATTCCTGTCTTATCATACTATATTTCAGTATACTCACCTGCTGATTCATCTTGATAAATAGCAAATGTTGATGAATATTCTGAAAATTACACTTTTTCAATTGCCCGAAGATCATTTGTAATGATCACAACATTTGAGAATTAGCTGTGCTGCACAAATATGTGTCTCAGTATCTCTGCAAGTATGCATAGGACTTGACTTTATATTCAGAACACGAAGAGATACAGCACATTAGTGACTCTTCCAAGCAAACTGACAGTTTTTCATACCTAAAACACTTCATAAACCTACTTTAAGCTCTAACCCAAAATCCCACTGTGCACTGATTGACAAGAAAACAAATTATACTTACACTATTAAAATAAGTGCTGTGAGGTTTTATTCCTTGATACTATATACACTGTTAACTTCAATCAATTGTATCATGCTACTGAAGAACTTAATTCTAACAAAAAGGATAGAAAATCAGTATTACAACAGTATATAACTGCCAGCAGATACACACAACACTTTTTATTAAAGCCAATATTCATTTCAGCTGCCAGGAGGGACAACTCATGACTCATAGAATCAGCGTGAATTATTGCCTCTTTGTATTAAGTTCACAGAACCACCTACACACCACAGATTTTAAAGAAACCTTCACAGGTGGATACTTCACAGGTTTAAGTCTCCTTCTTTTGATAAAGATATATCTTCGGTTCTCTTTTTTCTTTTCACTCTTTAAGACCATAACCCTCTCACGCAGCTGCCAGAACATCCCTACACATAATCCCCCACCTCAGCAACCAGAGGTTACATAATGACATGCCAAGTAGCACTTATCTTAATTGCTACGACCAAATACATTCTGCCTATCCACCATTTACTCATTCTCACGTACAAATCTTGGATTTATTACAATGTTTTAAACGTACTACACTAATTCATTTCTGAAAAGCATTAGCTGACACAGTAAACTAAAGTTACAAATGAACACTTGAGTCCTCTTTGTGACAGCAAGTGTAATCATTAAAAAATGAGACATCACATTCCTTAGAAAGCAGCATCAACATTAATTCCAAAGTTAGTAAATAATACTGTAATGCCTATAATTAAGATTTTGGTTTTCAAATAAATTCCAGAGGCAAAATTAATTTCTATGGAGTAGAAGTACTGTTAACAAAGTAAAATCACCTACTGCAGATTGTTAGAACTGTTGACATCAAGACCTACACTTGGTTCTACATTAATTAAATTAATCTTTTAAGCTGTGTATCATGAATGTGTCTCATATTGTCATGGCATGATTTACTGCCCTGTTCTTCCAATACAAATATATATACACATAGAAGAAATGACTATGAAAAATTGTCTGGTTTTGTAACTAATATTTGACCTCCTTAAAAGGTAATTCTTCTGTTTACAAGTCTGAGCTTCATCAGTGGCTTCTAGACTAAGATGCAGAATCAAAAGCCCAGGACTAACAAGAGAATAATCTATAGTAGTACTGAGCACAAGAATTCTACCACTAAACACAGACTGTATACAGTTTCTACAGTATGTGACAAGACTTCACCAGGACATGGCCTGATCTCCATTTCCGAAATAATAATCCCAAAAATTAAAAGCATGAGAACAGAGATAGCCTGTTCATTGGTATTACAGAGCTTCAGTCGCTAAGAGTTTTTCCTGAATCCGTAAGAGGGACAGGCAGAAGTTGAGGAACCTCGCAACAGCTCCTTTACCTGTCCTGCCTGTTAGGTGCCTGTCTGCACGTCCACAAAGCAACAGAAGACAATGCAGGTGGGGCAGCCCACACAACACCCTGCCCAGGTCCTCCCAGGCCCTTCACAGGAGCCATGAGCCCACCAAAGCCCACCTCCACAAACCAAGGGAGCACAGAGAAAGGAGGGCAGGTGGGAACTCAAATTAAGAACTCCAGGGAAAGGATACCCTGTCCAGACCCGTCCAGGGCTCTCCTAGGGTCCTTAGACCCAGTTTCCACACATGCACTGATCAGGTAAGTCAAAACTAGAACACCTTTTGGGCTGAGAGAGGCTGCTGTCCAATGGTATGGTACAGACTATACTATGCTGGGAAATTAGGATTGTCCAGTACCTATGGAATGTTTATGAAAGGAAACAAAAGCAAGTAAAGAGGTGATTCAGGGAGGAATAAACGTGGGAAAAAATAAAAGGATACGAAGATAAAAGAGGCTGGTCACCTGTAAACAGGGGTTGGTCAGAACAATTGTCTGATCGTGCCCTGTGCCTGATCAGCCCCACCTGTCCTCTATTTCCATTAAATTCAATTTCTAGCTATTTTTCTGGATGATTTTCTCTCATTCTGAGCCCATGTGTGTGTATGGGGGGGGGGGTGGTCTGAGTGCCACTAACCAGAGCAAGAGGACCCTGCCATGTCAGTGACTAGTGAGGTCAGAGTTAGTGAAATCAAGAGTTTCAATATCCAGGTGTCAGCAAATGGAAAGACCAAGATCCAGCAGCTGCTACTGGGCAGACAGTGCTTAAGGCCAGCTGCTGGAAACAAACACTTTTTTTGTTGTTGCTATTTTTTTTATTGGTGGGTGAGTGGGTATGTGTCTGTGTGGTTTTTTCCTCGCTACCAGACCTTCATCCTAAACCACCAGAGAAGGGTACAGTATGAGACCACTGGTGTTGTTTGTGTTCATGTGAGTGCTCACAGACAGACACACTGTTGATCTGTTTGGATCTGCGTGCATTCATGTATGTACACATATGTGTTGCACACCTGTATCCAACTGCTAGTGCCTACCAGGAATACACGGTCAGTCTTGCTGTCCGTGGCCGTGTGCACATAAGGGCAGAGCTGCAGCAGCCTCCAGATTCAATCATCCCTAACAAAACTTTTCAAGTTAGATGGACAAACCCTGCTTCTTCCTAGCACACTTCCCTCCATCCCCCACCAAAAAAAAAGTTCCCAGTTACAAAAGAACAGACCCTACTGGGAAGATGCCTGCCTCCCAACTCCTTTCCATACACTCAGGCTCAGATTCCTCTTCTCTGCCCCCATTCCAGCCGTGTGCACCCAAGCCCTGGAAGCACTGGCTGGCTGCCCTCAGCATGGCCAGCTCTGATGAGCTGCAGGTGGCCCGGCAGAGCCCTGTCTAAGGCACTTGGCCAGGCCTTGCTGGGGGGAGCAATCAGCTCCAAGCAAGCAGCTTGGCTCCTTACAGGAGTGTGGCGCTCTGCTCTCTCTTCCGCTCTCCAGTCCATTGGGGAATACAGCATTCCTTGCTAGCACCTTGGCCAGAAGGCTGTATGCAGACTGCTGGCCAAGAATAACCTCATCGATTAACAGGGGTTTTATTTCAAGTGGTATCCTTTAGCAGAATTTTTACGCAAAGCTTAAACTATGTTCAATAGTTGAACTACATTCAAGTTGTACACTACCAAATTCTTCCTTCTTGTACTGCAGCAAAGAACGGCTTTTATAGCTTTCCTGATGCTCAATTACATGAAGCTGTTAAGGAAGAACATTATCCAGCTCCTTTGAAGTGTTAAGAGCTCACAATGTAAACTTGAAAACAAAACTCAAAGCAGAATGTTTTAAAGCCTGTTACACATTATCTTACGGGATTAATCAGCTATTACTTTCCTGCATAAATGCCTAAAGTATCTGCATAGTTACTCAGGACATATAAACTGCTAATCCCAGTATTACTAAGTTTCCTAAAAGCAAAGAGATGACTATTCCCAGTGTTAACAGTTCCAAAAGAGCATCCAGCTACAGGAAATCACTTGTGGGAAGTCTACGTATGCACTAGACTGTGCCAAAATTAATCTCTGGTACACCAATATCGTCAATTTACATCAAGAATACATGCAATTCTTAATACTTGGGTGGTACTAGCACAAGTAACACAACTAGTGCATTATTGCAGTTACACTGATGAAAAATTATCGGTGTTATCTAGAATGCTCATACTGTAAGTATTACAGCATATCTAGCTTTAATTGAGAGTGCATTGCATTGTCTTTTTTATCCAGAAGAACTCAACCAACATGCAGCAGCCAATATCACTGAGTGAAATACAACTGAGGCTTCTTTCTATCTTGGCAGTAACTGAAAAATCCCTTTACTTCAAGTTCCAGGAGTTACTTTACAAAGTTCTGGACTAGTCGCCAAAAATTCACACTAGGGAAAAGTGTAGGCGGATATTGTTTCAAGGTCCAATATCTCATGACCCGTCATAACTCAAAACAAATGCTTCAAACCACTGAAAGTTAATTCCAAAGTCTAATGGTCCAAAACACCATTGGAAAGTCTCTTCGTTCACTGAAATCATCCATTCTATTATCCTGCATCCCTACCCATTTACTCACTCCCACTCTTTAGAATCATGCCAAATCACATTATCACACAGACAATTAGCTTCAAATATGTTGCAGGAGATCTTTCCCTCATCAGATGCCTCAGTACAGACATACTCGGACTACTACTTGGCTAGGTTTTCCAGCATACAAACCTATCACCATGCTGGAAATGCTAATCTGCCCCATATATAACACCTCTGTAGCCTCAGCAACCCCCCAGCTCCCACCTTTTCACAAGCATGTTTGCTTCTCATGCCTCAGCTCTCACTAAGTCTCTGCATTAGTTCATACAAAGAAAACAGCTGACAAGTCAAGAAGGCAGAGCAGTAGGGGGAAAAGAGATTTGAGTACATCTGACGAACAGAAGAGATGATCTGCATTCCTTTTAGAGTCTTTCAAAAATAAATACCGTGAACAATTACAAGCTTAACCTGGAGAAAAATCCAGAATGTTGGTTGCAGTACTGTTAATTATTTATTACACTCAATTAAGTTGTCACTGCAAGAGTTGTAGAGTTCCATTTGTAATACAGATGGATTGCAATATGATCCTTGTAATGAGATGAAAATACAGACAAGGAATCTAATCAGTACGTAAGAAATATCCCTTTGATTTTGCTAAATGGTGACTTTGGGTGGGTTCAGTCAAATAGAAAAACTAGGTGGGAAAGAGTAAGAAACAGATTGCACGGGTAAATAGCGTATCAGTACTCAATCAAAAAGAATGCAAGGGTTAAAGGATCATGAGAATTTCACGCAAACACTCTAAGGCAGGGGAGCAATTGGTCTATTTCAGAGCAAAATGTAACAAAGCCACCAGAGGAAATATATATAAAGAGGGAGAATGCTGACTGTGACTGAAAGTGAAAACTATGAAGGAGAGGTCTGTGGACCAAAGAAGATGGAGTAGTTGCAGAAACATAAAAGTAAAGACTCATAAGTTTACTGAAAAAGTTACGACAAATCTTGCACATACTGATACTACACAAGTAATAGCACAAGTAATACTACAGTAGTCAAATGCTCTTCATTTATAGCTATTAACCAGAATAAAATTAAGTAAACTAGAATACAGCATCTATAGCATACTGTCCTACATAATTCTCAGTCTGCAGGTAATGGAACATCACCACATGTGAGTTTCTAGTTTTAAATCAGTAATCCCTTTGTTCTACTCTGTGTCCTCTCATGTGAGGAATGAAGAAACAGTATTCCAACACAGAACAGGATTAAGAACTTGCTTCTGTAATATCTGATCATTGTGCAAGGACACACACTGTCTACCTGCTACAAGTTTTTCTGCTTCTAAACACTCTCCCTCTGTTCCAGCAGCCATATGTGTCCATGCTTTAGGCTCCTCTTCAGATTGCCCCTGAGAACTGTATGTGTGATACTTTAATACACAGCAACCTGGATAAGGAACGAACAGAGAAGACCATGAATGTACTGGAGACCATAAGCAAGAATTTTTTTGAAGCATCCCTATGAAATCTAAAGTTTGGGTTTTCTGAGGACTTCTATTAAGCATTCCAATACACAATAACCCTAACAATGTGCCCCCCAAACTTAACTTTAAACTTGAAAAAAATGGAAGAAAAACACTTGAAAAAACATCTCCTGATGTTTAGAACATCTGTAATAGAGCTAAGAGACACACCAAATATTTGCATTACTCATCTCGCTCTCCTTGCGAGATGCCTCTTTAGTTTCAGTTCTGCTGATGCTGCTTCTAATTACCCTTCTGCAAAACCTGAACGAGCTACCCTGAGCACCAGTGCCTGAAGCAGAAAATACCGAAAAGTAGAATCTTAACCAACATTTTTGATACTGTAATTGTAGTCTCAAATACAGTTAGGAAGGTGGTTCAAGCTCCAAAAGTAAGTGAAGAAGGACTACTCAAAGTTTTGTTTTGTTCCAGATTACGTAGAGGCATACAGCCTGAAATGTGACTTTGAAGTAAGGAAATGTCCATTTAACTCTAGTAAAGATAACACTCACATAACAAGAAAAGCTATAAATTATTATTCCAAGTAAAAAAAAAAAAAGGTATTTCTCCTTTTTCATTAAGGAAATGTAACAGTAAGTAGATACGGTTAAGAACAGAACTATCACAAGAACAAACCACACAGTACCCTGCAGTCAAGACAAGACAGTTTAAGCGGGCTGTGGAATACCAGAGGAAAGGCAAGCACTGACACTGTTGAATCTCAACAGCATACAGCAGCTTCAAAGCTTTCAACTGGAAAAAACAAGCAGCCATTCGCATGACTAGAGAGGAGAACGCAGTTCAGCATTTTTACATTATGTATATACTAATACATATTTAAGAGTCTTGCAACAGTCACCAAATCCAAGAGAAAAAAAGTCAAGGCAGGATGTGTTGCTGTCAGAGAGTACAGGGAGAATATTGCCACTCGTGCACTAGCTGCAAAACTACTTATGAAAGATGAATCCACCACACATGAGGTTGTTTCCTGAGCAGTCTGCTGCCTGCAAACATGTTTTCACTGAGCAGTCACCTACTGGTAGCATCAGCTGCAGGAGAGCATAAACTGCAGCAAAGCCAGCCAAAAGAGAAAAACTGATCATGAAATCCTCAACAGTTTTGCAGTAGATTAGGCTCAGCATGTAAGAAGTTTGAGCTATAAGATGGCCTCAAGCTAAACTTTTAGCTAAGCCTGCCAAAAGAAGAGAAAGGAAAAAATAAAAAGTGTGAAGTAGTTGTTTTCATCCTTCTTTTAAGACAGAAGACAGGAAATATGCAGATGTAAAAAGGAGCTGATATAGAAAGAAAAAGCAGCCCCTAAAATGGCTGCGTAAAGGTACATCTAACGTGCAAGGTACATGAAAAAAAAAAAGTTGACCCAAATAACTCATCTCTTCAGAAAGGAACTAACATGCTGAACTCCATTTTGAAAGTTATTATGAAATTGGCTTGCTTGACAAGTAGTTTGTAAAAAAATGAAAAATGCAGTAAGTTATGAGATGGGAAAAAAAGATACAAAAGCCTATGCAAATAACATACAATGTGCTTATGTTTTTCAGGCTATCGGGTGAAAAAGAATCATATAATAAAACTAACCAACAATAAATACCAATCACAACAATAAAAGACATGGAGATAATTCCCTACAAAATAATCCACCTTCAACTCCCTCCCTCTCACCCACACCTGACCTTGAGGGAAAAGAGCAATTATTTCTTATTTTATCAAATACTGTTAACTTCTTTTCAGGTTGCTTACTAGGATCTAACCTTCCTAACCTAAATAAAGGTAAAATCTGGATGCAAAACCAGGAAGATCAGTGTTATTTTCTTCTTTGAGAGACAGAATCTGCAACAGGGTAGCCAATACACAACAGAAAAATATGCTAGGGTTCTTTTATTTCTTGGTCCACCCTTTCTTAATACAAATCATACTGATAGTGGTCCTCTCATACAAGAGTAGCACATGTATTCCTTATACAGAAAAACAATACTAGAACATAATTAGCTATTTGGTGTTTATTTATTAACTAGAAACAAAAAGAAAAGCTAGTATCACGCAAGTCTGCAGCCCTGCAATCCATATCTGTAGACACAATTGGTCCTTTCACTATGGGTGGCTACACAGATCCAAGAATATTCCTCAACAGTAGTAAACATAAGTTAGCAAAAACCTAAGGTATCAGTGACAATCGCTGAAAGGAAAAAACCATCCACATCGTGAAAAGTCATTCCTGCAGAAAATTTACAACTACAATTTCTTTTACTAGATTTTACAAGCAAAAAAGAGAAGGGTTTACTCCTTTTGAATTAAAAGCTCCTCACTTGAGAGTTACCAAAATTTTTTTCTGCATAACTGCAAATACCTAACATGGATCTTTGTCACTGTACCAAATTCCTTGGCCTATCTCAGTTGCTATTATTAAACAGCCTGTTACCAAACAACTGTTGCCATCAGCAGAACATGGTGCCATTATACCATACCTTCTGGTAAACTATTGAGCACACGAGGTCTTTAACAGCAGAGAGGGACAGGTCCTGAGCTTCAATGGTGACAGTCTCCCGAGTGAGACCAATCTGCAGAAGGAAGGAGATCCCATGCATAGAGCCTCGGGAGTTGGTGAGGCTTTGGGTACTGAAACTGCCATTAGAAAGTCGACTGGAGAGCCCCGACTGGGGACTTGAAGACAAAGTTGGGGTCTGTAGTGCAGCAGCATGACATGTAGGTGGGGAAAACTTCTGTAAGGATGGGGGAGAAGAGTCGTTTGCTGACATCTGACTTGCTTTACTCTGCCGAGATCTCCCTAGTAGTCAAATTCTAAGAAAAATACGTTATAAGTTCTTGGTTTGAAATGAAAACAAGGATAATATAAGATTCCCTTTCTTAGTTCAGTAAAATGCTCCTGACCAGTAAAATTTAAATTTCCCTTTCATTCGGTGCAAGCCAAAGAGTAAAATAATTACAGCTGCAAGTTACTTTAAATTAAAGGTTCTCTTTCTGCAGTTACAATCAGCTGATCAAAAGCAGATTGCCTGTCCTTTAGCACCACATCCAGACACGGAGGCTTACATAAAGGCCTCACAGAAACACATCAGCTCTGCTGTTTTATACTTGTCCTTCATTTTTATTAAAAAACGAAAGCTGGAGAAACAGCTGGAAATAGATGCTGGTAATTCATCAGAAGTATCCTCATTCACCTAATTACACAGATGGCATCTTAAACGCAGACTCATCTTCACGGAGATAGTCTTTTACAATGAAGAAAAAGTGTATCCTTGAGCAACAACAGAAGTCCACGTATGTGATGAATATATTCCTCCTTCAGAAAGTCTTCTCTGAATTCACAGGACACAGCGAACTTGAAGATCAAGGAAGATACCTGATTTCATTTTTAGAAAATATTTTAGCTTGTGAAATGGAGGAACAGAATGTTTGAAGACACAATCACATTAAATGTAATCTCTGGCTTCACCCAGATAATCTCCAGCATTTTGAAACGTTGTACTCTGCCTGTAGGGGAAAAGATAAAGTTGTTATTTCACATGAAATGCATAAACTCACATACCCACAACATAACCATCCTACTTTGAAGCAGCAGGATCACCAACTCCTTTTACTCGTATGTGTTACTTCAGTAGCACTTTGTATTTATCAGCTAAACTTACCTGCTTGCCCACTGCATGATACACAAGAAAAATCAGACCTAGCACTGACCAGTATGTCACCACAGCTTCTAATTAACGATAGTTTAGCAGAGCAAAGCACTTAGCACTTAAGATGAAAAAACTAAAATGCCTACGTAGGGAGAGGGAGCAGTAGAACACAGCTCTGCTCTGTACATCTATACTGAGAAGCTGGTGGGTAGGGGAGGAAATTCATTAAATGCATTGAAATGCAAAAAAAAAAATTACAAGATAAAAACTCAAAGTCTATGCAGCAGCATGTACTCAGGATACCATTTTCATACTGTCATTCAAGAAAACTGAAGTTCGTCTTGCACAAACTCTAACTATAGGAAGATATGCAGAGCATACAATTGAGCATCACTTCCTTTGGGAAAAAAATCATTTAATACTCATACATCTGATCAAAAAAGCAAGTCTGCTACCATCTTTGAAAATAAATAATTTCATGAGCACGGGCTCAAGATACTTGTTACAAGATGCTATGTGACCTGATTCAATATTTCAAGCATTTCATGAGCAATTGAAATGTTTGAAAATAATAATTGCTAGATTCCCCATGCAACTTCTGCCACAGGAAAAGTTTCCCATAAATACATGGATATTTCCAAATACATAGATACTACCTATTGCTAACAATCTTTAAGGAGCACTGATCCATAGTGGATTCCAAAATCAGTAAGCTTGGTATTTTTTCCTTCCCTTATAAAGAAATAAAACCTCAGAAAAAATATTACTCAGGAAATTTCAGAAGAGAGATGCCACAGTTTACTGTACACAGCAGAAGCTGTCCTTCCCACAAATAAGGCTGAGAATGGCTAAAAGAGTGCATTTAACAGACTATGCACTCCTGGTGTATGCAGACTATGCACCAATGTAACAGCTTAAAACCCCGCTCCCACTACATTCTGAAAGGTAAACAAAGAGAGGTACGCAAATTGCAGTACTGGAAGGAAAATAAGATCTTGGTACTGTGATAAAAATTCCTAACAGGGTGTCTGGAAGAGAGAGCAAATTGATATCTTCCGAATTTTCAGCACAGGTAGCTAGAAACTCTTGTCTTCAAATATGCAAGACTTGCTGGACATTTTGCAATGACACCTGAAAAGAAACTTCTGCCTTAAAGAACACACTAAACATGATACAGATATAAGTAATAAACTGGAAGAGTAATGACAGCAACCGTAACATTTTTCAAGGAAGTAGCTTTGCAGTGCCTTCAAATTTACTTGAAGATGCCTTGTTCTTGTTTTCTACCTACTGCTTTTCTCTCCCTCACCTCTCACAGATACCAGAGGCAGCAAATACAAAGCCTTAGGGGTGGATTTGAATTACAAAAAACAATGCCTAACCAATATAACAGAGAACAGAAAAGCCTTATGAGATGAAGGAATTAATGAGTCTAGTAAGCAAGTTTAATTTAGACAGTGGAAACACAGTCATAGTTCACCTACAGCTGCCTAATTAGAATGTTAATTATTTTTACCAAAAGCATGATGCATTTGCATCGACAAAGCCTTTTCATATCATGAGTATTTGCATACAAGCCTTTGAAGAAGTATATTTTTGCTACTTGGTAGGAAAGAATGGATCTTTCTATGAAAGGAAAGCGACAGAAACTGCTCACTTTGTAGTGAGGACAGCGTTCTTCCGATCATCAAATAAAATAAGCGTATGTTGAAGTTTACATGCAGTCTACAAGTCTGCATTTTTATTTATGCAAAGAAAACCCTCCACCTCAAACAGCAGAGGCAGAGGGGCTATGAAGGGAGCCCCTTTGCCCCCTCTCCCTGCCGCCCAGCTCGCAGCCCTCTCTCGCCCCGAAGCGCGGTCCCTCCCGTTCCTGCTGCGCCCACACCAAGCGGCTCCCGGGCAGCTTCCCCAGCACCTGGCACTGAACCCGCCCTTCCGTCCCGCTGCGAGGCGAGATGCGGACGCCGAGCGCCGCTCCAAGCGGCTGCCCTCGCAGTTCTTACCCCCGCGGGGGCCGCTCCCGCCAGGAGGGACGGCAGCTCCCCTCCAAGGATCCCGGGCGGGACCGGCGGGACGCGTCGTGCCTGCCGCGGGTCACGCAGCCCCGTCCGGGCTGGCGCTGGCAGCCGCCCGTCCCGTCCCGCCCGTCCCTCCCAGGTTTAAATCCCCGCTGCGCGACCCGCCCCCGCCGGCACCATCTCCGGAGATGATGTGGCCTCAGCCCGTCACCCCCACCCCGGGGCACCCAGGGCGGAGCTGCCGCCGCGGCGCTTTCCCCCCGCGGGGACGGCCGGCGCTCCCCCGGGGCACGGCCCGTGCCGGGTTCGGTGGCCGCTCCCGCCGCCGCGGCAGGAACTTTCCGAGTCCGCCCCCGCCCTTCCCCGGCGCGGCGGCGGCGGCGGCCCCGACCCCCATACACACGCACACACATACACACACCCCGCGACGGCTCCCGCCCGCGGCGGCGGCGGCGGCGCCCCCGGTCCCGCCACGCTCACCTGCGGCCCCGCAGCCCCGGGCCGGAGCGGCCGCTCGCGCATCTCCAGCCCCGCGGCTCCCCGCACACACACCACAGCCGCCCGGGACGGGACGGGGCTGCGCCGCGGGGGCTGCCGGGAGCTGTAGTCCGGCGGCCGAGTTCTGCCGCGGGCCGCCCGGCCCGCCCGAACCACGAGCCCCGGCGTGCCCCGCGCGGGCGGGGGGCTCAGCGCGCGCGGCGGCGCACGCGCAGGACTCCCCGAAAGAGTTTCCGTTAGTTTTCCTTGGCCGCGGCGGGCGCTGCCCCGAGCCGCTAGAGCGGCACCAGCCCCGGCTGCGGGGCCCTGCGCTCCGTGCTGCAGCTGCCGCCCCGCCGCCCTGGCCTCGCCTCTCCAGCCGTGCCAAACCCTGGGTCCGCGCCAGCTGCGGTTCCAGCGCCGGCCGCGGCTTTGGGCAGCCCCCCCGCCCTGCCCGCCGTACCTCGGGGCGCGCCCCGCGCCTCCCCGACCCCTCAGCCCGAGCGGGGCCGCCACAGCCCACCTCTCCATCCGCGCCCCTCCCGCTTCACCTTGCCGGGACAGGGGTGGCGCAGCCCCACGGGGATGTCCCCTGGGCCAGGCAGGCCCCCATCGCTGCACAGGAAATACTTGACCTAGTGTGTCACAGCATCGCGCTGGTCTTTTCCGTGGCCGCGCTGATCCGGGAGCTGGAAATGGCCTTCAGCGTCTCCGTGCTCGTCCCGGTAGCCCCCACGGATGTGCGTGCAGCTCGGCAAGAACTCAGAAGTTCTCCAGGCCCTTGCCGACATGATTCTGGCCGTCTCTTACATCATTTCAGCCCCTTGTAATACTCTGATTCACCCAAATCGCATCTTCTGCCCTGCGTTAATGATGCCACTCTTGGCATCAGCAGCAAATCTCTGCACGCAAGATATTTAGCAAAAACAGTTAGCTGGTGCAAGGCAAAACTGCGTCTGTAACCTCCCTCCAGCCCAAATGCTCCCTGTTGAGATTCAACCCATAATCTTCCTTCCTGAATTTGGATTCGATTTCTGTGTACAAGTCTTAAAATAATATCCACTACCATAGGAAGTTGCTGAAGTTTAAGTTATATACCAGACCAAAAACACGTTGAAAAGGCAAACTGTCAAATTCAAAGGCTTCTAATCTTCAGCTCAGCGAGACACAGATGGAGAAGCAGATTAGTGCCTTGTCATTTATAGCTCTGTTTGTAACGTACGTTTCTCATTTCCTTCATCTTGTACTCCTGAGGCCTGGCCCAAAACCCACTGAAGCTGAGGGGAGTCTTTCCGCTTTCTTCACCCTATTTTGCATCAGACCTTTACACAGTGCAGCTGATAGAGAGTGTAAACAGCTCTCTGCTCTGACTGGAGCCATTTTATTTGATAAATAATTAGCCAGCAGCTTCTTGTCAAAATCTGGAAGTACTTTAAACTAAAAATGTAGCAGTTAATGGTTGATTCTGCTTTTAACTGGTTTTGAATGCCAAAAACCACCCTGGGACTTTTTAATGAAGGCTATTCCATGAATAGAGGATGTTCTTGCCAAAGCTCTGCACCAGATAACTGAGCAATCTTCGTTTCCTTTTTCCTCCAAAGTGGGACTCCCACACGCCACCACTGTAAACACAGAGCCTGCCTCCATAAACATGATTTCTGATGCTTAGCACAGCAAGGAGTCATATTCTACTGTACTTAAAGTGCAGCGAGCTTCTCACATTTTGAGTAGAAGCCCTAAAAATAACTGTTTATGGACAACAAACACCAGATGGATATTAGGTATTACAGAGTCACTGGGCAACGATTATATTTCTTTGTAAAGAAGCTCAGCTTTATACCATCCAATAGGGTTGGTGCCATTTAATTTGCTGCCCTAAGCTGTGATAGCTGCTTTTTCATAAATCAGAACATGGATTAGCTACAATCATTCATTACAGAACACAGGACCGCATCAGCCACAATAAACCAAACTGCTGTAGTATTTGTTTTGTGTTACTTTCTATTAAACAAATATCCCTGAAGGATCCAAACCCTGTTCTGTTGGTAAAGATCTCTGTGTAAAACACATTTGAAAGTAGCTCTGCATTCAGCATTATGTATGGAGCAGCACACAGATCTGTGCATGTGCACAGCTGACTCTGTGTGACTGCAGCATCATGACAGCATTAGCCCTGGCTGCAGTAACTGACAGGGCAAGCATTCTGGTTTGTTATTTTTATGACTACCATAATTAGTGATTTCCTGTGGATTTCATCAATGGTCTTCATTTTTTTTCTGAGCCCGCATAATTCCCTCAGATGGTCAGCTTGTTTTCACAGCTCAGCTTTCCCTGCTGAATCCAGCTGTGCTTTACAAATTGCTCTCTCTTACATCTACAAGATACCAGGAAACAGATAACTTTCATTGTATTTATGTGCTTTTATAAACAAAAATCCGGTTTTCATTCTGTATGGACCACAAGGTCTATATAAACAAACTGCATTTGGAACTGATTTATAACTCTAAAAATGCATCAAGTTTTTCCAGTTTGAAAATAATACCGTTAGCATTTGGGTATTTTGTATCTGAAAATGGATACATAATATATTCATTTCTGTTCACCAATCTAATATTTTGAATATTTTCATATTCAAGGCAGTGTCTTGGGAGACTTTACTGGTGCATTTGCCTTAGAAATTCCATAAGCACATGCTGCCATGATTATTTTTCACTGCTTTTGACACTGATGTTGCAGAACAAAGGCCCCCATTTCGGATCTGCAAGATCGGCAACAAATGTTTGCAAAAAGAGGAAGTAGTATCTCTATGGACAAAACATAGAAATGCTTTTCTTTTCCTTTTTTTTCTTTTTTTCAGTTCATTGTCTCTTTTCTCTCTCACTCTCTCAAATCAACTTCTCCCATAAGGGAACTGAAAAAAAAGTTAGGAGTTCAGGTTTGGTTTGGATGAAATCCTGAAATGTGGGTATGTCTCTGAATTACCTCATCGTCTTGGTTTGAGCCCTTAGCTGAACTTTGTCCCAAAATCCACCTCCAACAAACCAGTGAAGAGTTTAGTATAGACTTAAAAAACATGGAATCAAAATTTACTTTGGTATAAACACATATTTTTAACTTTTTTTTTTTATTAAACAAAATACATATTTGTATTATAAGTTATAGGTAATTGACTTTTAGAATTCACTTACCCCCCACTAGTTTAAGGAATGACCTCACAGATCCTTTCATCTGCCAGATGGGTAGCCTCATTCATATCATATAAATATCTATTGTATCAACTCTGAAATAAAATTATTTCCCTGAAGAAGTGTTTCGGGTTAACCTAACACATTTCATACATCTCACATATTAAGGCTTTGTCTGTGAAAGCATCAACCCATGGGAACAGAGTCTCCTAAACCTGAATCACCAAGTGGGGTGCTTCCACAGCCTGATAAAGGGTGTTCCAAACCCCCCAGGGATTAGTGGTGATGAGTTAACTGGGATTAATAGCAGCAGCTCAAGCCCACAAGGTGGCATGTGAGCACTGGGCACCTGCAGGCCCCTGTGCTGCTCTGTGAACATCAGCCCCACCAGCCTTTCCCTCTGGGCTGGGAACCCTGCCTATGGATCTCTGAGTCTGCAGCAGCCAGGCTGCTCAACACTGGAAATCTCAGACTGTGTCTGCTGCCTTACTGCTGTTGGCAAATCAGCCATAGCCCCAGCTCAAAATTATAGACTCACAGTTTGGGTTGCAAGGGACTTCAAAGACCATCGAGTTCCAACCCCTGGCCATGGGCAGAGACACCTTCCACTAGACTGGGTTGCTCTGAGCCCCATCCAGCCTGGCCTTAAAAATTACTTTTCATTATGTGGATTCCAACCACAGCAAGCCACACTTCCTCTGCTCTCCCTGCCAAAGGCCTGCCAGTCACAAGAGCTGAGCATTAAAACTGTGTTTGTAACAGTGGAAGGTGCAGGAGTTCCCCTTCTGGAGAAAACTGGCGTGCATTAAATCCACAGCGCTGGGCAGTGCATTCCTCCAGAGTTAATAGCCAAGGTAATGACAGAGCACACAGCCTCAGCTTCCAAGGAGTGATTTGACTGAAATGCTAATATGTTGGAGGGACAGCAGAAGGAATTGGTTTTGACAGTGGTGACTCCATTGACTGTCCATCGGGACTTCAGTAGATGGCACTGTCACACCAACTCTCACTTCCTAGGCACAGGGAAGGGTGATGTACAGATCATACTGTCAGAGATTGTCCATGCTTTTCTTCAAATGAACTACCCTTCCCCCCATGCCTTCCAGATGACGTCTGATTACCTATATTTGATTTTTCAGAGTAATAATCCAACTATTTAAAATGCATATAATGGAACAGCTGACCACTGTGCAATTTGCTGACACATTTTCATTTATGGAGCAGGACTAAACAATACATTTTTTTCTTTTATAAATCCCTGGAAAAAACAAAATGTCCATCATCTTTGAATTTTTTTTTTCTGTGTGATTATTATTTTTTAAAATAGCTACATAATTCTATTTTCAGCTGTGAAGTGTTCTGATTTTTGTTACATGGATTGTTTCTTTTTTCCCTCAGTCTTCTTTATAGACATAGAACTTTCTGGGGTGGTTATGAGAGGCGACATCTCCACTCCAAATTTTGAAAATAATGCCTTTAAAAAAAATCCTTTTTAATCTCTCTATGCATCTGGTCCAGCACTTACATTTTTATGTGTGTTTTCCATGTAGGTGATATTAACACTGCTTTAACCTGACTTTACACTTGCCAAATTTGTAATCTATTCAATAATTGCAACCCCCAGAGCAACCACAATGCCTTAGGGAAAAGCAGTGTTAGCTAGTCCTGACTCAAGCTTATATTCTTGTCAGATTTCTCCTGCAGCTATTGTATTTATTTTCTTTTCTACTAAATTGCATGAGAACCCTGGCACATCACCCAGAAATTCTGTCCAGCATCTGGATTATATAGGCAACCACAGGAAATCTCATGGAGGGGCAACAGATTTTTGTTCCATTGTGTAGTTCTGTTGGGATCACCATCATCTTGGTAGTTGGATTTAGACTAATTTCCCATGACTTGATCTCTGACATACTGGGGCTTTTGTCTAAAAATCTGTCAACCATGCTGATTTTTCTTGGTAATCAAAAGATTGCCCATTTCTCCCAATTAACTAGTGACTTGGCTATGAATTTGGAACAATTTCCTAACAAAGCAATGTGTGGACTTTCACGACTGAAAAAAAAGGCATCAATTTAAATTAACTCTTTGTGATCCCATACATGAAGAAAATTGAATAAGCCACATTCTGAGTATCAGCTAGAAGGATGCTGCATCTGTAGTGAAGATATCACCACCAGAGATGCCATCTGTATTCTGGGTGGGAGATCCACCACCTTTTCTAGGAAATCTGTGACATCTGGGTCAACAATCTGCAAATCACAGAATTGCTCCATTTCTCTGACATCACCCTTGCGGACACTTTGAATACTTGCAAAGCTATAGTTGCTAGGATGTGGCTTTCCAGTACAAAGCTGAAGAGCATCAAAATTATTACTCCTGCTGCTTCCCTCCTTTGTTTATTTTTCTTTTTTTTTTCTTTTAATGTGTTATGACATTAAGCCTGAACTTTAAGAAAGATACAAAAATCAGAGACTTTAAATGGAGCATCTGTGATGCAGAATAGTCAGGTGTTTTCTACAGCATCCTAGAGCAGGAACGCTGATGTCGACCTAAAGAAGAGATCGTGAGCTCAGAAACATGTATCTTTGGTTTAATAATTTTAATTGGTGTGCTGCAAAATACCCCCTCACCAGAGACTTTGCTTCATCGGTAGTTGATAGTATAATTACAGAATTTAAAATGCCTGAAGAGTGGATTTTCATTTTAGCAAGCACTGTTGTTGTTTTAGGCCTAAAAAAGATCATAAGAAGAACTTATAAAATAATAAGTTAAAGCTCTTTGCAATTGCGTAGGTGTTAGGTGTCACACCCCTCGGGAATACGTGTTCCGAGCTTCCGTCAGCCACGAGCGCTGATCCCGGCCGGTCCCCAGCAGGAGAGCCCGGGCGGCCGCAGAGCCCTCCCTCAGCGCAGCGCCCGCAGCTCCCGCCGGTGCCCGAGCGCGCTGGGATCACGCGGGGCCGCCGAGCCGCAGCCATGCCGGAGCTGCCCCTCGGAACACAAAACCAGCTTTCAGGGCAAAGCCGCAGGCTCCGGCTTTTCCCACGGCGGGAATCACGAGTGCCCGCGCCGCCCCTCTGGCCGCGGGAGGAGGGAGCGGAGGGGGCCGGGGCGGCAGGCAGCCCTTGGCACCGCTGACGCGCTGCCGGCACCGGGCTGCGCTCGGAGGGAGCGCGGGCTGCGAGAGACACTGGCAGCGCTGCGGCTCCAGCAGCCAGCGCCGCTCCTGCCGCAGCCTCCTCCCTCCCTCCCTCCGTCCGTCCCTCCTCCGCCTCCACCTCTGCCGGCACGGCCCCGGCTCTCTCCTTTGCGCCCCGGGACTCGGCGAGGCGCAGGGAAGGGATGGCGAGGGTCGCTGCCCGGCTGCTCGGGGCGCTGTGCCTCGCCGCCTGCCTGTCCCCGGCACCCGGGAGGGACGCCGGAGCGCAGTGGACCCTGGAGAAGGTGGGTCGCGTTTGCCTTTCCCAGGCGCTTCTTGCCTCTCGCTTGGTGGAGGGGGGAGCGCCTTCCCTACGGGCAGGGGTCAGCGGCTGGGCGGGGGGACAGCCTCATCCCTCCTGTCCCGCCCGCCAGCGTGAATTGGGGCTGGGGTCACCCTTGGCGTGGTGAGGGTGGGTGGCATGGCTTCCCTCTTAGCCCCAGCTTGGTGGCTGCAGAGAACAGATCTTCACACGTTTGTTTGTCCCCCCCCCCGGGTCTGGGCAGCAAGAGCGATGAGCTGTGCCAGGGGCACCTAGCAAATTAAGGGGAAGCCCAAACCAGGACAACACAGATCAAAATCTGAAATTATATTCCATATAACGTTCTGCTGCGCTCCAACTTCCATTGTGATTACAGTGAGTCAGAGGACAGTGACTTGGTTTGAGAAGACAAATAGTTCTTCCAGCAGTGAGGTACACATATCTAGGAAAAACAAGTAAGCGTTGTGCTGATAGCCGGTACAAAATTGTTTTGAAAGGATATAATGCTCTAATGTGTTGTAGACCCATACTATATTGTGTCTAATTTAAAGTACTGTGTGAACTAGTGAAAAAATGAATCTTGAGATAAGATTTAATTAAACAGTGGTAAGCCTTAAACCACAGATTTCTCTATGTAAGTAACTCTCAGCGATCCATTATAAAACATTAACATTGTTTTCTTCATAAAGAACTAAACCACATGAAACATAGGAGAGCATAAAACTGCAAATCACATTCGACTAAACATTTCATGTATTTCCAAATGGAAAATATACTTCTAGGGCCCTTTCCCAAGTGTTTGTGGAAGAGCTGAACTCAAAGTTCAGCAAGAAGCAACTGAATTCCACTAATCCCGTGCTCCATTCTCTTCACCAATAGATCAGAGTCCAGGGCAAACTGGTAAAATGAAGCTTCCCTCACGCCTTTACACTCACTTCCCCTTAATCATTCCCTTTCTCCTTGATTTTATTCACTCCCCATTCAGGGAAATGTTGGGTTGTTTGTTTGTTTGTTTGTTTGTTTGTTAATGAGATACCCCTACATGCCGTTCTATTAATTGTATCTTACAATACATACATACATACATACATATATATATATTTATAACTCACTATATAATATAGCTCATGTATAGACTACATACACAGATATAACATAATGCATACATACATATAGATGTAACAAAATACATCTGTATTACACATAATACATGTATGTATACATATATAGTATATACGTAACATGTGGGGCTAAATCTTTAGTCACACTAGTAAGTGAACCATGTAGCCCCAGCGCTCCTTCTTCCAGCCCCGCTGAGCCCCAGCACTTCACTCCTTAGCTGGTTCCATTCAGAGCGGTCAATCTCCTCACCAGTGCTGTCAGTAGTGTCATCCAACCACGGAACCATTGCATCTGAATTCCTCTGCCTGTGCACACAGTAAGCAAGAACAACTTCCTCTTTCTCATCAAATTCTTGTCCTTCAACAAATTTTGTTCTTTCTCCCTGGAAGGATGTGTGAGCCAGAAATTCAAAGTCCTAGAGGTAAGCCTGGGCTTGTAGAACTTGGAAGTCTTTCAATTTTATACAGCTTAGTACAAAGGCGTAGTGACAACCCTGTCATAAATACATTGTTCTGCCTCCCTGTTGTGGCAAAATAGGGATTGACCAACACTGTAAAGAATGAGTCACTTACAAATCTTATTTTGCTTCTCTTTTATTTCATAACCCCTTCGTAATTCCTCTCACTTCCCAAATTTGAAGACATCTCCATTATTAGAAGTGGGAATTGATTCCTCTCTTCTGAAGTATTTTCATGCATTTGTACTTCAATAATGTTTCTTTGCAAAGTGATTCGATGACCCCAATTACGAGGCATGCTCTTCACTTGTTCAACTGCAGACATATTTTCTGAACTTCCTTAATTAAATTGTCCTCCTACACTCTTCTCAAGTACGTAGCTTTAGCTTTTCTCTCTCCCCTTACAGTCTGCTCCTCCTAAACTGAACAGCTCCCTGGCATTTTCTCTTGTCTGTGCCTCTTCTACACTAGCCTAAGCTCCACCATATTAAACTTCTAGTATTTCAAAAGTCTGTTTTGCAACTTCCACAGTACAATTTCCAAACTTTCAGAAGTTCATCTTTATATCAAATGAAATGCATTTTTCCTTTAATCTGTGTCTAAATTTGCTAGCATTAAAAATATTAACAGCCCATCCTAAATTTTGGTGTCCTTATAGTCTTAAAATTCAGCTTTAAACACTACAAAAATTGGCACAATGAGATTCAGTGTCTTTGTGTCACCCCTCTGCTTAATTTCACTAGTAAACTTAAGTAGAATTAGAGGAAAAGTTCACATGGGGATGAACATCTAGGAAACAAGGGAGGGGTAGAATTAAATGTTTACAGTGAAGTCTAGAAAAATACTTGTGCTCGTACTTGCTTGTACAAACACAAAGAAAGAAGTCAAACAGTGAGGCAACCCCCATTTTTTAGCAATATTCATCACCTAGGGTAATAAGATAACAGGTAATAAGATACCTGATTCTCGAGATCAGTACACATTCTGGCCAGGTAATGCGTTTTAGGTGTTATTTCAGTCGTGTAAAATGACACACATGAGTGAATGGAAAAGGAGAGGGAATTACTGTTTTTTAACACATACAGTGATGGGGTTAAACGACAGATATCCATGAAAAAGTCCGTTTGATGCAGGAACAGCCCAAAAGCAAGTCAGCTGTCAAACAGTTTGAAGAAAGAAAAATAATAAAAAAAAAATACCATTGTTCTACAGTATAGACTATGGTGTGCTCATGTTTCAGTTTCTCTCCTTTTGCTCATCTCAAAAAGGATGACATAGACAAGGTACACTGAAGGACAGGAAGTCTGATCAATCATCAATCATGTGAGGCATTTCTGATCAAAGAACAAATTAACAGCAGTATTTTTCATTACAAGAAAGCAAGGAATAGAGAGAAGACCCTATGATATAAATGAAGAATGGATATGGTAGGAGCATCCTATGATAGCCCCTGAAACAGGAATCTATCAAAACAGTAGTGGCTCAGGAAGTTTCTGAGGAGACAATTGCTAGAGACTGGATAGGTTCAAACCTGGTGCATAAAAGGGCATTTGAGATGTCCTTGGGAATCCCACCTGGCATTCAGCTATCACTCCAGAGCACTACAGGACTCTTGCACACCAAAGGTGTGCATTTGCCAGCTACATAAGGATGTCTCAGGCTCTCTGGGTCACCTGATACAGCCCCAAAGCCTGTGCTTGGGCAACAGAAAGGAAGTCACTTGGGAGGTAGCTCACGTACTAGCGGTTGTCACAGGAGACAAGCTGTCTGTTCTGAGGTTAACCCGTGTGTCACCAAGCTGATGAACGCCCCAGCTAGCCCCAAATGTGCCACAGCATTCCGTGCAGTCACACTTAGACTGCCACTGTGGGCAGAGGCCACAATGACACTGCTTTACTCCCTCTGGAAATGAGTTGCCTCATGCATTTCTTTGTGGTACTGCATCTTATAACACAGACACAGCATACAGCTAAATACTATTACTACTAGAAACAAAGCTTCTGGTGTTTGTCTCAACAGAAACCTCAGCTGAAGGTGGCATGGTTGCAGACATGACATGTAGAATTAAGATATTAGGAAACAGAGAACCTATTCATGGGTTGAGCTTTTACAGCTAGCTGGTAGGTAAAACTTTCTCCCATACTTTTAACACTAGCACATTTTCCATGGAAATGAATTATATAGAAGCCAATAATTTCTGAGTGAAAAGGTTTTTTAAATTACTTTTTGCTTGGAGTATATCAAAGTAGCATAATATATAACATCTATTGTAATTCTGAAGAAAATTATGGTTTAAAAGGTCTGGTAACAGTTACAGCAGTCTTTCTTCTCTCTGTGTTCTACAGTATTCTCACCAACCAAGAATTTTAGGTTCTGACGCTATTCAAAAAGTTGTGGCCAACACAGATATTTCTGAAATGTGGGAGAATGATTTGCGCCCTATCCTGATAGAAAGATACCCGGGATCACCAGGAAATTACATTGTGCGACAGGTAAGGCAACACTTCCTGAAAACCACTAAGAATATCTGTTATTTATATTCCTGTGACGCTGTTGGTGACTCCCACTAAAGAGACAGTCCCACTAAAGTGACAGCCACATTCCTTTCATTCAGTAGGATGAACCCTATCATTGTTCAAGTCTAGACTGCATAGTGCCTACATGACACAGCTTGCATAGTAGCTGACATTATTTCCCAGGGCTGCACAGCATGATGAAAAAGAAATCTTTTTTTTTTTTTTTAATATGTGTTTTACATTAAAAAGCTTGCCTCAGGTTCGGGACCCAAAGCACAACACAGTGGTTGTCCTTTCCCTTACATGAGCAGGTTTTTGGTCACTGGTTCAAACCCAAGACCATGCATGGGAGGAAATAATGACAGCCCCACACACACACTTTTTCTGGAGAGGTCCTGTCCTGTGCTGTTACAGTGCCCTAGAGCATTGCTTCAGACAGGTGTATCAACACACCAGGGGATCAGAGGAGCCAAAAGGGGCAGGCAGATGAAATTGTCAGCACAACAAAACACAGCCCTGATCCACAAACCATGCCAGCTCCGCTGGCCCAGGCACAGCAGTGTCCTAGTGCTGGGCTAACAAACCCTGGCTGCAGCTGGCCCCAAGGCACTAAAGGCTCCAGCACATTGTCTTTGAGCCACAAGAAATGACCACACAACTGGGTTGCTGCCCTGTCAGCACCTCTGCTCTGCACTCACAGCGTGGGCATCTTCAGGACAGTGTTCATGCTGCCTCTGGATTACATTAGCCAAGCGGGAGACAGACAATGGTAGAGCTGAGTTTGCTAGAAGACATTCCCAGCATCTCACTAGCCTTCATCTCCCCTTCAGGCAGTGACTCAACAGCTCTAAGACAGCCCTAACTACCATAAATTTGTCTGCCCCTTTGCAATTGGTAGACTAGAAAAATGCAGGCTTTTTATGCTTCGTGTGTGTGTGTGCATGCGCATGTCTCTATAGATTTAGTTTTGTGGCTTCTTTAGTGATAGTCTGGAAGGCAGCCAATTGAAAGGGGGAGAAGGAAGAAAAACAAAAAACCAGCTGAGCCTAGGCTAGAAAACCACAGATCATGTTCAAAATAGGATCATCCTGTTACGAGGTAACAGCATGTATTAAATTAGACCCCCCACCAAAGGAAAAAAAGAAGAGTTCCCTATTGCCAAAATATAATAATGGAGTTTGAAATGAATGACATTTCTTCATTGAGATACAAAAAGCATCAGACTCCTTTAAAGGAAAAAGCTACTGGGAACTCCATCCAGGCTTATATAGTTCCTTTAATCCTTAAAAGACATCCTCTACCCTGCCCACTGATAGCTGATAGATCATACAATCCTGTAAAAGCTCTCAGAGGGTGACCACAAACAAAATGGAAGTTTTTTCTAGTGCTAAAATCTATGGCAATATTCCTACGGACTTCACTAAGAGCAGAACAAGTCTTTAAAGTCTGTTTTCTCCTCAGGCTTTTCCTAATGTTTACTTAAAGAGAGAGGAATCTGCCTTGAAGAAGCACTCTAGGGACCCATAAAAATAAGTTGCTCAACAGAGAAACAGAGATGTCCTTCAAATACGAGTTAGCCAGAACTCTGGTTGAAGTATAGCTGTAGTTGTTAGAGGTATTGTCTTTAGGTAGGAAGAGAGCTAAAGTGAATGATTTCTTTTAGAGATTGTCGTAATTCTTGTCTTTATATGAGCTACATTTACAAAATTTCATTTTAAAACATTGTTCTGAAATGTTTAAATTTTTTTTAATTTAAAGGAATCTATCTTGTGGCCTTTTAAACAATTAATTTCACTTGAAAGGCAGATTTCTTAGAGCAGCTAAAAAGCCCAGCCACCTCACACCAATCAACCAAACCAAACAGCTTTTTTTTTCTTATACTGCTGTGGCATCTCTGTGTGGTAATGTCTAAACAGCCACACCAAGGTCTCCGCAGCCAATTCTGATTTTTAATTTAAGGGCACATCTGAGTAAAGATTTGAAGATGTTAACATTAAATCTGCTCTAGTTACACCTAAAAAAGACACTGGCCTGAAAACTTCAGAGATCAAGATCTTAATGTGTCATAATAATTGGCAATCATTCAAAACACCTTCACACTCCAAAGACAAGGGTCAAAAGGAAGAAATAAAAAGTAAATGAGTCAGTCAAAGGCTCAGGTAGCAAAGTTATACAGTGACATTACATTTTTTGCTATAAAGTTTGTCCTTTAAAATACCATGAACTTACAGAAATAATCTTAAGAGCCACTATTAATTAGCTAATGACAATTTGTCTCCAACATCTTTCTGAAGCAAGGAATGTTAATGATTGTTTTTCAAAATTGCAGCATATCAAACACCGCCTTCAGACATTAAAGGCTGGTTGGGAAATTGAAGAAGATACATTTCAGAGATACACACCATATGGATACCAAACATTTTCAAATATTATCAGCACTCTTGACCCCTCTGCAAAACGCCATCTAGTACTTGCTTGCCACTATGACTCAAAATTCTTCGGACAACAATGGCACGATAGAGTGTTCGTAGGAGCAACAGATTCAGCTG
Source organism: Acanthiza pusilla (assembly GCA_036630365.1). Taxonomy (NCBI): domain Eukaryota; kingdom Metazoa; phylum Chordata; class Aves; order Passeriformes; family Acanthizidae; genus Acanthiza; species Acanthiza pusilla. The sequence goes on from JAXCHO010000017.1 coordinate 833,180, forward strand.
TGCCTTGTGCTATGATATTGGAGCTGGCACGTGCCCTGGATAACAAGCTTCAGTTAATCAAGGTAGTTTTTTTTGTTTCATTTTCATTTGCTTTTCCAACAGCAACAGGCCTCAGGGCATTTGCACATTCTTTTCCATAGCCTGCATGCTGGGTTCTCTGGTTGCTGTGCCTGTAATAAATCTCCCATTGACTTCAAGAACAAACAGAGATCAGTATCTACTACTCTGAAGTACATTATTACATTAAAATTTCTTAATAAAAGGGTGGATATCTAAAAGTTATCTACATAAACATATACTATATAAAAATAACAAATGATACATGAATAATAGATGTTTCATAGACTTGGAAAGATATAATGCTACTTTCTATCTAAACAACACAGAACCCTACTCAGAAGTTTCTATCATATCCAGTAACATCTAGGGTCATTGACAAAGTTCTGAATCCCGCAGAGATTTTTGTTCCATTCTGAATCCTGCAAAAATTTTTTAGTGTTGCATTCTGAATCCTGCAGAAATCTCTCAGTTGAATTCTGCTTTGGGAAACAGATGAACTAATTGTTATGCAGAGGAGTTGCACTCAGGTCCCCACATCCATAAAGATTTCAAGTTTTTCTTCTTATTTTCTCTTACCAATTTGAATGGTTTTTTTCTGAAAGAAGTATAATGTTATCATTCTGTTAACTATGCTACGAAAATGTGCTTCAAAGGACTGTAATTTCTAGGCACAAAAATCTGTTAAATCTACAAACTCTAAAAACTTGTAGGATTACAAATCTGTAGGATTATGGATTCACGACTGCCATCTACTGGTTCAGTATTCACTCTTTACAGAAAAATAATTCTCATGCACTTACAGCTTTCACAGGAAAAGGTCTCTCAAATGTGAGATACACTTTGCAAAGTGTTAGAAGTACACTCAGCTCAGGTATTAAGATTACTTGTCGACAGTAGTTTCCAGAAACTGATTTGGTTCCTTTCTGACATGCAAATATTTAAGAATGAGAAGATTAATATACCAATATTTTTGGTCACAAAACAAAACACTCCTGGAATACATATGCTTTCATTCAGAAACTTCATTTATAATAAATTTGCCTGGTGATTATTTATGAAACAACCTGCACACTGGCTTTAAAGACTGGCATTTTTCACTACTAATAACATCATTTTACAATGAAAATTGTTTTATCATTTAAGATGACAGCATTTGACAAAAAGGCAATTAATTACTTTGCACAGGCTACCATTTGTACAGTCTGTTAACTGTACTTTGGGATATACTTTGGGATCCATCTGCTTAATACATTAGCTATGATGTTTTTGCTCTGCTTATGGTAGCACAACAGACTTGGTTATGTTTTCAGCCAAATCTATTTATACTTTGACTTGAAGCTGTGATTTCTATATTGAAGCTTCTCCAGTTATATAGAGTAAGTTTAAAATTAATGGGCAAAGACATCTCTACATTATTAAAATGTGTTAAGCAGTAATAGTAATAATAACACAGATACTACTATCTAAAGCTCAAATGGCATTGAGGCAGTTTCCTCCAGAATGCTATGCAAAATGACTGCTGTCCAGAGCTCTGTCACACACAAAGGACAAAAGGCAGAAAACCATTGCCATTAGAGAAATCAATATATCACTGTAAGCAAAATCAATATCATCTTGCCTGCGTGAGCGACATTTTATAGAAGTTTTCCACTGGTGTTTATACTGGATCAGCTCCAGCTACTTGGGAGTTGTAGCCCATACAGGACATGACTGCTGCCAGTGACCCCACCTTTTTAACCACATCATGCAATTTTACTTGAAGTAGTGTTACTTCATAGAGGGGTTAAAATATTTATAGCAACTGTTAAGACCACAGTCCCCAAAACTGTTCATTTAATGGAACCAGACTAGGCATGTTGTAGATTATTAGGAAATGCTGACAGGTCAAACAAGGCTTCAGAGAGTAGACTCCTTCTACACTGGGAAGCATTTCATACAAATGTATTTTATGTGACCTTAAATACATTTATAATCTATATTCTCAGGTTTCAGTGCTGTTATATTTTTGGTTGTTGAAAGGGAAGGGTATATCTACCCACTCCCTTTGCTTTGGTTTTGGGTAAAGTTGCCTCAGTGATTCCAAGTTCCCCTGAATGAAATGGTCTCAAAGAAGCATCAAATTGGTTCAGAAATATATAATTCACCTCCACTGATGCACAGCTGTAGCAATTATATGAATCCCTGTGGTGCAATCAAGTAATAATATTAGCACTCCCATCAGGTGTTGTTACTGACATGTCTCCTCATGATCTGAGGTAATGTTGCTGCTACCTGATTTTGCAGACCTGTCTCAACAATCAGCTCGTGTCTTCTGAAGTCACGAATGAAACCTTTATCCAGAACCAGAGTGATATGAGACTAGAGGATGTGTCACTGTGTTAGATAAAGAACAATGCCTTGACTGATCAGTACCACTGTTACACCATAATAGCAGCCAAAGGAAGGTTAGCATAGGGGACCTTGGAAAAAGCCCTTACTAATGTTGCTTATATGAGGACAGTATTTGCCCTTTATTTAATGTTCTGCCCAGAATCAGGTGTTTTACCTTCCGCCAACAGGCCAGCTCAGCATCAAGACCAGACCTTTCACTTCAGCTCATCTTTTTTGATGGTGAGGAAGCCTTTGTCCGGTGGTCCCCTTCCGATTCCCTCTATGGATCTCAACACTTAGCTCAAAAAATGGTATCTACTCCACACCCACCTGGTTCAACAACCACAAACCAGCTGCAGGGCATAGTAAGTGGCTTTCACCTCCTTTATGAATAATAGTAAATGGCATTTTAAAAAAAATATTTAATTAGTAGGTAATTGGCCAAATTATCAAGAAACCACGATCCCACTAAAGTTAAAGGAAGAGGCAGATTTCTGGAAATATTATGAAATAAGGTAAATAATTGGCAAGTGCTTTTCAGGTGACTAGAACCTGCTGCATGCAAGTATGAGGAGTCACAGAAAAATCAAAATACAGAAATTTATTAGAATGTAAAGTAGGATACCCACCTTCTTCAGGAAAAGATAATTCAAAGTGATAAGGAAAGAGCATGAAACATATTGACCTATGAATGAATCTCCTCTAGCTCAGTATTAAGCTACAACCACCTCTGTTTCTCTTTGATTCCTACTAACATTCTGGTTGTCTGTTCCCTTCTACTTTCCCTGTTTACTGCTGAGGCACTTCTGTCACTGCTTCTTGTGACTCATAAAATGTCTTTCCCTTGACAGACTTCGTTGTTCTCAGGGGAAGAAGCAATTTCCTCTTCTTTCTCCCCACCTACCGTAGATTTGCTTTTAAAGAGATATAACACACAAATTGCAATCTAAGCTACACAGTCTGCTTCAGCCTGAGGAACAGAGAAATAGCCTATCTTTTGCCTCCTTGGAAAGACAGCAAAATCTATCAGATTGGAATCAGGTTCTGCTAGTGAATTCTCCTTAGGCACCGTGATAGAAAAGCCAGATCTTTGGCCAGAGCTAGCAAAGACCTGCTCATGACCCAAACAGGAACCAAGAGGTTTCATTGCTGCTGCTGCTATTGTAGTAAAGCATTCTGTACTAAAGATTCTTTCTTCTCTAGGACCTGTTTGTACTACTGGATTTAATTGGTGCACCAAACCCAGTCTTTCCCAATTATTTTCCAAACACTTTTCGATGGTTTCAGAGGCTTCAAGCAATTGGTAAGCAGAAGGATACAGGCTTTGGATGAATTTCAAAACCTAGTGTGTAGTTTCTGAAGTCCTGTAAGTCAGATTTTTAGATTAATTTTCTGGTTTACAATAATAATGTTTAATATTGTAAATGTTAAATTTGTTTAATCTTAAACCTATATTAAAACATTGATATTTAATTAATAAAATAACTGAGGAAGACTTCCAGATATTTGGAAGCAACAAAATAGATTCTACTATTCTGATTGTCATTCTGTGACTCTTGGGAACTGCTTCACTTCTGTTTTATTTCTCACTTCTGTAATATGATGGTAATAGCACCAATCTTGAGGTCTTCTAAGTACTAAACAAACACAAAAGACAGTCACCACCGCCTTTTTCTTCTTTGATGGCAAAAGCTTCCATATGAAAGGGAAAATAATTCAAATGTGCTAACATGCCTCATTGTCCAAAAATTGTAATAATCATTTTCATTGTGCATTACAGAGCAAGAGCTACACAACATGAATCTGCTGAAGAATCACCGTGTTGAAAGTCAGTATTTCCGGAGTACTTTACATCGAGGCTTGGTTGAAGATGACCATGTTCCATTTTTAATAAGAGGTACTGGAAATTCTTATATTTTGAAGTATACATTAAGTAAGAAATGCATCATTTAGTGAATGAGCAAGGGCAAGAATTAAAAATAAAAAAAAAGCAAACCAAAACCCAACAAGTAAGTGCAGATGCCATAAAAAAAAAAAAAGGACGGAAAAGTATTCAAAGAAAGGAAGGAGGCAATTTTACACAACACACTAATGATGAGATGCAGTCACAAGCATCAAAACAAGAGAAGGTAAAAGGACGCTGCACTGACACACCCTGTAAAGCAAGCTTATTGAGGAGTTACCTGACTCTTGCTAAATGGTGATGTATCAGTTGACTTAACAGAGCTTCTCCAGGATTTATTCTCCAAATTTCACTTTCCTTTTTATAGGGGTTCCAGTCCTGCATCTGATTCCATCCCCTTTCCCTGCAGTATGGCATACCATGGAGGACACAGAAGAAAACCTTGACAAAGCCACTATCGACAATCTCAACAAAATCTTGCAAGTGTTTGTACTGGAATATCTCAACCTGTGACACACAAAACATCAAGAAATTGTACTGCACTCACAATACTGTTTGCCCACCTTCACATTTGCTATTTAATTGGATTGGAGAGTACCAAGGTGAAGAAAAATATGATAGCTCTTGCTAGACTGATTATTGATTCAGCTGTTCCTGGCCCAATGGTCCATGTAGCCAAATAAGATACCATAAAATGAGAACTAGTTCAGCCTGGAAGACTTTGATCCTTCCATGTCTTATCTCTGAATAAAAAAAAAAGCCAAAAGCCCCAGAATTTTTCCAGGTTATTATCACTGTCTTTTGTCACATGTTATGATCCCAGGAGGGAATGCCTCACGACTTAATTGTATGATACAGTTTTTACAAGGTGTGACCAACTTTTGCAGTGTTCAGCAATGGAAATTTATCCCATGTTATCAAAGGAGGCAAAAGACACACTAAAACAGACTTCTACTTTAGGTGGAACTAAACCACCTCAGGCTGAAATGAACTGTTAGAACTCCTGACACACAGATGTGATTTTTAATCCTCTCTGGTCCCTCTCTCCTCCTTCCCCTACAAATACAGCTGCAAGGGTTCCTCTCTGCAGACAGCTGACCACCAGATAACAGAGCAATAACCCAAATTCAGTTTTGTCCCTGTCATTTGTTGGATACTTTTTGATGGAGAAGGGTGGTGGGGGGTGATGCTAACAGGAAGGTATGTGGAGGTTTCCATGTGCTCTGACTGCAACATGGGAGATATAAACAGAAGATCAGGTGGTGTGTGGGAGCAATGCCCCAGCACAAACCATTCAGTCACGTGACAATCATTCGCAATTTGACCCAAAAACCTCCAAAACACCACCCACCTGCTGTTTTTAATACAGATGACAACAGAAATAATCATACTAGGAAAGGAATCCCTTTAGAAACTATAGTTTATCTAAATACAATTTTAAAGGCAAAGTGCTATCAAAAATAAAATGCTGGAAACAAGACAACAGTTTAGGCACCAGAAAGATACCGATTAAACAACCCCGTGCTTTTACAATCCTTATTGGAATTATTCAATAAATTCAGTGTAACACTAGCAAAAAGAAAGCCTGGAATGAGATCAATGGAACAAGAACACTATTCAAAAGCTACTGACAGAATTATGGTTTCCACTGGTGAGGAAAGGATGAGAGCATTTTAAGAAAAAAATAATCAAGCTGGTAAAAGATGAACTGAGAGAATACAAGTCAGTAGTTCACTTCTCCAAACTTATTCCCTACAAAGTTCTATCCTGAGCAAAGAGACTTCAAAAGGAGGTAAGCCATGGAGCCATAGGCTTGTCAGATTTGGCCTGTATTTTACCATTTTCCCAAAGCAAACATTTTGGAACTTAAGACAATATTTAAATCCATATTATAAAGCTGTAACAGAAATATTTATTTACAGCAATGAAAATTTGTAAAATTTCACTATTACAGGGTAGCCTGAAAATTAAATTCAATCTGATTTTGGTTGCTCAAGATGAAACAAAAGCATTTTGTGTCTTCCTATCATTTTAACACCAGTGAGAAATGTTTGTTTCACATGCAACTTCTGAAATAGAATGAAAATGAAAATTCTTAAAAATTGGACAGATGAGTTTATTTTCAGGTATTACTGTACATCTGTGTCAATATATCAAAACTAGTTTAACTCTTTGCAATTATATTCTCCTCTACTTTAGCCCATGAGAAAATAAGTCTAAAAAGCTAAATTAAATCTTCTGAAGTTTGAATACTTTGAGCAGTATAAGGCACCTTCTGCACCCTCCTAAGTGGTGAAAAAAGGTAATGGAATAGCTAAATATAGAAATATTAAACATGAATTCATGTGGCTGATTTATTTTGGTGAACTCTTATGGTACTTCATACTTTGCAGGACCTCTGAAAAATGCAGTACACATTTACAGTGTGGACTGCTACTCTGTCTCTTTGAGAATTTCAAAGTTAACTTAAAACAGGCTTCATTGTGAAACATTGGATCAGAGGGTTGTTATAACTGGGAAAAGTCTATTTTTTTTAAATCTCTATTAAAACTTAGTTGAAACCATAATTTAACCATGTAGTAACCAAAATCATGTCAATTTTTTCACTAACTTTTTACTGCCTGAGCATGTAGCTCTTGAGTTATTGTTTATTCAGTCCAAGAAATGTGATACAGGTTGCTCTAATATGATTCAATATTTCTCAGTGTGGGAAGAAAATATGAAAAAGCTTGCTTATTTTTTTCTTCCTCCCTGTCTTTTAGGTTTGGGGTTTTTTGGTACAGGAAAAGAGGGCCATCTCCTAACTGGATGCAAGCCCTGGAAAGGTTTACCTAAAGAGGGAAGGATCATCACCTTAGTGATTTACATGATCCATCACTCATCTGAAAAATAACTGCTGGAAGAAAAACTTAAATCAACCCAGTAACCATGTAAATCCAAGAATATAAGCTCTAAAAAGCACAAGAGCCTGAAGTAGTCAGTAAAGCAAAGACATGGTACAAGGTGGGTTCTCACTGCTACTAAGGCAGAGAGGAACAACCACACAGGACAAAGTCAAAGCCATTTGATAAAATGCCTAGAAAACAAAAAAATACAAGTGAAAAGACCTGGACTGGTATCTCTTCTACTCTCAGCTTCAACATTGAATATGATTAAATATCCAGATCCATAGGGTATGGACAAGCACAGGACAGATAAGCACTTCAGAATTCAGAGAGAGGCTTTATGTTAAAGAACCTATCCCCAGACAGTTTCTCCTTCCCTTTTGGACAGTGGCAGCAAGAGACAGAAATCAGTAGAGGATTTCAACTAATCTAATCAGCAGAATTGCTGCACAGGTTCCCTCCTTGGGAAGGATTTGTCACATCTCAGTCAGGGGAAGGGAATAAAAATCAATTTACCACCCACAAAAGGCTGTCACTGGCTTTGCATGCCAAAGGTATCTGCGGTTACAACCCGGGTAAAGGGAATGCAGAACACAATGAACTTGAGCCATCACTCAACACATAAAGCTAAAAACCCCCATATTATGGTACTTATTTGTCCTGTAATAGGTGCTCTGGCTCCTTCTGTATCACAACAAGTCAATTTCTCACGAGAATCTGAAGCCAAATAATGGTACATGCCCCTCAAACTCTCTGAAGCTGGATGCATTTACCTACAAGTGACATGATCCTATGCAATCACAGCTGTAAAAAATTAAGGAAGTAATGCCAAATCCTCAGGCAGACAGAAATGACAGTATCAGTCCTCTTTTCTCTCCAGCTGGGACAGCATTCCTAGCATTAGGAATGAAAATTATATAAAGTAGCAATTCTTATTCGCTGGTATCCAATAAGCATTTAGATTGTGACCACCTAACAACAAAACACAATTAGAAAAGACAAAATGCATTAAAAACACTTTCTATAGAATTATCCAAGGACCCAGTCTACAGTGGTAGCAGACCCAGCAAAACAGTTCTAAAGTTTGATGTGCCTGCTCATTGAGACTGAAGTATCACCCGAGAGCATCACTTAAACAATATATTTAGGAAGATAACTATAAAATCTTGTACACAAATTACCACTTTTCCTTGTCATTTAAGAATTACACTGATTTTATTTTCCTCATATAAAAGGAGACACTTTGCTCTGTGCTGATTTAACAAATATTCTTAATATATTCATAACAATAAAGCAGCTAAAAAGCTGTCCTAGTATCTAAAAGAATCTTTATCATCTGCACATTTGATATATATTGTAAACAATCACTCAAAAAATATTTTTGTTAAAGTGATAATATTGCACTCAGAACTCTGGGATTCTCACCCTCCCTTCTCATTTTAAATCAAAGATCAGCTTCATTTTTTAATAAAATGGAGCTTTAATTTTCTACTGAAAACAAGTAAGCATGCAATCAATATAATACAATGTATTGAAAATATCAGAAAAAGGGCATGTGTTTGATTATGAAACTGGAGTAAGGAACAATTCTTAAACAGGCCACACAAGAGTAGTACATTGTAAACATTCTGCTGGCTCTAAGGTGTTGCAGATGCTGTACAAAGTGCAGTCTAGTTCAGCACCCAAGAGGTACAGAGAATCTGTTCAAGTGTTCTGTACTTCAGTGAATTTCCATGCAGCAATGGCACATGTAATAGACTCACACAAACACAGGATAATGAACCAGAGGCGATTACTAACTTAATACTGACCTCCCAGAAACAGAGCCAATCATTACAAATTCACTGAAATCTTTAAATGAAAGTTTTCCATGTCATTATGTTTTCTAACAGAGAAATGAAATTTTCACTCTCGCTGCAAATGAAGTACAGAACTAGATTCCCCACTTGTAGCTTACATGGACAGTGTCCCAGTGGCAGTCTGGACACTACCCTTAGCCTAAAACATCCCCACGAGATACATCTCCATCTTGCAGAATGTCACCTTGCTTTTGCAAGAATGACTCCCTCCTCCAAGCACTGGCTCAAGAAACACAGGTCATGGAGGGGGGAAAAACAAGAAAAAAAGACGAATGCATTGTTCTTATGCAGAAAAAGAAATCCTCAGCCAGAGAAGAGGCCACAGATCTTTAAAATTCAAACGAAGGCTGTTTTCCCCACTCAGATCTACATGAGAAAGATTTCTTTATCAAAGCCATTATCTTCAGGTAACATAGTATCTTTGGAATCCCTGAGATACTGCAGCTCCATGTAACCACCTCGGAGAAATGGAGAGACTGACTTAGCATACAGATGAACAAGGTGGAAGCCAATATATAGCACCCTGAGTTGCAAGTGACACAACAGGAATGGGCAACCCATTCCCAGACAGCCAAGAGATGCAGAAGGATGTGCAGAGGGGCAATTGTAACATAGATACCACACAGGAGAATAGAAAAAAAAGGAAGTATTTCTAAAAAGCCTTTCCCTGTTGTCAGAGCAGAGAAGGAAAACACAGCAACGAGAGGGAAGAGCCCTCTGAGAAAGGCCCTGGAGAAATATGGACGCCTTGATGTACAGTAGAACAGTAATGCAAAAGCAGAGACAAGTCCAGTGGTCTCGTTCCAAGTGTGCCCCAAAGGCTAAACACTCCAGCAGTGACTACGAACTGTCAGCAATCACTGACCTGGACTCTGGATACAAATCAGGAATAGAAATAAATTACTTTTCTCCTTGAAACTACAGGAAAAAATACAAAAAGGAAAATACAAAGTCACAATCAAATCACAGAATACTCTTAATTGTCAAAAATGAAATACTGGCTTCAGAAACAATAGTCATCTGTTCTGTACCCTAAATAGGGTTAATTGTAAAAAAGAGGTGCTTGTAAAACCTTAAGTTTTAAGTATTTTATTTCCCAGTATATTGCTAAATAATTTTGCAGTTAAACCAAAAAGTAAGAAATATCAGAGATGAATATGGAATACTTACAACTAGAAAGTGGTTGCTGAACCATCTGAATTTCTATAAAAGCATCAATAAAAATGTAAAAACATGATCTCACAAAATTAATTACAACCTGAAATGCCAGATTGTGCTCACAATGGCCACAACATGAACAATGATGGATTTTTGCAACCAAAAACTACTTGGGACTTGGCCAAAGCATGGCTAAATACAGTAATCAAACATCTCTGAAAACTGGGACTTCTGTTTCTGCCATTTCCTATTCTCTCAGCTATTCAGCATTCAGTAAGCAATTCTCATCAAAGAAAAAATGCTACCTGGTCACAATTTCACTCTCTTATGGAGTTGTGCTGTATGTCAATACATTCTTTGATAAATGCAGAAAAGTGGATAAAAAAGAGGAGTACAAATAGACACCCTATAAAATCTACTTGTAAAGTATCATAAGTCTGGAAAATATCTGTGGCATTACACAAGCTACTGCTGATGTGAAGAAAAAAATTGCTATTTAACCACTTCATGAATATGAACAATGCACTTGTTCCCAGCCATTTAGAATGATCTGACATTCCAAATGTTCATAAAAATTGGGTAATAAAAGAATTAAGTCAGTACCCTTAAATACAATAAATAATGGTGTTTATTATGGTCGGGGCTGACCACGAGCGTTTGTTCCATATCTGCTTGGGACATTTGCAAAACCAGTTCTGAATCCTTGAGCCGCTCCCACTCCTGGTATTCCAAGTCCTTGATTGAGTACACTACTGTAGGGTGAAGATCCATGATTAAAGCCCAATCCATAGGGCTTTGTCTGAGTGTTTAAAAGGATGACTGGACTCACATTTTTGCCTGGTGTATTAAAAGAAAATTCTGGTGGTGGGCTGCTGGGCTTAGCTGGAGTCGACGTAGCCGGGTTCAAATTATCAGCAGCTTTCAAAGATGGCATTGGAATAATGTGATGATCCGAAAGGTTCAGAATATTATTTGCAATAGGCACAGATGATAAGGTAGGTCTGATCCAGTCATCTTTGAAAATCTGAACAGTCAAGGTAGAGACCAATGTGTATAATCTGTTAGTGACATGGGCAAGTACCATCTGTTCATTTGCATCTCTCCGAATTCGGACATGGACTGATCCAGCCTAGAAAGTGATAAAAACAAGTTGGCTGTTAATTGTTACTCCAATAAAGATTCCCCCACATGCATTCAAGAAGAGGTAAGTTATCCTGCAGAGAATTACACAAAGACCTTTTGCAGTGGAGACTACTGACTAAGAATCTTATTACAGAATACATTTTGATCTCTCCTAATGCACTGGTCTCTTATGAACATATCATTATGCAGGAAAAGTGAGTCTTAGAACCACACTATACGATAAAACATGTGATGGCAGGAAAGCCAACAACTGGGGGCAAAAATGGCTCAAAAGAAGAACAAAGTGCAGACAAACCTCATATGCCAAATTTAGGCATAAGTGGCAGAATAGTAAACTGAAAGCTATTTCTACATTAGAAGGAGAGAACTGCTGCCTTTTTCATTGTTTTAAGAAGGGTAGCATACTGGAAGAAATCAGTAATGAAATATTCTAAGAGACTTAATTTTCCATCTGTCACAACATACCTGCATCAACTTAGGAATAACCAAGTTCTGTGTGATCATTATCATAAAAAATACCCCTTCACTTCTTTCAGCTTACAGAATTATTGGTACACAACTGTAGTTATTTTGTTCTACCTTCTCCCCCAGAAATGCTGAAAACATATGATTCTACTGTCTAATGTAGACCTTTGGTGCCTGAAGGGTTAGAGTTTTCTTCTTTTCTCTTCCTAGACAATTTACACGAACACAACATTTTGAAAAACATCTTTTCTATTGTTTTTGATTTTCATCACTGCCAAAATACAAAAGAAATTCTACAATTGAAAAATGCATGCTTTAAGCCAGAACTGCAATATACATTAATAATACTAACTGATACCAAAGCTTTAAAAAAATATAAAGGACAGGGGAAGAGAAGTTTTGCAATAAAGTACAAGGACTGAGTACTGACTCCATCAAATCTTTTTCAAGTTAATATTTCAGAGGAAATATCTTTATTTGAATTAAAATTTTATAGTAGTATCTGACAACTTTTTTTTAAAGGCTAGAAAGATAATAAAGACATAACTCACCAAAGTGCCAAAACCTAATGTCCAGAAATGCTCATTTCGAACTTCCAACACGCCATCCAAAGTTGAAACCTAATTTTACACAACCATCCACAAATACAAAACTAGATTAGAAGTTTCAAATCTCTTTAGAAATGTACTTTTATGCATAACTGAATAAAAAATAATTTTCAGTAGTGAAATAAAAGCTCCATACATAGAACAGATGATGTCTGTTACTCTCACTAATGCTTATCTACTGCACTTTTGCTACTCTTAAACATCCAAATCCATAAAAAAACAATTAAAAAACTTACTTCAAGTAACTCTTGCTGCCAAATTGCAGTATGTTCTCAACTCGATATGCTGTAATTCAACAGCTGCCAATCCTTTTCCTCCTTCAATTCATATTTGTAAACCACTTCAATGGTAGCTCAAATTTAAACTAAAACAGCCTGCACTACTTAAACAGATTTGTTCCACATACCTAAATGACACTATTCATCTTTGAAAGCAAGATTCATATTTTCTAAATGCAGCCAAAAAATAATATAAAAAAATAATTTTAGCAATCTTCTTGGACTACTCAGAAAAATTCTTCACATTCCTGAATGTTTATTAGCTATACAACACTGTGCTATGTATTATACACTGACTTACCTCTCTAAGAAGTTTATCTAACTGGCCAATCACATGAGGTGGGGTTGTCTTCAAAAAGAAGAGGAAAAGACAAAAGTTAAAATAAAGATTAACTGGCCCTGTTAAAGTAAGAAAGCTTTTAATTCTGGTCTAGCCACACAAGAGACCAATGGCATTATAAATAAATTTATGACTTCATGATGCATATTTCCACTACACTTAACATTCCTCTAGCACATCACATATTCCCACGGGAACACTTTCTATTTGCAAACTAAAAACATATTTAAGGCTTTTTTTTAAAATGAGGACATTTAACAAAACCAAAACCACAAAACCCATTGGTGTGTGACACTGCCGTACCTGGAGTAGTACTTTCCCACTGTAGACACTCATTGGATACATGGTACCAAATGTCATCAAAGCAATTGCTATAGCAGAGGCTGTGTCCACAGCAAAATAATTGCTAGGGAGAAAGAGCAATTTTAAAGAAACACTAGTATTCACATTTTTGAAAGGCAGAGGAACTTACTCATGATTCTTTTTCATTTTTTTAAATTACATACATTTACAGAATATTACACATAGTATCTCATTTGAACTATACATCCTGGAAAATAGATGCATTCGTAGAGTTGTAATGCCATTCATACAAAAGACAGCTCTAGATGAGATCATTCCTTTCATGTATTTTCCCACAGACTGGATACAAAAAGAGCTACTGTTTTAAAACAACAGCTGTACGTACTTGATTTCAATGAGCATATATGTAATGCAAAGAGCCAGAGCTCCAGCAATATCAATCAAGACAAAAGGGTTCATCCGTGGCAGAAAGATGCTACTCAATCCTGGGATGATTCCACAAATACTGCAACAAAACAGAAAAAACACTTGTCAGCCAGCTCTTCATCATTACTTTGAAACTCAAAAATTACACCCACTCTTTAGCATTGGACTTCTAACACACCCTGCTGTCATAGCGTATGATGAGTACTGCAAAGGCCCTACTAATTCTACTCAAAGGCTGCTGTCAGCAAAAATTAATCAAGTGGTTTTTTCTGGTAACACAGCGCTATGATACAGCTATATCAGCTGTGTGCAGAAGTACTTTATGGGTTCGATATTGGTATTACACTGATGTTCATCGTGAGGGATTTACCTATCACCAGTCTTCAATCTGCCACCTTGGAGTGGTGGCAAAAGTATCCAAAGGCTAAAGCTAACTAATTCATGGAGTCTGAAAGGAGGAAGAAGACCAGCAAGCTGAATAAGAGGGGACCAAAAAAACCTGTGAGGGAATGCTGAGAAAAGTTATTCATTTATAGCTATCTCCTATAGCATACTCAAGGAGAGTATGGAGAGAGAAAGGAGTTTCTGTACTTCCCAGTGAGTGTGTGTACATGTCATGTCCTGGAAAATTTAAAGGCAAAGACAGCACGAAATGTTTTGTTGCTATGGTTAAACCCAACCTATGTTTAGACATCATGTGCTGGCCTGCTCCTGTAAGAATTTTAAACAACATAATTATACACAGGTGCAGATATTTTTTAATCAGCACTGCTTCACATAACACATCTGAAATAGCTGTATACATACGAATTAGATTTTTTAAAAAAAATATTGGCTTAACTGTATAAAGGTCATCCCAAAACCCAACAGAAATGATACACTCTTGATCTAGGACCCGTTCACGTTATCCATTAGTGTCCTTCCCTGTAACACTGTGTTTCTAGGCAGACAAAAGGAAAACTGTGCTAATGTCTGTGACTGGTATCCACCTTTATTTTTTCTTTACACTAAAACTCCAGGTACTCGGGCAACCTAATTATTAGTCTTCAAAAAAGATCTTGCAGATATTGGTTCTCATGATGTAACATCTTATACCCATATAAAATCAATTCTTCTGTTATCAAGTCAGCATTCTCTGCTTTGCTTAACTGTAAAAAAGATCACAACACGCAGAAACAGATGGGCTTTGAAGCATACTTAGCATGTTTTACAACTTAACATTCTTCTTTTGATATTGACAGATACTTGGAAGAACATATACGGATTAAAATAAACTTTCCTGACATCTGACAACATTATTTGCAAACAATGTTATCTTGTATTCAGATATGCAATACAAGCAAGACAGTTAACAGACAAGATGAATGAGCAACACTGCTTATACCCCTGGAAGATACAGACTTTCCAGTTTCCTGATGGACAGGTGAGGAGTTTCATAGCTATGGTTCAGTGAGTAACCTGCTTCATATATCCCATTTAAACTCAACCACCTGAATCATTTGTTCTGATCACAAAGTAAATAAACATAAATTATTACAAAATATATCACTCAGTAATGTACGTCACAAAACGCAGTTCAAGTATGTACAGGATAATGCCAGTTTTCCTCACCTCATCCAACCAGAATTACATACAATGTACTGAACACATATATTCAAAAGAAAAGATACCCAGAAAGATGAATTTTTGTTAGACTGATGTATCTGGGAAATATGAAGACAATGTTTGCTCCAGAGTTCACACCTGAGACCTACAGTATGTAAAGCTATTTTAAAAGCTCTAATACAAGTCTATGCCTCGATACCCCTCCAAATTGTTATTATACACACAAAACCAACATTAACTTCCAGAAGGTAACAGTTTTGAAAAACAATATAAAGCTTTACCTTCTACTAAGATCTGCAACATGCTCCTGAAGCCAACTTGTGCTGGCAGCTGCAAAAGAAAGAAGGTAATAAAGTTACTACAAGTAAACACATCCATTTTAAAGTACACATTAAGTTTTATTTTAATGGAAGAATACAATAAATACACTGTGAATAAGTAAATACATCTCAACAGATACCCCGGCCCTTGAAAAAAGCCCAAATTCTGACTTTTCCAGGCAACAAGTACAACGTCCATCTCTCATAATAATCTGAACTGATTAAATACAAATATCATTTCAGGTTATAACCATTATCTTTTATATAATATAATGTATAATATATATTTGTGACTGTGGACAATTTACAGAACAATTATAACAGAACAATTTACAATTGAAGGAATGACTGCAAACCTCCTTCGCAATGAAAAAGGTAAAAGAGCATTTAAAAATGACTACTACATTAACTTATTTTTAATCCATTAATACATCCATAAAATGTCTTTAAAGTTCTGACATCTGTCACATGACCTTCACTGGTTGAATTCAAAAGATTGAAAATAGAACTGCACATTAAAATTATATTTGGTTTACCATATTAATGACTACATACTATTCAGAGCCTTGTAAGCAAACTGGACTTGAAAATCAGATGGCAATTCTACTGCATGAAGCTACATTAACAGAGGTAATAATAACAGACACCCAGGAGTTAAGAAAGTTACAAGTTATACCTTGAAAAAATAGCAACATTAACACTGTTTTCCCTCAATTCTTGTTATGGTCTAATTTATCACATACCTTCAGAGACATATGCAAAAGGCTTATTCTTAATGGAAAGCATTGTAAATAAGTTGAAAAAGAGAGCCACGAAAGTACCAACCAGCAGTCGTCCCCTGGGGAGGGGAAAAAAGGTCTCTTAATTTCCCATCATCACAGAATATGTCATCAAGCTGTAACTACCAGTAGCAGTATCAAAATACTTTGCTTGGTATGGTTCACTGAGGCTGAAAACAAGTAGGGTAAACTAGTGTAATGCTTCATAACCAGCAGTGCATTATCACTGCAAGGGTTATACGAGATCACTGAACTTCGTACATTACTGCTATGACATAATGTTAGTAACAGCTCTTAACTAACTGCCTGCAGGCACACACATATTTGTCCTTCAAGATATAAACACATTGTCCCCTCAGCAGCACAACTAAAAAGCTTAGCTTTTTACAGAATTATACCATATACCCCCAGTTTCTTCTAGAACTACACCTTCAACATCCGTCCCATGTCCCAGTCTTTCACCCCATAACACCTTCCTTTCCCCATGTTCTTTATAGTCTTCACCATCTTTACAACACCTTCAGTTCCCTGATGACCACAGCACCCTTCCCCCCATATACCAGGCCTTCCAAGAGGCCACAAGAAACAAAAGGAACTGAACTAGGAAAAGCAGCAGTATATAGTTAAATCACTATTTGAGAGAGCACGAGCTTTGCATTTCAATTGTACCTTGAAAAGAACTGTTTGCAACATAGCTTGCACATAGTTTGAAACAAATGCCAACGTACCTAAAGTCATTTGGTACTGAACGTACTTGCATAACTAACAATCCTAGATTAATTAATTAGAAACATAAAGGGACAATGACACATTTTACATGTCAAAATAATTTCTTACGTGTGTATCTCAGGCTGTTCCAGAAACCGCTCTGCACTACAAAAGTAATTAAAATTCGAGTTATATTCATACAGTAAAGCCTTGATACCTGAAGCATATTTTTACAGTTCTGTAGCATTAGCTGCCACTCATAAACAAACACTGATACAGTGCTGCAAAAAAAAATTTAATTGCTTAAATAAACACAGCAATTTTTATAAGCAATGAAAGCATTTAACGCTGAATCGAAGCAGATGTAATTTAGATTGCCCAAATATTTAGAAACTATGCCACATATGTACTAGCTACCATGAATGCTGCCTACATGATAAAAAGATGCTTGTAAATGAACATGCCAAAAAATACTGCTACTGGCACCACCACCAGTGGTGACCACAACAAACTAAGTCTGAAATTCCTGATTTACAGCCTCACTCTAAGCAATGTCAGATAAAGCAGACATTGGATACTGTGGTGGACATACAGATCTTTTTTCACCCATCAGTGAATTAACAAACAAGCTTGAGCTGTAACAGAAAAACCTGCTAAGTTTGTGGAATTTCCTAAAACTGATGTTGGAGAGCTTGGAGGTTTTGACAGAGGGTCATTCATTCCAGTGTACTGTCAGTTCAATACATTGACCTTATAGTACAAAATTGCTAAGTTTTTAATCCTTTATAAAGAAAGCCATTTATACAGAAAACAGAACTCTTGAAGAGAAAAAGGGATGGTATACTGCCCCAGTTTTAAATTCCAGATGTTAACAAAAGCCTCTTCATCTTTAAAAATTAAAATAATTTTTTAGGCTAACCACCTGAAATACAAATGCTTCCAAGCATAGATGGTATGGTAAATTAATACTTGAGCAAATTTTGAGGGAGTGAAGAAGCTGATGTTTTAAACATTCAGATCCTTGATATATTATAGAGCTGCTTCACTTCAAAAAGTAACCAAAGTAAAAAAACAAACAAACAAACAAAGAAACCCAAACAAACAAATCCCCCATGAAAAAAAAAGTTTTATTTGCTAATGAACTTTAAAAAGTCAAGATGCATAAGGAAATGCATTAAATTAATTACCCTTTTTTTCTGGAAAAAAGTATTCTGAAAACGATTAAATCTTTTCCTAGAGAGGTTTCTAAGCACATTTATCCCATCTTAACATCTAAAGCCTACCCATAGTATAATAAATGTAAGCAAGCAGTAAGGTTTAACAGTATTTTTTTTTTTAAATCCTAAGTTTTTTCTAAAATATCTCTTCACATACAGCACTTGTAGAATGCACATGCTTTTGGTTGATCTGAACCATATCTTCATATGTTAGAAAATTAATCACAACAGTACATAACCCTACCTTTCTTTCAGTATAAAAAGAGCACCAAGCTGTGCCAGAACTGTAGATGCAAATACGGCTAGAACTTCGAACCTTTCAAACCTGAAATTTGAGAATCAAGTTTAGAAACACTGAACATTGAACAAAGCATCAAATAGAATCTTTTCTGTGTAAGAACCAGCAGAATACACCTACTCTTTCCAATTCATTCAACAGCAGAGAGATGGGAAGAAACTGGAATTTTCATGGAATAGGCATTATTTTCAGTTTCTTTTAACACTCCACTCATCAGAGACACCTTAAAATTAAGCATTCATTAATTCTTTTTCCTGTCCGTCCCCTACTCTGAAACTGTTCTTTACAATAAGTCTTGGCCCTCCTCATTTTTAGGCTCTTTCACATTCAGATTATTACTGATGGCTGATAGGGGACCCAGGCAAGGGTAGTCAGCAACATATGAAATGTTGTATTATCAAACACTACATCTGGTTATTAGTACTTACCCAAATGAATAGACTGGGCTGGGTTTCTTCATCATTACCCAGTAGCTTATTAGACATGTTACCAAACTGAAAAAGGAGGAGAAGGAGACTATGATAAATAACTGCAGCTGATACAAAATGCATAATCTACAAATACACACTTGAGCCACCAGAATTCAACAAATGAATACAACCACATCTTACCCTGAACTGAACCTCCATCACTGTCACAGTGATGCTCTAACTGTTCCTCCCATGTGCTTTTTGAACTTGCCTAGAAATGCTGTAACCTGAGAAAGGCCATTTAAATGAGAAGGACGCTGATAAGCAAGACAAAAGAGTGAAAGAAAAAGCAAAGAAGGCTCTCCATCAAACTCTTCCTTTAGAGACATACCATGAATTAGATCTAGCATTCTACAATAAGTCTCAGGCCACATCAAGCATTGTCTTTCTTTTTCACAGAGTAATTTCTCTAAGTATATGGCCAAAACAGATTTGCTTTCTTTCGCTGCATTCACCTACACAAGCTCTAATCTAACTGACCATTCACTGACCACCACAGGTCTCTCTTGCTATCTTCTTTCCAAGTTTTTCTCTCATATTGAACACCTAGAATTCCAATTATTTTATCCCCATTGTAGTAGCCAGAATGTTTCAAGAATAAGTATAATGTTTTTGTCTATTTTTCCTCTATTGAGCCCTTTTAATAATTGTTTCAGTTGGAATCCACATGGATTCGGTACCATCTGTGTTTCCATGCAGCCCTTTTGCAACTAATGGCAATGTTAAATAAGACTGGATCAGGAACTCATCCCTACAACTGGTGAACAATCACATCCTCACAACTTGATCCTCAGCTGTGTAGAATAAAAGTAAAAGCACAGGAAATAACACTGTTCACTTACAAAATAGTAAATTCATATACTCAATAAGACTATTATATACAACAAAGAAAATGACAAAAAGAAAAGAAGCAGAGACTGATTTTTGCAGCAGAATTACTGAGCATTTTTCTCCCTTACAGCAAATCAAAACTCTTCAAAGATATTACTGTGAGTTAGAATAATCTTTCAGTCCAACCCTTAATTAACCTAACATATGAGTGCCAGGGGCGTTCTACCTTCTTCTAAAACTTAAAAAAAAAATAAAATTCTATATGAATAGGAAATACAACATCAACACTTTCCCCAAATTCCCCAAGGTGAAAAAGGTATTTTGAGTCAAGACAACAAAAACAGTAGATACAGTAGATACAAAATTCTAAGAGCAATACAAGATTCATTAAATCATAATTCTAATGCAGTCACAGATCAATTTAAAGTATTTTTGTGCCTATACCAACAAGCCATTCTGCATGTTTGCTGATGTTATTTATAAGTGTTTTATTGTAAGTCAGATAAGCTACAGTACATAGTGGACATATGCATGACTCAGAAAGCTTATACCTTTTATAAGGCAGTGAGACTGCAAGGAAGACAATGTAGGCTAATATTTTTAAAATACTTGCATATTATTTTCCAACCACTGCTACCATTCTATAACTTAGATAAGGACTGAATGTATTTCACGACTGTATTATCAATATTACCAAAAGCATTCAGAACTACCATACTTAAAAGTTGTTTTAATATCATGTTGTTAGGAAACAAGAAAAAAATACTAAAAGAATCTAATGACCTTATGTGAAGAGTGCCTGGGATGCAGCTTACGAAATATTTTTGAAATAGAACTACATGCTTCTTGTTTCCTGAGGGTTACTTCACAATCAGTGACTACAGCACCAGAAAGTGTTACAGAGAACAACCAGACAACAGTTTTATGCTATGTTGTTTTATGTTGTTGCATCTGCACAGAGGAATCCATGACTGAACTGATCAGTTACTAGTCATTCTCAATATAGCTGTGATGGTTTTTATAATCTATTTATTGTCATGTACAACTTTATACTCATTCAAGCTATATTTAAACCAGTTAACTGTATCTATATTGATGACTAAGTTACATGTTTATGTATCTGTAAGTAAACTTTAAATGTATAGAAATATACAGACACAAATGAACAGTAAGACAAAATGTGAAAAAGCTCACCTGAAAAGGTCAAAGATTGTCAAATATGTGTACGCAGTTAAAGCTGTAAAAAAAAAGTAAATCTTAAAACTTAATATTTAATCTTTCAATGCAAAAATCACTTGTATTCCAAGTCCCCTTTGTGCAGCTCCTTTTAATCTCCTACCTACATAAACTGCCTCAGCTGATAGAACAAGTCTCTGTGAACATTCTAAAGACACCAATATATTTAATGTCATAAACAAGCTGATTATGGCAATCCTAATTCAACTAAAGCATGTAATAAAGCCCAGATACAAAAGGTATCACATTTGTGAATAAGCTGTGACTAGGAATTCAAGTACTGAAAAGTCAGGAGATCTTCCAGAAACACATCACTTAGCAAAGCAAGAGATTTCTTACATGCATTATTGCAGTGAAAACTAGGCTGAACAGAATTTTTTACCTGTTTCGTATCTCTAACCTATCCTGACACTTCAAGAAAACCTGCATCAAAAATTAAAAACTAAGAAAGCATTCTGTTCTCAGTACAGATGATGGGAAGCACCGCGAAGCCCTTATCCAGGAAAACAAGGCATACAAAACGGCACTGGGTCTGGCTGAGCTGGAGTTCATTTCCCCACAGCACTCCTCACAGTGCTGTGCTTTGCAGTGGCAGCTACTCAGGTGTTGGTAGCACTCCAGGGTTTTACCGCTGAGCAGGAGGCATTCTTGGAATCAAAGAAGTCTTAAGCCTTTTGCCATGCCACAAACATCCTCCTTCAACTTCAAGTGAGGGCCTCTGTATGTCACTGGTGCTACTAATACAAGGAACAGGTCTGAGCACTAGGAACCCCAAAGTCTACTGGTTTTCAGTGTCAAAGATGAAGAAGCTACTGTAGGATGCAAATGACTAGCAGGACTGAAAAACTGTGCAAACATCAAAGGACCTTCACCCATCCAAACTTATATGAAAAGTGCTCCTAAGCTGACTGTGGCAAATCAAAAGGAAGCACTTTCTGAACCTGGCTGTGGCAAGCCCCTAACTCCACTGAGTATTGGACTTGGCTTTTTCAGTGAGTTGGAACTCCACAAGCTAAGAAACACATGGTAGTTTGTTGTAGTTTCAGTACATGAGAGCCACCTACCTATGCTGTTTGTAGAGCTGCACCACATGAGCAGGAAGCCAATACATATTAAATTTATAGCACCAAACAGTAAAATCTTCCAGGACTGTTGATGAGAATAAATATGTATTTTACACCTTACAAAATTTACAGGACAAAAATATATCTATGTGGTCTTAAAAAACAATCCTGCAGTACTTCATCATGCAAACAGAACTGGCTTTTCCTCCCTCCCAAGAATTCACCGCTCATTTCAGAACAACAAGCCCTTATTCTATTTTAAACTTTACAGATTGTGTTAAAACTTATTTATGAACAACACCACACTTAAAACTCCTTTTTGGTCTGAAAAACCCCCACCCATGTATAATATTGGCATCTTATTACAGCACACACCATCTGACGTTTGGAGACCAATTTGTGCAACTTTATATTAGCAGGTTCCTTTTTTGTGCTGAAACTTTGGTCCTAACAACATCTGCACATGTTCCATTTACAGTTCTACTGAACCCATCAGATATAAGTACAGTTCTGGAGAACACTAATTGACAGGGACAATGCACAGGAATGAATACAGCTTCAGAGCTGGATTTTTTTTTTAAGCACAGCTAGAAAAAGCCAAAGAAAAAATTTCAAAATATACTTAAGTTAATAGTGTACTTAACTTATCATAGCTAATGTATTTTTCTTCAGCAATACTTACCCTTCTGTCTGCTGCAACCAACCTAAATTCATGTGTTAACTTTCCAACCAATGATCTCTGTGATTTGCGGAACAGGTGTATTGTCCCCTTAAAAAAAAATCAACAGTTTAATTAAAATCACGGTTTAATTAAATTATGGTTTACTTAAACCATAATTTAAATTAGCAAAAAGGAAATCTTCATTTATGAACTATTTTCATAATTATATCAAAGACTAGGTGAATTTTTTGTTAACTAGAAATATCACATAAACTTTAAATTTAAGGATATTTTGGTAACCATTTCACATGGTTATTATATTAGAAAGTGACAAATTACTTAGAATCAAGCTTCATTTAGACATAATCCAGAACTCAGGTCTACTGGAAAAAGTTACTAAAATATTATTTAAAGAGTGGATTTTAACTTTTATTTAGATGAAATTACTACAGACAGTCTGAATACACAAATACTTTTCTTTATCAAAGCACACTTCCCACCCAAAGGCAACAGATTTCTTAAACAGGAAAATATTGTTTATATGTCTATAAAGGAGAACCTTCCATGTAAGCAAAAACAATGCTGGTGATGTGGTGGACACAAGGCCAGTGACGAAACAAAATATACCAACAATCTTGGTGATGGCTTAAACCAAATGTGAAGAGTAGATGAGGTCAGTGTAGGTGCTCCCTCCCCGACCTTACAGTGACCTGCAGATAATTCTGTCCTGGTGTGGAGAGGATGTACATGGGAATGAGGGGGTGCTGCATAGCTCTCCTGGAAGCGTGACAGGGAGCAGACTACCAGAGACATCCATCCACCATGGCACTCGGCTCCCTTTCCTCACAGGGCCCAAGCTTCTAGCTGGGTGTCCTCCATTCTGCTCACCCCGCAAAGAAGTCAGCTTTCCATGTGGAAAGCCCTCCGGATTCACAACAGAAATTTGTGGACTTGTAATGGGTGGTCTGTCATCTGCAGCAGCTTGGGGCTGGATTATAAAAGGCTTGATTTTAAGCTATCACACCTTAGCTGCCAGCAGAAGGCAAAAAGACATACTAAGGGGCTCTTAACCAAAATAAATTCAATTAACTTTCAGACATTTTGTCAACACAGCTGCATTTCATATTATCTGGGAAATACAAGTGTGCCATGAATTAAAAATTAAGCACTACTACAGATCCCAAATTCAGCTCATCTGGGACAAAACACTGGCACTTACTCTTTTCTTTACTAACAAACAGTTACATGATTATTTTAATTCTTCTTGGAAAGCTTTTATAACAGGCAGTGGACTACCTACCTGCTTATGGAAGCTGCTGTGTTACAGAACCACAAAGAATTATAGAATATCCTGAGTTGGAAGGGACCCACAAAGACCACAGAAGTCCAGCTCCTGGCCCTGCACAGGACACCCCAAGAGTCACACCATGTGACCGAGAGCATTGTCCAAACACTTTCTGAACTCTGTCAGGCTGTGCTGTGACCACTTCCCTGGGGAGATGCTCCAGTGCCCAACCACCTTCTGGGTGAAGAACCTTTTCCTAATATCCAACCTAAGCCTTCCCTGACACAGCTTCAGGCCATTTCCTCAGGTCCTGTCACTGATCACCAGAGAGAAGAGACCAGCGCCTGCCTCTCCTCTTCCACTTGCTGTCGACTGCAATGAGGTCTCTGCCAGGCTGAACAGACCAAGGGTCCCCAGCTGCTTCTCGTATGGCTTTCCCTCCAGACCCTTCCCATCCTTTGCATCCACTGCTTTCCTACACTGTCGGCACTGTGTCCATGGCCCAGCCACACCTCCCTGTTTACAAAGGATGCCGTGCACCGGAGCTGTGTATGCTGTGCCACAGGGGTCCTCCTGCAACCTCACACAGGTCACAGCCCACCCCTGGAAGCGAGCTCCAACTCGGCATGTGCTGCACCTTGGCATTAAAAGGATCTCTAGATCCTACACTTCTGCCGAGAGCTCAGTGCTGGGCAGGACCCTCAGCCCCGTGCGGTGCTAAAGGAGCTCCACAGACGTGTCGCTGCGGCGAGCGGCACTGGCTGCTCCAACAGGTGACAGCACCTGTTATTGACACCGATGTCACTCCAGGGTGCTCAGCATGAAAAGGGAACATTTCGCCGCCCAGATGAACACGCACACGCGACGGTCGTTCCCAAAAGAACCATTTTTCCTCTTTGGGAAGAGCCACGGAGGACTGCCCCGACAGAGGTGACCAAGGGCACTATAACCTGTTTGTCCTGAGGCGAGTCCCAGCTCCCTGAGCGATGTGCCGCGGAAGGAGAGCTCCGAGGCTCAGACGGCAGCCCCGCGACCTCGTTCGAGACGCCCCTCCGGCACAGGAGCCCCCCACGGCCCCGGCGCCCACCCGAGCCCTGCCCGCGCTGCCGGCGGCCCGCCCGCGGCCCCCAGAGCCCCCGCTCACCGGGGCGGCCGCGCTCGGGGGAGGGCCGAGAGCTCCGAGGAGGAAGCCCCGCACGGACAGCGACGCCCCGCGCTGCCCCCGGGCCCGCGAAGGGCCGCGCCAGCCCGGATGCCCCGCGGCGCCGCCGCCCCGGCGGGGAAGGGGCACTTCCAGCAGCCTCCTCACCCCGTGTTCCACGCGCGACTTCCCTCCCTTCTTCCCCCCTTCCCCCCAGCAGGGGCCACTCACCATATTACTCCCCGCAGCGGAAGAGACGGCGCCATGCGAGGCCGGAAGGGGCGGGGGTGGTTCCCGTCGCCGCGGCAACGAGCGGGCCCGGCGGACACGTGGCGGAAGCGGCGCCAGCCGGGAGCCCGCGGCGGCTCGGGCCCGCTCCCGCGGGATGTGCGGATGGATGTGCCCGCCCTTCGCTCCTCCCCGGCCCGCGGCGGCTCGGGCCCGCTCCCGCGGGATGTGCGGATGGATGTGCCCGCCCTTCGCTCCTCCCAGCCCGCGGCGGCTCCGGTCCGCTCCCGCTTCGCTCCTCCCCAGCCCGCGGCAGGCTGAGGCGGCGGCTCCCCTCGGGAAGTGAAGGGTTTCCTCCGCCGCCGCACCGCATTTCTGCCGTTTATCTGCCCGCTGCCTGCGAGAATCCAAGGAAGGGGCTCCGACGGGTGGTCGCCATCACGGAAACAGAGTCCAGCCTATGACCTTGTCAACTAGACCATAGCACTGAGTGCCACGTCCAGTCTTTCCTTAAAAACCTCCAGGGATGGTGACCACCACCTCCCTGGGCAGCCCATTCCAATGGCTAATCACGGTTTCTGTGAAGAAATTCTTCCTAGTATTCAACCTAAACCTCCCATGTCAAAACTTAAGACTGTCGCAGTCCTAGGCCTGTCACACTCTCTCACGATACGCCGCTACAGCAATTCCACAGGGATAGGTTTGCTTCCCAGTAGGAGCATTCATCCTTCCAGGAATGCCCCGGAGCTCACGCTGCCGTCCCCAGTGCCAGCCCTCGCCCCGCGGCCGTGCTCCGCCTTCAGGGCACTCGGGACGCAGCCTGCAAAAGGCATTGTTTTCTCCCCACCACAACCCCCAAAGGACAAACTACAGGAGCTTTGTTGAAAATTTAGTCACTTTGTTGTGTGCTGGGATTCTTAGAACTGCTCCCGTTGCTCTGAATGTGATAAACACGAGAAGCATTACAGTCCAGAGAAGGGATCTGCACGCAGCCTAAGCCCATCGCAGCGCCTGCTGCTATCCCCAGCGGACTTTGAAAGAGGATTGATTCTTCTCCTGACTGCTGCTGAGGCTCCGGAACACAGGGTCAGGAGGGCGGCGAGGCGACAGCACCACAAATACAATGTTGTTTGGTTCCTTCATTATTAACATACTATCAGGCTTTTTGATGATTTCATGTTTCAGGGTATTTCTTCCCAGAAGAGGCCAAGTTAGTTACTAGAAAGTGCACTTGTAGAAGCGCCTTCACAGAAGATAAATTCTATAATAGCAGAGCTGGCGCTAGTATTCTGCATGTAACAAAACCAACAGTCTTCTAGGATGTCTTACAACTAAGGCATTTAGAAATTTAGCAATCTAAGCAATTTAGAAATTGCTAAAATGAGATTTGAAAATAACAGAAGTTATGGAAGTCTTCTTAGAAAGAACATATTCTTACAGTATATACTTGCCAAAAAGTGGAATTTTCATAACTCTGTGGTAAAAATAACATGCTTTGCTCATTAGGTTGTTTGTAGGCTGATATTCTGAAAAACACCCTTTTTTTTACCTTTTTTTTTTTTTTTTTTTTTTTTTTTTTAGTGTACTTACAGCACCTGGAATAATCCCACAAGTGTTGAGAGATGGATTTTAGTTAAATTATATTCTTCTGCCTTCACCACTACATGTATTTTCTATCATGATACACGGAATAAAAAATGACATGGAGACAGTTGCATAACTGTCTTTTCCCGAGCCACATGAGCCCTTGTAGGAAACAGGTTGGATTTCAGAAGTTCACGACATATTTGGAAATTTGCAGAAAGATGGCATAACTGGGGGGGGAGGGGGGGGAACCCAAGCAAAAAAACCCCAAACAAACAAAAACAAACAAAAAAACCCACAAAACTAACCAAAAAGCAACAAAAGAACCCAAAACAAACCCCACCCAAACAAACAAACAAAAACAACCAAAAAACCCCCACAACTTTAAATTTACTTTTTTCTCACTTTTTTCTGACAAACTTGGAGCACAAATATGCAGAAATAAACAGACCTCCATCAGAGATATGCCTGCATCTAACACTAGGCACCTTGTCTCCCCGCCTTGGCTGGAATGGAAACAATTTAATGAGTCCAAGATACTTCAGTCCAGGGTATGCTGCCAAAAATGTAAGCTCTGTAGATTTCAAAATAGCAGATGGTGGGATATTTTTTTCATGCTCTTCCTTCTTCACTAATTTTAATTAGTGAAGTCTGATTATCTCCTCTACAAGAATAAAATATTTGAATGTCTGTAACCTATACACAATATTATCAATAGAAATCATTTAATGGTTCAAAATCTGCCTCCAAGCAGTACTATTTCAGCCAAAGAGACATACCTTGGATAGACAACAATGATGCCTTTCTATCCTAAGGAATTACTCCTTGACAGAAGCAGGGATAGCTCATATGCTTGAGTCCAAAATATTGGGGTTTTTTCCTCATTGCTGTATTTTTATTTTGTTAGTTTGTTTTAGGAGTGATGGATATGATGATGTGTGGAAGGCAGTGGTCATGGCTGTTTTTTGAGAGACCTCTAATGCTGCCAGATACATAATATTAAAATATGAGTCTTGGGGGAGGGAGTTTCATTAATCTTATCTTCAGGATGTAACTGTAAGAACAGAACACCCCAATAGTTCTAAGCAGTCCAGATGCAGCCTCAAGACCAAGAATTACAAATGGTAAGGAGATGGGGATGAGTACAGAATTTAGATTGTTAACTCAGAATTAACAGCAGCACTCTCCCCCGCGCAAAAGAAAAGGTGCCATTTTGAAGCCAAGCAAATTTGCTCCCGTTTTCAGGACTTGACCATGACCATCAGAATTAGTTATGTGAAACCTCCTGATTTTCACCATGATCTAGCCAGACTAGTATGAGCACACACTTTCAGTTTAAGCACATTTATTTAGGAAGTAGCACTTCTGTTTACATTAGTTTTAAGAACTTGAGTTATGTTCTTTAGAAACTGATTTATTTACATATTTATTGTTCCATCATCTGGTATACAACACCTGATGTTTTTAATTTTTTTTTTACCAGCAGCAATTTAATAGGCTTCAAGTTTAATCAAAAGGCTTTTAGTTTTGGATATTTTATCTGATAAACAGACCAGAAAACAGTAAGAACAGGACAAATGAAACATTTTATTGTGAGCTAAAGCTATGTGACTGCTCGTCATGCTTTTTTACATTGCTTATTAGTAAAATGGTGTTTAACATTTCAGAAAACATTCTTAAAAGAACAATGAAACAAAAGTGCTTCAAAACAACAAAATACAAAAATTAATCCCATCCCAGACTGGAGTTGTCTAATATATTTTACAGGGGTGGGGTATGGTGTTTTGTCTCCACCTTTGGTTTTCATCCCTTTAATACTTCAGATTTCTGAAAAATACTGACTAGCCCTTCACATGACTAAAAATTTGAATCATGTGGAAAAAACAATTTCTGTATTTCTAGTCCCTTTGACAGGTGTGCGACTATTAGATAAAGTACTTTCTTCCCCACTCCTAATGGGAAAAACCCTGCATAACTGAGAGGCTACACCCTGGCATCTCTGACGAACACACCTGTGTTGGTTAACCAACTGCAAAGAACGCTGACCTTTTATCCTCAAAGCCACTTCTGTGAAGAAAGGATTTCAAGAAGTGTATCTTATGAAGGCAAGGAAAGTCTTACAGCAAAACAAGGTTGATCACCATAGTTTCCAGATGTCAAGCTTTTGAAAATCAAAACATCAGACTCTGAAGAATCTGCAGTTTTGAGCCAGTATATTGGATCCACTGGAGGAGTGTACACCTTGCCAATTATTGCTGATCTCAGGAGGTAGTTATTGACAAGGTAAGAAGTTTCCACTCTTACAGTTAACAATTTACACAAGAAGCAGGAAAAACAGAATATACATTTCCCCATGCTTTACAAGATGATTTTGTATTTGCAGGAAGTGACAGCTTAACTTCCTCATCCTGTGGAATTATAATTAACATAATTAAAAGAAAAAAAATTGAAAATTATAATTATGTAAAAAATTCTAAAAGAAAATAGCTGATTAATTGGTCATCTCTTAGGATGTCTGCTGATCATCCTAAGCATGAAAATTCACATAGGTTAGTAAAACAACATTCTTCAACACTGAACAGCAGCTCAAGAGAAACTAATAATAAAACTGCCTCTAATTAGCAAAATGACTGAGACAACTAGTTGCATTCACTATCTGCTTGCTACTCTTCACTCCATTTTTGATATCTTGTAGAAATCCCAACAACTTAAAACATCACAAAAGCTTGAGGCTGCCACAGACAATGAATGAAAATCTGGTCAGATACAGTAGCACCAGCCACCTCCCAAAGCTGCCACATGCAGAAGCATCACTAAAGCGCTGGAGAAGCTAGAGAAGCATGTTCTAGGCACAACTATGCATTATCCAGGTCTTGGCTAGGAAAGCACTATGAAAATCTAGGGCACAAAGTCTCACCATAGGTGATTAAGGAAACCCTAAGGAGAATGCTGCTTTCCAGTT
Organism: Acanthiza pusilla; assembly: GCA_036630365.1. Lineage (NCBI taxonomy): Eukaryota > Metazoa > Chordata > Aves > Passeriformes > Acanthizidae > Acanthiza > Acanthiza pusilla. The sequence goes on from JAXCHO010000017.1 coordinate 863,367, forward strand.
GCAGAGCAGATCTCTCAGTTCAATTTGCCAGTGTATCTGACTTCAGTATTCCCAGTACAAAGTACTTAAATTGCACAAGAGGGACTTGACAGCAGTACCAAACAATGCTAAAACCCACTTGTTTAGAATAGAAAAAATACTATTTATTCTACACCAGAAGGTTGAATTATATGTATAAAAACTGTCATTTTAAAAACATTTGAGAGAATGTAACAGTAAAACCAGCAATAGCCTCTAATTAGTGCACTGACAACATTCCTTCTCAGTTTAGAGATCCCATTCTTACTCATTTTAAAGTGTTATTATCATATTTATTATCTACATAAAGTTGCAGGGCCATATTCAACAGAACTGTATTAGCAACTGGCTTTGAGTCAGTAAGACAGGGGCACAATGCCTACTTCTAATACACTAAACCCCATAAAGTCTAAGAAACTAAAAGGACAGAGAAACTTACTTGTGCATAAATATCCTAGTTTAAGGCTTGTCTTTAAGATTCTGTGGTTTTTTTCCTTTGCATTCACAGAGAACCTTTACAGGTTTGCTGTAGTCTATGGAAAAGTCAACATTAGTAAAGGGAACATTGTAACACATGACAAATTCTCATTTTAAGGAGAAAGAGCAATCTACAGTACTTGAGTTTTCCCCTCCTGTTATGCTACTAAAACTAACAGCCTGCGATCTGAAAAGACATTGTTCTTCCAGTGTGTTGAAAGACAAAGATGTGGTTCCTGCTTAATAAAAAGCAGGAACCTGGTTAATAACAGCAGAAAGATGTATGAAGAAGGTTGTTAGAAAAACACAAGGGGCTTGGGTTGGTTTTATTTTCTCCCTCCAGTAACTGCTGCACTTGAAAATCAGTAAAACACTCTTGCAGAGAGCCAGAGAAGTTGCTTACTAATCATGTCCAATAAAGTGGGTCAAGTCGCTCATTCATAGCAGTGGGCAGATTCACAAAAAAAGGCGGGGGGAGAAAAAAAAAAAAAAAGGAAGAAACCAGTTCAGAGAGCTAATGGAATGGCAGTCTTTGCAAAGGTTAAAAGCATCCAAGCTGCCGTCCTGCTTATCCTGATTCGAGACATTGTATTAGAACATAACTTGATTTTATGGAAATTATAGTTGCAAAGTTCTAAGTACTACAGACTTGGAAAATACAGGTAATTTGAGGTTCTTGGGGTGTTTTTTGGGGGGGAAGGGTTTGGTGGGTTTTTTCCGTTGTTTTTCCCCAGATCTGCTCTTTCTTATATACAGTTAATCCAACATACAGATGAATCACTGAGCTGAGACTTACTACATGTAAAACGAGAAGTAAGATGCAAGATACCTTAAGGGGAACAGAATTATTCTTCAAAGACACTATTCAGAAAACAGCATAAGACAAGACAGTTAAAGGACATTTATGAACCTAGTAGCACCTGGCCTTGGGTTAAGAATCCAGCAGCTGTGGGGCAAACTGATGTTGCAGAACAAAATTTTCTTCTTTTTACTGTGTTCCAGCACTAATTTATAGAGCTGTAGTTCATCTATTAAGTGGAAAACAATCAGGCGCAATGAAGACCAAAACGCAGCTGTACCAGTCACACAGACCCTCTTGACCTGAACTGGTTGTACAAACAAGTGAAAGGGCTGGTCCCTTTTCCTTCTATGTAGCAGCTGGTGATTCTGACTCTCTGTGCTGCATACTGGTGCTACTTTAGCAGATGGGGACTTCTATGTCAACATTTCAGGTACCTGCCCCATGCCAATGAGTATGTATTTGAAAAAAATAACCAGTATATTCCTCAAAATTAAGTGGACAAAACCAAGAGTTTTATAACAATCATTTAGGAACACTCAAAACCAGAAGTGTTATCTTCAAAGTTCTCATTTGCAAAGGATCTCAAGGAAACTTTACAAAAGCTTTAGGAATAAAAGCAAGGTCCTTTCTTAGCTGTAGCTATTTGGCAGATGGTAATATAACAGTAATATTCATGCTTAGCACTATGAAGAACATTACAAATATGGATCAAGTCAGCCAGGAATCTCCAACAACAGAGATGGTCTACTGAAGGCAGAACTAAGGCAAAGCAAGACATGAGGTTTAAGAATCTGAAATCTGTCAGCATTTCTCCAGAAAAGTGTATCAGGGGAACAGAAGTCACGTTTCATGTAAATAAGACGTACATTTGAGAGAGTCCTATCCTTAGAAGGCTAGAAGTGGTTTGGTTAGACTATTTCAAAAGGCATACTAGTGTAACACAATCTTCTCTTATTTGATTGCTTTTAATCTTAAGATCAGTTAAAAGCATCTCTGGTTGAAAAAACAAAAAGAAGAATCCCAAACATATTGCATATGTACATCTTAAAGATTTGACAGACTTTCTGCTATTTAGTACTCAATACCACACAGTGAGCACAGTCCTCTCAGAGTATTACTATACCGACACTGCATCTATCAGCTAGGGGTTTTTTTTCATATATACATATAATATATTATTTATAGTCAACTTTCAGGTAAGTAGTTCCAAAAAATAAGTTAAATGAAAAATTAAAAACAAATTTTCTGTTAAGACCAAAAGCAAAGAACACTTATAACTCATTTTCATTACAACAACAGTAAACAATATGCATCTTTGCAATTTCACTAAGTTGGGAGAGTTCTAAAAAAAACCCCAAATCAACCAACCAAAAAAAAAACCCAAAAAACCAAACCCAACAAAAAATCCCATAAACCTGCTTTAACAAGGAACTAGTGTTCTGCCTTGCAAACATCTGTGTTTAATCCATGTAGAATTCATAAACAAGATGTTGGGCCTTTAGAAGTAAAGGCAAAAATCCTTTCCTTTATTATGGTATTTAAAGGCTATCATTTAAGAGTTTGTTCTTTTTAATAGCTTGTCATTTATATAATAAAAACAAGTATTTGTACAAAGATGCAGTTTCTTTTTAAAAAAGCAGATCAGTTGAGTGTTTCATACTTTAATATATAAACTAAAACATATGAAAGCTATAAAAACATTAATGTGTGCCATGTATTAGACATGTAGCCTCATATTTTAATGCTTACATGTGGAGATTAAAAAAATTATCACAATGGAAATTTTACTTTCAATTATCATAAACAGACCAAAATACAGAGTAGAAACACATCATTTCTGAAACTCAACAATTAGCATCACTTACTCTCTCAAACATCAGCTGGGCTCAAGTTGTACACTGTAAGCATAAGCTAACATTCTACCAATGGAGTGTTACAAAATGCATTAAGAGAAAATACTGCCAGTAAATGAATATCTCAGTCTATTCTTTTATTTAGTAATTTTTCGTTTAAAAGGCAGTTTGAATTGGTTTCATAAGGTTGGGGTTTTTTGCTGTTCTGCTATCAAAGGTCTTCTTTAAACCTGTTATGTGAACAATTCAGTCACATTACAATGAAACAAAAAGACAAATAATAACAGACCAGCTGCTTTTTACATTTTAATAACTGTAATTCCCCAATGCTGTTCTTGCACTCTGCACAGGGAAATTGTTTTATTTGGCACAGTAAGGATAAAAAAGTCAAAAAAATGAACCGAAGTTTACAAACCTCCAATTGAACATCTTTGTTCCAAGTTCATTGTTCCTCAATGTCATGGCAAAATTAAAAACAAAAAACCACACACACAACATAGGGAAAAGGTCTTCCAATGATCAATATCATCAGAACCTTGCAGCTGAAACAATATACATATATAAATGTTCAAACCAGAATCAGATTGCTAGGAATCTTATGTCAAGTCCTGTTGTGCTCTTACTTACAGTGTGTAAATCCTCACTAAATGGCAAGGAGGCTTTGATGAACACATTTCACATTGTATAATTTCCTCTTAATCTCAAGTTTTAATGCAGATACTTAAATATCTGTAAAGTCCTGTAAACTGTGGCTGCTTCCCAGTTGTCTGCACCAACTGCTCCTCAGGCAGCACTGTTTCACTTCAAGTAGTGTCTCACACTGTGGTATCTCCAAAGTCCTTGTTCCAGCGAATGTATGCTTCCAGGGTCTGAGGGCTCAAACTACGCTTTATCTTCTTCAAAGATTCTGTGAAATCCGAGAGTTTGATATTTCTCATCTAAACAGAAAATGAAACACATCACGGTCACAAGTGGTTTATGTACTTTGGTTTATTCAAGAAGTACTTGAGTATTCACTTTTAACAAAACAACTTCTACAAGTGCTGCATCTTGATATAAGAACAAAACTTTTCTATGCTGAGAGCAGTCATTCACTGCAACACCTCCCCCAGGGATGTGGTAGAGTCTCTATTGCTGGAGGTTTTGAAGATATGACTGGGCAGGGTGCCAAATAATCTTGTCTAAGCTCCCTTTCCCACAAAAGGATGGACCAGGTGGTCTTTCAAGGTCCCTTCCAAACTGGGATGTTCCATTATTCTATGAACTGATGCAAGGGACTTGTAATTCCAGACCACCAGTATCTAGCATTTTTAATAAACTAACATTTGCTAATAGTAAAGTCTGCCTTGTTATTTAATAGCTCATGAGACTGTTATTACTTCCTGCTTCAGTAGGTGGTGCAAGCTGGTGCATATGAGGACATCATAACAAATTATCACAGATGCTGTTATCCTCCTGCAACAAATCCTTACACCTTATCCCAGCCTTAGCCACGACCTCAGGCTAAACACAAGAAGCAACTGAGAAATTAAGTTTTGCTTCATTTTCCCCTGTGTAACTGTGGTTTGTGCACACACCGGAACAGAAACTTTTGTACACAGGACCAACCTCTTCCTTTTCTTTTTGATGTTTGCAGTTTGTGGTGAGGAGTGTAACCTTTTTCTTTGTGATGGTCCAAGTGAATGAATATAAGTATTATACATACACACACACAAATCTGTTTTAGGTTCTCCCTAAGTTAATCTGCTTTATGTAGAGATGAGGTGGAGGGGGTAGAAGTAATTTCACATGATACTTCTGGGGGAGTACTTCTGGAATGTTCTGGGGGAGTAACACTGTGAGAAAATAAAAGCAAGGCCTCTGACATCATCAGATAGGTAACAAATACTGCAGTTCAGTGTGAATGAAAAGACAGGACAGCTGAAAGGAAGAACAACAGACTTACTAACAGAAAAAGAAGTGCCCTTAAGCCTGAAAGCCAAAAAACTACCCACGAACCTCAGACATTTGAGGACATCTTCTCAATCTCTATTTCTAAAGAATTTTCTTTAATGAAGAAGTGATTAAAAAGGGTAATACCCCCCAAAATTATCCTATTTTATATGATACTACACATAAAAAAGGGACCTTAAACGTTTCTAGTGAGCATGCATTCTATTCAAAGGGGAAAATACAGCTGCTAGAACAGCGTACCTCACTGGCAGACATATTCTTCACCTGTTCTGGTTTTAATTCTGTAAAAATAAAGATAGATTGGTGAGTTTCATAAGAAAACTTTCATCACTTCTGACAACTAAAACATGTTAAAAGCATTTCTATTCTGGAATAAAAATCCCTGCAGCTAAAAATGATACCTTTCTGCCTCAACACAGTCTCATGTACACAAAGGTACATGCTGTTTTTGCCTCCTTCTTCTCCATTTATCAGCTCCTCAACCAGGCTGCTCCCACACTCAGTTACTGCAGATGCAGTACAAAGTGGTAGCAGAATTACTCCTTCTTCCTAAAGTATGGAAAACAGCACACAAACTATCTTCCCCATATTATTCCTGGTAGCCACAACCTCCCCACTGAATTTCAGGAAACAGAAGGTACAGTCAGCCAAGAACATAGAAATAAAATCAGGCAGGGCACATCAAAGTGCTTCTTGCCCTATGGTGCACTCATGGGATCTAAACATTCTTGTATCATTCACCGTTTGTTTGGTTTTTTTTTTAATTTTACTTGCAATGTGGTTATGGTATCAACAGCAAACATTTAGCTAGGAGGGTACAAGAAAAGAATCTAGGCAGGATTGGCAAGGATGATATCAAAAAACATTTTCAAAGATACATTGTTTTATATGGAATCCAGGAGCAGATGAAAGAAATATGATGCACAATGTTACACTGGCTCTTCTTGAAATGGACTTGAGTGTGAAGTGAGCTGGCAGCAAAGTAAAGCCTGCATACCTAAATCCATATATTATTTATTCTACCACTCTAAATTAAATATATTCAAATTCTTAGGAGACATGATGTCTCTTACGAGAGCCATTTAATGCAGTTCTGTTTCCCAGTTATTACACAGGATTGTGAAAGATGTGCTTTACAAATTCAACAGCTGAAAGAAAGTGGGTAAAAAACATTACTTTCCAACAGCTGCTTTCAAAAGAGAGAGAGCACTGGCAAAACTGCATGCTACAGGATTTTAAAAAATACACACACAAACACACCCACAAAACATGCAGACCTCTCCTCCCCATAAATAATTTAAGACAGTTGCAACAACTTTTATTTACACATAATAGGCTGATATTACAGAACACTTCTGCTCTGCCTGCCTTTAGTACCCTTCGGTCAAGTACAGCAGTAGTTGGCATTAGATCTTCACAATCTTTTCTACACAAAAATCCCACTACTGATGTCCTCTAAACAAGATCAGTTACTTCAGATGTGGCTACTGGACACATAACTAGTTAGTTAAACAAAGAGAGGAGGCGCTGGAAAAAAAACCCCACATTAAAACTGTGGTTTTTTCCAAGCTGGAAATGTCAGAGAAATGACAAATATAGGTAAAACTATTTCATTCAGTTGTCATCCGGATCACAATTCAACATTAAGAGTAAAAATATAAAGAACTATACCATTCAAACTATCTAGAAGACCCCCATTAAATTGCTTCTGTTTCAGTTTTCCTTCCTTTTAAGAGATCAGCCCCCTTTATAAAGACAAGTAATGCAATCAGCAACTGCTATTCAAGTAATAATTTAGCTACAACAGAAGTGACACCGCCCTCAGAAAGACACAACACTTCACATTGCTTTCCTCCTTAGACACAAAAGTCTCCTGTTTCACATGGTGAGATACTGAAGGGTTTTGTGTAAGGTAAGTCTTATAAAGATGCTATTATGAGGAACAGACTAAAATCCAATGTAAAAAGCTTAATTTCAGAGGTTAGAGAATTATAAAGATGTAAGAAAATATATTTCTAATGTCAAAACCTAAATACAAATCTCTGCAGCTTACCTCGAATGGGGCCTAGCGCTGCATCCTTCGCTAACGCAGTTAGGTCACTTCCAGAGTATCCATCTGTCATTCTTTGTCAAAGGAAAAAGTACGGTCAAGGGGGAAGGGAAAAACAAAAAACTTACTTCAAACCACATCAATTTAATTGCAGATAATCAAAACGTTACTTAATCAGAAGATGTATTACTTTGATGTTACTTTGCAAGTTTAATAAATCAGAAGTGCATTCACTATAAGTGAACTGTATTTCACTATAAGTGATCCTTCACAGATTAAAAGTACAGATATTCAAGTCCCAAATAACATTCTAGAAAAAAAAAAAAGTAGCAACCAGCATTTGTAGATGAAAAGTGATCTCAAGCACATTTACTATGTCTGTTACAAGAATTCTGTACCAGTAGTTTATCAACATTTATCAGATTACTGTAAAACCAAAACCTCAGCTGTCCTGTACTTTTTCAATTTGATCAGAACAATGAGGGAACCCAATATCACATGTTTCATATGCTACAAAGTGAACTAAAAGGAAGGTAAATTCTGCTACCCACTAGGGTTTGTTTGTTGTTATTTTTATAAACCTGTCAGATCATCCAAATCCTCAGAATGACAGGGCAGGGAGTAAAAAAAAAAAAAAAAAAGGAGCGAATCTCCGTGGGAGCTTTCCAGAATTAAGACTTAATATCCAAGTTAACCAATGAAATACTTTGTAGAATAAAGGCCTCCACTGAACCAGGAAGTCACCAATACAAAATGCCAACATAAATGAAAATAAGCAGTACAGGTTACCTAAAGGAAAATTTAAAACCAAAAAAGTCCCACCCTCGTAGAGCAGTGGCTAGCTGCAAAAACAAGAGCTTTGTCTTCCGGAGATCATGAAGTCTCTTATGGTTTATAGAAAAAATTGCGGAGGAGCAAAGAACACAAAAATCAAAAAGGAGGTTAAATACCTCTCTCTTTCAAAAAAAAGAAAGATGGAAAACGAAGCAGGCAAGATGGTCAGCTTTTTTCCTCTAAACCCTTAAAAAAGGTGTACTTAAGTCGCATTTGTAATTTGGTTCTTAAATTTGCAGTTAGAATACAAGACGCTGACTGTGTTTTTCCTCCTGTTAGTTATTACTACTAAGTGTGGCCTGAGCTAACAGCCTTCAAGTACAGAGGGAATATATTCACTTGGATTACATGTCAAGTTCTGCAATATTACTGAGACTGACAAATTCTACATGCAAAACTGTACTCACCTCCTGTGTACTACTACAAAGAGAAACATCCACCCGCATATCTTTGCTATCTCATGCTCTGTTTTCACTCTTTCCTGCCCTACCTGCTTTTTAGTCTAACATCCTTCACACCCTTTATTAGATTTAGATGACTAACAGCAGTACTGTGTTAATCTTAATGATAAAAACCAAAACAACTCTGTTTCATAACAGGAAGGAAAATTTAACCCACATTTTCCCAATCAAATATGAAAGTGAAAAGAATCTAAAATTATCCAGTGCTTGCTCTGCTATGTTGGTAACATATTCAACAAGCCTAATGAGGCACCAGCAAAGACAACTTGCCTTTTTTTTTTAAATGAATGCCAAGTGCAAAACTGGTGCTACCTTTTTGCATCAGGGAGGAGAGGTAGACTCCTTGAGGGATGGGTGGAAAGAAGCATCCCCCTCCCTCCTCCTCAAAGGAAAGAACTGATGAGCATGTTTCAACAACAGAAACCCAACTGGGTGTGCCCTATATATATGTATATGCATTTATAAAAACACTTTCATACAGCCGGACAGGAAACCATTTTCCCAAAATGCATGCAATTCATGGTGTCACTATGAGATGATTTACATTAGTTACATTTTGAATGAACTAAACAGTCTGAATGAATGCAGTAGAGGAATGTATTTGTTTAGTATAGTTACAAAATACTTACCTAGCTAGTTGAGCCAACTCTTTTTGGGTTAATGGACTTCCTTGCTTGCTTAGAAGATTTTTTAGCAAAATCAATCTTGTCTGAAAAGAAGATAAAATTATCAGATATAAAACTCGTTTTCATGGAACACTTAAAATTGTGTTGCAAGGACAAAACGACACTTTTGTCAGTTTGGCTTTTGTGCTTCACCAGTTTAAACTTGCCTATAGTGCTTGTGCAATTAGACTGTGCAATATCATCTCTCCAGGAGAAGAGAAAGGCACTGGGTTAGAATAAGACCAAGGGCCTAACTACTAGTATCAGGAATAAGTCCTTAGAATCCTCATCAAAAGTCCTGATCTCCTGTTGAACTGAAAAACATTAGAAAATTACTTTTATCTTTTGCAATAGAACACTCTCCCCTTCAGCCAAACAAACATGCTCCTGCAAGTCCTACTTCAGACTTGCCCATGCCTGCCAGTCTGTAAGCAACACCTCACTAGTCAAGACATACTGAGTAGCTACTACCAGATTTGCTACTAGCAAAATGAGTGGGGGGCAGAGGGCAAAAAAGGGAAAAATGAAACAGTTCCCAGAATTAATGCACAGTGTATATGGTCAAGCTGGGCCAGAAGTTAGTTCACAGAACTGTATTCACCCATGAGAGCAAGTTAATAATTGCCTGTAAGTATATTAAAAATATGAGTGGAAAACAATACTTACTTCCTCATTTGGTAAAGACACATATACCCGTTTGGTGAATCGTCTGAAAAAAAACCCGAACATGTATACATTGTTCACACTATTCTATAACTATTTAGGACATATAAATCTAATACTCAGTTTGGTTAAGTGCCAAAATTTCACCTCCACCATCAAATTCTAGGAAGTGGAACTACAGATTTTGAAAAAACCACCAACAACGAAACAAACAATACCCACAAGTCACTGGTGTCACCTTACTCTTATTTGAAGTTATAAGACTCCTCCCAGAGGGGAAACACTCTAAAGGTAGAAATACCACTGACTGCCAGCAAAGAAGTGAAGCATCTCTTAATTTTTACACAAAAAAGTCTTCAGAATAATTTCTTCAGGCAGTGCTGCCATATCTATTTTCCTCAATCAAGAATGAAAAGATAATAAAGTATGAGTACTTTTAGCAAAAAGGTCCTCAGGCAACTCTACATGTAATTGCATGGAATGTCAGAAGTCCAATATTCACAGAGAAGAAATATTGGATTTCGGGTCAATCTGGAATACTGGATTTCTGCTCTGGAATACTGGTCAAATTCTCTCCTTTATTCTGCCATTCAGATCCAAATAACAAAAAAGCAACATATTAGATGCAAGAAATTTAAAATACATCAACTTGATTTCAACAGGTATTGCTGTTTCAGACAATTCTAAGGCCATCATGATGGTGCAGATGCAGCCAAAAAGAGAGGTTAAATAATTTAACCTTACTGAACAGCTTTTATTTATTACAAAACTTCACCAAGATACTAAGCAAAACCTCTTCTTCATAATGAATATCATCTTACTGAATATTGGAAAAAAGAGACATTTTGATACCTGAGAACAGCATCATCAAGCTCCTGAGGCCTGTTTGTTGCTCCCATCACAAGTATTCTGTCCTCTCCAGAAGACTGCACCTATATAATACAGGACAGTACGACAGCTTTCAGTTTACACAGTTTACATTAAGTAGAAATATAACAAAACCAGTTGAAAGACTTGCCATGTATTCAAGCACACTGGTGGGATCTTTATATACACGCTTTTTTTTCCCTCTTTAAGGTAGCTTTACAATATTCCTCAGATAAATGTAAAGGTAAACCAGGAAAAGGTAAAAAAAGAAAAGTCTTGCTGGAGAAAACAGCCTATAAAACTAGAAAAGGCACTCATAAGTTTAGTCATCAGAGTATAATTATGTTGAAAAAGCCAGAGATTTTCTGCTGTTCTGAGGCTTTAACACCAAACATTGTTTTGAAGCCTACAGGGTCAGAATTAAAACTTTAAACTAAAGTATAGCCAGAACCACAAAATCAGATCAGACATCCATCTAACACAGGCCTCGCGGGAATCCAATAATCAAAATAAACTATAAAACAATCATAATAGCAGAAAGATACAGCAATTTCCTTCCCAATTGACTCAATTGATTTTATACCCAAGAATATGGAGACTTAGAACTTCCAAAGTTGGGAGAAAACATTGGGCTATCAGAGACATTATTATTTGCTTACTGTCCAATTCTTCATAGACTTACGTTCACTGCCACCTTACCATGTTCAAAAGGTTCCACAAAAATACTGTATGCTATAGTTACACCTTAAATATTAAGCCAGCAAACTTTGCATTGTGCTCAGTTTTTTCCTTTTCATTCTATAAGAAAACTCTGCACATGTGTGTAATAATTTCTGCACATCACTGTCACATTGCATTAACTGCCCTGATTAAATAATTTTGGAGTTTTTCCCAATCTCATTGTCTCTCCATATAGTTATCTGCACCTCCTGTACCTCATTACTACTGCTTCCCCACTGTAGCAATATTCCACTGTGCTAATGGAACACAAACTAAAATTATGCACTAAAAGAACAGTGCTGTCTGGCAGAAAAATATTCTGATACTCATTTGTGTGTGTGTGTCCCACTATGAAACTCAGTTCTTCTACCTAGGTATTGCATTCATGCCACTAAATACTTCTTACTTTATTCTGGCTTCTCTAGCTTATGATGCCAAGGAAAAATTATACCTCAACAAATGGTGCACAAACACAGAAATTACTCTTTCTGATGTGTTCGAGCTGTGTATACATGAGCTGTATTTATATCTATATATATATATATCTATCTATTTGAACTAGTCTGTTTGAAATCCCCATCTCTCAAGTCTCAGTCCTTGACAGTGCACGCTTCTGACACATATTCCTTAGCAATCAAAAACTACTTAAAAGCCATTTTATCTTGTTTTACTTTGCCAGAATAAAGAGAAGTGATACACCAAAACATGCAACTGCCAACATGGATTCAACTCTCCCTAGCCCTCAAACATCCCTCCTGCCCTGTAAAAACATTTGTCCTCACAGCTCCTTTACTATTGCCATTTATTCTTTCTTCTCTGTCCATAATCTTCCAACACATTATTACAGCTCGTCTCCAGATTGCTACCTTTCAGGCCAGATTGCACTTTCCAGAATACTACAGTAAGCAGGAAGAAAATTAAGAACAACCAAAAAAAACCTGTTTGCTGATAATGGTGAGTTAGGAGGGAGGCTGAGCTAAGCCCCAGCAGCCAAATCCTTTGTAATTCACCTATAGGTTGTACCCACTACATTAGCCAATGTAGCTAATTCAAACAATACCAAGAATAAATACTTACACCATCAAATTCTATTAAAAATTCTGTTTTTAGACGCCTGCTAGCATCATGTTCACCTTCTCGTCTTTCACACAAAAGGCTATCAACTTCATCTAAAAAGCAAAGAAATACATCTTAATTAGACATACAACATCAAAGTCTCCGTATTTGCCTAAGTTACTTTCTTAATATAGGGCTCCATTAAGAAAGACCAGATCTTTATTCCTTAGGAGACAGACAGATCCTAGGAAAGTTTAAAAGCTTGTGTAATGTGTTGGCCTTTGAGTATGTAACACCAAGCACAGATGAGAGGGGAAAAAATTTAATCTTTCTGATGATAAACTGCTACACAGGACAAGAAAACCCCATTTTCGTATTTGAAGTTTAATGGACTTATTCTGTAAAGGCAGTACAGCGTTTTTCTTCTTCAGAGCACTTCTTCCCACTATTACCACCAATTAAAATAACATAACAGTAATCTAACTTGCTTTATATGAACTACTGATTAGTTAGCAGGTCATATCTGAGACAATTGTCCTGCACTGCAGAACTACCCAAAAGAAGTTTACCCCATTATTCCAATTTAGTAAGTAAGATTATTTAAGAAAATAAATAAAAGGTAACATTTAAGGTCTTACCAATAAAAATTATAGAAGGCTGAAGTTCTCTGGCTACTGCAAATAGAGCACGCACCAGTTTTTCTCCTTCACCCACCTAAAATAATAATAAAATTGTTTTGGAGAGGGTTAAAAATTTTTACTACATGACAGCTAGCAGAAGGACCAACAGAAAATCTTACTGGTAACCAACCACACTCCGTCCATTTATACATATTTAAATTATCACTGGTTCAGTACATACAAAGATATTGTTTACATCTTGAAAGAAACATTACAACTTACGATCACAACTGAGTTAACTGTCAAGATATTTTGGTGCCTAAATCACCAGAGTGAAAAGGAGCTGGGACCCAAGTCATTTACTTTTTAAAGATGAAAAATCCCACAACCACTCATTTGCATGACTGTCAGCGTCATTGCTGAGCTGCAAAAACCTTTGACATTGATTTATCAGAAGCACAAACCACAATTTTTTACTTCCCAAAATTTACTTCCCAAGTCACTTTTTAAAAACTATGTTCACTATAAGCCAAGAGTTCACCAAGGACTCGTCAGAAGTCTCTGGCTTTCTTCAAACCCAATTACAGCATGGGTGTTTTCAGATGAATATAACTTACAGACACTACTTACGTATTTTGAAGTCAGGCTCGCTGCACTGATGTTAAAGAAAGTAGCATTTGATTCTGCAGCAACTGCTTTGGCCTAGGAAAGGGAGGGAAAAAAAGTACTTTTAAAAAGTACTTCATCATACTGAAGATGGTTCTCTGCATCTGTAGTGAGCACTCATGTCCTGACTGATGATTTCGAAAACAGCTATTTCTTCAAAGGGAGCACCTTGAAAATGGTACAGAAAATTTCTGTCCAGGCCACTAACACATGAGAATGGATATGCAGTCAAATCAATAGAGAAATTTCCAGACTCTCATAGGCTTCTCTAATCACATTAACTCCATAGACAACTACAACTTGCTTTCGGAAGAAAAAAGTCTCCAATTCCTTCCAATTCATCATGAATAGACATCTGAGCCAGTTTTAGCTAATTTAGGGTGGAAATTTAAGGCATCAGTTGGATCAAATCACATAAAAAATTATGGTGTTTTTTCCTTTATCTATGCAAAAGCTATTTTCAGAGGAAAGCTAGGAAAAATAATCAGTTAGAATGCTCATTCAGACTACCCTCTTCTTTAACAGTTTCACCATATTCAAGAAATTATGATTCCCTGGTTATAGAATCTAATTTTAGTGATTAGCAATTATGTTCCAGTATGTCAAACATAACAGATGAGCCTGCATGAGCTGCTCAGCATTCACACTCCTGCACTTCAGAGCTGATCCAGCTCCAGTGTCAGCAAAGAGAGAGTGCAGCTGCAGCCACACCATGTGATGCAGGAGGATGTGCCCAGCTCAGATGCATCAGGACACTGATGCACAGCCATGTTGCTCCAGTTCCCTGGATCTAGCACAGGCTGAGAAAACAAGCTGCAGCCAGACAGCTCCACAGCCCTTACGCTCTTTGCACAGCAGTGTGCAAGTGAGACAATCCCCTTTCTTGCTACTGGGCTCCCTCCCCTTTTCCAAATTGTGCTTCTAGTATGTTTCACTGGAGAGATCACTTCTGATTCATCACTGCTGTACAAAACAATTAACCCTCTTTCTTTTGTTCTCTCTGAAAACAAAACCTGGACTTGCTAATTTAAGTTTTAAAATATTACTTGTAATAGTGAAAAGAATTAAATAGAGAACCGTTTAGCAATTCCCTCCATAAAATCCAGGGTTAAGAACAATTTTGCATTTTAATATATAAAATGACACCATAACACATATTCTGGAAGAATGTACAGTTTATTACTCCAAGCCCCAGACTGAAAGCCACCCCTCCTGGTCACATTTTAAGCCCACCAACTCATGCACGAAGTAATTTTCTCACCAACATTGTCTTCCCATTTCCTGGTGGGCCGAACAGCAATAAACCACGTGCAGGAGCTCTTAGACCTGTAAATAACTGAAAAGGGCATTATCGTAAGTTACCTTTGAAGATTTGAATAAAATGTTACTTTACCTTTGGGAGAGAATGGTTTAAGACTGAGGAATGGCCTCCTGGCTAGCACTGATTAGTAACAGGAGTGCCACAACAGTACAGGCTTTGAGAGAGCTGAACTCTGTTACTAACTTGATCTAATGCACACCACTATTGTTTCCCACACAGCAGCTAAATTATGTTGTAATTGTTCTGTGCATGGATGCACTGCGAAGGCAGTTTAAAACACTTTCCACAAAACAGACTAGCCCATCAAGCATAAAGCATCAATTCCAGTTAAAAAGGGAGTAATGCAGGTGTGTAGTAGGAGACCTAATGTAGCGTTCCTACTAACTCCATATGGAAGAACTCCTTCATCTTTCTTTATTAAATGAAACTTGTGAAGACAAGCTTTCAACAAAAAGATTTAAAACATTACTTAACAACCACCTACTCTCTCTCTGCTACTGATAGTCATCTCCTCTCTTACTTTGCACTAGACTCATCTTTCCTACTCTGTAATTGCCTCCACCATATATAGCATCACAGCAAGCAAATCTACAAATTCTCACCGAATACATGTCTTTTAGTTATTACCATTGCCTGTTTTCTCTAGAACTTTGTCTTTACCCCTTCCCTCAAAAGTTTCAGAGTTTCTCTTTTGGTCTCACACTCACCCCTCCCCTTTCAGCTTCCAATAATTCCAATAAACAGGCAAAAGCAATTGGAGGGTATCTCATACATACATCCCAGGTGAAACAACACTGTCAGCAGGCATTTCTTTCCACAACACCCATGACAACAAATAGCTCCATTACCAGTGTTGTATTCCTGCCATGACTGACCAAAACATGTTTTCTCTATTACTTCATCATCCACAGCATTTTGTTTGTGCTTGACTCCAATCACTAGAAGTAGTTACCCAGCTATTCACTAAGTGAACACTCCAGTGTTTCTGCCTTCCATGCTGCATACCACCATGTGCATTTTCTGACTTCTTTTGTCTGATGTAACTTTTGGGGAGTTCCACCATTTTCACACAGTCCAGACCAAATCTGTAACTCTTCACCTTGATCATCACCTACAGTTCAGCTGTCATTTATCACTGAGACACAATAAGCTTTTCAAGTTTTTGTTAACAGACTAATTATACTAAACATGGTCTGATCTAACTGTTATCATTTCATTAGCATCTTACCCCTGAAATGGTGGCAGCCAGTGTTTCCTCTTTATGTACCTCAACTCTCACTTTCCTACAAAAATACCATTAATTGGCTTGTTAAATATGAATTTGAGTTCAAAACTCATTAAAATTAAAACTGAACTAGTGTCAATTTACTAAGTATCTCCCTATAGCTGCCACATCTACTATGCTCATTTTCAAGGAATAAAACCAACCTCTCTACTTCCAAGGAAAGTTTATATATTCATGGGATTATCTGTCCTTCTTACATCTCTATCTACACCAAGGTCAGGCCTGTTACCAGCTACAGCAATATGAGACAACCTTATTGAATATACCATGTTACTGGAAGAGAGTCATAGCTACTCCAAGCCTCCCATCTCCAAGTCCCTCCCACCCAGCTCATTGTACTGGCGCTACTGAGCAACACACCTGACATACTATTGCACTGTAGTAACAGAGATGGTATATTGACATCTTCCTTCTGCAAAACAACATCCGAGCATGCACATTTGTTGCCAAACCTTTGTTTTCCTTACACCTAGTATTTCTGTGATGCTATGCCAGGTTTAGGGTTTCTTCCCTACGCTGCTTCAAAACCAATAGCTGTATTAAGAGGAAAACCACAGACCAACTCCAGTCACCTGTCCATGCGACAAATGAGATCCACAAGCAAACGAAAAGTGTGAACAGCAATTTTTCTTCAATAATCATAGAGTCAGAGTGGGCTGGGTTGGAAGGGACTTTGAAGATCATCTACTTCCAAATCCCCTGCCATGGGCAGGGACATTTTCCACTAGACCACATTGCTAAAAGCCTCTTCCAGTCGGGCTTTAAACAACTCCAAGATGGGGCATCCACAGCTTCTCAGGGCAACCTGTCCAGTGTCTCATCATCCTCACAGTGAGTAATTTCTTCCTAATATCCAAATCTAAACCTACTCTCAGTTTGAAGCCATTTTCCCTTGTCCTGTCACTACCTGCCCTTGTAAATGGTTCCTCACCAGTTTTCTTGTAGGTCTCCTTCAGGTACTGAGATGCTGTAATACAGTCACCCTGGAGCCCTCTCTTCTCCAAGCTTACCAATCCCAATTCTCTCAGCCTTTCCTAATAGCAGAGGTGCTCCAGCCCTCTGATCATCTAGGTGTTCCTCCTCTTGACTTGCTCCAACAGGTCCATGTCCTCCCTGTGCTCAGGACCGCAGAGGTGGACACAGTACTCCAGGTGGGGTCTCATGAGAGCTCTGCAGGAAATCATTGCATGCAATTTCCTCAAAAGTACTGTGACAGTACTTACTGTTTTATGAAGTTCAGCTTTAGAAAATGACCAATTTAATTTTATCTTAAAGGTAGCTCAGAAAATTCCAGTAATATACAGACTAGGATCTAGGCAGTCACAGTAGTTTAGGTACCATCTATAATTAATAAAAGCCTAAATGACCAATTTCCACACAGCCAAATAAAGAGGAAATCTGCCCTCAAATGTTATATAGTCAGTGTATTTGTTAGTTCACTACACTTCCTTGCATCCTCTTCATCTCTGAATAAACTATTTGAGTGTTTAACCAGCATCCTCACAGAGAGAATGACCACAATAATATAATTTTTCCAATCAGATAGTGTCCTGACCTAATTTACCTATACAAATGTCTTCCGTTTCACTCTTCCAGTTCTAGGCTTGTCCTTTACATGGCTATGTAAGTTTGGGCATACAGCTATCTCACAAACCATGAGAAATCTTGGTTGCTTTTGCTGTTTGTTTGTTTAGTGGGGTGTGGGGCTGTTGTGCTTCTGTTTTGGTTTTTTAAGGGGTTTGTCATTTGCTGGTTTGGTTTGGGCTTGGGTTTTTTGGGGGTTTCTTTTTAATGTCTTTTTAAACTCTTGCTCCAGTCACTTTCTCCAACACTGACTAGCCAGAAGACAATGAATTTCATTGTAGTATTTTAACACATAGATCCTATATTCTCCTGTCCCAAGATTGCTATCACCACACAGCTACTCACTGCAATCATAATCAATAAAAACAGGATTCAAGAATCATCACTTCATGTGTGAAGCACAATACATTTCTTTGATCCTGTCACTGATAACAATACCCATTTGCTTACCTCAGGTCTAAGAGAAGGAAGGATAACAATTTCTTGCAAAGCTTGTTTAGCCAGTTCCTGCCCTGCGATATCATCAAATTTGACAGCTGGCCCACTAACAAAGAAATGGAATACTAATTAGTCTAACAATGAGATACTCTTTTTCAGCTGCAGCTGACTAATTTAATGCATTTGACTATTTATACAGAACCCTTTTGAGAAAATCTACAACTTACATTGCTAAATATTTTAAACATAAGCATTTCTGAATTGAAATTTCATCTTTTTGCCAAAGTAACAATAAAAAAAACCCCATCCAAAACAATCCTCAAAAAAACGCACAGCAAAATAGAAGCACTAATTTCATTCCAAGTGGACCAAGATTGTACTGAATGAAAAACTGATTTACTGGACTGAAAAGCCTACTTTTCTTCATACTTACCTATCAACAACTTCATTTAGGATAAGATTAGCAAGATTACTGTCCACATTTCTAAATATCTTCGTGTCTTTCTTTTTCCGAGGAGCAGTGGTAGGAGTAGAAGGCTTATTTGTTCTGCTATTTTTAGGAGCAGCCTGGAGAGGGGGGAAGAAAAAAAACCCAACACCCCCAGATTAATATTTTAAAAGCATAGTTCTAACAAAATAACATCTACATTCCATTTGTTCCAGTAAAACATAATGTGTTAACAAATACCAGATATCCTAATGCTGTATTTTGCTACAAATCATACTATCATATTATTCAGCCACAAGAACAACTTAGGCTCCAGTGGTGAACAGTCTTTGGTTTGGGGGTTTTTTGTTTGATAATTCATTTATTTAACTACAGTATTTCCCCCCAGCATACTCTGGAAATAAGCATCACAAACTGTCTCAGGTTCTCAATACCTATAAGCAAGAATTCCTACTGCTGTCATAATTTGTAACAGGCCACTTAGAAGTCTTCATATCAGCAATAATGTTTTAATAGAACATTTATGTTCAGTCCATTCTGCTCTTTATTCAACTTTACTGTGGTGATAAGGATGGGAGGGAAAAAGATGGGCCAACTGAAATGCTGTATTTTTCTGTATTGTTAGTACAGGACTTACTTCTGTGTCTCAGTCACAGCCTAATCATAATTTGCTTTTCAATGTGGTTGCAATACAACCTGTGCATTCATGCATGCACAGGAGAAGGAAAATGTAGGGGAAAAAAATCTTGTAATTGTGCAGTGAGAGGCTTTTTTCCTCCATCTTTTACATACTAGAAGTAACATTTATTTTTCATCTAGGTAACTTCCACTCAGGTTCCCATGCAATTTTAAAAGTGAGTACTATTTTTTACTGTGATTATACTTAAAATCCATTTGCCCATGCACCCACCTGATGGCCTCCAATTTCTAAAATCCACTCTGCAGCCTAGCTCATGAGGCTTGGCCAAAAATTTTAAGTTTTTTCAAAGAACTTTCTGCTGCAACAACACTGCAATTAAGGCATTAAATCCAAAGGTAGTTCTGGAATTTACATTGTTCTTTCAAGTGTATACTTCTGTATTTACCCTCACCGTACCTTGTGAGTTGAAGGTGTAGAATTAGGTGTTGGTCTAGACACAGAAGATGATGATACCCCACTGTAGCTGGGTGTTCTGTGGTGACCTGAAAGGCCTGTGGATCCAGTTTTTGCAACAGTCTTTGAACGAGGAAGGGAATTACTCGTGTGTGTTAAGGGGTCCTTCTTTTTTGGAACTGCTCCACTTTCTATAAAGAAAACCAGTGTCATAAGAACATTTGCAGCAGTCATACTTTTACCATCAACTGCAACTTGAAGACAGGATTGTTGAAACATATAATACAGTATTATAGAAAAATAGCCCAAATTTCTAAAGAGGTTTAGTGCTTTTAAGGAGAAATTGACTATTGCTTTCATCTAAAGTTAAGAGTTTAATTTTTAGGAGCTCTCAAAATAAACCCTAGTTAGCCATGCTAGAAAAGCCAGAGACAACTTAGTCCTTTTATTAAGGGAAGAACATCATCTACTCCTTATGATGAAATCTTCTGGCTTGTGTTCTGCTGTCTTCTTCCCCAAGAACTCTTACAAATAATCATTATAATTATCTCCAAATTTCAAGCCTTTAGATTCAGAGTATTTATTCTTTAAGTGATGTTAGCAGGCTAGTAAATAGGATGCTAGCTAGCATTACCTAGCACCTTCCACACAGAAGCTTCACCAAGATATCTTAATCTGGAAAAATTACAATAGTTATACCTGCAAGTAACTGTCAGATTTTTTTCTTTCAACGTTCTTTCACTTTAGGAATCTCGAGGGATAAGTAAATTCTGAATGGACAGCTCTGAAGCAGCTTACCTTCCCACATTAAAAATTAAGTCTTAAAATACATTTAAATATTACCAGACATTCCATTCACACTACTTATTCAACTCCATGGTGAAGCAGGAAAGTCTCCAATTAGGTGACAGATAAACTTGAAATATTGGTCACAAGTCATCAAACTACGAAAAGCCATTTTGGTCCAGAGTAAGCAAAATAGCGCTTGATGTCCACATTCTCCGTATGGGATACACAATAAAGTTCTCTGGCACACAAATGGCAAGTGCAAAACATCAAATCAGAGATTAAGAGGTAAGAAGGTGATACAGCAAGCAGGCAGGTTGGTCAAGCTGGTTAATGATTAGAGCATAGCTTTAGATCAGCGTATTTCTTGTGGTGGGAACACACTGCTGCACACTGTCTAGTAGAATACTGTTGTCTCAGATGGAAACTGTAAATACTGTCTTATTTTATACCCTTTTAAAAGGGTTAAGGGGCCTTTTGATTAGATGAGAGAAATAGGGCATCAGAGGTAAGGACGCTCAAGATGGATTTCAGCTACAAGTGTCTTCACTAGGATTGTAGAAACTTGCAACTTAATTTGACCTGCTAGTCTTAAGGAACAGGCCAAAGAAGTCTGATTTTTAAGGAAATTAGTGACTCTATGAAGAATTTTTAACATATAACATTGCAGTTCCATGAAAAGTACTTTAAATAAAAAGCCTTGTAATTTTAAATGTTGTGTTAAAAAAATTCAGAGAGTATTTCAAACAGTACCATGGAGGGATCCATTAATTACTACTACATTCTCGGCCTTTTTAACCATACTAGCAGGAGCAAATCTCTACATAGCCTGCAGGTATCCTTAACTATTCAGTGAAAAAGTTTGCAAAGCCTTTCTTCAGTCAAAAACTACCCTTTTTAGAGTTACAGAAACTTTGCAAGGGTCACAATGAACAATGCAGATGTATCAAAATGCAAGAAACAAGGCAATCTGAAGATTATAATTAAGTACATTTACCTGTGGTTTCTTGTTAAAAACAAACAAACAAACAAAAAGCAAAACAAGAAAAACCACCAAAACTGGATAGTGACTAACTCACACACACAGCTCCAGAACTGGATACATTCACTTGGTCATTCCTGCACAGGAATTTCCAAGTCAAAAACCCTTTAAAATTAGGTATACTTAGCAACTTTCAAGTTCCGAAAGCAATATATGATCTATTAAAATATCTAGCTACTCAGCACTTTGACTGGTCCAATTTAATCAAAAGGTAGCACTCAGTTTGGCTGATTTTTTTTTAGCCTGCCTCAATCTCATTTGCACAGCTGGCTTGAAGTCAACATTGGAAGGCTTCAAAAATCTAAATTAGTTTTTCTCCATGTCCTTCACCCTAACATGCTGCTCAATTATCTCACTCTCCCAGAACTACCCCCACACATTGAGAACAATACACAGATATTGCAATTTTGAGGGTCATAAAATTGCACAGGTAAGGAGTATCTCAGGAAGCTGGAAACACAAGACGGGAAAGAAGGGAAAAGAGATAAGGTTTTAACACAAATTACAATTTACATTAACTGTGCCTCCAGGACTCAAGACTGGTAAGTTTACAGGTTTCACTGTCAGTCCTGATGGGTAGCACATAAAGAAGCACTGATGAACAGCTCCTGAACATAGCTGTTTGTTGAGTGTCAATTCCAGAGGGAAACTTCATTTTATATAAAAATTTTCATTGAAGTAACAAATAAAAATGTTACTAAACCATTCAGAATTACCGTTTGTCTAAGGTTTACCTATTTCTAAAGCATGAGGTGTTTAAGCGAACATCACTTGTCAGACAGCTCCTACTGTTCCATTACACAAGACACGTATTTTTGCTGTAACAAATGCAAAACCACCAAAAGCACATTTCTTACCAATTCTTGCCACCTATTGAAAGACTGGAAATACATAGCAAGGGACCTTAAAACCTCTACAATATCTCCAGCAACCTCGTGCCAAATGTTTCACTGTTCTGTTTAAAACAATGAGGAAGTGCCTAAAATATATTCTAATCACAAAGAGACACCACAGAATTTTTTCAAGTGTATTTGAAACACTGAACAGTTCAATTATCTACTTCATATATACTTATAGGATAGTAATAGATGCTTAATCAGCTTGATTTTACTTTCTAATTCTGGACAGAATAATTTACTTTATAGCTCCAAGCTGACACCACTGGATTACACAGACATAATAGCTGTCTGGTCCTGAAAGCATCCCTGCAATTTTAATCTGCCATCCAAATACACACACAACACAAATTACAAACAAGCATGTAGCAAAATTTTGTCTGGGGTTTTCTATTGGTTAAATTGTGATTAGCTGCAGCCACAGGTGCCCAATTTCAGACTCCCTTACAGAGAGAAATATTAAAAGCTATTACAGAATATATATACTTACTACATTAAACTGGATTTAAAAATCAAATAAAGTACACATATGTTTGAACAAATCTAAGAGAAGCTTGATTACACTAAATACCTGGAAATGCAAAAACAATCTGAAAAACATGTAGCTGTAGCTCATTTATTTAATATAACATCCTTTATATTTCTAAAAAGCAAATTCATTATATTTTCTTTTCTGTATTTAAACCAGATTAAAGAACATGTTCATAAACAAGCTTCTACTAGTCTCTAACTTCTTAAACATCAAAAACCAAGTTTAAATTCAAATTAACAGCAGTGAGTCCAATACTGCAGAACAATTTCCAGCCTTTAGTGCGACATCTTAAGAATCATCAGGGAATATTCCTCAGAAATTCCCTACATATGCCTATTGATAATAATATAAAGGGACTAAAACAAGTTATTGTATGTGGTCTGTAAAGCTCCAGCAAGAAGGACATGCTGCATGTTTTAAACGGTAGCACAGCTACACAGGCCAGGAATTACAGCTGTTCTCCTTTCTGAACTGACAGAGCAACATCAGTCAAAGATCTGCTTTTGTCAAATTACACTGTTAGAAACAATCTTACTTTTACTTGTTCTTCTATTGGGGGAGTTCCTTTGTAAACTTCACTATTAATAGTAGAGCTTTTGCACCATGACAAACATTGCCAATATACGTCTCCTAGTAAAGGCAGGCCAGCAACTCCTTCCATGCGAAAACTGAGGTAAAATACTGCTAGCTGCATTGTAAACATATTAAGGTAACTAAGAGAAATTTAATGCTTTCTCTGGCCATCCATCATGGTGAGATTTACATGTAAAATGGCATACACTGGAATTACTGTAATACTGTAAGTATTGTATGACCAGTAAATGAGCTCATAAAAAAATCTCTGCCTTTGGCAAGACTGGCATTATCTCCTTCCCCAACTCATTTAAAAACAAAAAAACAACAATCCACAATGCAAAAGAAAGCAAGCACATCTGAGGGGGAAAAATACAGGTAAATTGTTTTACATCTAATTTAAGACTACCATGAGAACAAGATTGATGAATACTAAATTATTTCAAAATAAAGGTTTGGGTCAAGACTACTTGCTATTAGTATTTAGATGAGTTACTGCATAGCCCTGTGCAACTGAAGGGCAGGTGATGCTACTGCAACGAGGTCTTGAAAAACCTCAGTATAAATCTTGAAGATAAACTTTCAAGAAAAATGTCTAGCTATTCAGGTAAGTTTGGAAACCACAAATGTTGAAGACAGGGATAGGTAGTCATCTGTAGTAGAATCAAGTAAACCCGTCAGGAAGGCTGAAACAAATAATATCTTGAGAGAACAAAGAATCTCAAATCAGTAACACTTTGGAAATATAAAAAATGCGCAATATAGCTGTGAGAATAGAATCTTACACAAAATTACAAAGCAAAAACATCTGTAAAGACTTTGGCCTTCAAAGGCACATAAAAGAAAGCAGTGTAATTTTAGAACAAATGATGGGCAAAAAGACACTTTGTTCACGTTAAAACTAAGAATGACCATGTTTCATACTTCATAAAATCCTGAACTTTTAAAAAGCACAACCTGATTAGGCAACAGCGCAGTTAATACTTTCCACAGATAGAATACTAAGCTTATGTCAGAGCCCTGTGACTCAGTACCTCCGAAATATCTCCACACCTTCTCAGTAACAACAGTTCTCTTACCAGAAGTAGCCTGCAAACCGATCTTGTAGGTTTCTAAGAATTTTTGTCATCTACTTGTGTTTTTAAATTATTAGCACTGTCATATGGAAACACTGCTTTACTTGTATAAAGGATGAACAGCAGCAAGATGATTAGCAGATTGAAGCAAAACCACCTTTTTACACTGCTTTTAAGAAAACAATGTATTTGCCATCATATTCTTATGAAAAAGACTTTCTTGCCCCACATCCCAAAAAGAGAAACAGAGAAAGCAAGCACAAGGGCATAGGCACCAGCCATTGAATAAATTCAGATGCCCATTAATAGCCTGACTTTCACGGTACTATCAGGAACCTCACAGCTGCAGTACTTTGGTTAATCCTCTGATTTCCACAAGTTATAAATCTCAAGTTTACCTTTGGTAGATGGAAATGCAAAAAAAAAAATGGAGCAAGCCTCTTGAAGTCTTGTTCAATGATCAGTAGACACCTGGTACCTGATTTTTTTAATGACATGCTCTTCAGTCCTTCTGTCTCTCCTCAGACCCCACTCAGTCTGGTAAATGAACATTCCCTTGTTATCCCACACTCCTTTTCAGAAAGTGTTCCCAGAAGAGCATGGCCCTTTGCAGTTGCTTTCTCTGCAGTTTGGCTGAAGTGGATCATCTTCCCTAAATCACCAAGTATGAATCCAAACGGGTAAATGGGGTAATACCACTTTCCACAAGTTTACTAATAGTGACCACATTCTGCTAGAACAACTTCTGCGAACACAAGCACCTGCCACAGAATTGGCAAAACATTTCTTTCTTTCCAGTAGATGCCAATGGATATTCTATGCTTTGTTAATAACAGATTTAAGTATATTAAAAATTTTAAGAGGGAAAGTTCAGTCTAACCTTCTCCTGCAGTATTCAATTCTGAGATACACTGAGACAAAGATACAAGCAAATATTAAGAAAAAAGTTTAAAGAAAAAGCTGTTCATAATTAATTAAATAGAACATGTTATCAACTTTTGTGTGTATATATATGTACTTGTTCATTGAGTCTCTAGCCAGCCTGATAAAAAAAACAGGAGTTGTACTGGCTCATTTAAGGCAGAGAGTTCTCAAGGTCAACCTACACAGCAGCACTTCTACAACAAACACAGTTAAACAAAAATACCAAACATACAGTAATGTAGAAGTGCCTAACATGAAACAGTTCCACTACTTCAACTTGTTATACTTTAGAAAGAGTAAAGCCAAACAGTAAGATGACTTCACCACTAGAAATGGATCTTAAAAAAACCCCAAAAACAAACATAAGAAAAGCATGTGGTTTACACTGTTTCATTTTACTTAATTTAAAAACTGAATACTGTTCTTGACTCAGTAGACAAGCTTTATGAATTCCAGTGCTTCTTAGCTCTATTTGATTTAACTTAATGTAGTCTGCTGTACAAATTATCAGTTGAGCTCACACTTGTGACAACAGTTTATTCCAGCCTTAAAACATTCCCCAAAGACAATTCACAAACCTCACAATAACTTTGCACCTTCTGTATGGACAAAAAAATTCACTTCTGCTATTTTAGTAAGTTGAGTTTAATCTTCCAGGAAAGGATTAAACCAATGTTCTTTGACAAAATGCAAGAGGTGCTGTCTTTCCCCCCTCATTTTAATTGTGTATCACTTTCTTGATGTAAAACCCCCTTAAAATTTCAAGTTGCTTAATACAAGTGCACCTTCACAGTATCATAAAGGAAGAGCTACTTAATGTAGGCACAACATACGACCTACATATCCGACATTGACTCTGACATTTTCTAAAATAGGTTTAATGTAATTCTTTGAAAAATATAACATGAGAAATATTTTCTAAAACGTTGCCTTGGTAAATAGACTTGAATTCTAGGACAGTCATTTTAAGAGAAAACGGAATACTACAAAATAAAACTGTGTTGTCAAAGCCATGGAAAGGATGGAATGTATTTTATACAAAGCCTTTAAAACGAGAAATATAAACAATTTTATTTTAAAGCTGATGGGGCCAGAATATAGCATTGCATTATTTTGCCTTGTAATACACCAGAAATTGAGAGACATCCCCTCAATAGGTGCTGGTAAAACCAAACCCACCTGACTGGAGATGTCCATTGCGGCATGCCAGGTTAGTACTGTCATTATAGACCTCCATTTGCGGCTTGGAAATTTGCAAAACTGCCTGCAGCTTCTCTACATAGTGAACAGAGGGGGAGGGAGGAAAAAGGACAAAATAAACAAACAAAAACCAAAAATGAACCAAGAAAATTTATGTATGTTGAACACGCAAATGTCAAGTTTGGCTTTGTTATAGTTAAAGATAAAAGGAATACTTCTATCTATTCTACACATTCAGCAAATGTGTAAGAAAATTCTGTTAGTATGAGCATGACTAAAAACAGCTTTAAAACTCACCATTTATGGCTGAGTTAATTACATCAATCTTTCCAGTCTAGTGACTGCTGTTACTTCTCAAAAACAATGTTCTGAATTAACTCAATTTAATATACCAAATATTTATATTGATAACCCATTTCTGAAAATCCTCCTCAAGGAGTTACTTTTGATCAGCTGCAAGGAGTCATCACTTCTCTGCATATTAAATGTATCACTTAAGTAATAACAGCCAGTTAACATTTTACAGAAACCTTCAAACTTCAAGCAGAACACCATATACACATAACAATGATGTCTTTTAAGATCTCTATTTAGATATTTAATTGCCTTGAAATTAAATAAAGTTCTCATGCAAATTGTGTTCTTTAGGAGGATTAGCTTCAGAAACACCCGAATATAAGATCTATAAAGTTAAACATTAAGGAGAAAGAAATTAACTCAGAGAAGTAATGAAAGACAGCCAAACCATAAGTCAAAGAGGTGTAAGGCTGCAAACACAAACAGTTAAGGACTACTTGCTCTCTGCAGCCCAGCTACCACTCCTGTTTTTCCCACTGCAGTTAAAAACCTCTAGGCTGTACTTCTGGGGCACTTTACTGCCTCTCCCACCTTTATTTCACACACAGACTTCTTGTTTTAAAAACAAACCAGTCTGTAAGGCTGCAAGGCATACACTGTCAAGCTCTCTCACTCCCTCTCCCTTTCTTATTTCTTTGGCTCCCCCCCAAGAGGTAACAGTGCCAAGAAGCTGCAGGAAAAGAGATGACCAAGTAAAGGAGTGATGTCCTCTAGCAAGATCATGCTAACTGGAGGAAGAATTGCCATTCAGAGCTTGCAAATCATACACCCAACAAGCATGAGCACTTCCTTCCTTATGCTTTTTTATCTGTTACAGATCTTTATCTAGTCTTTCTGCTTCATTCCTTTCTTTTTCTTCCTTCTCCTGATCACTCAATGCTTGGTTTCCTGAATAGTATCTTTATACCCCACAGTTAAAGTGATGGCTTAGTAACATTTAGGTTGAACAAGATGTGGTTTAGAATGAAAACTTGGTAGTCAGAGGCAACTGTGAAAAGCTGAAGTTCAAGATTAGTACATGTACACAATGTACATGTGTACATGTACCTTGAAATTTAAATTTCATTTTAAATTGAAAGCTTTGAAGAGTCAGGTAGAGTAAAACAAAAAAATGTCTGTCACACAAGAATAGCCAACAAACAGCCACAAGCCCTGCAACTTCCAAGAAGTTACCCTCATGAGCTTTCCTCTCTAGAAGGGCAAGGAAAGTCCTTTTAGCAAGACTAACTGGAGAGAGTGTATTACTTAAGTGGACACAGCACTACCAAAGGAGGCAGCAGAATGGTCTACTCTCTGCCAGGTGCATGCAACCCACATGGAAAGAAAAAACCAGATGCTTAGCAAACAAAATTAATATTAATAGCCTTTTAAGATATTAGACAATGAACTGAGTTTTGGAGAACATTTCTGAGCTTGACAAAAAAGGCTTTCTAGTGAGCGACCATAATAACATCAATTGGCTTGGGCAGGAATTCAGGAAATGCTTTGTGGTTCAATGCTACAATTTGATACAATTTGATAGGTTTTACTACAATTATCAATGCTTCGCTAGTTCCACACATTCAGGAACTCCAGAACTCCAACCACAGAAAAAATAAAAAATGTAATCAAACTGTTGTCCAGTTTAAATTCACAGAGTCCTCACATTACCTATTAACATGTCTTTTTAGTATTGCACATAAAATTTCAAAAAGCAAACATATCAATTTTCTTTAGAGATACTTTAGCTGCAGGATTCTCTGGAATATCAAAAATAAATTGAGCTATTATATATTATTACAGGGAATTACAGGACACCATCACCTTCCATTGAAATACTTCCTATCTTTCCAGACGCTGAAGAAAATTTTACAGAATCTCATTCATTATTTTGCCTTGGTGATACAACAGTGACACAAACCTACCCTACAAACAACACTACAACCATTGTCTTATTTAGGCAACATTAGACCTTGAGTTCAAGGTAACTGATTTCTACTAAAAAAATGTTACCCTGTAAAAACAAGCCTGAAGCAAAACCACCATCTCTTCCAAGAAAGGAGAACATTCCAAAAGGTGTTCATTGAAGACCATATCTATACAGGCAGAATAAAGGAATATTAATACCCTCCAAAGAGGATACTGATGGAAGATATTTGAATTATGTGCCACATACACCCTTCAACCAAAATACTGAAG
The DNA here is from genome assembly GCA_036630365.1 of Acanthiza pusilla. Lineage (NCBI taxonomy): Eukaryota > Metazoa > Chordata > Aves > Passeriformes > Acanthizidae > Acanthiza > Acanthiza pusilla. The sequence goes on from JAXCHO010000017.1 coordinate 892,805, forward strand.
CTACACATAATACTCAGGAAGGCACTCATTGTGACATAAATCTGTCTCCCTACAGAAAGTCTCTCTGAAATGAGAGAACACAGACAGGTAAAACACATAAATAGCATTAGAACTGAATAGTGTTACACCGGTCATTGCAGCCATCTCTCTTTAGGAACAACAAGCTGCCAAGTGCTGTGTATCAGCTGTAGAAAACAAATATCCTCCTGTCATTCTAAATACATCAAATTTAATGACTCTAACATGGGTGATCAGTCATCCAGGAGAGACCAGGTCTGGAAAGACCATCAAACACACACAACTAACACACCCTAAACCATGTCAAAAATGGGGGGCCACCACCAAACCAAACCAAAGAACTTTCAAGTCCCCTGACAGCCAGCACAACCAAATATTGTCAATGGACTGACAAAGTGATCAAGTCACCTCAAGGTGACCTGAAACACACCAGCAGTCACTTCAGCTTTCAGACTGTGTCAAAGTAGAGCTTTAAACAGAGTAACACATAATTTAGACTCAAGACAGAGCTCAAAATAGAAAATCCATCATCCAAGGTGCATAGCTCCAGCCTCTTCCAACATTAGAAGGCATCAGTGGTGTGATGACACAGTGGAACACATGGGTGTAATCAGACATCACACTCTCATCGGTGGAGTCTAACACCCCCATCAGCTGGGTCACACAACTTTAAACTTGCCCTGGTGCACCAACACTTTAAAAAAAAAAACCCACCAACAAAACACTGAGCACTTTCAACGACAGTTATAATCAGCATGATTTAATTTTCACTTCCTATGTACTACCAATGTAACCTGCTTGACTAGATGGCATTTGAGCTAGGTAGTCTGCGATCACATCTCTGTCTAGCAAGCAGGATGAAATATTTGGTACTACTCTCAGCTAATGCAATAAAGGACTTGCCTACTCTGCCTCAAGAAATGGAGAAAGTCCATAAAGCTAACAGAAAACACTCTTATGAGTTCAACTCATAGGAAAAATCACTTCATTGAACCATAATAGGAACCATAATAGCTTTAAGAGCCTCATGCTTAATTCAACTACAAAAGGATCTTTATAGCACTTAAAAACTTCCAAATATCTCTTACTATAAGTAACAGGCTAAAAGTGAGTTTAGAATGGCACATGGAATTCAACTCTAGATTACCTTAAATTTCCACAAAATCCATGCAAAATGACAGAAAAAAGTAATAAAAAAAAAATGCTGTCAAAATTTCAAAGTTGGTTAGATGGCATAAAAATATTATTCAAATAGATATTACAAACTTCCAGATATTTAAAGCCATTGAAATATCTCTCCAAACCACATCTTTTGTCTTCCTAAAGGGCACATGACTTCACTTGCTCCTTTTTATCCAAATTTTGCTTTCAGGCAGAATGTATGAAGAAGATCCTCAGTAAAAACTGAACAAGAACCTAGGCAGAACAAAGTACTAAACTGGCAATTTTAAAGTTAAAAAAAAATATTTTACATCAACTTATGTAATAAATACTACTCTATCTGTTTACCTTTCAATCTGCACTCCGAATGAAGCAAACAAATAGCATGTGATCACACATTCTGGTAGCAAAGATGAGTATACTTCAACTTCAGGGTTTTTTGTGAATTTTATCCTTTGTTTCTTTTCAAACAGACCACAGCAAGTAAGCAGCTTATCAATACTGCACGTGCTACTACAGTAATACAAGCAAGGATGAAGCACTACCCACAAAATATAAACACTTCAAGCTTCAAGAATAGCAAATTTTAAAAAGAAATTCTAGTTACTTGCAATTAGGATGTCTGCAACAAGACACCCTTTATCAAAGACTGTTAGCATGTAATCACTTTCACTCTATAGTTCCCTAGTTTGTATTATCTCTAAAGTCAGCCTTTAACCCTAGTGAGTGGAAAGTATCTTTTCTCCACATACTAAAGTTGTACTGATAAACACCCACATCAAAACATAGAAGACAGATGCCTCTTTCACCTCCTGTCTCCCTCAATTTTTTCAAAACATACTAAAGACATCAGGAACTCAAGGGAAACGAAAGGTATTCACTTCCTTGTGGTTGTCACAACTGCCCTGTCAATCACCAGTTAGGACCACAGAACCAAAGTGTAAGAGGAGAAAAGAGCACAAGTTTTCCTGTCTGCTCTATATGCTCCTAGAAGAATGAGTTAGTAGAACTCCACACAGCAGTGGGTAAGATTAAAGCTGAGATATGCAAGTTAAAATCAAGTACATTTGTTAGTTTACCCTTAAAGAGCAATTAAAAATCTTTATTTTAATTTTATTGACTGAATGGAAAGCACTTCCCAAGTTTTAAATTTAGAGCTGTGGGTCTGTTGTTTGATGGGAGGATCTCTACTCTGTTAAGGGCGTATATAAAACACTTAATTTTAATAAAGCTAAAGCTATATGAGTCTATGCTTCTGAAAAAAAAAAGTGACATTACTTTCTAATTTTAAAATAGAACAGTACTAGAAAAAAATCAAGAAAATTAGAATTTCACAACCTTATGGTCTACCTGATGCTAAAGAATAAATATTATTATTATTATTATTATATACCAATAAGAAGGGAAATTGTTATGTAAATTACAGCAAAATCAACAGAACATGAAGTAGTTACACTTACAAGAGGCACACTTGGCACTCATGATCAGCAATATATAATAAATTTCACTACAGTTCTAACGGAACAAATTCCATCAGGAGTTAATCAAGGCTTCCTCACTTTATAAGTCAAGTGTACTATGATATAAAGATTTCTCAGTTATTTATATACCTGAAAGTTGGTCATGAAATTCCATTTTCAAAATCCATCAACAGCACTTACTCTCAACTAGAAATTAAACTAAAGGGACCCTACAAAGATAATGACTCCTTCACTTTAAAAATCAAAGTAATATTTTAGAAGAATGCATTAAATGAAGTTGTGCAAATTATTACAAACTTTCCAAAGTCATTAATTGTAACTGGTACCTAAAAGCTGCAACCGATCCTTGGCCATTGCCAAATTTGTCATCATTTTAGACTGGAGATGTCGAGCCCGTTCACACTGATCACCTTACAAAGAAAAATCCATGTTAAAACACAATTTGGTAAATTAACTTTAAGTGGTAAAATACTGACACCCAGCCTTCCCTCCTCCTCCTCCTCCTCCTCCCACCCCTGACCTATCCCCTCCACTACGGAACTTCATTACAAAACTAATGATAAAATTCTAAAGCTTCCTCTTTAATCAAGCATTTGAAGTTAGTTGACATTATGTGTTTTACAATAGTGCTTATAGAGCAATGGGAATCCAAACACTGCTTTGCACGTTGTCTAACATTTCATGCTGACCTAATACGTCCCTTGTCTCTGCATTTCTCTGAACAGAAGCCAAATTAAAAAACATTTTTAAAAAGCTTGAAAAGTGACTGAGAGGCAAGTACAGTTTGAAAGAATTCAGTTTAGCAAAATTAACCAATTTAAATTCAGTTGACTGTGTCCCTTTACATTTCAAAACATACAGAATTAAACATTAATACCATCACTTCCTAAGAAATATTGTCTGTTCGAGTTCAAGTTTTTTAAAACTGTGCAATTTATACAGGTTCTATCATATGCCACTGGTAGTGCCCCCCAAGTAAGATCACCGTATACTTCTAAAAAATACAAGTCTGCAAAAGCAATTACGGGTTTGGAGCAGGTGATTTGAGTTATTATTATGATTATAATATTATTTTAAGGACAGAAATTCACAGCAAGTCCTTCACTACACCTGTATTTCTATGGTACATACCTGCTTCTACACTACAGGTTAAAATGTTTCCACATAGAGATGGCTTTCTTCCTTTGTTGGAAATGTTCAGTTATTTTGGCCTAAGTTATTCAGAAACACAATGTCAGGCCATTCCAAATTGGGGCGTTTCTTTTTAAGCTATACTGAAGGGAATATAAAATTCTGCATAAGTGAGAACATGAACTGTCAACTTCAGCAAATCAAATCAGAACTTAGGATTTTGCCATTCCCATTACATAAGAAATCACGTGTTTTACTTAACAGTGTTCATGAACTCCTTATGATTTCACAGAGTCTGAAAATATTTGGAACAAGATTTGCATGGGATATAGACCAGAACATTAAGGCGGAACAGAGAAATGGACTAGTGCTCACACTAAAAGAGGAATAAGAAAGACCCTTATGAACTAATTCATACAGCAGACTCTTCCTAGCACCTACCATACTTAGCAATATTGATCTCTCACTTCAAAGAAGCCATAAACCAAAATCAGTTCCACAAAACTCAAAACTGGCTTACCTTGACCAATTACTAAGACAGCTATTCCTTTTTCCAGTTCTTCAATTCCTTTCTTATACCATTCCACAGCTTGTTCCTTTTGTCCTGCTTAAAAAGGAAGTGAACCCATTATTCTCTTGAACGAATTAAAGCTTAGGAATGGTTCTATACAATGCTGCATAAAACAACGAAGAGGGAGGAAGAGATATTTGAACAAAATCCTGTGATTTAAAGAAAGTCTTAAAGGGACACTGTCAACTTTATATCTATATAAATATCAAATAAGCTTTTCTATTAAAAATAGGTACTACACCAGCCTCAAATCACTTTTGCCTGTTTCAAGAATAATCCTCCATCTGCCTTAAAGAAATCCCCCTCCCCCCTACCCTCCACCCCAAGAAAAAAAAAAAAAAAAGATAAAAAAGCTCACCTACACATATTCACTCACAACAGAAATGGTGAAATAAACAGTTTTTACTTCTGGAACATCAGATATGTGCCTCTTAATCCTCCAGTGGTAGCCAATACCAAAGTAACACTAGAAGCACAGAAACTCAAGAAGAGAAGCAACAAGTCTAAAACACTACACAAGAGAGATGAGACACACCTCCTCTGGTTAACTTTTGAACAGAGCAGCTCATTTGCCATGAGGGTATTTCTTTATTTATCCTATGATGAAACTGCTGTATTACAGGTGTGTGTCAACATTCACACGAAGCACAACACAAGCAGAGTACACCTCTGTACCAGCCGTGTCCTGAATGGATATTACAGCAAACACAACCATGAACATGCCTATGCCCGAGTTATGCTATGTGACACCATGACTGCAAGTAAACCATTGCAGACCTATTAATATCTACTTCATATTGGTCCCTTTCTATAAATACTCTGCATTAAAAAGATATTTGCCTGTGTATGGAAAAATACTTTCGCAACATAGTTGTGTCACACTAAGCATGCATTTCCACAGAGAAATACAACAGATTAGGTATTAGAACTTAAACCTGAGCAGCATTAACAAGTGGTAGTGGTAGAAAAAACTAAAAATGCCTACAATGAAACTTCAGATATCATTACTGTAGTTTCAGATGACATAATGTTTCATAAAACTATTCCTAAGTGCCAGTTACCAGTGATTGTGCTGCTTCTACACTCAAATCTTTTGGTAACTTCAGTCTCAAACCTATTTTCTAGCAAATTTCAGTGTCAGTAAAAATATTTCAATACATTTCTAGTATCCTCTTCAGTTTTCTGAAGCTCCTCTTCAGACACAAAATCTCTTAATAATAAAGTTTGGCAAGTTCCCCTGAGCAGGTAATTTCATGCTTCGCTCTTCTCACCATCACAAACCACAGAGCACTCTCCTATAGTCATGAACATCACATACCTTGGGAATCATTTCATTACTGCCCTTTCTTCACCAGCCTCATATCCCGACTGTTAAGGACAAAGCTACATAAATTAAATCATTGAAGGTGACTAATTTCAATCCTCTCTTTAGCCTTTTTTAAAGCTTCCTCTCCCCAATACCCACAGAAACAGTTTTGACTGCAGTGTAAATCTAATACTGATTATAGCTAAATAAAAATCTGATTTGAGATTATTCCAGCCACCTCTGCTATTGCCTGAATTGCTTTGTTGTTCTTAGGGCAGCTGCAAACATGCCAAGGTCATCATTAAAATTTCATTTCCAGCTCTTAACTGGAGAAAGTTTCAAAAGCATTATACCACACCAAGCTGTTTGCAAAGGTTGGTCTCCAACTCCACACAGAATAGTTGACTAGTTCTCAACGATAATGACACTAAAAACACAATAAATGTTGCATTCCTTGGACATTGCTAATTTGATGTATTGGGTCTGGCAGAATGGAGCTAATTTTCGTCCAACAGCCCCAAGGGCACTGTGTTTTGGATTTGTGACTAAAACAGTCAATAACACAGAAATGTTTTGGTATTGGTGAACAGCACAACCTCCAGATTCTCTTTTTCCCATCTAGATTCCCAGTGAATAGGCTGAGGGTGCACAGGAAGTTGGGAGAAGACACTACCAGGGTGACGGACATAAAGTCGCCAACAGAATATTCTGTATCGTACAATATAATGCTCATCAATAGCATCAACTGGGTAGATGAATAACTGGATGGGAGCTGTCTTCCAAGGCAATTGGAAAGATTTCTCTCTTTTTTTTTTTTTCTCCTTCCTTTTGCTCCTCCTGTGCTCTCCCCTGTCCCACTGAGACGAGTACACAAACAGCTGTGTGGATGCTTAACTGCTTCCAGGGGTCAACCCACCACATGTGCCTTCTTAGTCCCAGGGAAAGATATTAAGCTCGACTGTGAAAATATCAGACCAAGAATAATTGCCCCAATAATTCAGAAGCATAAAAATTACCAGAATCCTGGCAAAATTACCGAAGTGTGCATAGCTTCCACAATAGGAAAAATGCCACATAACTAACAGGCTATTAGACAATTCAGAAATTCCAGCCATTTCACACACTATGTCTAACATACTGTTTTCTCTTTGAAGCTATAAAAAGCTTGTTTACAGATAAAAAAATTTTCAGAGATAGACATGAATTCTGGGAAAATCAGATAAGCAAATAACAAACCTATGTATTAAAGCAAAGTGAGTTTTTTCTCAGTGGAATGTATATTGCCGTTGCAGGGCTGTAACAGCTGTGCAACTGCTCATGTCAGCAGCAAAGATCATCTTACTAAATGTATGACCTGTGCATACCTAATTCATGTATGGCCACCCTAAAGGTATCTACAGAGCAAGTCCATGATTAAAACTGGTATTTAAGGGCTCACCCTCCAACCTACCAGCACTTAGAGGTCACAACAGTGGAACAGGTAACTGATAACATAAGATTTTGCTACTTCTCACAATCATCAACAACACTGAAGCTTTCAGCTACCTTAGCTTCTTTCATGCTTTGCTCCTATGACCCTCAGTGCCCTCTCGCTGCACATCTGTGCTTAACTAACCTTGCTGCACATGGTGCAGGTTTTTTTTCTCTCCCAGAACCTACCACTGCCACTCCCAAATTGTCAAAGCAAAGGAGGACACATCCCACGCTTTCATGGTGCTCTCAGCATGTAGCTTCTATTGAAGGCCTACTCCTATATTTACAATCTCATCCTCTAGGATAGCAGTATCATTAAAGCTCAACTGAAAGTGTAGAATAAAGTATTGTGAGCTTTCCAGAGAATTTTAAAAAACAAGGCCTACCTTTTGCATGCTTATAGAATCATGCATTTAGAATAAATGGTTAAATTAAATGCAATATCAAGTGTTTTCATTTTTTTTAACACTCTGCAAAAAATAAAAAAAATTCTCACTCCTGTGTTTTATTTAACTGAATCCTAAACATCTTCCTTAAGGTCTTCTCATCACATAGTCGTAGGTTTTACGTTTTCTAAGAGCATGCACGTCAAACAGTTTAAGAAAAACATTTTTTTAAAGAAACTGTCAAAATACAAATATTTCTTTCTTTAAAAGTCAGATCACTCCAAATGGGCATTTTGAGGGCCAAGTAACCTGAAGCCCCGCTTCAGCATTCACATAATTTGTCAGGCAGTGCATTAAAGGATGCACCCTTATTATTGTCCTCGGTGCTTTTGTTGTCCGGCTGGCTTGGTGAAGGCTAGTTACAGTCACACCCCCGCCCGCAATTTTTAGTCGCCTTGCCCAGACCTCCGCAGCAAAAACTCTTTAAGTTATTGGGGAGAAATAGAAGCACTTGTACTGCGTGGGGAACGAGCCCGAGCCGCAGCTTTGTGATCCGTCCCGCACCTGCGGGCTGCGGCAGGGACGGACCCGGCCGGGCACCGAAGCATCGCCACCGCATGCGGGCACGGGCGGGCATAGCAGGGCTCACCCCCCCGCACACAACCCTCCGCAGCCCGCATTTCTCCCAGAAGCGGGTTTTGTTTGTTCTTAGCTGAAAGCGGTTCCACGGCACAGGGCGGGAAGGCCCTGCCCGCCCTCCCCCCGCACCCCGGGGCTGCTGCGGGCGCTCCCTCCCTACCTGTCTCGTCCTCGTCGATGCGCAGCGCCATGGAGATGCACTCGAAGGCCCGCTTGTGGCACGCCCGCACCGTCTCGGGCGCCCCGCCGGGCTCGGGCGCATCGCCGGCCCCGGCCCTGCTGCCCTTGGCGGCCATGAGGGCGCCGCGGGAGAGGCGCTCGCAGAGCCAGGCGAAGAGCAGCCCGAGCTGGAAGGCGACGAAGCGAAGCAGGGCGAAGGCGGCGAAGAGCGGGTACGAGAAGTAGTACAGGTTCCGCTTGTGCGGGGACGCCGCCGCCGCCGCCCCCGCCGGCGGCACGGGGGGCGCCGGCCCGGGCGGTGAGGAGGGAGAGGCGCCGGCGGCCGGAGACGCGGAACTGGAGCCGGCTGAGCCCTTCTTCTTCCCTCGGCCGCCCGGAGAATTCATTCACCGCCGTCGCCATAACCCGCTGCCAGGGACTGACAACAACCGGCCATGGCGGTGGTGGCGGCGGCGACGCCCCTTTCGGCCGGCCCGGGGGGAGGGACGGAGGGCGGGATTCGGACGGCCCCGGCCGGAGGCGGGGAGAGGTGGCACCGCCCCTGCCGCCATAGGAAGCGACGGGACGGAGCCTACAGCGCTCGGCCTGCCCCGCTCGCACGGCCCGAGGGGCGGGCTGCCGGGGACGCTCAGCGCTGGGCCTGGAAAACAGACTAACAGGACGAATTAGGTTGGAAAAGACCTCTGGGATCGTCGGGTCCAGACTTTGACCGATGTAACACTAGACCTGAGCACCAAGTACCACGTCCAGACGGTTCGTGAGCATCTTCACGAACGGTGACTACCACCTCCTCGGGCACTCCATTCCAATGTTAAACAACCCTTTCTGTGGAGAAATTCCTCCTAGTGTCCAACCTGGACCAGCCCGGCACAACCTGAGGCTGTGTCCCCTTGTCCTGTCGCTGGTTGCCGGGGAGAAGAGGCCGGCTCCCGCCCGGCTACAGCCTCCTTTCAGGGAGTTGAGGAGAGCGCAACTGGAGAGTGAGAGCACCAGCCCGCTCCAGCCCTGGCCGAGGCCGTTCAGTGTCGGCCCATGGAAACGCGCCGAGTGGACGGGCGATGAATAATTTAATACATTAATTATTCTGACTGGAGTTGTGAGCCGCCCCGCAGGCACAATGCAGCGCAGGTTCCTGGCGCCGCTCCCGCCTTGGAGTCCTTGCTAGCGGCACACGAGGAGAGCCCGGGGAATTCCCTCGCACGGAGAGGCGTGTGGCAGCCACTCACCGACGGTGGCCCTGCTCCCGCCGCTGTGCAGCTGCCCCCGGGAGAGTGTGCTCCGGTGCTTTGTCTGCTCCGCATCTCTGTAATGGGAATGACAGGCTGTCTCTTCACATGCAGGGAGCTAATGGAATTCAGTATACATTATAGATACGTCGTTCGGGGGGGTGTGTGTGTGTGAAATCTTAACTCTGTTTCCACTGTTGTTACCGAAAGTGAACACCCAGTTGTCCAAGCCCTTGTCAATTATTTGGTCAGCCAAAATATTTATTTATTTATTTGTGTCTCCACTAATGAGACAGATCCTCCAGCTCCCTAGTCCTTTGGTTATTTCAAACCTTAAAAATGCTTCGGTAAATTTGGTCTAGCAAACTAGGGGAGATATCCGCACACCAGCATCCCCACCCCACCTTCTGTGCCTACCGCTATATTCACCACTGTAGCAAACCCCTTCCTCTGTGCTTCAATCTTCCCACCCTTGTGGCTGCTTTGTCTGTTGGCTGATCTTTTTCAGCTTTGTTTTGCTTTGTCACTCAGTCTCCGTTTTACAACTAAAATACTGAGGTGCGGATGTTGGATTATGACAGATCTGCTGCACCCCTGAACTGCACACAGTAGCTGAGACAGTCCCAAAACTGTAGACAGATAATTCAGTGCTCAAGCAAGTTTCTCCCAGCTTATAGCAAGAAAGTGTGGTGGTGGGGTATGTTAATTTAAAAGATATGCCAAACTAAAATCACTACTGTCTGCAATATTTTATTTATTTTTCCAAAATTACTATAAAACCATTGGGTTTTTTCTTGTTTGCTTATGCCCCATATAGTTGCTTCCAGGTGCCCTGGTAACATGTATTTATTTTGTTAAATGACAGAGTTGAGTGGGTTTCTTTTAATGACAGAACCAAGTATTAAGCTTTCTTACTGCATAAAATACAGAATTTTATCAACATATAAAATAACATACCAACATGTAACAAAATAACTATTCATGACCTAGAACCATTATTAGACAGAGATAGTGAACCTATTAGTGCTGAAAAAAATGCAGCAATGTACATAAAGTATTTTTATTCTGTGTTTTGTAAGAAGGGTTATGTACTTCTATTATGAAAATCTTATCAAGTATTTTCAAGCCCACTCATGACTGGAGAAAGTTTAGTATCTTTCTTTTTTTCACTGTAGTTAACTGTCCTTTAAAAAAACTATTGTTGCCTTATATAAAGGTTTAACAGATTTTGTAATACCAAAGAAATTCCAGAAGCTTCAAGCAGTATTAATATGAAGTAGCATTCAAAATTGTGAAGTGAAATAAGCTCCATAACAATGGATTATTGATCTATTGTGTTTATTATCCCACTACCATCTAAAGTATCATCCCATTCCTCAGCAAAACAGAAAAGTCAGTGAAGGAATAAGTTTATTAACAAGGACAGATTGAATGGCCATAGAAGACAACATATGTCAATCAATCCTGACTAGTCAACTTATTCAGTTATTTTTATTTTTTAAAAAATTTTAAATGACACCTTTGTAAATCGGGTGACTGTATCATAGCAATAAAAGAGTGCACCTATTAGGGGAGTAACAGCATGTTAAGCCAAAACACAGCTTCAAAAGAAGACATCAGTCAGAAATTGTGAGAAAGTGTTAATGCTTTTAGTGAAAAGCTACAGAACCAGTTCAGTATTGTGGCTATTAAATATTTTAGTGCTCTGCAAGCTGAATTTCCCTACCCTCCTATATTAAGATGGCTGTAGCAATCATTGGACTCGTTAGTGAACTATTCTAATTAATAACCTGGCATAAGATTAATACTAGTTTGGAAAAAAAACCCCAAACCACAAAACCAAACCCTTCAACTACATCAGAGCAGTGGGTGGCTTTCTGCTGGTTAGTGAGATATTCTGGCTGAGCAAGGGCTCTGATGAACACCAGCAAGGCATGGAAAAAATGAAGTCTCATTTTTTGGAGTGGGCAACTGTTGACTTTGCTCTGAAGACTGAGGACTTGTGAAATACAGGAGGTGCAATCTGGTCTCTCAACAAAAGGTTTGGTAATCTGAGCAGACCAGCATTACAGTCATAGGAATTGGAAAGGTGCAACTACCCTGACACCATGATTTACCACTGTACAAAAAAGTAGGTTGGAAAACCTTTTATTCATTCTCAACATGACCTTTCTGCAAAACCTGAATATAAAAGAGAATATATAAATGGAGAAACTGGGCTAGGCATTTTTCAGGTATTCTAAATCCAATTCTCTAAAATGTCATTACTAGAACACGATGAAAAATTAGGAGAGAGGCTCAAAACAGACTGAAAAACTTATAGCTCCTCCCATTAAAAATTTGTTTGTATTCCTGTTCTAAGTTTTGGTACAGAAATCTGTGTTTTCACCTCACCTCTTCAGCATCAGGTAAGTTTGCCAGCACAAGATACTAAAACAGACACAAAGACAGGATGCAGTTCTGCTCTAATTCCAAGTCCTTCAGTTGAGTTTCAAATCTGTGACTGATGTACACACACTTCATCATTTCCACTACTAGATGATTACATCAGAGCAGACTATTGAGAACATGGCATTTTCTGTTATTTCTCCATTGCACTAATCTTCTAGATTAGTGCAATGGAGAAATAGATCATTCATATGCATTGTCATAACTGCAGCAAGAAGAAAGAAAAAGAACTAGACCTATTGTTGTAAAACAACAACAAAAAGTTTATTTTCTCAAAAAAAAAGAAAAAAAGGAAAAAGAAAGAAAAATCTACATAAATGAAACTACTTTGTCAAATCAGACCCCAAAAAAATCTGCTTAAGGCCTTTTAATTCACTAGCACAAACCCCTTTACCAGACAGAGAATTCACAGAATCACAGAATCCTTAGAGTTGGACCTCTGGAGATCATCTAGTCAATCCATCTAGCCCCCTGGCCAAGGCAGGGTCATTAAAAACAGTTGACACAGGAACATATACAAGTAGGTTTTAGGTTTTTAATGTCTCCAGAGAAGAAGACTTCATGACCTCCCTGGGCAGCCTGTTCCAGTGCTCTGCCACCTTTAATGTAAAGAAGTTCTTCCTCAAATTTAATTCCTAATGACAGAAAACAAAGCAATCAGGCACAGATGTTCAAACACTGGTACAGTTTGTAATAGCACAACAGCTACAGAAGCAGCAGGTTCTTCCATTTCCTGACAGCTTCAAGCCAGGACAGGATGCCTGGAGCCGATCCCTGGAGAAAGCTGAGCAGCTGCGATTTTGTTAACAGAGAGAAAATTAATGGTCACTAGTCACCCTTGCGCAAACCACACTCCACGCAGCTCTGGAAGGTTATCTCACTAACAAAACCCCACTTTCAGACCCAGATTAACTTCAGCAATGCTATTTTTCGTGAACACCACAGTGACCTCCTCAGACACCTAGCCGCATTGATTACGAGCATATTTCCGTACCACAAAGCCCCCAAGCACCAGCGGTTTCCAAAGGCTGATTTGGAGGCGGAGCCATCCCGCCAGCTCTATTCCCCTCAGGACACCTGCAGACGAATCCCCCCCCGGCCTCCCGCTCCGCTCCGCTCCGCCCTCCCCGCGGCCGCCGCGCGCTGGGCGGGCCCACCCCATCCGCGCAGGCGCAGTGCGCCGGGGGCGGCCGCGCGACCGCTTCACTGACGTCAAAACAACTCGCGACAGGCGCCGCCGTTGCTGCGGAGCGGCTCCCGGTGTCCCGCCGATCTCGGCGTCCCGCCCAGCCCGGACCCACCGGCGGTGAGAGCCCTGCGGCCGGGCCGCCTCTCCCCCGCGGGCCGCCTGGGGCACGGCCGGGGACGGCGTCCGCACGTGGCCCAGCGTTGCGGTGCGGCCCCAGCCCGGCCCTGCCCGCGGGGGGTCTCGGTGCGCTGTGGCGTGGGGTGGGGTGGAGGGCACGGCAGGGACGGGCGGAGGGAGGGAGGGAAGGAAGGGGGGAGGGAGGGAGGGAGAGAAAAGGAAAGGATGTCTCCGGCTTCCCGCGGGGATGAACGCTTTATTTTGTAATCCTGGTTCTGTACTCCTCAGCGGGCGTAACGCGAAACTTAAAGGCACTTCCCGGTTCTGCGTGCGGGAAGAACGTGTTCAAGTTTGGCGCGGGGGGGAGCACGGAGCAACTCCCTCGGCTCTCTAGTAATCGTGCCTTAGTAACCATTAGTAACCAAGTGATGCACTATCACTTAACTCACGCCGGGCTTCATCTCAGCCTGCTGACCAGTTTTTTAATTGCTTTCCAAGATCTTCCTGGACGTCCAGAAAATTTCACTTCTCAAATCATGGAGGGAGAACAAATTATGGAGGGACAGCCACAGGTATTGCAAGAAATGTTTTATGTGCATAATGCTATATGTGTAAAAGAAGCATTTTAGCTTTGCTAACCATGTGTTATTTTACAGGTTCCGGAAAATCCTCATTCTGAATACGGTCTCACTGAAAATGTAGAGGTAACAACGATTTTGTTGCAGTGAAAGTCACATTTGTGATTCGGGGAAAAAAGTTGAATGCTGAGTCTAACTTCAGCAAATGTGAGCAAAGCAATACCTGTCCCTTGGGTAAATGGCTGTAAATATATTTTCTGTTATGCTGCTTCCATTGTACTAAATGGTACTGAAGTAAGTAATGAATCTTTTAATGAGTTTGGATTTTTTGAATTATCTTACAATTGTTATCTATTCTGTTGCTATCTGTGAGAGATGGATACATAGGTAGACAGATAGATAGATAATGCCACAAAAAGTTCCAACTCTCTGCTAAGCTTTTGCAGAAAATATTTTTAAACATCTTCTGTGATTCATCTCCCTGATAACTGCTTGTCTCTATGCCTCAGCTTTCACTACAGAACCATAACACATTGGTCCTGTGTCAGTAGATTTATGTATGTTGCATTGAATACATTTGGTTTACTGGTAATGGAAGGGTATCACTTTCTGACTACAGTTAATGGTGTGAGATGATTCAGCACTTTTTAACTGAGAAGTACCTGGAAGCATTTTGCATATGTTTTCTTTAAAGTGTCCATCTATACTTAGTAGAGCACAACCTCTAAGTACTTGACTTTAGCAGAGTCCCCTTTGTCAGACTTCCTGAATTCCCTCACTTGGATTCCTTGTGCTTTTAGCGTTTTGTGTTAGAAGCACATGTGTGCAGGAACCATGTAACTGAAACTCTTGTTAGTACTCATTCCTGTCTTAGTGGTGTAGAGTTCAAATCAGTGAATGCAGAAGCAAAAATAAAAATGACTTGAGACTGGATGTCTTCTGAAAGCTTATGACTTCCGAACATTGTTTCCCCAAAACATAAGAATTTAACAGAAGGTTCCTCTGGATTGGGTTTTTGTGCAAGGAAAAATGCTCACTTAAATTTTTTGAAAAGATGAAAAGAAGTTACTGCCAGTGAACTGCAGAGATGGGTACTTTGCACACACACTTCAAAGTAGATGTGGCTGCTATTACCAATGTTCACTCACTTTTTTTTTCTTTTTACTTCAGAGAATAGTAGAAAATGAGAAACTAAATGCTGAGAAAACATCAAAGCAGAAGGTAGATCTTCAGTCGTTACCCACACGTGCCTATTTGGATCAGACAGTTGTACCTATCTTGCTACAGGGACTTGCTGTTCTTGCAAAAGAGAGGTAAGATGCCTCAATGTTCCTTCTGTTCCTAGGAAAATGTAGGTCTCAAACTTGGGCAATGCAGCACCTTTCAGGCCTCACACACCACACATGGTTCTGCTCTTTTTAAGATCATCATTACAACAGGTTTATGAGACTTTGAATTACTATGGTTGGCCATGCAGGATGTGTTCCTCACTTAGGTGCATATGGCATGATAGAAGTTAGTTATTGAATTAATGATGTCTCAATGAGGTATGCTACCGCAAAAGTTTTGGAGGAGAAAATGGGAGGGGTTTTGTTATCAATTTTATCTCGTAATTCACCTTAGGGAAGCAATGCAAGAGGATGTTCTAGTTCTGAAGATTTTTGTAGTGTGGAGTTATAAAGAGTTCTGCTTGACATTTAAAAGAAAGAAAGACAAATCAGGCATGACATGCATCTTTGTCAGAGATTAAAATACTTCTTAAAGAGTGAGGCTGACCCTGCACTGTCAACACAGTAAGAAGCAAATTGATAGTTTATCATCTGAGTAAAGATTACGCTGTTGAGGTGCCCCAGCTCTCTTTACCAGTCAGTGTAGAAGGGTATCCTTCAATAACAGCAAAGAGGTGTTCATCTGAACCCAATTAATTTCTGGCCTTTTGGTGTATCCTCACTAGTGGCAAATCATACTGCATGTAACCATCTCTCAAACTGAAATGATACTATCAAAAGCTGGTGTAGATGACCATAATTACATCATGGCACCTACAGTCAGAAGAACCATCAACAGTGTATGAACTTCAAAAGGAGTTGGGAGTTTGAGCTGCAGTGTACAGACAGCTAATTAGGCAAAATTTGGCACCTAGGAAGGTCCACCCTGTGTGCACACCTGAGGGATGTGTAGATTTTTAGCTGACATCTGTGGGAGTTCTGCTGCAGACTCAATGTAAAACACAGCCTAAGGCTGATACCCCACCCTTACACTCTGGATACTTGTGTGACAGGCAAACTCTGTTTCTTTCCTTCTCTCTCTCTCTTTTTTTTTTTTTTTTTTTTTTTTTTTTAATCTTCATTATGAAAGGAAGTGTTTTTTATGGGGACTCACACAGGAGTGAAATTGGATCATTGATAGGAGGGGTTGGGGAACATACAACTAAAAAGCTTAACAGTATGAACCTGCCAGGTCAAATTGGCTGTTCAGGTGAGTGTAATAAACCCTCAGGAGTGAGAAGGCTGAACTATCAGCTCTACCATATAATCTTCCGCTTAAAATTGAACCAGAAAGTAACTAATGGATGCTAAGTTATTTTTTAGTTTATGTTCAGTTTATGTTCTACTAAGTTTATGTTCAGGGAACAGCCTAGCACATCTGATGATCTTGCCTAGAATTAAGTAGAAATTACCATCCAGGATAGTGAGCATATGGATAAATGACATATTTGGGAGGAGGTCAACACAATTTTTGCTGGGTCTTTTAAGTATCTTGGAGTTGATTGAAGGAGCCAGCAAGCATACATCAAGAGGAATGCAGATGATGCAGTCTGTCTGTTTAAATTTCCAAAATGTTTTTTGCATAGTTACTCACATAGCAGCTTTTAAAGAGAGTTAGTTGCTGTTGGCCATTAAAGGAAAAGCCTTTATATGGATGAGGAACTGATGGGAAGATATGAGATAGAGGGTAGAAGTAAATGTTGAATTTTCATGGTGAAATGAGCTCAACACTAGAATCATGGGAAGGATCACTTACAACAATTTGAAGAAGTGGCTGACAAAAGTTATTAATGAATTTTACAGAATAGGTTAGGGGGTTTTGTTTTCTAAGTTGATCAGTTGTAAATAATTGTGCATAAAACCATGAAGACTACCATGAAGAATTTAAACTGACAGAAAGTGACATTGTATCCAAATAAACAGAAAATTGTGGACTTGAGAGGGTGGTTACAAACACTAGTTAGAAAATGTTAGATTCTGAGCTGGCAATTACCCTTGTGAAAAAATATCTTTAAGCTGTTACATAGCAGTGCACTGGTTTAATGAAAAATCCTGAATGTTAGGACTTTGAAATTGAATGGGTAAAACCAACTTAAAATTAAAGGGGTAAAAAAACAAGTGTAATGTCAATATTTAAATTTGTATTGTTCTTGTATTTTTAATATTAATTGTAATGCCAATTCCCCTGTATTCTAGTAGAATGTGGAAAAGTAACAGTGACAAGGTGGTCAGAAGTATGGAGTTCTATCTTTATACAGAGTGACTGAACAGACTATATCTAGAAAAGAGGCTTCTGTGGGAGAACACATTAGGAATCTGTTAAATCACCACAGCACAGAGATGATGAATTGGGATGGACTATTAATTATCTCTTCCAATACAGTAATCAAAATAAGTGATGCAAGTAGCAAATTTATAATGTACAAAAGGAGCTGATCCTTCACAGGTCACATAATTAAGCTATTCTTTTTGCTTTCAGTTGAGGACATTAACATTTTATTTGTGCTCAAGAGGCAGCTGGTCAAAGCTGTTAGAGGAATCCACCCAGGACTATTAAGGGTGCTAGTTCAGAAATTGGTACATGCTTGGAAGCCAAAAGGATGGTCCGGAGAAGTATCTCTGCGTATTTTTTCTGGTTTTTATGCTCTTTATATAGGCATATTTGCTCACTGCCAGACCTTTGGTTTGACCTAGTGTGGAATAAGCAAGTTTGCCATCTATTCTGTGGACAGAACCCAGATAAGCAGGATTCATGTGGTATAGCTGGAGGAACTTTTTTAAAAAACCCTACAGACTAAGGCCAGTGATCAAAAGTGTTTGTTGTTGACTACTTGCATGCTGCAGCACTTCTCAAACTTGAAGTTTTGTTGTGTTCATTTCAGTTGCCAGAAACCATGAAAATAACTTGTAATATACAACGCTACACAATAACCACTAGAAAAAAATTAAAGCGAAAAAGCAGAGATTCGCTTTTACTTTATAAAGCATGAGTTAAAGAAATAGGCAAATGCATGTCATATCTAATGATGTACCTACAGTATTTATAATGAGAAACAGTTTTAGGTATGTAACTGTTCTAGCAATTTAGTAGCATTAACCCGACAGTGACTAAGATCCCTTTTTAAAAACTTACTCATCAGACATAAACTGGAAATTTACAGTCACTCTAGGTAGTTGGTCATCCCTGCATCAATGCTTAGAAGTGTTTGGGAGGAGTTATGTTGCTTTTAAGGGAAGGTGATTAGTTCTTCAGCTATCTAATTTCATATAACAAAAAATAATTGCTTTTGATTTACTTTTTTTCTTTACAGACCACCAAATCCCATTGAATTTCTAGCAGCATATCTTTTAAAAAACAAGTCACAATTTGAGGACCGAAATTAAATCCATAAAAATGAGGACAGTTTGGCTGCTAGACTGAAATGCTCATTTGCCGCAATTTGTTTTCTGCTGTAAAAATCCTTCAGCCACGTTGTTGTCTTTCTTAACCGCACAATTTGCTTTATCTTTTGAGTTTATTTAATAAAGAACACTTTGCATTTAATTGTTCTCTTGTTTTAAACTAGCTATTAATAGACTTTCAAAATAAAGTACTGAAACTGCACTACTGGATGAAAGTCTGAATAATTCCATGGGGCTACATCCTCTGAATTCATAAAATTGAGGGGAACAATTTATTATGGGAATCACATCGCTGATAATGTATATAACTTAATTTGGTTTTATATAGCATCCTCCATGTGCAACATGCCTGAACAGAAAGCAAACAAATGCAGAACAATTAGAATTTATCTTGAGGAGGTATTAAGTAGGGAGGAGAGAACTTGCTTCAGAACACTAGGAAATGGTTTAGTTAAAAGAAACAATTAGACCCAGCAGCTGAACAGATCACCTCCAAACAGTGTCCAGTGTTTCACATAGCTACATTAATGAGGTGTGCTGTTCAGCATTTGTCATTGATGTCCTATGACTGGTGTACTGGATTTAGCTGAAACACAGAATAAAGTTGGAAGTGACATATGAAGGTTCAGTTCTCTGTACTGCTACCCTTAGTTGGAGTGTTCTTTGTCAGAGATGGAATCATCAAGTTGGATTGGGCCCATAAGGATCATCAAGTCCAGCTCCCTGTTTCTCACAGGACTACCTGCATCTAAGCCATTTGACCAAAAGCATCATCCAGGTGCACCTTCCTGGAATTCTCACAGGCTTGGTACCATGACCACTTCCCCGGGAAGCCTGTTCAGTGACCAGCGACCCTCTTGGAGAAGAGTCTTTTTCTGATGCCCAAGATAATCCTAACCTACACAGTAAAATACCAAGTATTCTGAATTTTTTTCCTCCACAGGGTTTACTAGCATGTCTTTTGTTTTGTTTTTCCCATGCTTAACATCTTCTTTTGACCCCTTGTTTATTTTTCCTGTGATCTCAGTAGAGATAAAGGCCACAAACCTCCGGGTGCGACATAAGAAGTTGCAACAGAAGACAGGATCAGAAGAAAAATAATTAAGATAGAAAACACTATGTTGTGAAATGATCGTATAAAAGCTCTGGAACTATGAATATTGCGGACTTACTATGTATTGGCAATGGGTAGACTAGACACAGCCTTCAGAATTCCTGCGGTTTTTTTCTGATTCTTGTAACAAGGAGCATAATCAGTGTTCACTTGATACTTGAATCCAGGTTTTGCATAACCCTGTTTTTCACAGACTGGAAGAATAACTGTAATTTGTGTGACAGTCACAGAAATGGTAAACTTGGCCTCCAAGAGTTAATAAATTAATCAAAATCATAAATTCTTACTAAAAAACCCACTTTAATACTGCCATATTACCATTCTCATCTCCATTCTGTGTTTCTTAGCTAATTGCTTTAACATAGCAAGCAGTTAAAACCTTTAAATTAAATTCTCAGCTGCAAGGATTGGAGTTTTTTCTATGTAATATGAAAAGTCTGCATATTTTTTGGTAATTATGCATAAATTCACGAGGAGAGAGACTTGGATCTCTTATTTGACATGTTCCCTAATGATTTAAAGATGCACACTGTATATTTGCTGTATATTATGTATGTCCCACTGCACAAATAGTATTTTCCCTTAGTTTGCTGACATGTAGTTGACTTTCCTATGGTAATCTGAAGATTTTTTTTTACATAAATAGCTTAGATACATGGGTGTAAGAGCAGTCAGAAGACAGATCCTTTGGAGGAAAAGAAATTAACTTTTCAGTTGTCTACTAACCTGCAGGGGGTGAGGTCTTGCTGTTACTCTTAGTAAGAAGGTTCTCACTATTTTACATATATGTTAGTATCTTAAAATGGAAACATTGAATTAGTACAGTCTAAGAGCAGTAAGAGTGGGGAACAAATAAAAATTGAAAGAAGCCGGCAAACCCAAAATCAATTCTAAAAGGTTTCTTTTGGAAAATGTACCAAAATTTGGAAGGAGATTACTAATTTTACTGGATTGTGGTGAACACAGTCTCCATCAAACACTGACACTAAAAAAATACTGAAAGGATTTTAACAACAGTGTTTTGACTTTCTGGAATGAGTAATTACATTTAAGTGAAGACAAGGAGACACGATAAAGACTTGGTACTGCTATTTTTATTGCTAAAATGGCATTCCAAGATTTCATAAGTAACAACTTTGCAAGACTGTAAGAACTGTTAAGTGCAAGGGGAATCTATGCTGCTCCCCAGCTTCTATGTTGAGAATTTGTGCAAGACCATACAAAAAGAAGCAGTTTCACTATTAATGCTCCCCAGACAGAGCAATTTTCTTAGATCATTGTACCTGAATTCAGAATACAATTGGATTTCTTACCTCACAGTAACACCTGTCAAGCAGGTGCACAAAACTTGAAACACTCTGGCTTTCTGCACAACTCGTGCATCAACCTGGAATCTCAAAGCATGAGTCCTAGTCCTGAGGTGAGCTGTCCCTGCCAGCAGCATGCCATCTACTCAGCTGCTGGCGTCACTGGTACGTGGTGTCATCTGCTGTTTTCCCATGTAGACTGGAAATTTAATTCAAGAGAATAAAAAAAGCCATGCTCACAAGGTGACAATGTTAGAAGATTTACTACAGCAGCTTTTCTGGGCAGCCTCCTCTGAGAAATAAATTGAAATGTGACTAGCAGCAGTGAACTCATGAGCTCTAAGAATTAAATCTTAGCGATTCCTTCAAAGGTAGGACAAGTGAAAAAGACAAGCACAACCATTTTCCTTTACTTGTTAAATTGGCTTCACCAATTGAAATGTTCTGCATAGAAGATACTTTGTAACAGGAACAAATAGCAAGTTACCCTGAATTATCTAGTTCTCTGTTACAAAAGTAATGATAAAGTCCAAAGTTTCAAAGCATTTACTTGTTTTAAACTCTCCACTACAAAACAATGAAAATTCTGTGAAGAGACTTGACAGATGCTTGCTATCCCAATTTAATCTAGAAAAACGTGGTACTGTTTTTCCACAAATCACAGTTCTGAAAGCTTCAAGACAAGTTGTATTTAATTTTGAAGTACAAATACATTTAGAGTAGAAGCTGGAAGAAATACTTGCAAATGGCAACTTTAGATATATGACAGGCCACTGCTAAGTAGCTGAAACCCATTATTTCTTTCTTTTTAAAAATTATTTTTTTAGTGTTCACCAGCCCAGGTAAATGAGTCGGTATGTGCTCCAAATGGCAGTAAAATTGAGCAGAAAATGGAATACCTAGTTTACTTGATAATATGCCTTTCAAGATGACTATTTTAGATCTCCAATATCCAGAAGTTACTATTCAGTAACTGTGAAAGAATTATATATGAGTCATATGCAGTATTTTGAAGTGTGCCTTTTTAACTGCTTCCACCGAGAACATTATCTTTTACCTGGAAGGGAACAATGACAGAAGAAAGGATTTCCCACTAAAAGCAATTCTGATCAAAGGACTATACATCTTTGTATTCTGAAGCCTGTTACCACCTAAAATTACAGTTTGACTTGTCAAATCCTATTTTTTTTTTGCTCCTCTGATTTATCAAGGACTTTCTCCAAAACCAGTACATGTCTTTGAGCAATCCATTTTATTTTCTGAAGCGCTGTCATCACTGTAAATGAAGTCTGATCAAAAGAACTTTTCTCTCTCCATCAGACTTTCTCGAAATAAAACAGCTGCTTTCAAACAAATGAAAAATCTGAAAAATTCTGAAAGATACAAGCAGTTGAAACCTGTAGGTTGGAAAGGAAACATGAGAAGAATTCCTATGCCTACCACGCTTCATAGAGTGGAGGTTTTGATATATTCTTATCATTATCCTAATTGCATAACAAATTATTCTTAGCCAAGCCTTAGCTTGTGTTCCCTATTCCATTTCATAGTCAGGATTCATTTTAAGAGTGACTACATAGCCTAGATCACAGAAGTACAGAATGCCAGCTGTTACAGAGAGGCATTTTACCATGATGAAAAGTCTATCAGCACCATTTCTGCCAATGTTCTTATTCAAATACAGTTTTAAGCGAGGACTTCAAATGTAAATGTGCCATGAATAATTATGGGGCAGTTTACATCAGTGCTAGTGCAACACTGAATAGGAATGTGTCATATTCTTATTCCCAATGTGATTTTAGCTCTCTTCTCTAAGTTTGTTTTGCAATTGTGTGTAACAGACCCGTTTTCCAAGAGGAACCTAAATTGATAAAAGGCTGCTGGGTGGTTGAGAAGTATTTACAAGATGGATAATTACCCACTGATATTATCTCAGATTCTCTTACATTACACAGGAAGTGGAGATATTTCCCTTGTAAGGACTGTGAAGCTGGGGGTGAGGTGGGGGTGGCTGCTTTTAACAGTAGAAGGAAGGACTGGTAGGAACGGCAGGTTCCTCGGATGCAGAACAACAATTTGTAAATAGAAAAACCTAAAGTAACAGTGAACAGCTTCCTGAGAAGGGAGGGGACAGGAAGCGGGCATTGTGAAGAACATGATAGGAAAGGACCACGTGCAAGAGGACAATGAGAGCAAAAACCAAGAAAGCAACAGACCTTGAAAGCTGGGCCAGCTGAAAACATGTCCCATTCCAGCTCATCACAGGGTGTTACTCAACGAAAACCCCACATGCTAAGGACACTCTTGGCAGTGCCTTCATTCCTTACCTTTCCAGGTAAGGCAGTTCCTTACCTTTCCAGGTAAGGAACAAATTGCCGACAGACACATGTGTGCACCAGAGGTCTGTGCTTTAGGGGTATGCAGACTTGGGGGATTGTCCATGCATTGTGTCAGCTCACTCCTGCATATCAGAGAAAAATGACTGGAATAACAGCTCTGAACAGCTAAGTGCTCCTGTTACTGCTCCCCATACAAACAGTGCTTGGAAGAATTGTAGATGAAGCCAGAGCATGTCCCAGCATAACCCATGCTTCACAGCATTCCACTGAAAGCTCAACCTAGTTTGTCAGTCTCTGGCTAGAACGTTTCCATACCCCTGTGTCCTGAGCACTAGGAAGCCCAGCACTGCTATTGCTGGGATGCTGCTCTGTGGGAAAGGCCCACAAGGATCAGCAAGTCCAGCTCCTGGCCCTGCACAGGACAGCCCAACACTCACACCATGTGCCTAAGACCGTTTTCCAAACACTTCTTGAAGGGCTGACTGTTTTTTTGCTTCTGCCTCTTCCGTTTACATGTGGTACTGAGGGAGCACATCACCAGCCCTTACACAAACAGTTCATGATCTGGAGAGGATAGTTAAAAATTTAACAACAGGAACCCACAAATCACTAAACATGGCTCAATGGTATTATGTCCACCTGTGGCAGGGTACAAATTTAAATCCCATTGTCACCCTTACCAGTGGAAATGGCACTACATTCCTTTCGTAGTGTTATGGCTGAGAAACTTTGTCAGGAGCAAGCAAAAACTGAGGAGGACATTCTCCAGCTTCCATGGGCTCTGGATTGACAGTGCTAACTGATGAAAGAGAAGGGCAGAGATTCACCTTGCCGAGGCTGTCATAGTGTTTGTGGCACATACCACAATTTAAGGATTAGCAAAGAAAAAAAACCCTGTGCTTTCTGTGACCTGCTAACACTGAGCTGTAGTGTTCCTCTGCATCTACATGGATGCTGTGTTCATATTACATCCAGTAAAAACTTCATCCTAATCCGCACCTAGTCTAGGAGAGATAAAACTACACAGAAGGAAAGAAAGGTTAATGAGGAAAGCAAGGGAGAGGGAAGCTTAAAAAAGAAGCGTAAGGAGAAAAGGAATCCAGCCTGTTAAACAGCAACAAGAAGGAGAAATATATTTAAGAAATTTTTAAAGGCAAGCTGAGGAGGAAGAAACCACTACATAAAGAAAGGTAGTACACCCAGAAGAAAATACTTATAAAATGCTTTTACTTACTAAACCATCTAGATTGCCACTCTGAAGTTCTTATATTTTAATTTAATTGGAAGGGAAATGCTTAGAGAAAATGAAAGCTGCTCCTCTAAATGATACAAAATAATACCAGAAAATGAAAAATTATTCTAACTTCCATTTCCTCTAAGATGTTCCTCCTAGCAGCCTCCTCTAACTGTTGGTGGTGGACTAAGGGACAATGGTGTATCAACTTGAATATACCCTGGTGAATATACCCTGGTGTGACCCATTTTTAAAGCATATAATCACAACATTTCTTTTTCTCCATGGAGTAATATTTATCCTCTGGTGCATTTAGTTAGCTTTATTAAAGGATTAGTTTATTAAAGGATCACTTCAGGAACTATTCTTTCTACTGAAGTTTATGTAAATGATTTGAGAGGTATAAATGGGTATCACAACTACCAAGATAGTTTTATGTCAAAACAGTCAGGTAGGGTAGTTCTTCCAGACTAGGCAGCAGTTATAATCCGCATTAACCTTTTCCAAGACACAGTTTGTAAATTAACAATGGAATACTGTAAGGGTATATAGAGCAGTGAAGGCTACATAAAACATTAGACATTTTGCTGGGATAGTCGGGCCCCGTTTCCTCATGACCATCTATTAAAAATATTATTAATTGGAGACTCCAGTCCTTACTGCCCCTCAGCTGCATAGGCTGCAGTGTCACGGGTGCAGAGGAGGACCCTCACTGCTAAAAAGGAGACCAGCCATGCCTGCAGCATGAGCCTTTTTGATCTCCAGGACATACTGTGAACATGCCTTTGTCCCCTGCTTCCTTTGTTTTGCTGTAAAAAACATCAAAACAAAACAAAACAAAAAAAACAAACCAAGCGAACAAAGTCAAAACAACACCCCAAACCTCTGTATTTTGCACGCATTCGTAACTGCCTGGAGGACTTTTCGAAGAATTAGATGACAAAGGGGAGGAGGAGAATGTGTTTCCTGACCTGGCCCACACGTGCTCCACCTCACAAAGCCCCAGTCTACCTTCAAGACCTTAATGGCTGCAGCCCCTCATCTCTCCTGTTGTGGTTTCCTCTCTGCTGGTTGCATCTCTCACGTCAGCGGCTAAAATTGCTTCTTCCCTTCCCCCTTTTGTACTGGCCATACTCCCCTTTCCAGTTCTGCCTCGTTAGCTATTTTGAGCCACGCTTGATGTCTCCATGGTAGCAGTCCATTCACCCAGATAATAAAAAAAAAAAATAAAAATTAAAGGGGTGGGGAAGCATTAAGCTGAGAAGATCCGGAGACTACCACACAGCTGTACTCCCACGGCACTCGCTCCGTGCCACGGTGCCACGGGCGCCACGGCACAGGAAGGGAGACGTAGGGAAAGATCCTAGCTCGGAAACACGGAGCCTTAGCGCAGCAAAATCGCTGTTCCCAAAGATGCCTTTGGGAAACGGTGATCCGTCCCTCGAGCCCTCAGCATCCCAACTGCTGCCGTGGCCCGTGCCGGGCTCGGGAGGCAGCGGAGGCAGCGGGTACCGGGACGCTCCCGGCGGGTCACCCCGGGGGTCTCCCCGGCCCCCCCGCCCCGCTCCCCTCGGCTGACCCGCGCCCGGAATCTGCCCCGCCACCACGGAGACACGGCCCCGCCAATCAGCGCGCACGGCACCCATCGCCACGGCAACGCATCGCCCAATCCGCGGCGGGCTCTCCCGCCTGGCCCCGCCCCCTATCCCTCCCCCGAGAGGCGGTGCCGCACTTGTCAAAGCGGTGGGCGGGGCCGACGGAGGGCGAGCGGCCAATCACGGCGAGGCTTTTGCTTTGGTGCCCAATGGGGGCGCGGCGCCCGCGCGGCCCTTAGTCCACGGGAGCCGAGCGGGGCCAAACCGAGCTGCGGCCGCGGCCTCCTTCTCTCCGCGCCCCCCCACCCGCCGGCGCGGAGTTGGCGGCGGCGGCCTCGGGCTCTGTCCCCGCGTCCCCCCTCCGCGACCCCGCCCGGCCCCGCGCCCCCGGCTCGCGCCGCTCCGGCAGCGCCGCCTCCGCCCGCGGGGCCCGGGCCGTGCCGGGGGAGGAGGGGGAGCAGCGCCGCCGCCGCCGCCGCCGCCGCGGGCGGGCCCGTCCCCCACCGCCCCCCCCGAACACCATAGGCGGCTCCGGCTCCAAGATGTCCAACCGGGTGCTCTGCCGGGAGGCCAGCCACGCCGGCAGCTGGTACACGGCCTCAGGTACGGCCGCCGGGAGCGGGCGGCGGGGGCTGAATCAGCACTTTGGGGCTGCCGGGGCCGGTACCGGGCGCGGGGAGGGGCCGCCGGCTCCGCCCCCGCCACCACATGGCGGGCGGGGGGGGCCGGGGGCTGCCGGGCCCGGCCACCGGCGGGGAGCGGATCCAGCCGGGGAGGGGTGCCGCGGTGCCCCCCGATCACACCTGCCCGCCGCCGCTGTGCGTCCCCTCCGGCCCGGGTACCTGCAGCGGGGCAGCGGCGCCTCTCGGCGGAAACCGGCGTCTGATCGCGGCCGGGGATGGATCGGGCCCCCGGCTGCGCCTCGTGTGCCTGCCCTGCCCGCCAGGCGCGCCTCGCCGCAGCTCCGTGTGTCAGGGCAGTGGGGCTGGAGCCAGCCCGTGGCTGTGCTTCGTACCGAGTGTTGCGCTCCATCAGAGCACGCGAACGGATTTCAGTATTTTCAACTGCTCCTGGGTTTTTTTTGTTAATTCCATGAGAAAATACCGCCTGTCTGGGGTTAGAAGGCAGGGGGAAATATGAGAAAATAGAGAGGTTTATTTTACTCCTTGTCGGGTTGTGAAAATAGGGAGATTTACGATT
Organism: Acanthiza pusilla; assembly: GCA_036630365.1. Classification (NCBI taxonomy): domain Eukaryota; kingdom Metazoa; phylum Chordata; class Aves; order Passeriformes; family Acanthizidae; genus Acanthiza; species Acanthiza pusilla. The sequence continues at coordinate 920,165 of JAXCHO010000017.1, forward strand.
TATTTGTTTCTCTTTTTGTAGTCCAAGAAGACCTTCTATTTTTTTTTCCTGAGCGCTTTCTTTGATAGGAATGAAAAGTTACTAAGCAATAGTGCAGAGTGGTTTTGTCCATTTAAACATGTGGTACTTGCAGAAGAAGAATAGAAGAAAAACGTGGTGCATTGGAAGGAAAGCTCCCCTCGCCCATGCAAAAAAAAAGGCAGAAACCTCTCAAAATGGCTTGCTAGCACATATGTTTGGAAATAAGTTTTGATCGGTTTTGGGCCAGAACCACTGCTCCAACCTGAAAAGGATGCACGTTTGTATTTTCAGAGCTGTTAATAAGATTTGTAAGGGATGTTCTTTTACTGGCCTCGGGAGTAAAGATGATTACAAAACTGCAGGTGAACGAGCTTAGATGAACAAGAGGCTATCATAATAAGTAGTTCAGTGGGATAGAGGGGTGCAATTGAAAAAACCTCTAACTACAGTGTTGCATTCAGGATCCTAAATTAACGTCTAAGAAGAATTAGATGTGAAAAGTCATACACTTCTCTTGGCTACAATACATATAGTTTCCCCTCTCCTCCATAAATTGGTGAACAAGATATGAAGCAAAAAATGAAAGGGAAGAAAAGAAATACAGGGAGGAGGGTAACACAGGAAGAGGCGGATTGTGTGTTAAGTAGCTGGGCATCAAATGGTGGGTAGGCAGTTTCGAGACAACAATAGAGGATGATTGTTTTCCTTCTGAGCTTAATATTCTAAATATAATTCTCGTGTCCATTACAAAACAGGCCTCAAATCTTCATGTAGCTTGCAATTACATTTATTTCCAATGATCTAGAAAGGTAGATAGTGCTCTGTTTACAGAAAATACACAAAATCATGTCAAAGGTATGGATTTAAACATGTGCAAAGACATCAACACGCTGGAGCTTTGTGGTAATAACCTTGGTTATGCTATTTATATTTTCATTTATGAGTAGGGGAATACTGATCTGTGATACAGAATGGCTACATGATCTTACCCACAAATTTTGTAGTTTATTTGGTATTGGACTTCGTATGGAATTGTTACTGGCTACTTGCAGATAAGAATTTAAATTTTTAAAAAATTGTTTAAGAGGCATGGATACTGTTTGACTGGTTTCTTTTCTATAAAAATTCAGTGCATAATTTTGTTAGACTGCACCCTGGTAAGTCTGTGTGACTAGTTTGGCCAGTACTAGTTGTTTGTAGTAGGACATCCAAAAGCATGTTGTTCCCATTGCTTTTGGGCAGCCCTCTGGCAATTGCTTATTGAGGAGATGTGGGATGGTTGCCCAGACACACTGCATGAAAAAAAAACCCCAAACTGAATCATGTTGTAATAATGAATTATGACAACTGTACTTGTGACAAGTTAAATTGTTACAGTGTGTATGGTGGGGGTAAGAAGTTGATGTTGCATAAGCTGGGGATTTTGGAAATATGTTTTTCCTTAAATGAGCAAAGAGTATTATGTGCCCTGCTATAGAACTATCTTTGCTGTTTACACGGGTATGTGAGAGCAGGAATTCTGCCCGTTCAGCAAGACAAGGACTACATGTTATTTGTTGCTTGAAAGATAATTTTTGTGTGCCATTTAGGAAGGTCCATCAAAACTCAAGAGAGAACAAACGAGGACCAAGAGGTTATGTGTTCATTGTAGCCGTAGCTTAAAATCCTCCAGTATTTCAGGCCAAACTCGCATGTCAGTCTCTACATCAAATTTGCAACGTAGGTTTCTCAGTATTACTACCTGAAGAAAGTGGATTTTACCATGTGTTTTCAGCCTGCATAGCTTCAAGGATGGAGCTGAGGCAGCGATTAGTTTGAATTGTGATTGTTCTTTAGTGTGTTCCCATGGTTCTCTGGGGATTGTCTTTTCAAGTCCTCCTACCTCCTCCTTTCTTCGCGCTACTGTCTCGGCACAGAAGCGATTTGCTGTGGTATATATAAGCTGGTTAGCATTTAAGCTTCCCATTTCCTCCAAACTCTCTCTACAGTGCTGAATTTGACTTCATGGGGCAAATGCATGCTCTGGCTACCCTCATCCTGCTCTGTAGTTAAGATGACCCATCTGAAAGGGTAATGAGAAATGTGATTTTTTGACAGACATGTTCAAAATCATTACATCTGAAAGCGTTTTTAAAGGTGCTAACGGTGAGGATAAGGTTTTTAAGTGGCAGTTTATCCTGAGGCACCTAGTAGCTGGGGTTAAAACATCAACACACCATCCACGATGATGCATGGCATCCTGGACATGGAAGGGGGTTTACTGCAAAAGTGAAGTACCCATTGCTGTTTAAAAAAAGAAAAAAAAAAAGTCTGTAAAATCTGGCTGTAGAAGGCAGCACTGGGAAAGAAGGGCCAAAGCCATCTGAGGGGGAAGAAGGCAAAGGATTGATCCAGAATGCAATCCAGCTTTTGTGGTCAGAGGATATTCTTAAACTGGGTTAGCTGTCTTCTCTGCACTCCAGGAGTGGAAGCAGTATCAGATGAAGGAGGTATGAGGCAAAAAATCAAAGGGAAGAGAAGAACCAAGAGGGAGCTACTACTCTTCATGGATGGTCAATGCAACATATGTAAGAGGGTTTAGAAGAAATACCACTTCTTGTCTTTAGAGGTTGCTCATTTCTATGGGATAGCAATTGCTTCAGCTGAAAGTAGACCATTGCTCCATGATTTTCTCCAGCCATGGGATATGCACTGCTTAGGTTCTGCCTTGGAAAATATAAACATGCACTACATTCTAATATGAATATGCCACCTACTTGTATGATGCTAATGAATGCTGTAGAGCAGGTGAGACTGGCTGTGCAATTATGCACATCCAGGCATGTTCACATGTTAAAATGTTGCATCTAAGTAAACAGCTTTGTGTTAGAGGGAAGGTTAGGTCCCAGGGAGAAAGCTCAGTGCTTCCTACTCAATAAAGCTGAGAAGTGGGCAAGAAGTGGAAGATGGACTTCACCGTGACGTTAGCATTTAATTTCCCATGTGTTTTTCATTGTGTGCTGTTGTAACAAATAAAAATAACTAAAAATTAAGTTCCTTAAGAAGTTTTGGCAGGTGAGTTCAGTATGAGAATTTTAACCAAAATGGCTGTCATGTCTTTTCCTCTAGAATTCTTGGTGTGGGGAAGTTAATGTTCATTCCACATCAGTCAATGCAGCATCTTAATGAACTTGAGATATGTACCTCTGGAGCATTTGATTGGCAGCAAACGGAATGGTGCAGTCTGGTCAGTTGTTCCTCCTCCTACTCAGCTGCAGCACTGAGTATGGGTTTACAACCGAGCTTCCAAACTGAAACAGTGCTGTGCCCATTGCTGATAGTAGGCCTCTGGTCTAAACCTAATTCTTGCAGACCTTGATCTACATGTCTACTTTTAAAGAAAGTTAAGGGTATATGACATGCCATTGCTTTTGTGAATTAGCAGTCTGGTGCATGCTGGCCACTGAAAACATTTGCGGAATTTAGATAAAAGCATACAGCATAAATAAAAATGTCACCCTGTTGCACTGCTGTCTTGCAGATTGTTAAAAAAAAAGCCCCATTATTGTGTGGTGGCAAATAGTACACTCACATTTATTTTTGGAATAAAGTCCCAGTCCTGCTGTGTTAATTCAACCACCTAGCATCCAGACCTCTTGAGAAATTGATTTTTAACCAGCAGGGGGAAGAGGAAGATTAAGGACAACTTGAAACAAAAATGGCATAATTTTCAATGTCTTTGAATGCAGGCAGACACATTCTTAGATACAAAAGGAGCAGATGAAATATAATGGAAATGACATGCTATCCTGAGCATGGACTGTATGCAGGATAGGCTGTGTTTATTCTTTGATCTGAGTAGATTCAGTGAGTGTGGGGCAGTTACTGCTGTGGGAAATCAATCCATATGCTCCTGAAATGGAAATAAGCATTAGCTATGTGCATCTTTTTTTTCCTCTGTAGCATGCCATGACAAGTGGGATGTCACACATTAGGGTGCTTATCATGGCTTATTGGCTGGCAGCTGGCCTTCCTCATCTGGCCCCTGGAAGTGCTAACTGAATACTGTACAACTCTTTATTGAAGTGTGAGATAAGAGTTCTTGTTTCAACTATTCCCCAGTCAGGGGCATGGTGATAATAGGTAAAACATGAAGATTTTTAGTAGGCTCTTCCAAGTCACAGGAGTAAAATCAAACTGAGAATATGTGTGAATAACAATGCTGCATAATGTGAGACCTGCCCTGCAAAACAAGTTTGTTGTTGTATTAGTTAGGGCTTATTTCTCTGCTTTCCCTGACCAAACCATAGTGGCCAGAGGTGTGCTGTTAGCCTGTGCCAACTTGTTTGAACTAGGAGAACCTTAATTTCCATAAGCTTATTAATGCAAATGTGAGCTGGCAGAGTAATTGCTGTGTCGAGTTGAAACACCACTGTGCTTATTGTCTTCAAAGCTCTTTTTTTGTGATGAGCCAAGTAAATGGCCAGTAAATATTTGAAGAGACTTTAAACTTAATGGTGCACTTGTGTTCAGAGTTTGCTGCTGCCCTAGCTTGTCAGCAAAAGAACCCCAAAGGAGGTAGTCACTGACATCTCGTTGCTACCATTTGTAAGGAGTAAACTTCTAACTTGTTTGGACAAGAAATGCCAGAACTGTCGAATAACTGGCTGTTGTAGAGCCAGGGATGTTTAGACCTTGTCTTTTGGGCAGAAGTCTGCATGATGGTGTGTAGATCAGCTGGAAAGTATAATGCTTTGAAGAACTTCAGCAGATCAGGAAATAAATGAAAAGGCAATTGTGTGCCATGAGTGATCAGTTTAGAACTTACATTTCCCTCAAAGCTGGCCACTATTTTTGCACGTTTTCAGTCTCTTCAATTCCTTTGTAATCCCCAGATCGGCATTAATGTTTTTTTACTGCTTTTCTACCAAACACTGTCTTTTCTGATGCCAAAACCCGCTAACTCTCTGTTAGTACCTCTGTGAGGTAGGCAGCCTCAAGATGGAATAGCAGTGATTCTGAGATAGTAAAACTGTTCTCATATGTGCCTCTTGGGGCTTGGGGGCCCTGAAGAGTGATGTGAGAATGACTGTTCATTTTAATGAATAGTGCTATAATACCAGCATTTGTATGCTTGTTGGCATGAGCTGGAGCTTCTCATCAGCATTAGAGAAAGTGTGTACATCAGTTACAGCTGTTTCTGCTTTGCCATGATGTTGCTAATATGTATAATCCATTCACCAGGCCTGCTGCCCGCAGTTTGAGGGCAGATGCTGCTGCTGGGTTCACTGACCCTGAGTGGCAGTATCCTACCTTAACTTAGGGCAGAAACTTCTCTGTAGTGTGTTGGATATAGGTGTCTGCAGCATCTGAAGTGGTCAGAAGAGAATCACATGTGTGACTCTGTGTGTGGTTTAGACTAGGAATGCAGGCGAGGGGTTGAGGAAGATGTTCACTATGTCATAAAAGAGTCTATGAAAGTGGTTTACTGTAGTGTGCTGAGAACCCTGGCATACTCCCCAGAACTGGAATAACTCACCACAGCTTGTTCATAAATGTAACGTAAAAGTAATGAATCATCGTGTTGTTTGTAGATGGTCATAGACAAATGGATCTAGGAGAACATGATAAAAGCATGTGGGGGCCACTGAAATGAGATGTGGTTTAGTGGTAGACTTGGCAGTGTTAGGCTTATGGTTAGACCCTATGATTTTAAAGGTCTTTCCCAGCTTGAATAATTCTGTGATCTCTTATAGTGAACGGAACTTTCTGCAGTAGCAGGATAATTAATGTACTGATCATGAAATCTTAATGTTGTGACATTAGCTGAAGCATTACAAATACAGCTGTTAACTTAAGTTCCTACCTTGCAATCTGTGAACAACTAATCATAGTGTCTTACAAATTCATCAAGTATTTGCTTTGCAATGTTAAATACCAAATGCAATATCTTTCTCCCTTTGGTCGTTTATCTTTTTTTAGGCTTTTTATGGGGAAACTGGATGTGTCATTACTGACTCTTTTATGAATTAAACATGGAACACAGCATTAATATGCAGACTGTATTATTTGGCATTGTATACTGAAAAAGTGTACTGGAATAATTTGAAATACAAATTCTAAGCTATTATTTCTAGTTGAATCACTTAAATACAGTCAAAATCAAAATACTTTGAGAAAATAATGTAGATTCAACTTTCACCCTACACTTGGAATTGAAAAACAGCTTTACATTTGGTGTAGTTCTGGTATCATTAAAACAGGCCTGCAAGTACTACTTATTGAATACTTGCACAAATTTCATTTACATTTAGTGTGTATTAGAGCCAAAATCATTCTCAGATGTATGGAACAGAAGGTCATTTGTTCGGATCTCTGAATGACCTGACTTCTAAGGTTTTTTATGAAGCTAGGTAGGTACATGTTGGTTGATATTCTTAATGAGTGATGTTATAGTTTGGTTTTGGGGGTTTTTTTTGTTTGTTTTTGGGGGTTTTTTGGTGGGGTTTTTGTTTTGTTTTGTGGGTTTTTTTTGTTTCTTTGTTTGGTGGGTTTTTTTGTTTTTTGGGGTTTTTTTTGGTTGGTTTTTTTTTTTTTTTTTTTTTTTTGTTCCTTCCAACTTTCACTAAAGGAAAATCAAGAACTAGTGGAATATTGGAGAACTGAGGCATGCAAGTAAGAACTGCCACCAAAGCAGATTTCAATATCTATTTTAATGTTTCTGTTGTGGCTTCAGTTTTATTTTCGCCTGTTAAGCATTACTTGCGGTTCTATTTCCACCTTACAATGTGTATAAATAGGCATTTATGTGGCATTGGTGTAATCTCTATTTGTGTCTTAATTTTTCCCCCAGTTCTTGTTTGCACAGGTAAATTTTTTCATTGCTTATAATCTGATTTCACCATTTTATCACTATTGGAAGAGAGTGTACACTAACAGTGGAGAATGTGCCCATCAACATGAGTTGCTGGAAATCACCTTCTATTCCTGACAAATCCTAATCTTTGCATAGTTAGAACTTGCCTTTATTCAAGGATTTGGCTTTTGTTGCTTTGGGAAACAGTTTTTTTTTTTTTTCAGGTGGAGTCTCTTTTTTGAAAAATCCTTATTCTTTCTGCAATTTTAACTGTTAGTCCTCTCATATGTTTCAGATTGGAGTTTGCCTAACAATTGTTTCAGATTCACCTTCAAAATAATGGAGAAAGGAGTTCCCCTAGTTTCAGTTACTAAACAAATTGTATGTCAGCCCCCAGGGTCTCACGATGACTTCGATTTTTCTAACACTCTACAAGAATAAAGACTTATTCACTTCTTACCACAGATGCTGTAATATTTATTAGAAGCATTTTTAAGGTGTAGACCTTTTCATCAATGGGAAAAGGTAGTTAAAAGGAGGAAGACTCAAAGAAAGGTGGTGGCTCCTATAGGTAGCTGGCAGGCTTGGACAAGGAAAAGCTGTCAAGTAGAACTGTGAAGGCTGGGGACTGCAGTGTTATGTCATTGTGCTCCAGCATTACTTGCATTGTGCTCCAGCATTACGTGCAGCCAAGGGAGACCTGAGCGGTTTTCCCTGGTGCTGCTCTGAATTTTGGTTGAGGTTTATGCTCTTTCAGTAAAAAAAACATTCACTGAGACTGAGGATTCAGAGCAAACACTGAGTCTTCCTACCGATCTGAAAAAGTATGTTTTGTATGACTAATGGTGGCTGCAGGAAAAGGAGCAAATTTTCATTATATTATATTGACACTTGGCATATAAGCAGTTCAGCCTCACCAGCAAGGTGAGGTTGGCTGTGGAAAGAATGTGCTGGTTTGGCTTAACCCACAAAGCCTGGACCATGACAGCTGTAAATTGAGGTGATGAACTCAGCTGAGTCACTACTAGTTGTCTTTGTGTTATTATTCACTGGGTAATAGTGGCATGCAAGTAACATGGAAGGATTCTTTCTTACTTACTCTAGAGCTTTGTGATGGGATAATGTTGATTGTTAAAATGGGTTATCCTTTCAGGCAAGGTAATTGAATAAATGCTGCCTGTAGTTGTATCCATAAATTTGCCTAGTGGAGACTTGGTCTATGCTTCCAATTATTTAAAACTTTGTCATAACTTCTGCTGGTTTTCAAAACAAAACAGGATGTGAAATATCCACAGATAATGTCAGAAATCTTAATTACATACTTATATTTATACCTGACTTCATAGGATTGAAATGCAGATCTTAATGTTACGTACTTCAGTGAAGCTCATGTTTTGCCGCTTAACCTTCTTTTGATCAATAAGAGGTCTGATCTTACAGTATTAATGCTAAAGTATATTGATTATTGCATCCAGAAATCGCATTCATAAGATTTTCTGCCCTTCCATCTGGGTTAGCCTTAAAACCCCTGTTGCTCTCATCCTGCCAGCTTTCTCAAGATGAGCTTTCCACCTGAGGCTCAAGGAGCTGGGATCTATTCTACTTCCCACTCAGCAGAAAGAGGTTACACGAGTGGCAGTGCTCTTCAGTGTGCATGCTGGTCAGCTAAGGAGCTGCATATTTACTGCTGCTGTCTTGATGACTGTTTTTCCAGTTAGGCTTCATTTACATATGAACAAAACTTACTTATAGAGTACTTCATGAAGAAGTTACTCATCTACTATAATACAATTCCATATGGCAGAGCATAGCAACTGTGATAATGTGGGCTTATTTATATTTTGTATAACCAATTCAAATATTTTGACTTTAGCCTTAAGCATCCTCATGTTTGAGAAACAGGGAGAAAAACTTCTCTGAACACTTCAAGAAAAAGTTGGTGCTAATTTGGTTACAAGAAAATTACAGTTTTAGAGTATCCCCCTTAAAGTATTTGTAAGCATAGGAAGCTGCAGGGAGGCTATACTTCTGTCAATTCATCTGGGTACTGTTTGATTTTTTTTTTTTTGTTTTCCTTTAGCTGAAAGGTCAGATGGATATGTTGTACTCTCCATTCTCTCTCTCTCTGTTTGTCCTCTGGAGAGAGAAATTTGGTTGTGTGTTTTATTAAAATAGTACAGATAAGTATAAGTTGAAATGAAAGTTTACATTAGGTCAAAGTTAATTATTTAAACAGGCATTCCTTGCATTAAAGGGAAAAATATGAAAGCAGATGTGTTACTCTGTCCTTAAGTAAACACTGACAGAAGTTTCATCCCTTGGGTCACACAGATCTGTTATTTTATTGCCTCTAGGAAGAAAATGTTACTTTGTTAGAGTGTGTGTCTGTGCTAGCAGACTAAGCAAACCCTGGGCATCTTACTCTGCTACTACACTGTAAGATCAGACATTTTTGTCAGATTTGACTAATCATGAAACTTTAGGGTATTACCAGATGTTCTGACCTTCGTCTTTAAACTGTTCAACAGGTTACCTGGTTTATCTCAACCAAAGACAAATCGCCTTAACTACCTCCTTAGTGACAAATCCATGCTAAAGAAGTGATGGAGGAAGGCTAAGCACAGTGCCTTGCTGGGGAAGAGTTCCCCTTTGCTTAACAAGTTCCGGCCCTTAGGCAGTTGTTGTGCCTATGGATCCTCGTCTTTGAGGAGAAAGGGTCAGGTGAGGCAGAGGAATGTTTAAGTCTGGCTTGTCAGTGTTGGGAAAAAAAGTGTCTTCCTAAAGAGCTTAATTCAGAAATTTTTTTGTCTTTCTACATATTTTGGGATAATTAGGAAGCAAAATTTTTTTTGGTGATTTGTTTCTTCACTCAAGTATATAATAAATAAAAGTGGTAGTACTGTACAACAGTACTGTTTTGTTAGTCTCCTAGCAGCTTAGAAGGAGGATGGAAATAGACCTATTTATTTTTACTTAGTTTCCTCAACAGCCTCCATTTTTTTAAGACGTCATTATCCTTATCTCTGTTGCATGTCGGCTGCTTGTAATTTCCCCAAGCAACAGAAGCAGCATAACAAAATTGGTATGTGGTGGGTTTTTTATTACAATTTCATCATTTCACAAAGTCACAGTATGCATGAGTGACAGCAGCTAATCTGTGTCCCTCTTTCACCTTGTTAGAGTTGTAGACAGTAACTAAGGCTTTCAAGGTGTGATCGAAGGCTTAGGAAAATGGTGTTGCACCTGTTTACTCTCTTCATGTAAGAAGGTAGGGCTCCTCACAACTACAGAAGTTGTCCTTTTTCAAGAAACACTTTCAATGGATTTAAGTTTTATGTAAGAAACAGTGGTTTCAACACATCTACCGCACCCCTGGGCTTTCTAGGGAAAGCTTTTTGACTCTGCCTGGTCTCAGGGACTGATTGGATTCTGTGAAAGTTGACATTTTTTTCTGGTTCTCTCTGGTTCTTTTCAGTCTTTTGGAGAACTGTCAGCTTGAGATTGGGGCTGTTTGGAACATATCTGTGAAATGGTTTTGGATACTTAATTTGGTTCTTACCCTGGCAGTTGGTAGTTCAACAACTGCACGAGGAAGATACAAAAATCTACAACATGCATGGAAGAAGAAAAGCAGCTTGCTGCACCATACTTTTACAGATAAACTGTGCTGACATAGAGGTCTGTCAAAAGCATAGTATCAGCTGAAAAAAGGGCATCTGTTTGTTAATGGTATGTTACTTGTAACAATAGCAGTTAAATGAGTTTTACTTGAAAGCTTGTTTTGTGTTCTTTAATATTAAAGAATGTTGTGCTGTATTTACCAGACTTGCTTCTTGAAGGATAGCTTGACATCAGAAAGTTTTCTTGTGGTAGGAAAGAATCAAAATGTGGTTTGGTTTTGGGGTTTTTTAATGTTGTATTTCTAGAAGGCTTTTTTATCATCTGTCAGGTGGTTGAATTAAGAATATTTGCTACTTGTTGAGGTGCAGAATTTAGTTTAAAAAAATTTAATTCTGGGTTGGCCAGTTATCGAAGTTAATGTCGACAAAGTGTTCATGTACTTGTATATGTTGATTGATCAGAAGTTGTTAAGGTGTTAGTATAAGCATAATGTCTTCTCACTTCTAGCATTTTCATGTGCATTTGCAGATTTTCTGGGTTACAGTGTGTTTTGTATTATGCTCTTGTGCTTGCTTAATAGAGGATTTATTACCATAGCCATTTGCTATTATGCAAGTACGTCAGCTCTTTGTATTATGTCATCTTCTTGTATTGGGCTCTCTTGGTATAGATCTTAACTTTTTACTTCTGAATTCTGCAAGTATGGTTACCAGAGGAATGAATCATCTGTTAGTGTTTCTTTTGAAATCAGCAGCCATCCTTTCTGATGGTGAACTCGCATGTTCATTAGTCCCCACAGAGCAAGAAACAGTAAGTGTATGTTTAGATGTGCAGTAAATGAACTTCCTGGACCAGGAGGTTGAAACTTTCCTACTGTAAACTTCAGCATTACAGGGTTGAGGTTTCTTTTTGTCATTGCTGCAATGGGTTTTTGGGAAGATGGTTTTTCTGTTTGTTTTTAGATTTAAACGCAACCTTTAATGTTTAAGATGACTTTCAAATCTGCTGGACTTTGGAACTTTCTTTGTAAATTCTTGAGATGTATTACTTTATTACTTTCTTTCATAGTTTCAGTATTTCTGTGTCTCTTCGTAGGACCCCAGCTGAATGCACAGCTAGAAGGTTGGCTTTCTCAAGTACAGTCCACGAAAAGACCTGCAAGAGCCATTATTGCACCGTAAGTCTGAAATAGAAGTTTAGTGTATGTATAATACTTGATTAGGGAAATGCTATTTTTTGAGTGATTTTGAAAGCTGGTAAAAGCTAGTATTTAGCTGAAACAAGTCTTGTGTGGTTTCTAAATTAGTATTTTGGATATAGCATAGAATGGTACATATGGATGTTTGGGTGTATGGTTAGTTTCCTTTTGCTGATGGACTGCACACGCAATATTTGTTTGTGATCCAGTAAGAAGGGTAAGGGGTATATTAATGAAAAAAACAACAAAACCCCTCCAATAATAGAAAAAAAACCAACAAAACAAGCAAAACTTCTGCATCCCTCACACCCCTTAAGTAACACTTAGCAAAGCTTAAAACAAGAAGTAATTAAACACTATTCAACCATCCAAAATGGTTTAGTTTTGTTATTTTAGTTTGGTTTTGTTTGAGCTATTTGTCCAGAGCTGAAATATGGGTCGTTTGAACTATTTAGCAGAGAATTAAATTTCCTGAAGATCGCTGAGACATTGAGAAGTATGTTGGTCATTCCAAGTAATTATGAGTTGGAAGGAAATACTAGAAAAAGCATCTTAAATATGATGTTTTTCCTGTGCTAACATTGTCATAATGTTTAAAGTATTGCATAATAGTATTGAGCATGCAATAGAAATTGTCCCACATCTGCCTTAGTCTTTCTCAAAGGAATTTCAGGAAAGAGACCTTTCAGCTGCAGATTATGTAGTCTGGTTCTTTTTCCAGAATTACTGGAGGTCTTCCTGTGATCTCACCAAATTTTTTCATTAACTGTGCCCTTTTTCTGCCACCTGTAAAGTGGTATATGTCTAACATTTTTGTGGAAGATGGAGTAAGCCTATAGCTGAGGGAACATTTCACCAGGCTCTTTTGTCATTGTCTAATAACATACCTTTCCCATTCCCGAGGTCTTGGTCTCCTGTTTGTCCCCTTATCATGTATGTTAGTACCTTTCTGAGCTCTTTAGAATGAGTGGGGTAAGTGATATTGAAGTAAAATCCCAAGGTAATTTTGAAGGCAACTTGCTCCAGGTACTAGTCTGTGGTTGAATACAGATGTATGTGAGCATACATGCATATAAACATGTATAAAATCTTTCGGTTTTATTAATAGGAACTTGTATCTTCAAGCATCCCATATATCTCATGGCTCACAGCATGCATCATTCTCAGTGTCAGTCTGTAAAGCTGTGGTGTGGGCATGCTGCTGAGTGACCAGGAGCCGTTTTCTACCACTTGACCTGAGGCTCTGGGAACGAATGTTCTCTGAAATTAATGCTTTTAGTGGTGTAAAGTGAATTTTTGCTGATTTTAAGTCCTGAAGAGAATGAGTCTTCAGATTTGAATGCAGTATTTGAAACAACTGGTCAAAATAATTATACATTGTTTTGGAGCGCACACAGGAACAGAGGTCTAGAAAGGACCAGGCCAGAGTGGTAGGAAATGGTGAAGCATGTGGCTCTTTCTCTGCAGTAAAAGCTAGCATGCTGCCTTCCACTCCTTTCCATGTGCACGTTCATTCTCTCGCTGAGGTATTTTTCAATGACAGAGCATTTTTATTCTTTCTTTATCTGCTGTGACGTAGTTCTCTCTTTGCCAAGACCCCTCTACTGTCATTATATTCAGTTACTGGAGTGTGGATATAAGAGCTTTCTCCAGTAGTTTGCCACTTCCTCGTTCCCTGGCTGCACTGTTGGCATTGAGTTTCTGATAAGAGGTGGTTGTGCAGTCTACATATATCCTTTCCAAGTAAGGGAAGGTCCTTTGATCTGGAAGTTTGCTGACTGTCCAATGGTCATTGATAGTTTTTTTAACTGGGCAGTAAATGGTCACTGCTAGTTCTTCAATAAATACATCTCTTGTGCAATCAATACTGCAGCAGTTCTTTTCTGCTCTTTCAGGAGTTGTTTTTTGGATCACTCTTACAATTTCTAGCTTGCTGGGAACAAAAAATAAATTTAAGAGATTAACATTTAATATCAACATATTTTAGATGTTAAGCAATGTTTCAGATCTTAATGTTTTGTACATTTTGATTTGCAGCCATGCAGGATATACCTACTGTGGATCTTGTGCAGCCCATGCTTACAAACAAGTGGATCCCAATATCACGTGAGTATTGCAGCTTTCTTTACAAGGAGTGAAACACTGATGTTCCAACTGGCTGATAAGTTGAATGTTCTGTTACATCGTTACACCTTGAAGTACTCAAATTTTAATTTTGTATTCTTTTTAAACTTTAAAGCTGGCTTCTATTTTGAGGTCATAAATGTTCAAGTTGACTGTTACAAAAGGGGGGGGGAAGTAATAATGTTAAAATTATTGGTAACTAGTTTTTTACTAGGGAGGGATTAAAGATGTTCTTTTTGCAATTTATTCCTGATGTTACGCTGCTTTTATAAAAGCCCAAGTTGGTTTTGTTGGGGTTTTTTTTGGCTTTGTTTTGGTGTTTTTTTTTTTACCATTGGGAGGTTTTGTTTGGTTTTTTAAAGTCTATTAAAATATTTCACCATGATTCTGCATTGGTTTTTCAGTGCAGGATTATGGGCTGAATACTGCCAGGATTCTCTTCTGCTGTGGAGAAAGTGACCAGTGTGTTTATATAATATGAAGTCAGGGAAAGTTAATTGTTCCAATAATTTTAAATGGACTTTCATTTCTAACAAGTTTTTAAAAAAGAAAAATTAAAAAAACTCCAACATGTTGTAGTCTATGCCTGCCTCTGAAAATATGAATCCAGTTATTTTTGGTTAAAGGAATATAATTCTTGTTATGTTATGCTGACTGCAACATGTTTTTTTAAATGACAAAAATTTAAAACGTCTCCAGTATTTACTCAAAGTATGTATTTTGCAATGCTAAATAAAAACTGGCTAGGCTTATCAGTTAGTTCATAAGATAACCTGCTGTAATACTCTTCCAGGACAATGGTTTTAATTGTTTCTAAACAATTGGAAATTATGTGAAATAGCTTATGGTATGACAGATAGCAAGTTTCTCTGAGACTTCGAGAACAAGCTGCGTTTCCTAGGTTCCCTGATATGGAGTTAGTGAACTTGCTGGATCATTTGCTGTTTTACTGCATGGGATTTTAGAATTCATCTTTGAGCTAAACTATTGCATATTTGGATATTTGTTCTTATTAGCTTTGCAGAAATTTAGTGTTTTAGTATACCATGTTATAGCGCCCCCTGTGTAAGGAACAAAAAAACCCCCTCACAACTTTACATGTCTCCTACCCCTTTAATTCAGTGCCAGAAACAAGACAATATGATCCTGAATCTGAAAAGCTGAATTGCCAATTTTTTTCTTTTTTTCTTGTAAGTCCTGTGGCAGGAGACCCTTAACATCTAATCAAGAGCCAGGAACTGAGGACTTGGTGAAATAACATCATGATGACGTGTAAAAGGTTACAGTATCAGCTAAAGCTATGATTGTGTAGGTCCAAGTCCCTGTTGTTGATGCAACAACAAAAAAACATTTAACAACCTAAACCCAGCATTTGAGAAGGACTTAAATTTTGATTTAGTGAAACCCTATGTAAGGCTAATCAAGTAAATAAGGGGAAAATTCTAAACAGATGACAAACACATAAACATTATTTAATTCTCTATTTATTGAAGGTGGTGTGTAGTTGAAGGTTGTGTTGATTCAAGGAGAGAGTTCAAAAATCTGTGCTAAGCAGCTATAACACATCATTCAGCTTCCAAACGAGTCCAGTCAGACAAATTTCTAGCTGATGAGTGCCCTCTGACATATAACCTGCTTAAGAGATTTAAGGCTAGAGGAAGCATTATTGAACCAATCTCATGATAATTTCTGAGATACCAAGCAAGGTTGGGCAGTGGATTGATCTGTGGTTTTACTGACAGCAGAGTAAAACTATCATAGCCATGAGAAAGTATCACCTTGTACGTTTTTATTAAACTAAGCCAAGTTGCTGTACAATTGCAGTTGTCTAAATTGTAGCCTTCTGTGTTAATTGTTGTAGCCGAAAAATTTTCATTCTTGGGCCTTCCCATCATGTGCCCCTCTCCCGATGTGCACTTTCCAGTGTGGACATTTACAGAACACCTCTGTATGATCTTCGAATTGACCAAAAGAGTAAGTGCATGATAAAGCTTGGACTTAACTGAGGCTTGAGTATTGACTTTGGTACTGCAGTGCTGAGGACTTTCTTCTTGTTGGGCACTTCCTTGCCGTAAATGGCATACAAGTGCAAATCTGGTTTTAGTGCAACAAAAACGAGCTTCTGAAAGATCCTGGTTGTTTCAGACATGGTCACGTTATAACCATAATGTCTCCCTTCTGGAAAGTAAAGAACTCTAAATTTTCACTTATCTTTTCCATTTTGAGTGTGTGCCTCAGGGTTTTAAAATGAAAAACATGTTACATCAAATAAAAGCTCACTAAACACCTTCTCCATTCTCCTGTGAAGTGTTCTGGCTGGAAAGAAAGGTTTTTTGAGTTTGATTTCTGATAGAGGAATAACAGAGAAACAAAAAAATTGCTTTTATTTGGATGCATTATTCCTTGTGACTTTTTAACTTGCAAACTTAAAAATTATTATTCCATGAAATACCAGTCTTTTGAACTAAGTGACATTAAGATAAATTTGATATTTTGACTTTTATGTATTTTGAGGTATACCTAAGTGATACAGTATCTTTTTCAGAAGAGCTAATTCATGCAGATGTGTTGTATTTCATTGTAACTGTGATTAAGAAGTTAATTCAGGCTTTCTACATAGTGCCTGCAGAAATTTCCTTAGGTGAGAAATGTTTTGCTTTCTGTAGAACTTCTTTATGGAGTTGAGAAGGAGACACAGCCCTACATCAAATTCTTCATGCAGAAGAAAATTTTCAAAATGTAGAGATGACTCTGCATACTCTCAAGTACACTTGAGTAGAAAAGATAACTCACAAATGTGGATTTCTACACCAGTTGTGGCTGTCTCTAGATTTCATGATTCAGTCAATAATAAATTATATTAAATAGTAACATACCCAGCAATGGCTCAGCTGATTAGTTTTTATTTTTTTTAAACATGGTGGTGCAGCTTATGAAAATAAGAATTCATTGATGGGGCAAATGCATGTATACTTTCAAATGTGGTTTTTTTGTGTAATTAAATTTTGGATCATAAGTGAAAATTCTTTTCAATTTACTATCAAGGTCACAGATTTAACATAATTTGTAAATGGAATCGATTATGTTTTTATTTTAATGACTTGAACATTAATTTAATTCTGAATTTATTTAGAAACAAGGGGTTTATGGTAGCCCTTGGAGACAAGTAATTTTTAATAGAGGGCATGTTCAGATAAAGTTACACTGTAGCTTGCTTTTTGCACTTGTCATGGTTCTCAGAAACAAACAAAAGTAAAAATTAATCTTTACTTCATTTCAGTTTATGGAGAATTGTGGAAGACTGGAATGTTTGAGCGTATGTCCCTACAGACAGACGAAGATGAACACAGTATTGAAATGCATTTGCCTTACACTGCTAAAGCCATGGAAAGGTACTAGGGCTTATTACTTCTACAAGAGTGAACATTACGTGCATGAAATGTTTGAACTACTGTGAAGTACAATAGAAAATAATAATACATTTTATGGCATAGAAGACCTTATGGTGTATATAATGCTCACACTCCCCCATCACCCAATAAAAATTTTGGAAAGAAGAGGGTCAAAGACTAGGATAAGTTGCTGTAATAAAAACTCTGAGTTGAGCAAACACCTGAATGATGAAGATATAACACTTCTTATAAACAGGTTGACTTAATAGAGTTAATATTAGGTATGCTTTGAACTTTTCTCAATAGCTGATTTTTTTCCCCCTAGTTTTGCAAGGCATCTCTGAAAGAAGTTAAAATAGTTTTCTGTGGGATTTTAAGTTTGCTTGGAGCCATAATACTAATTTTGAAATCAGGGTCTGTTTATACCTGCTGTTTCAGATGTTTACTTCAAACAAAAATTGTAATCTTTAAAGAAAAAATGTCTGTTTGTGTTGGGGTTTGTTCCCTAACACATGTCCCATGTTTTGTTTTTTTTTCTCTCTTTTTTTTTTTCTTTTTTTTTTTTTTTTTTTTTTTTTTTTTTTTTGTTTTGTATTTCCTCTGGAGTATCAGTATATACTTGAGTACTATGTTGAGCATTTTCATATACATTTAATATACTTTGGAGAATTACCCAGCATGCAGCATCTATACATGAAGAATTTAATTCTTACTTCATTGCTGATTTCACTGTGTCTTTTCTTTTTGTTTGCCTGGTGTTTTTGCTTTGCAGCAGAGAGAAATACTGGTTTTGGGGGTGTGTGTTTTCTGAAGTTGAAGTACTTTGAAGTTCTAAAACAACGTATTAGTATGACCTTACCAAATTACTATCCTCAAATCAATAGAAACCATTTAAACCATTCTGCATTTTCAGTTAGCAAGCCCTGAAAAATCTTCAGATGTTACTTGAATTACAACATTTTTTCTTTTGCTTATAAGCCATAAGGATGAGTTTACTATTATTCCTGTGTTGGTCGGAGCACTGAGTGAGTCAAAAGAGCAGGAATTTGGAAAACTCTTCAGTAAATACCTAGCTGATCCTAGTAACCTCTTTGTGGTTTCTTCTGACTTTTGCCATTGGGGTAAGTTTCATATCTCATTATAAGAGTATATTGAATATTTTGTAGCTATTTTCAAATAATTTATTTTATTAAATGTTGAACATTTTAACTTCTGGTAAATGTATTTTTTCAACTTAGATGCCTTCGTAAAGTTAAAAAAGACTTTCTAAAATCTGGAATGATGGGTGAAAAATATTGATGTGGTAATGTGTTTTCAGTGTAGTGGAGGAAATAAATGGTGAAGGTGTGTGGGTTTATATACATCTCTTTACTGTTGCAATGAAATAATTGTCTGAAGTTGCTTGCTCTTTTTATTCTTCTTTTAAGCACCTCAAAACAACTTTCAAAACAAATTAGCTAAAAATTCACTGGGCATGGCCACGTTCCTCTGACAGAAATAAGTTTTGTGTGTTTTACTGCTGGATAAGATAGCAGATGGATTATTTATGCCAATTCACCAGTGCTACCCCAGTTCTTCTTGGTGGCAGAGCTATAAAAACTCCAGAAGCCTTGACTTCTGTCCTGCTTTAACATTTTATTTTTCTTTTAAGTGTGATAGTAGCTGGAACAGGGACTGCTTCAGAAAGATATGTTACACAACAGACCTTCTTTGTTTTTTTCCGTTGTCATCTTTGGTCAACTTAATTAAGTGCATGTTTTACTTGTCTTTAAGTTGTGGAGTAGGTGGAAGTGTATATAAGAATTACCTGGTCCTGTTGTGGCTAATGATCCATCGAAAACTGCTCATTGAATTATCATGAATTTTTTCTTTTAATCTTCATTTACTGTGGGTATTGTTGTGCAAGCAGAAGTAGCCTGACTCCATGGTTGGCTTTGTCAAGAGGGATAGCAAAATGAAATGTTGCTTTACTTCTTAATTTATAGAATTGCATTCCAAGGCAATAACAGGCAATTAGTGAGTGATACTTCAGTGTCAGTTCTACATTGTATATTTCTCTTTAGGAATATAGCCACCCATCATGTGTTTTTTTTCACTTTGCTTCTGGGCTGCTACTTCATGATTGCCCTAGAATTTCCTCAATGGAGCTAAAAAGTATAAAATAAGTGAAGATTACTACTTTACGAGTATTATACTTTCAAATATTTAGTAAGTATTAGGGAGTGTTTTAGCTACAATTTTTCCCTTTTTTATTTTATACATGATTTTTGTTTCAAGGTCAGAGGTTCCGTTACAGTTACTATGATGAATCCCAAGGAGAAATTTATAGATCCATTGAGCACCTAGATAAAATGGTAAGTTTTCAGATTTGGTGGAACTAACTAACAGATTTCTCCTGTACATTCCATTTCTTTGAATCCTTGAGAAGTTTCTCTAACAAGATATTATAGATCAGCTATTTTATTGAATGTATAATTTTCCTTTGTTTACCACAATAAGAATTTAGCTGTTGGTTTTAGCTAGTATCCTCCCTTTTACTGACTGTGCACAATCATATTGCGGGTATAAGCTAGTAAGCATAATTTATGAGAATAAATGCATGTTCACCTACCTAAAATACCCTAATGTAATGTAATTTCTGTCCACGTATCCTTTTACGTTTTTGAGAAACAATAAAAATTATGCACAGAGAATTGTGGTAGTTCCAGCTTGCTAGCTGTGATACCTGCTCATAGAAACAGCATTGTGATTATTCAAAGCATTTCAGCAACATCCATTTGGAGGAGGAAAGGCTGTAGGGCATTGCACTGGCCAGGAAAATGAAAGCCCCCCCCTTTCCTTGGGAGTAGCCTTCCTGCTGCCCTTTACTCTGTGTAGTAGGTGGTGGGGAAAGTGTGATAGACCATATTTCATTTTGGGTTTGGCCAAAGGCTGAAAGAAATGTTAACAACATCAGGGTCACAATGCCAATTGTGTTGCATTTTCTTTGCAGTCACAGGAGCCAAGGATTTCTTTTTAAATTAAAAAAACCCCAACAATTTAATGTTCAAGACAGTACTTAAATGCACAGAATAGAAGTAATTCTTCTGGAAATGTGTAACCTGTTTGCATCATTTATGTAATTTCTGTAGAATCTTTTAGAAGCGAGGACTGTTCTTATCCATGGCATGTGAGTTTTTTCCTTGTCTTGAAGGAATAAATCCTGTCTGCTGGGGAGGTCTCTAGGCTTTTTTGCTTTGTGTATCCATATTAACCTCTTTGTTTTTCTGCTATTTATCACTGGAATAGAAACATTAAATAATTTGCTTTCATTCTGTTTATCCCATTTTTAATAATTCTTGTAGTCAGTTGAGAGGCTTCTCTATCAAGACAAGTGGTTTTCTACAGAATCCCAGAATCAGCAGCTTTGAGTATTTTGTGGGAGAGCAGATTATGGTGCATTAGCAAACATTAGTTTCTGCTTGTTAATTTCTATGGTGAAAGCTTGAAGAAAGACTGGACTTTGGCATTTAATTACTTTTAGGGAATACATTGCTACACCGATTCTTTCTTTTGGTAGTGATTCAGCCAAATGGAAATGACATTTTTTGTAACAATGGAAAATCACGTCTACTGTTTAATAACTGAAAATAATTTTTCAATCTTAACTGGAAAACTAAACAGACTGTATTGCAGTATACTGCAGTTATTTTTTGCTTGTTTATATCATGCTAGATATGAACACATGACTCCAGATTCTGTACGGAGAAGGTTTTGCTTTGAGTGGTTTTCAGAGATGTCTTGCTAGCAGTATTGTGGGTACACTTGGGGTGCTATCCACAATATCACAAAAATCTCCCTGCCACATTTTTCCACTTTGTGGAAGTTTGTTCAATTTTATATCCGACTTGGCTACTTCTTGTTTCCTTAGATAAGTATTGGATATTTTCGTGTGATTTGGCATGCTAAACAAACTTGATTGTAACCTGTAGGCTTCTACACAGACAAAAGAGCATTAAGATAGAGACAAAACTGTACTAAAGCTTGCTTAATTTTATTGGACCTAACTAGGAAAGCAGTCAGCTGAGAGCATTGTAAGCAGGAATGTATTCTGGGGGAAGATGAAATCAATTTGCCTTGGAAATGCCTTTGTGGGAGATTGATGGTCTCTTCCTTAATTGGACTGGATCTAACGTATAGATGCATGATGATTTTCTCACGTAGTGCATAAAAACTGCTGAACACTTTGGGCATTGAAGTCTTACTAACCTGGTAATGATGGTGAAAAGTTTTACTCGCTGTGATTCTAAGAGCCATTAGACTCTAGCATAAAACAGAGTAGTAAATGTTGCTGGGCAGACATCAGTTTCTCCATTGATCTGAGCGCTGTTACCACAGCTCACTTTGTGACACGATGGCTAAAGAAGGAAATAGCCTCATGGTTAATAGGGGTACCTTAGGAGAATCCTCAAATGTAGAGTTATAATTGAGCAGCTGATGTGCAATAGTTTGTGTATCACAACCTGATACACACTAAGATATTGTTGAAGACTAACTATTTTTGGTTATGACTAGCCAGAAAACGCAGACTGCTCACTTCAATCTGCACTGCCAGATTGCTCATTTTATATGAGCATATATTTGATATGGGATACTTTATGCCTCACTTGAGTCAATGGGAGGATTTTATTACCCTGAATGCTGATGGGGGAAAAGTACAGGCACTGAGGAGTCCTGTGCAGGAACAGCCAGTAGTTGTTGTCCAGGAGCCACACTCAGCACCCATGGCTTCTCAGGTACTTCTAATGACCTGCTGAATTCTGGTGGCTTCTGCAGTGCTGCTGCAGTGTGCCAGGACCTTCCACAGTGCTCCAGTCTGGGAAGGCTTCTTAGGCTGGGGCATAATGTAAGACCATGGCTCTCTGCCTGGGTGCCCAGGTCCCTGTTCTCTTTCCTATGCCCAACCATTAACTTTCCTGTTGGTTATTTGTCTTCTAGTCTGAGTGACTCACATATGCAAAGATAGTTGCGCTGGACAGTACTAAGACCAAGTTTGTTTCCACTTCCATTAGAGTGCTATTAGTTTAAAACTTTAAATGTGAAGAAACAGCAGAAATAACTGATAACAAACTAACTTGACCACCCAAAGCATTATTGGAATATAGTATAAAATGAGCCTGTAGGTTATTGGAGGAATTTTTGTTTGTTATGTGTGTGTATGTGTGTGGGAGGTTATCTTTTAAAGTTTTTTTGTAAGCTTGTAGGTGCTTGATCCTATTAAGGGATGATATTTAAAAATGTAACTTTTTAGTCATGTGAAGTGCACTGTGCTAGGACACTGCAGATGCCATTAGCAGTATCTGAGTAACTGAGGTATGCAATTTCTATATGATGCCACAATAACCATGTGATAAACTGTGAAACCGTGCTTACACTTTTATCCATGTGGGTTTTGTTATGTGTTTTAAGTCTGGTCTAAGCCATGCCTGGCTGAGTTGTTTCTAATACTGAAAAGTATTAGCTTCATATTTCTGCTTTTTAGAAAAATAAAACACAACCTGGCAAAAATGTTTCCTTTGTTCCTCAATACCAATATAGGCTGAGAAACAAGCTTGATAGTCTTTGCTCCTCTGCCACAACAGTTTTTAAATCCAAAAGATTGAAAAGTTCAGTACAACCTAAAGCTTATAGGATATGTGTTCATACCAATTTCCTATGGATTTTCTCCAGTCTGCGATGTATGGAACTCTGTTAGCGTTTTCTGGGATGAACTGCATAGCCCTAAATGTTTTGCAGAGCTGAACTGTGCATTGAAATAAGCTTACGAGGCATTCTCATAAATCCATGTCCATTCATTTGAGACAAATACTCAAATGCCTCTGCCCAGTATGTTCCAGTGACTTACAACTATAAAATGAGTCTTTCAATTGAGCAGCCAATTTCATTTTTTCAAAAGGTCATGAAAGGGTTTTACAAGCAGATAAAATGTATTCTCGTGAACTGTTCAGTGTCTGAGTAAGTGCCTTATGCATGTTAACTTTCACTTAAGTATGTAGTCAAGTTCAGTTCTGCTTTCTGTAGCTGTGTATTAGCATGTACAATCTACAAGTAAATGGATGGTTCAAAGATATGCTTTGGAAATGCAATGGAGTCTAGGTAATCACTGCTAGTTAGAGAAGAGCTGCCATTATCCTTTTTGGCACTCATTTAGGCTCTGTAGATCTGGAGTGGTTAACAGCTGTAATTACTGGCTGGGGGTCCAAATACCCTCTCCATGATTCCAGAAGAACTGAGCGCTTACCAGCAATTGGCCAGCTTAGCTTGGTTGTGTTTTTCCATAAAATGTATTTCTTTATGAATTTATCTTAAGTCTGTTTCTATTTAAAAGTACACAAGGGTAGTGGTTATAATTGCTGTTTTATAATTCTTCCTGCTCTCCTGGGAGTCTTCTGCTCCTCCATTGAAAGCTGTGATCCAGTCTGAATAGTTAGCTGATCTGCCAGATCAGCCAACGCCCTTGCAGAGTATTCTGGAGATTTCACTCTTGAGGTGGAGACTTCAGGCTGACTGCTTCCTGCATTGTGGTTTCTCCTTTTATCACCCAAAAATTGGGGAAAGGGCTGGGACAAATGCAGAAATCTTAGAAGAAATTATCCCCTTTTCTGGTATCAGCCTCCAGTTGTTCCCATTCAAAGTTTGGTTTTTTCTAGTCTCTAGGGAGGAACTTAACTGTTTCACCAAAAGAATCAGCATAACTGTGTATTTTATTGAATTAGTGAGTGTCTGGAGCTCATTTCCCTGGTGAAGGAAATTAATGATTTTCAGAGGAAGGCAAAAAAGAAGAGGATGGAGTCTAATACAGGCAAAATAGCAAACCCATGATGAAACTGAGACAATAATTGATTTAAGCTTGTTTTTTAAACTACTTCCATGGTGTTTGATCTACTCTGTGGGATGGGGGAAGAGTAGGCTGTATCTGGAGTTGTAGGATTCCTTTTGCTTTTTAGAATGCAAATGTTTGTATATGTAGAAAATTTTGTTTTCCACACATGTGCTGGTATTCTTAGCATGACTCCATGGGATCATGGGTCTCACAGAGAAAGGAGAAAAGAATGTATATATGTGATTGTCTCATTTAAAGTGGAAGCACCATCTCCTGGTTCTTACATTTTTGTTGTGCACCAACTTTAGAGTGCTTTAGATGTTTTCTGGATCTGCTTTTTATGCTCTGAGCAGATGACCAGCCCATGCCCAGATCAACTGCCTTGCATGCCTGATGTGTCCAGAGTACATCACACTGGTTATGTGTGTGAATTGCATGTGTGTATAGTGATGGTTTTATCTAGGGTTTTTGGACATCCAGAAGTCCCAGACAAGTGCTTGGCCCTGAACTCTGTTACCAGGGAAAGCAGATGGAGGCACAACTTCTTCCTGCTTTGCCCTTTTAGTAAATTCGTCTGGTTATAGCTATACCACATCTTACGGAAGTAGGGCACTCTTGGATGGTGGGGTGCAGGAGGAGCTTTTTTAATATGAGTTTCACTGGTATTTGCAAAGATAACTTCACAGATCTGTGGATTATTGGCAGCTTTGGAAGAGTTCCTGAACTTTTAGTTTGGCAAGGGATGGAAACAAGATGACTACAAACCAGAGCTTACATGCTGAGATTCCCTTAATATCCTTGGTACAAAGTAGCGGGTTTTTCCTCCTGCTCTGTTGTAACAAATAGCTGATATATAAACACCTGCTTGCGAATGTGTAATGTAATTATTGCTATTGATTCTTTTTCAGGGTATGAGCATTATAGAGCAGCTAGATCCTGTATCTTTTAGCAATTACTTGAAGAAATACCATAATACAATATGTGGAAGACATCCTATTGGAGTGTTATTAAATGTAAGTAACTTCTAATATGTTGAAAAATGTAACTTTCAGAAAAATGCTTGCATTTGTTTAAACACAACATTGCTGCAGTATTACTTAGTTCTAAAATGTCAAGTCTTGTATTAATTTATTTTTCTAAGTGTTCTCAATTTGGTCTCCAATTTTCGTGTCTTGCATATTGACAAATGTAAGCTCTTAAAAGGGCTGAGGGTTTTCAGTTCCCTAAAGGAGATGAGGTACCACATTCCTTTTGAATTTCAATGAAATGCAATCATTCACATTCTCTTGGCCCTAAATAAAAGAACAAATAAATCCATTTCCCTGAAGAAGTGTGTATGTACCCTTTGGAATTAGTACTTATGAACGTGTATATATTTTCTCTGTATTGCTATTAGCTAGCTATTGTGAGTGCCTTGTGATGTCTGGCAGCGTTTTTGAGTTTTGCAAATATGGTGAGAGATTGCCTCTGTAAGTATTAGTGCAGTGCACCATTAACCCATAAATTAACAGCAATTAGAATTCAGACTACTTTCTAGTTACCATATTCTGCTTTGGTGATGCAGTGCAGACATAAACCTGGCTTAACTTAGTTGTCTACATTTGGTCACAGCTGCTTTACAGCACTGCTGGAGTGCTGCAGATTTGTCATATTGCTTGAGTGGATCTCACTGTATTTTCACTGTAATTCAAATCTGAAACAGGAAGCACATTAACTTTTTGAAAGGGAAAACTTAATTCATTGGGAATGTAGTTTGAATGGAGAACATACAGAGGAACCTTTTAAAGTGGAGTCCATAAAAGTTTGTATGAGCAATACCAATGTTGGTGATGCATGTAGCAAAGTTCAGTACTATGACAACTCTGCAAATATACCCAACTCTCACCCTCAGATAATTATTAGTTTTGCAGTGAATCAGAGCTAAATTCTGTTCATTCACTTTTGCCAATTGTCACACTTTAATAAATTATCCTTGTACCTTCTTTTTCCTTAATGGAAAAAATAGAATCTGAAACGTGCTAATAGTATTGGGTCTTTCTGTTGCACCTGTGTTTCTTTATAAGCTCCCCATGGAACTTAAAACATTGTTTCTAAAGGATCTATGGTGAAAGGTTTAGTGCTGCTTTAGAGACCTGCATGGATGTACACAGTGCAGTGGGGGAAGTGTCAGTGAATGAAACAGCACAGTTACTGGGAGGTGCTTATGTAATGAGCTTATGAGAGATGGTGCAAGGACCTTTGAGAGCTAGGAAATGTAATTTCAGTGGTACCTTTTTTAAACAGTTCTTTTTCTCTCTTCAGGCTATCAACGAGCTCCAGAAGAATGGCATGAATATGAGCTTTTCATTTTTGAATTACGCTCAGTCAAGCCAGTGTCGAAACTGGCAAGACAGCTCAGTGAGTTATGCAGCTGGAGCACTTATGGTCCACTGAACTGCTGAATGCTCAGGGATGGCACCTGCACACACTCTGTATACGGGGTCCCAGCCTAGCCCTTACAAAGATACAGTCCCTGGTCTTTGGGTATACTGAAACCTCAAACTAATAGAACTCTGTTCTTTTCTAGTAGGTGTAGTCCTTCCTTAGTTTCAACTCATTTAAAAATGCTTTCTTGTTTAGGACAATGGAAGGAAGGCTGGTATCAGAACTTTTTGTGAGATTTTTTTTTTCTTTGGAAAAGATAATGGCTATGAAGGCATGGTGGTAGACTGTCCTTAAAAATACAACATGTAAAGCATTTACCATATCCTAAATTTGCACTCTTTGCAGACCTGTGCACATATACTCAGCTTTCGGAATAGTTTTGCAAGTTGTAAACGGAAAAAGGGGGAAGAAGGGGGTGGAAGCTTTTTAATAAGAGAAAAAAAAAAAAAAGGAAAACAACGCATTTATAAATGATCCTGTATTAGAATATAATAAAACTCCAGTATAGTCAGTTACTACCCGTGATGTACAACAGATATCTTCTATTTTAGTTGCTAATAAAGGGCTACACAAACCAAAATAGTCTGATTTAAACTTATTGCTTTGTGTTCTGTATGTGGCTGCTTGTCATTAACATTCTTTATCCTCAGTTCTTATGCTTGATAATTCAGCCATTCTGTAAAATACTTTAGAATGTATTTTGTATTCAACATTTGTTCACTACTTCATTTACAGATTTTTTTATCTTAAACCTGCACTATGATTTCAGCTGTGCAAAAGAATTTGAAAAGTTTTTTGTATAGTCTAATTTTTTTGTTTCACAATTAATCTATGAAGTAGTATCTTTTAGTATGTGATACAAATTTGTATCAGCAATACACTTTTAATGATTTTTATGCTCAGTTTGATTATTCAAGTGAAATAGATGCAGTATTTTTGTTTGAAATGACTAAAAATTGAAAACAAGCAGTAGCTTGGAAATTATGATTCTTAGAGTATCTATCTGGCATTCGTAGACCACAGAAGCCATACAGTGCTAATCTCAAGCAATTATTCCTCAAAGATTATTTGGAAAGGGGAAGGTAAGGCTTCTTTTTTTTTTAATTTTTATTTTTTATTCTTTGACTGTGAGTAGAATTGTTTCATGTTTTTTAAACATCCCATGTTAAGAGTTCTTGAACTTACTTCCAGCCAAAATAATGTTGTAATTATTTCAGTTGTCATTCCCAAAGACTTCCTTTTGTTCTAATAAGAAATGCAAAGTAGGATGCAGTATTGGCTCATTATCTAAATGGAGATTTCATTCCTTGATATTTCACCTGCTATCAAGAAACCTCCTGGTACATTCAGCTTTTCTAAGTGGCAGAGGGGAATTTCAGAATTCAATTTAGATTATCTCTGAAAGTTGTGGGAATTGCTGCGTGCAAAGTCTTAGTGGAAAGCATACCAGACATCTTGTTTATTCCTATTAAAATACCCTCTGCTTGCACCTCTTCTATTTTCCTTATCACAGTTGGCCACCATTTTAACAATAGCAGGTGAATGCTCCATTTATAAAATGAACTACTTTGCAGATATTTAGAACCCATCCCAAATGCCAAACTCCTGTGCATGCCTGTTCTTTTAGTTGCCTTACTGCTCTGCCTTGTTCTTGGAATGTCTCAGCAGCAGACAGGGAAAACAGATTTTAGATTACTGTTGACAGACCAGCAAGGAGGCTGTGCAGGTAAAACTGAATTGGTAGCCAGTCTTTGTAAATACTTGTCTGACTGTGCCTTATTAACAAAGTAATTTGATCATGAAGTTTTTTTTAAAAAATCTCTGGTGAAGACAGGTTTAATTAGGGCTTGGGTTTTTTTCAGTCTTATGCCAAATGCTTAACATCATTATTGAAACAGCTAAGTATATACTTTCTCCCTAAGGTAAACATAGTAATTAGCTCCTGAATACAAATGCCTAAGTTGCATCTTAGTTCTGTAAGATAATTTTAATGAAAAAAGCCCATAACTGGAAGAGCTTTGAGGAAATTGGTCAGCCATTTTGCTCAGCATAATGTTATTAAATATCTTACATTGAAAGCACTTCACATGTAAACTGTATAATGTATTTCAAAATAAAGTTTCTAATTAAAATGGGAATTTCTGTGCCTACTAGTAATAACCAGCAATGATAGTTCAGAAATCCACTCAGAGAGAAATTTAAAGCTTTGTGAAACTTTTCTAATTCAAAAAGACCTGGTAAAAGCCTTTTTTTTTTTTTTTTTTTTTTTTAAGTGGAAAATACCTGATTTCAAGGAACTCAGATTTCCACCCCTCCCTTTTGAGGGGCTTTGAAGGAGTTGACTTCAGTGCTCTGTTTCCTGGTGTGTTCGTTTAAGATGTGTCAGGAGGAAAAGCAGAACCTCCTGAAAAATATTCACTCAAGACTATTAATTCATTATTTTAGTTTTACCACACATTTATTCTTTTAAAATGTACATTCGAATATAACATTTTGGGACAAAGAGTGTCTGGGTTAGACAATGCTGAATATTCAGTCCTGTTCAGTTTTCTGGAAGTTTCTTCTATGCATAGAATGACTGAGCTTTGATCACTCTTCTGGTGCAGGAAATCCAGCCAGGGACATGATTCCCATTTTTAAATTTTGGCATTTTAGAGAAATGTTCAATGTGTGAAAATGTTGATTAAAATACTCCTTTGTTTTTCTGTTCTCGTGTTGTTCACAAAGGAGCTTTATATATTTTGTTTTCCTTAACTACTGCCTAAAAATTTCTCTTCAAGTACTATCTACTGAGTTCTTAGTTCTTCAGTTTAATGTTTTTGACACTGAAATGGGGCAGTAGGTATTGCACTGCTTTGAGTTTAGATAAGAAGCAGGAGGAAGCAGAGGCAGAAACAGCATCGCTCTGCAGGGCAATGAATGCCTCTGTGGACATTGGGAGTTGCCTCCTGCTTTGAAACCCTCATGGCATGGAGTGAGTTGGTTGTAGCTGCTCCAACTCTCAGTCTTCATCAGGTTATAATGACAGTTTGGCTGTATTTGTTTACTTCAAAGATCACTATTTTAGTGGCTTTGATCCAGTGTTGTTGTTTAAGCTGGACTTCTACTCCAGTGCAGTTCTCCTTTCTCAGTGCCCTCAGAAATGTTGAATTTGCCCTTGCATTTTTAGACATAGCTATCACTCTCACTGTTTCCCAGTCAGGGGCTCGTTGCTGTGTCTGAAGAGTTCTGCATATTGCTTTAGGCTTTATTTGGGAATTTTGGATTGACATGTCCAAAGTAGTGAAATGAGGGGAGAGGGAAGAGGGTGTCTATTTGACACCTCCACACAGTCTCCCAGTACTTCAGCATGTTGTTTCTGTTGTTGTAGGGTTTCTCTGTTTCCTGTTTGTAGTTTTCCCCTTATTCCCTCAGAAAAAAACATGCTCTTCTCTGCATCAAAGGAAGTTTGGCTTTGAAACCATATCAGTCACCATGGTTTGCAATTGGTATTTCCTTGGGTTGAGTTGTGCTAACTAACGTCTGATCCACTCTCAAAAAATTGCCAAAACTATTGTGTTCCTGGAAAAATGTTTAAAATCCCTTTGTCTTCCTACATCTGTGGAAAAACTGCCTGGAAGTAAGCCTTGAGAAGATCTCTAGTGTGAAGAAGAAATGAGTTTTGAGGTCCAGAGTAGTGCACATCAAAGCAGTGAAATGTTTTGATTTGGGACCCACAGTGCAGCCAGATGGCTTTTTCAATAGATGGTGGCAAAACATGACTTGGAATTAGTCTGTAGGGGTGAAATTAGTTTATTCTCTCAGTGATGCACAATCTATTATCTCTAAAGTTTTGGGGTTTTTTAAATTATTTTATTTTTCTTACTTGATTTTGCCTAATTCTGAAAACAGTTTGTCCCTACAGGTAACTTCCTGATACCTGATGTTATTTGGGAGTTATCCTATTCCAGGATTAGCTGAAAACTCAACATTTGTTTTTTCATCTTTTTTCTCATGCATATTTAATATGTGCATTCCCTGCTACTGAGGTCTGACACGTCTCTCCCGATGCTTATGCCCCAGGAATGAAAATGTTGTGGTACTGATATATCCAAATTAAGAAAGCAATTGTGTCCATTTGTTTGTTTTCTTATGGGTTGCAGGAGGGTGTGTTGGTAGAGGCTTGGATCTTTTTGGAAAGGGCAGAGAAATACGAAGAATGATCATAGATGGGGTAGAAAATGGTTGCCTTTCAAGTTTGATATCAGCAACTGTTCTGCCATCCTGTCTGGGAGCTGACATGCTGCCAAGTAGTGCCCGGTGCAGCTGTCAGCCAGGTGCAGTGGTGGGCAGCCTGTTACTGCTACTTCAAAGAGAAGAAATGGTGGAGGTATTTTGTCAAGTGGAGCTCAGATTGCTGAAATTCAAGGGTGAGAAGCCTATGCTGAAATCTTTAAGTTGGAAAGGTAAATAAAGGTATCTGGGCCTTTAGACAAAGGTGACAGATGGACCTCCATATCCCCCAGGTTTCTAAGGTGATGTGTCTGGGTCTTGGTGGATTTAAGAGAAGATAATTTAAATAATTATCTCAGCCCTCCCATTTCGGTTGATACAAATATGTATTCCCTATAAACAGTTCTAGATACCTTTTTCAAAGCTTGTGGAACCAAAGTTATTAATTTCAAACAAAAATATATCCTGATTCTAGTAGTTGTGTTTAAATCTCATTAAAAGAATTAACCAGGGTCTCAAATCTGCAGTGAGTGAAGCCAGTAATGAAAATTTAGACTTTAGTGATCTAATATCTGCTCTGTATACGACAAAGACCTAAATGACAGTAAGAATAAAACAGTGTTAAGCATCAAACTAGGAACTCTATGAACCTATATGTCTCAGATTTCTTTTTTGCTCTAGTGAGTTTTGAAAAAGTGAGAAATTACTTTCCTGAGCCTGTGACTGTAACTTCACAGGACTGAAACCGGCAGTGCTCTTGGATGAAGTCCCTTTTTTGGTAAAAGGTGTTTATCTTTCTGCTGAACTCTTGCAGTAGAAAGTAGTGTTGACATCTTAATAGCTGGGCTGCAGAGGCTTGTCTGAGCTGCCGATCTGTGCGGGCAGGTAGGGAAAGCCATCCCCTGGGATTTGTTAAATTACTTTTCATTTGCCTCCAGAATTATTATGAAGACTTTGAAGAGTGAGCCTTTAAGCTCAGCTGTGATGAATAAGTGTTGAACTCATGCTTATTTTTTACTGATAAAAATTAATTTTTCTTTATGATCACAGTCCAACAAGCGGGTGTTGCATATAATCTGTCAGTAAGATATCTGCTGTAAATGAGTGGTCTGGAAATGCAGACTGGCCTTTCTCCTTTCAGGGAGAAAGCACATGTCTGCATTGTGAGGAATGGTTTTCTGTTCGCAGGGCTGCGATGTAACCAAATGCCGTTCTGAAACAAACTGACTTGGTTATTGTGTAAGCACAGAGCTCTGGTATGGGCCCAGCGCTGCACCCATCAGGTGGGCGGCAGGGCACCAGGATGCATTACTGACACGTGCCCACACCTCTTTCCAAGCCAGCTTCAAAGCACGGGGCTGCTGGGGGAAAATAATTCCACTTGAGTGGATAACAGGTATGTTGTGGCAGGTGTGATGTGAAGACTACACGAGTAGTCTCATGTTCATGTAAAGAGGAAAAATATTAATCCAAACCCCAGGGAACCAAACAACGCCCCAAGGCTCAGAGAAAGAAAAAACCATCCCCCCCAAGTGTGTGTGTGTGAGGAGCAGGGCAGGGCTGGCCGGCGCTAGGTGTCAGTGTGGGAGCGCGGCCGCGGCCCCGAGCGCAGCCACGGCGGCGCTGGCCTCGGGCAGGAGCAGCTGCTGGGATGCGGGAGGTGTCATACACAGCCTCTCCTTTTCTAGTTTGTCCTGAGGTGCTCGGCCGTATCGAAAAGCCCTTTTTCCAGCAGCCTCTGTGTTTTAAATGCAAATCCTTATTTGTGAGTTACTTTGGAGATTGTTACCTCTGTCACAAACTACAAAAAAATGGCAACAGCATCAGTTATGTACAAACATTTCAGCTGACAAAGCTTATAACCAAACACTCCAAGAGAAGCGATGGCACAGCTCCTACTGCACCTCTGGGCCCAGGCCTTCCTGCTCTGTGATAACCTGTCCATATTTCACTAGTCCTGCACAAATTACTGCACTTGGTCTGTGTGCTGTTTCGGGAAGGGCATTCTTCAGTTCAGGACAACCTGGCAGCCCAGGTTACAAGGTATGTGAGGGAAGGGCTTCTCCCAAACTTTGCTGCAAGTGGCACTGTAGTTGGAAAGTGTTCAACACATGCTCCTGCTAGTGTAAAAGGTGGTGGCAAAGGTCTGATGGGTTTCAGCAGCGTGGGCTCACCGGGACAGCTGCAGCTGTTGCCCTGCCCAAGATGGAGGCAGCAGGAGGGATGTGAGAATCCTCTGTGGCATCTCCCACCCTTGGTCTGTGTGTTTGCTAGAGCCTGGCAAGCAGAGGGTTCCCACCCATGGAGAGCAGGGGCACCCATTGAGCTGTGCATCTTCGAGCATCCTACCTCTGCACAAATAGTTACTTTTTCAAAGCTTGAAAAAATACCTCTGCGTCTGACCAAGCTCTCACTGAAGTCAATGGGAGATGTGTCAAACTTGACATTCTTAAGGAGATTTGGAAGTGCTCAAGAAAGTGGAGAGGGAGCCAGGTCTCAGCGGTTGTAACCTGGGTAGAGGCTGTGGGAGGAGGGTGCTGGCAGCTCATGCAGTGGAACAAAAGCAGAGATGAAGAAGATACACTCAAATTGTATCTGGAGATAAATGTCCATGCTTTTTAGCCCTAAGCAGAAGTTTTCTTTATCTGATCTTCAGTTAATTTTACAAGATTATTCTGTTCATTAAAAAAAGAATAGGAGTCAAGCTGCTGGGGTTTTAAAATTTTTTAGGACACTGCTAGGTTCTCTTTTCTTTGACATATGAGCTTTTCCATGACTAGAGGTTCTTTTAACTAACCTCATCTTTATCTGAGAGAGAAATCTCAGGCCAGATCCAGCTTAATTTATACTTAAGTGGCATTCCAGAGTGAAGTCAGAAGGTAAGGGTCTAAAAAGTCAGGCTGGAAAAGACAAATATAGAAAAGAAAAAAGAGAACATCCGCTTCTTTTTTTCTCCAACTGTCTCTAACTGGAACAGAGTTGGGCCAGTGAAGGCATACTGAAATTCATATTCTTCCCTTTCCATGCTGGATTGCTTTTATCCCTGGAGAGCATCTGGGCCCTGGCACCTCCTGATGTGCTGGAGTGTGCCATCACTAGTCCTTACCAAGGAATGCCAGTGCAGCCCTGGCACTGCTGTTGCTCTCAGTCCAGGAGCAGGAAGGTGTGTGCTGCAATGGGCAGTGTAGCTGCTGTGTCTGTGTTTATAGTTTTTTGCACAGGTGTAGCTGACAGGATTGTAAAGCTGCCCTTTTGCTGCTGGCTGTTGCTAGTGCAGAGCTGTGCCTTCATTAGAAGGAAAGGTAAAACAGAGGTAAGAGACAGTGTTTCTTGGACTCTCCAGCATCTTACTGAACTGAGAGAAACCAAAACTGAGGGGAAGCCCAGTGTGACCAGGGCCAGAAAGCACGGGTGGCCCTGTGTATGTTGGAAGCAGGGCCTTAGGTGATTCAGGGCATTGTCAAACCAAGCCCTGCGTGTTCTATCTAAGGAAATTCTACCTCAAGGCAGCCTGTCACAGCCTTTGGTTGGTTTCATGGGAAAAGTTTTTTTTGTGTCTGGAGACAAAATTTGCCCTGAAATGACTTAACTGTCCATCACAGTGAATCCTCAGGAAGAGAGTGCTTTCATCACCTCTAACACTCATTTCTGACACTGAAATCAGGAAAGCAGGAAAATGGAAAGCAGGAATGGGATCCCCCTGAGCCCTCACTTTACTAGGCTGAATGAACCCAATCGCTTCAGCCTTTCTTCATGTGCCAAGGTTTCCAATCTTGGAACCACCTTGGGGCACTTAACTGCCCCCTCCCCACCCCCAAACCTGCTGGGCTGCCACCAGATTTTTAATGTCCTTCTTGATCGTGGGGGCAATAGTGGACACAGTGCCCAGGTGTGATGTGGGATCGTTGTAACCCTTGACCTGCTGGGTTCAGTCTTGCTGATGTGGCACAGTTAGGTACTAGTACAGTCACTGCCATGGGGTATTTTTTTATCATGAGCTTTCAAAATGCTTTGTCAGGGTGTTTTAGGAGTTGCTCTCCATTTCTGCCCTCCTGAGATTTTTCAGAGTAGTTCAAAGCTTCTTCAGCCCTCCCATCTACAGATCAGAAGAATTAAGTCTTATTTTAGCTGCCCTCTTCCTTTTGACATGGCAAATACCTCACCTTCTGCAATGTGTAACTCTAGGATGAAATTTGCTGGGGCAAAAAGACCCCATTAAAGAGTAAAAGGAATGCGTCAATTTTACACATAAATGAAAGGCAATGAAATCTTCAAGTTTCTCTTATGTATACATATCATGAAAGGGATTAATTTTTTTCTAAACTGTTCTGTAAACAAAACACAAGTTTTTCTTAAATATTTCTCTGAGTAACACAACACTGACACAAAAATAAGCCCTGATTCTAATATTGATAATTTTATCCAAAGGTGTATTCCTGCTGGGCAATTGCTCCCCCAGATCCCTGGTGATGGGATTGCATGTTCTGAATGAGAGCCCACTGGCCTACTTGCCCAGCTCTGTGCTTGACCAAGTGTTGAACTTTCATCCAAGCAAGGATATGTGTCTGAGGTGCCTCATCTTTATAACAGAAGCCATGGTACTTGACTTCCATTTGACAGCAGCAAGACAGTAGTGACCTCCACTACAGCTGTCAGGGTCTTTTCACAGAATCACAGAATTAACTAGGTTGGAAAAGACCTCTGAGATCATCAAGTCCAACCTATAGCCTAACACCACCTTGTCAACTAAACCATGGCACTGAGTGCCACATCCAGTGTTTTTTTGAACGCCTCCAGGGACGGTGACTCCATAACCTCCCTGGGCAGACGATTCCAGCACGCAATCACTCTTGCAGTGAAGAATTTTTTTTTAATGTCCAGTCTAAACTTCCCCTGGCACAGCCTTAAGACTGGGTCCTCTCATTCTGTCAGTGGTTGCCTGGGAGAAGAGACTGACCCCCACCTGACTACAACCTTCCAGGCAGTTGTGGAGAGTGACAAGGTCTCCCCTGAACCTCCTTTTCTCCAGGCTAAACAACCCCAGCTCCCTCAGCCTTTCTTCACAGGGCTTGTGCTCCAGACTCTTCAGCAGCCCTGCTGGCCTTGCAGGCATTTGGGGAGATAGCAGTGTTACATCGTGTCGCACTGGGGAGGTCCAGCACTCAGCATCTCTCAAGATACACAAGCTTAAATTGCCTGCGGCAGATGTTTCTTCACTGTGTCCGTGGAAATCCTTTGGTGTGGTGATCCCCAGCCCCCAGCATGGTCCTGCCAGGACTTTGCTGCCATTTCTGGGAGGCATTTGAGTTGAGATCTCTTCTCTGCAATTTAATCCCATTTGTTTTCCTATCCCAGAAATCTTGCTAAACTCTTCCATCTCCTTTACTGCTGCTGGTTTTGATTGTGAAAACCTTATTTCATCTCTTCTCATTTTTCTCTTCCCTGTCAGGAACAGCCCTAATTCTCTTAATCCTTTTCTACACCATGACTAGTTGTTCTTGCTGCTTTCTTCTGGGCTGCTGGGCAACACTTCCTCAAACTGGAGCATCCCAAATGATTCATTTGTGCTGAGAGCAGACTGGTGCCAAATGTGGGGGCGTATAACTCTGTGTTTTCACATATGTCACCACTGCATGGTGTGACCCAGGATGATGCTCCCCCTTCCTTAGCAGCGTGTCACTGTGACCCACACGAACTCCTAAATTCAGCAGAACAACTGTATAGCCAAGTGTCGCCTTGTTAAAAGCCTGCACCTCTAGAAACCCATGTCAGGTTTGCGCTTTTTCTTGTCCTTATCAAACTGCCTTCTGTTTTTCACATACTTTCTCCAGTCTGGCTAGATCACTTTGAATTCCTAGGCTGTCTCCTGTTGACTGGAAGTCCTTCTACCCTAGCCACCCTATTTGAATTTATCAATAGTATTTCAGGAACTCGGTATTCATTAATGAAGATAGTGTAGTACCATGGACTGGCTTCAGTGAAATCCACACTTAATACACCCTCCTAGTTTGACAAGAAGTTTAATGACAATGACTCTTGGAAGCAAGTTTTCTAACCAACTGTGAACTGTCCTTATAATGGTGCCCTCTTGACTCCAGTCACCTCCCCCCATAACACATCATGTGAGAAAATGCTAAAACTTTGCTGTAGCCAAAGCACATCTGTTGCTTATGTAGAATGACAGTTTCCAATTTTATCCTCTCACAGAAGTAACCTGAAAAAGTTTGAAATATTAGTTCCTCATTAATCTGTATTTGCCATCACTCATCTGCTTGGTGCCTTTCATGTATTTGCAAGTAGCCTGCTTTGTTCTTACAATGTTTTTCTGGGTGCTAAAGTTCAGCCAGCTGGACTGCAGTTGTCTTGGTCCTCTGCCCCTCCTTTATTAAGCTCATCACTCCATTTGCCCTTGATCAGTTTTGTGGGACCTTGGTCACCCACCCCAAATTCTCAGGTAACCCCAGCCAGCTCCCAGATAGCTTCTGCCACTGGTGGAAATACCTATGGGGAATTTTGTTAGATGCAACAACCTTGAAAATGTTTAATTTATCGAAGTGATCTCTTAAAATAGATTTAGATATCTTTCTCTTTTTTTAGTGCCCTTAAATCTCAGTCTTTTGATAGCAGTTCTGTCATCTGTCCAATCACAGCTTGACCCTTCCAGTGGAAACAGAAAAAAAAATACTAGACACAATTGACCTTGGTAGATTTAAGTGATAGAAATGTGGGAAGGACAGCCTGGTTCAGTAAATCCCATCTCCACTGCCCCCAAAGTACCATGGTGCAGAGACTACACAAATCGCAATCTCTGCACCTAACAAGCCAAACCTGCTTCAGCATGTTTGTCAGGAAGCTCTTGCTTTGGGCTGCTGATGCTGAAAAGGCAGGCTGAGCCTTTGGAAACCTGGGCTTTGCCTCTTGCCTTTCCCCTCTAAAGAGGGTAACATTCCCACTGCTGGCTGCAGCGCCAGCCCCCCTTGGCTGTGCCCTGCTGGGGGCAGCTTCTGCAGGAGCCCAGGCACGACTGCTGCGGTGGCAAAATGGGCTGGGGCCAAAAGGGAGGCCTGGGGGCACAGTGTCCAAGGCAGGAGGTGGCTGCAGTGGCCCAAGGAATGGCCCAGAGGGGGCTGCTGCAGCCAAAGGTTCTCTCCCTCAGCCCGTGGTGCCAAGGGGGAGAGGTGCAAGGCTTGGACTTGTGATCCCTTGGTGCAAAGCTTTGCTTGGTGGTGGAACAGCGAGGAGAAAAATTACAAACAAGAACTCCAGGAGGGAGCATGGGGTAATAGCAATGCTCATCATCTAAACAAGGTTTTGGCAAACTTTTATACAGGCTCTCCTTCTCAAAGGGAAAGGCACATTACTCAGGGCTTCAGTCTTTCCTGCAACAATCCCTGTCTCGCTTATGGCTTGCCTATGGCTTTATGATGGCTGTACGGTCTCTAGTTCTCCAATTTTTTTATGCAGCATCATCCCAGATCAGATACCCTCAAAAATGTCCCCAAGCTGTAAAAAGAGGTTAATCATCCAACAATCTCTTGTTTCAAATTCAGTAAAGTATTACACAAGCATTCACAAATGATGATCTTTGAAAATAAGAGCAGCTTTACATGCAATTGTTTGTTCAACCAATGTACAAAGCAAAAATTTTTTGAATGCTACATTATTGTTATTTTTTTTTAATACTAGTGGTCCTTTAGTGAGTGTTAATCTCTGACAGATGGCTCTGCCCATCTGGTGTTGCTGAAGAGTGTAAAAGTCTAATTTATGTGGAAAATTTATTTAAAATTGTGTATTAATTAGAAACAACTAAAACAACTGATCTTTTCATCCTGGGAGAGCATGATGGTGCCAAAGCACCACTAATAAATTCCACTGCCAAGAAGAGGGAAAGAGTTTGCAGACAGAACTCATGGCATGAATACTTTTCTCCTTTCTCAGTTGTGAAATACTTCTAAGGACAAAAAATCCTGTGAACAAAGTGCAATGTCCCTCACAGAAAAATTCACACAGGCTCTGGCTCATACTGAAGGAAGGTGTGATATCAGTCTGCTCCTCATTCTTTGGTATGAGGGAGGGCATCCCTCATGGAAAGGCAGGCTTGGAGATCCTGGATCCAAGGGTGCCTGGCTCAGTGCAACCCCTGAAGGGATGTTGACGCACTTCTCTTGCTGCTTCTCCCACCAGACTGGCAACTTTATCTTCATCCTGCTTGCTGAAAAGCCTGCAGCTCTTGGGGTGCTGAGGGCATTGCTGGGAGAAGGCAGTGGGGGAAAGCTGAGCACAACATCTGCAGCATGGGAGAAGAGGAAGGAGGAGTAGGGGATGGGGACACTCTAGAAAGTCTGCAGCACGGCTCAAGTAGAGAGGTGGATCCACATGAAACCAAGCTTTATCAGTCCAGCTCATCATGGAGCAGTGGTACTTGGGCAGGCATCAGCTTCAGGAAAGTTAAAAAGGCAGGAGAGGCCCTGCAACAATCAGTTGCACAGAAATTTTTAATAAAAAATTTTGCCATCTTCACAGCATGATCCCACTCCCATGGTGACCCGTTTGGTGAATACACTTGAATTTTTTGGGATCTTGCCTGGTTTGCTGCATTGCTCAAGGAATCTGAGAAGTTATTTGAATGTGATACTCATACTGGGTATGAGTATTCTTTGGGAATCATATTCAGAGAATAAAAACCACTTTGACTATGACAAGATAAACATTTATTTGTGATATTTTCTTCTTTTAACATCATCAAGTACTCAATTTGAAGAGAAACACCATTCTCAAATTTGTCCTGGAATAGAAAAAGCCCATTCTTCTAATGCTGGTTCAGAAAAAGTTCTTTCTGTCTGCAGTGGGCAAGATGCTTGTCTTACCTTGGACCATGAAAGGGTTGAGTATTGTTTCATTTTGAAATAAAAATATTATTTCTTCCTGAAGATCTGAACAGAGTACTCAGTATTCCTCCAGCAAGCAGATTTGTATTTAGAATGACAATACCTAAGGTATTCTTAGCAATGGCAATTTATTTTCCTACAAAAACTGTTCTGAAAGTAAATCCTTAGACAAGACTGCTTTGCATTATAAACATGCTTTCTCTTTTGTGATTGCCAAGTCAGGTTAGCCTCTTTAATCTGTATGGAAAATTCTTAGGTGATTTATTAGGAAGGAAACTAATCAGAATTTTGCTATGCAATAACAATCTATTAAAATGCATAATTTCAATAAACATGTATTTTTCTGGCGGTGTGATAATCATGAAGTATCTGACACCAGAAGCATAATTTCTATTAAATTTCAATTGCCTAATTTTGAAGGCTCTAAACCACGCTTTATTTCCCTTTACATGCTCTATTATTATTCCCTAGCCGCAAGAGGCAATATCTTCAAAGTTCAAAGCCAAGCCTCAGTCTGCCCTGGATGTTGGGGGAAAGCCTGTGGGTGTGTGAAGCTGAGGAGCTGGAAGTGGACCCATGGTCCCCCAGACTTTGCCTGCGCAAGTGTCCCTAAACTCCTGAGTGTTATGGGACTGCAAGGCTGCAGCAATCAGTCAGGGACAATGACATGGGAGTCAGAACCTGAAGCTCAGGCTTTTGATGCTGGAGACAGAGGAGGTTTGGCACCCTTTAAAGAGCATTGGGAACCCGGCATACTGTGGGTTTGCCTTCAAGGGACATGTTGAGAAAGGTCAAGATCTAGTCCCTTCCTCCAGGCCATAGTCACCCAAACCTGGGTCCTCTTTTGAGGGTTAGGGCTAATGTGTTGTCTTTCAGAACCAAATGAGTTCTTTGCATCCCTCAAAAGCAGGGGAAAAAAAAAAGGCATTGGTGGTAATGCTTAAATTTTATATTAGTTGTTTGAACACGTGCTCAGGAAATGTGACACATGCCTTTAAAGTTTTTCTCAGCTGGATGAGGTTCAAATCCACATCAGAGAAAATCAGTGAGAAACAGCCTGTAGCTGAGGGATGAGAGCGCTCTTGGGGCAGAGGGCAGGTCTGCTTACAAATTGCACTCTAGTCTTTGGATGAAAAGCAAGAATAATTCTGGGAACAGAGGCTGGAGCTTTGCTGGCCTTCTGAGTTATATTTCCTCTCTCCTGGTCTGTTCTTCTGTGCTCTGGAGAGCTGCATTTGTACTGCCTCTGCCTGAGGGTCCTGACCCTGTGACAGATACTTAAAATTATTACCTTGGAATAAAACTGCCCTGATAGAAACCTCACAGAGGCAGGGCACAGGTGCTTTGTAACTGAGTGCTGGTTTTTGAGCTTGGCCATCTGCTCACAGCCTACATTTTACCTTTATCATCTTCATGGTAGAAATTATCAGCACTTCACCTCTGCTGAAACACGTCCTGAGCTCCATGTCTCGATGTGAAAACACACATGGTGGTCACAGCATTGGCAGGCTTTAATTCCCCACACACGGAATTAAAAGCTGACTTGCAGCTCTTCTCTCTGGAAATACCAACTCAAAAGGGCTGCAAATCACTCAGATGCTTTAGAAGAGAGTGGCCCCATTGGAAAGGGTCCTGTGTGAAAGCTGCACTGTCAGCTTTTTGCAACTTCCCGGGTGTGAAGACAGTGGGAATCTTGTGTTTAGGGGGGACAAACCCCTCTGAGTGTTTCCCATGGCCCTTGCTGGTCAGGCTGAAAGCCAAACTATCTGTGCTGGTGTGAGAGACCCGAGCCCAACCCTGGAGAGGCACACACTGCCCGAATGTAAATAACTGAAGCAGAAGAGAATTAAATCCAACAGCTATTTAGAATGAAATTCACAAGCAGATCTGCCCTTCCACTGCCAAGGGTGTGCTCTGTGGAACGGAGGCATTTTATTGTAATTATCACGCTACCAGAGGGTCTCTTAGAGCCCTGACTCCCACAGTCCAGGGACCACAGGACAATCCCAGAATTGATTACAAGCAGTAATTCAGATTCTAGCTGTCGTGAGCTAGAGAGAAGCTTGAAATTGTTACTTGTTTTTTATTAAAGGGTTCAAACAAGCAAAAAGTCATGGGTATTTTATTTTTTAAATGCAATTATTTTGAAACTAACCCCTTCATACAAAGAAAGAGTGGTGGTGTGGGATTTTTGGACATGTAGTTGGCAATTCTGTGAGTAGGACTGCCCTGCATATGCTAAGTCACTCAGTATGTGCTTCACCACATGCACATATTAGAAATGAGGACCCTGATGTCCATTTGCCAGCTAAGCCTCCAGATACCTGGCTGTTTGGATCTGTTCTGGAGATGCTGCCCAACACTGATTAGTATTTGCATTGCAGCATCTGTTGCCATCTGTGGTGTCCCTGCAGAAAGAAACACTTTTCCAGAGGCAGCATTCACAGTCAGGCTGGTCACCAAGGGCTTGACATCCATAACTCCACTGGGTGGTTTTAAGCTCAGTTCTTTCCTGTATTTGAAGCCTTTTGAAATCTTTGGAAGAACTGCCCAGAATAAAAAGTAGAGGTAAAGAAGAGCTGCCCAAGAAACAGCTGAACTTCTGCTTTAATTGTTCTGCTATGACAGGAATTATTTCAGATATGCTCAGGTAAGTTGCAGGTAAGTAGCACTGCATGGAAGTAATGCTTTTCCCATGACAGCAGGACTTTTGTGCTATCATTCAGCTTTGCAAGACTTGACACACAGACATGGGAAAGCAACAGGAAAGTCACAGAGCAGCCAGAGCCCTCCGTATATAACACACCATTCCTCCTACCCCTAGTCATAAAAGGAGTAGGCAAGATTTGTTTTCTCCTTCCTCCCCATTTCTTCTTTTTTGCAGAGAAAGCAAGGTGACTGAGCCAGTCTGATCAGGGAGCAGATGAAAAAAACCAAAAAACAAACCAAAAAAACCAAAAATGGCAAAGTTTATAAAAACTGAATGCGTGCTTCTTTCCCGAAAGAAAAGAAATGGATTTTGAGAAGATAACCACTTCTTGACATGGGAAACTCATTCCCCAAAGCCAATACAAAATACAAAGCTGAGAGGTCAGGTCTCGTACCTTGCTGTTTGCTGTTATGTTTGTATGTTACTAAGCTGGAAGGTTTGTGGTTTATGCTGTGACTATGAGGGAGTACAAGCTTTCAGCCACACAAACAAATCCTCAAGCTTTAACACAAGCTCAGCTCGTCAGTACAAAGTAACATTTAATTAACCTAGAAACTGTTACCCAGGAGTTTGTCTGAGCAACAAATGATCAAAGATGATCTCTCTCCCCCATTTCATTGGTCTGGTCTGACTCCCTACAAAGGGATGTTTTGCACTCTGGGCATGGAGGGGGGATGTTCTTCTTTGAAGTTGTTTTCAAGTGCTTTTTGGCAAAGGTGGAAAGAAGTGTGATGTTTTCAATCTCCTTCTCTCCGCAAAAAGATTGCCAGCTGCAGGGGCCAAAACCTTTCCCCTAGAACTGCAGAAGAGTGCAAAAGGCTGCTCCTCCAACAGGTGGTGAACTTCTTCCCGATAAACCTCCCCTCCTTTGATACTGGCTTTGTTACAAGCCAAGCAAAGGCCCTCTTGCTCAGGCATGGCAAGTGATGGATCAAAGGACACGCTGCCCGACGAGTCTGCACTTAGCTGGGACCAGAAACTGGATGAGAGCTGAGCCTTAGACAAATTGTTTAAGTTTTGCTCTTGGCAGCACTTTCAGCCCCAGCCAAACCTGGAAGGAAGCTGAGCTGGAGCTTTACGCAGCTCAACTCCTGGCTCAACACGCTGTTCCCAAAGCGAAAGGCAGCAGGCTTCAAATGGAACTTGTAAGTGTCACATAGTTTTATTGAATTCTGTTTCCTGATCCAGAGGGGAAGGAGCAGCAGCAGGGAGAAAAGGGGTGACCGTCCTCTCCAGTGGTGTCACAAACGAATTAAAGTGATTAAAGTCATGCTGTAGCCGTGACCTTAGAGGACCTGCAGCAAAGGCACAGCAGGGCATGTGGCTCAGTGGGTAACTATTTACATAGAACCCATACAAGGGCTCATAATGTATTAAATCCAGCCTTCTGGCAGGAACAAAAAAGACAAACACACACACAGACCCCCACAATATTGACTTATTCTGTATTTTTAGAAGAGATTTATGAAAAAAATGAAGATGTGCTTTGATAAGAAATTAGAAAAGAACTGAGGATAATGTGCTTTTTGGAATCCCAGAGGTTCTTTAAGGACACAATTTTAGAAATTGAGAATAACTGCATCTCTTAAATGAATAAAAACTCTGAAAGACCCCTCATAAGGCAAAAAAGACTGTTAGCAGAAACTAACAGAAGTTTACAAAAAATAAAAAGAAAAGAAAATGCTATTTCAAGCAAGGAACTAAGACAATGTCTGTCAGGTTAAATATGAAAACATGAAAAGGTTGGACCAGATAAAATATTTTCAAGAGCAAACCAGAGGCAATAGACAATATTAAATGCTTCTAAAGACATCAGAAGCAGGAAATGGTTAGGTTAGGTAATGAAAGCTGATTTGCACACCCAGAGAGAGACATGGAGGATGGGGGACATATAACATCCTGTCCACGTCCTGCCAGGCCCATCACAAGGACCATCAGACCACCAAAAGTCGATCTCCAGATGCCAAAGGAGCATAGAAGTCCAAGGGCAAGCAGGAATCCAAACCAAGGATTCCCAAGGAATGAGAGAGCAGCTTCTCCAGGTTCCTCTCAGGGCTGAGCCCAGAGGATTCAGCCCCAGTGTCCAGACCTGAAACCCATCACAAGGTGTCACCAGGAGCAGCTCTCTGGATCTCCTGTTGATCTCTGGGAGCCACTGTCTCAGGCTCTAGGACACATTAAGGGAAAAGCAGTTGGGAATTATCCATACCCTATGACAAGACGTTTGGAGGAGGAACCAAAGGAAGGTAAAGGCAGAGGTTTCAGTGACTTGGACTGCTTTGTGTGCCTGTACCTACTGGGAATACGTTTCCAGTCTCACTGCTGGCTTGACCTGGGGTATAGACCTGTGGCAGACTCGTCTCTCTGGAGCTGTCAGATCCAGCATTCTGTATTTTCCCTGACAGAAACCAGCCAGAAATCTGTGGGAGTAATATGATACTGAGGTGTAAAATGAGCAAGCAAGAC
This sequence comes from Acanthiza pusilla, assembly GCA_036630365.1. Taxonomy (NCBI): domain Eukaryota; kingdom Metazoa; phylum Chordata; class Aves; order Passeriformes; family Acanthizidae; genus Acanthiza; species Acanthiza pusilla. The sequence continues at coordinate 964,918 of JAXCHO010000017.1, forward strand.
AGTTAATGGGACCTGGCAACAAGGTTAGCAGGAAAGTTTTGGTGTCCATTGTGTTGGCCTTCAGCCTTCCTTTATGGCAAAAAAACTTCCTAAAACTAAAGAATGAGTAAGTGAAACTCCAGAGGTGCTGATATGAATAATGTCTGGTTAGCAGGGCCAGAAGCTATTCAGACCAGGTTTCTGAACATAGCTATAATTCAGATATTGAGTCATGAAGCAACTGCTTGGATATATAATCCATCTAGACATAATACCTCAGCTGTGGTGCCACAGGAATGGAAGATGATAGATGTGACACTAATTTTTGATCCAGGAAACAGATCAGCGATCCTGACATTCACTCAGGGTCATGGCACAGACTAACACTAGTAGTCACAGAGATAAATATTGTCTGTTGGGAAAGGTCTCATACAGTGAAGAGAAAAGTCACAATATGTGTTGGATTCCTTTGAAGGTTTTAAAAAAGAATTAAATCACCAGGGGGTTAGAAGGAAGAAAATTTGTGTGTTAATAGCTGGTCGAATAATAGAAAACAAAGCATTCTCAATGGAGAAAGGACTTCAGTGGAGTCCCTAAGGAATCAGTGGCAGAGTCTATGCTCTTCAACATGTACATAAACAATCAGAAGTGTGCAAACAGTGAGGCAAGAAAGTTTGTTGACTAAAAAATTTACTCAGATGTACTATGCCTATTTGAGTTCAGTCAAGGTTTTCAAGTCACGTCATGATTTACAGGCAGATCCTTAACAGTAAAAATGGACAAAGTCACAAAAAGTCTAAGACATACCTAAAATTTAACCCAGGTGCAAATAAAATAGGAGCCACAATTTAGATTTATAAACATTGTCATCTATGTCGTTTTCAAGTAAAATAGTGCTACGAATCAGTATTATAAAAAACTGTTTATTGTAAATTATCCTATATCTTTAACTAGAGATAGCTGGCCGCAAGGGCTGGCTGAAGTCTGCTGCCAGATATTATCTTAACTTAAACTGAACAGCTTCGCAGGATTCTAGAAATAAAGGCTGCAAAGAGACTTCTGAGACCAGTCAATCCATTGGCCTAGAGTTGAATGATGTGTACTGGATCCTTTCCTGACAGACTCATGTTTCAAAGACCTGCAGCCTTGGGGAAACCAAAGGCTCCACTTTGCAACCCTTAATATTGTAATGTTTTCCTTAATGTTTACGTTCAATGTCCTTTGCAGTAACTTAAGCCTGCTGCTTTTCATTGGGAATATGGGATAGAGTTTATTAATTTCCTTTGTAAAGCAGCATTATATGTTTTAAGGACATAAAAAAACCCTTCCTGACTTTTTAAATCTTCTTTTCCTTCAGCCTGGGAACTCAGTTCCTTCAATCTTCCTTCACAAGTCGTATTTTCTAGATCACTAGTCATTTGTGTTGCTATTCCCTTGACTCTCTCCATCTGCAGGGATGAAAGCCAGACCACCACAAGCAATATTCCAGATGAGCTGTTATGAAGCACTGAGTAGAGCAGAATGGTAATTTCTTATGTCTTCCAGTCCATAGTCCTTCTTTTCCAAGAACAGTATTTTACTTTTTTTGCCACCGGACTCTGTTGATGTGAGTTGAACTTCTTCAGTAAGCTTATTGATTCCCCTTGGATCATTCCCAGCTATGATCTCTGACTCCAGGGGCTATGCACTTTTGGCTCATTACCTAGAGACAGTGCAAACCTAGATGAGATTCTATAGAAACCATCTCTATATATTATACATTTAATGGGGGACCACCAGGGGCTACTCTGCAGTCATATGTACAACCAGTTTTGTACTGGCCCTGTGGTAGTTTTGTGTTAATTAGTGATTGGGAAAGTATTGTCTTCAGGCTTTGTGATGTGCTGCCTTTAAGGGGTTTCTGAAATGGGGCAAAGAGAAGTAAGAATCATTTCAGTAATTAGAATTTACTACGGAAAACTGTGAGCTTCCTCATGGTTCTACATTAGAAAAGACAGAAAGCCAACCATCGAAACTGTGCTTGCCTAAACTGTGATATCAAACAAAATAGTGCTAGGGAAGGCCTGGCTAGAATCACAGAGTGAGGAAACTCTTGCTTTTGTTCTTTCCACAAGACATGCTATCCCTGCTGCAGAAGGACAGCAAACCAGTTTAATGTTATTTATCCTTGACAAACCTATCTTAGCCAATATTCATCTTCTTTGTCTTCCATGTATAGTTTGTTCATTTTGTTCCATCATTATTTTTCAATGGAAATTTCCTTTCATCAGTTGATAATTTCCCATCTTGATTCTAACCTTTTAAAGTTATCCCCTGTGTTTTTGATTTTGTCAGCTTCAGGCCACCTTGTTTGCCCTCTGTGGGTTTGCCAAGGTTGCATCATTCTGAGGTTACTTCCACCCAGCCTTCAGGATGTCAGGCTGGAATTTATTTGTCCTAGTCCCCTGGAAAGCGTCTAAATTATCTGGATAATTTCTATGTCACGCTTTGCATATTTTCAAGTGAAAACTTTCATTTTGCATCTGATTCCAATTTTTTCAGATACCTGCTTCAAATACTTTTGCTCATTCAGATGCCGCCAAGAACAAGCAACATGGAAAAACCAGAAAGGCAATTTCACAACATTCCTTACTAAGTCTTAGTTAAAAGGAGACTCAGCGAGGGCCCTGTCTCATTTTCTAGGCATTTTACAATAACTGAACACAGGAGACAAATACAGATGTTACTCCAAAAGCACCTGGAATATAGACCACGAGCCCTTAATTCTCATAATCAAAAGACATCCACCACCAACACAAATCAAACTGGTGGGAGAACCTCTGGTATTTTAGGCAAAAGTTGAATGCTCCAGAGAGAAAACCCAACTGAGAACAAAGGAGGAATGATGGGGGTTCACAGCCAAACCACATAGTTTGCAGTCTATTTGTCAAATTCTTGGCCTAAAGATGACAGCCAAAGAAGGGACAAAACTCTGCGCTGCCTCATTCTCTAGAGGTTTGTCCATGTCTCCTCAAGCCTCAGGGCAAAGGCCTGGTGATAGCTAAGTGGCAGAACTTTTCCCCAAGTCTCTTTCATACGGCCTGAGAAAGGAGACAAACAGAGCTTGTGGAACTCAAGTGGCAAACCATTAGCGCTGGGTGCCATCCCGGGAACTCGGCTGCTTGGCTCAAGGGCCAGTGTGGAGACAATCAGCTCCTGTCCAACCCATGCAGGGCCAAAGCTGAGATACTGTGAGGATCTTGATGAGATCTGAAGAGTCACCGCTGGATGCATGTTCTGCAAAATGTAGGTGTTGGGAAGTTGGGCTGAAAGTGGAAGATTTGGTGAGGAGGGAACAGCTTTCCCTCAAAGTGACTTTGTAGCTGAGAATGCTAAGGATGTTGGTGTGGAAAAACTCCATTTATTATGCCGAGTGTTGCTCATCCTCTTCCTGCTTCGAGAAGCAGAATTCCTGTGTAGAGATAAAATGCTCCAACAGGCACATTTGAGATTCCTGCTGGGAGAGAGAGATCATAAAACCACAGCCTTGTGATAAGCTGCACAGTGGCAAAGCCTTTGGGGATGAACTGAGCCTAATGGAGCCTGTGCCCCTGCGTGTCTCAGCTGCCCAGCGTTGTCAGCGAGGTAAGGAAATAAATCTATTTGCATTTCAGCTGCATTTTGGTGGTTGCCCTGGTTACCTGCATGTGTCAATTCACACCGTAGGTCAAAGAAGAGCTGATCCCCCTAGGCTCTTGACTTCTGTGTCCCACACTTCAGCCCAGAGAAAAGCAGAGGGGAGCTGGTGCAAAAATTTGGGAGCTCAGGAGCCAAGCCCAGACCACTCACCCCAACCTTTGTCATAGCACACCTCCTATAAGACTGTTCTTTGCTATTTTGTACTCTTGGTAGTGCCCAAGGCTCACCAAAAGACAGATTTTGTTAGGTGTGTGGATTCCATGTGCTGCTTACAGGAAATTAATGTTCACTTTCCTACTTCCCAGTACTGCTTAAATGGAGGAGAAGCCATTCCTCAAAAGAACTCCATCTCTTTAGGAGAAATTCCAGCAGTACCACAATTACATGTTTTATATATGTAGAGTCATAGAAAGTCGTGGGAGGAAAATGTTTGAAATAAAACATGAATTATGAAGTATCAGTTCAAAGGCTTATCTACAGCTTTGTTAGAGACAATAAAGATGGAAAATAAATTATCTACCATTTTAATAAAACATGTCAAATGGGCCACAAAGAGTGTGGCACTAAATCAGTGTGAGTTATACTGTCTTTCCTTGGAATGGAAACGTTACCAAACATCAGCCAAGGCTAAATAACTGATCAGAGGGGATCCAGGTCCAAATGTTTTCCATGTAGCATCTAGCGAAGAGTGTTTCAAATCACTCCCCCAGAGTAAAAGGTCAGCTGTTAAACAATTTGCCAAAAGAACAGATAATGTCTATGGAAGAAACGTAAACATTAATTAAAGAAGAGATCGCGTTGATCAAAGAAGAACCCAAGACATCAACAAACAACCTGGAGTAACTTTCTGAACAGAAATAAAATCAAGACAGAGCTGCATGCTCCTCAACACGACTCAGGAAAACTTCCCTTCCCTACTTAGTAAAGCAGTCAGTGTAACTGTGTCTGCCCAAGTGCACCTCTGGCACAAAACAAATCTACCAGCTCCTGGAACATGCACTATGTAAAGAAGAGACTCACACTTTGAATAGCTCACAAAAAATTTCTTATAGAAACTAAAAAGGAGAAAATTGCCAAACCTCAGACAAACTGCTGAAACTAGAATGGTTGATAGTTACTAATCCCCAGCATCATTGCTGGTCCAGCTTTTGTCTAAAACATTGTTGACATGTCGGTACAACAATGTGCTTGAGCAAATTAATTTTAAACCTTATCATTTCAGCATCAAACAAATTTATAGCTCTTAAACCCATGCTTAATGCAACTATTTTTCTGAAATAGGCTTGAGAATAACCACATACGTTGAGGTAGCATTCAGAAACACTGAGGTGAGTTGGAAAGAGAGAAAGGCAGGTGGTGTCACCAAATACCATACTTTGTTCCAACCATGACCTCTGTTTGTTGTTTGGATGATGATCCTTGGCAGACAAGCCATGGCATGGAGAGTTTTGGTAACACACAGGGAGGGAAACTATTGCTGAGCACCTGATCTGGTGCACAAGGAGGCCGTTCTCACTGATGGGCACTTGTGCTGTGAAAGTGTGGCATACGTGACTGGAGTTTGGTGCAGATGGATTAAAGCCAAGTGGGATAGACAGGCACATTAGAGAGGGAGAGACGTATAAAATCCAGTGTGTAAAATGGCAGTAGACACTTGTGTTTAGGGACCTGCCTCCTGCCCTTCCTGCACTTCGTGGGCTCCTCTAACCCCAATGGTTCCTGACTTGAAGAGAAGGCAAAGGGCTATGAAATGCTGACACTCTGGGCATGGGTGGCCATCCCAACAACCCAGTCTCCCCCTGGCTGCACACTGTGGCAGCCCTACTGCATTTTCATTAATATTTATGGTGCTGGGCTAAGGCTGCAGCTGTCAGGACAGCCTAACAAGGTGTGTCCAGTAGCGCTGCTTTCACAAGACTTTACAAGGTGTCAAGAGTTGTTTGCTCTCACAAAGCACAGCATTTGAGCAAGATGTAAACTCCTCTGTGGAAACTCAGCACAAACTATTGAGACACTGAGATGCCAGTGAAAAAAGATATGCAGGACACAATCAGACCCTGGCGGTCTAAGTGGGCACTGCAGAACTGTGTTTGCTTTCCAGTGAGCTTGTGCATATCCACAGGGCAGATCAGTGGGGATTTCAGCGCAGCCAGATATCCATCACAGCTCGTGCTGTGTCTGCTGTCTCAGACAGGGATGAGACTGGCTGTGTGCACATCACAGCTCAGGATACTTTTGTGTATCATTTCCTAGGAAATTAAAGTGGCCTCGCACTCTTCTTTTATCCTGGAGGAAGTAAGTGATGAGATGTGAGTTCCCAAGCATAGATGGAGCTCCAAGAAGTGAGACTAGCCAAGGAGGGCACTGAGAGACCTGTGCCACCAGTTTCAGTACCTGGAAGAGCTTGAATATGGGGTTCCCCATCCTAAGGAAGGGCTGGCAGAAGGAGCCTGAGAGCTGAAATCAGTGACGAGCTATAAGTGCATTTCATCTGCCTGGAGACATGTGAGCCCCCAGTAAAAGTTCCTCAGTATGGGGCAGGTGGGTACTTACCCAGATTCGGACAGCCTGGGATGAAGATAGTGATCTGTCTGCAGATGGAGATAAGCTGTAGTCAGTTCTTTGGAATTTGATGTGAGATGCGAGATCTCTCAGTGAGATGATTCAGCTGTGATCAAATTCTGAGCTGGTGAAAAAAATAAATCCCAAGACAAATTCTTGCATTTTGAGTCTTGTAGATATAGAAACAGCAACATAGACATAGACATAGGCATAGACAGCAACATTTCTGACATTAAAATGTTGTAATGCAGCAGTGAAAAGGAAATGGGAAGGCTGAAAATAAACTGAGGGAGTTGGACTGAAATATCCTATTTTCATTTTAAGTCATTCAAATATTATAATTTTGATATTTTGTTTCAGAACTGATACAAATGAATGAAATTTCAGGGAAATTGGTTTTCCATCTGTTTTGAAAGTAGTGGAAGAAATCAACCTTTAGTTGGTAATAAGTGATAACACAGAGTTCTTACTAATCTTCAAACTTGCATTTAAAAATATTGCATAGATGAAACAAAGCCTTTGGAAGTTTCTGATTTTCATTGAGCAAATTCCTGCTCATGCCAGCTGAAGCCATAATTTGGATCAGATGTCTCAGCAATTCACAGCTTGTAATAGATGAAGAATTGTTGAGATTTGCTTTGAAACACACGATGGGGTGAATTTCAATTGTCAGAATTCTTGTAAAATTGAAACAGGGTAGGTTCCTGCTGACCAGAGATACTAATGAAAAATAGCTAGCAGCAAAAGAATGGAAAAAATGAGTGGCAAAATGTGAACCAGGGAATATAGCAAAACTTGAACAGGAAGCCCAGTCCTTGGGAAACATGTTGACATCCAGAGGATGAACATATCTTCAGTGGGATCTGTTGTCCCCATCTTTCAGGCCACGGGTGCTTCCAGAGCAGCAAGGGTTTGACATTGTAATGCACCAGGAGTGCGTCGTCGCTCCTTGAAGCAGCACTGTTCCCATGTTAAAAAGGGAGACAGTCTGGAGCCTGCAAATGAGAGACACACAGCCTTTGTTGGAACGTGTAATGACAGCTGAGGGTTGCTTGATTTCATAAGTGTCTGGGATTTTCCAGGGCTCCTTGGGTGCTTGGGTACCCACTTCTCACCGGCGTCCATTGAAACTGCGGCACGTCGCTCTCCTGCATTCCTTACGACTTCTTGAATTTTGACAGCTGGAAAGAGGCTGCTCATTTTTTGGGGTAACACGTGTACTTCATGAGTCACTGCTCCAGGCAACATGAATACAAAGCTGAAGCACACCAATGCCTCCTTCCACACAGGAATCCCTGCTGGACACAGCTCACACTTTCTTAGGCTTCCCCAAGAATCCGAAAGAAAATACTTTTAAAAGCACTGTAATTTCAGAAACAAACTAAACATGCAAAGTCATCCTGCACTTAACATCTGCTAGAACTAGGAAATCTTCTCCAACCTTACTTCAGCATCCTACCATACACACCAATCAGAAAAATTAAGCTTCTCTGTGGTGGTGAAGTTTGCTTAACATTTGACTTGTAGCAGTGACTGCTAGATGCCAGTCTCTCAAGAAATGACAACTTCTTTGATGCTTTTCAACTGAGTGAAGAGCATGGAAAAATAAAAGAGAAAACCCTGTGCAATCCAAACTGACTGTGCTATGGTAGAGAAAAATCCTTCACAAACCCAAAGAAAACTGAAGTTGGTGTCCCCAAAGTAAAACTCACTATTACTAGCACTGTTGCATAAAGGAAAGAAATTCTGCCCTGAAATCACAGTTAAATTTAAAGCACATTTTAAATTTAAAATAAAACCAAGTTAGATTACTTTTTTTGGTACAATGATAGTCTTGGTTTTCATCCAGCTCTTATCTTGTGAACCTTTCTGCTGCAACATTCTTTCACTGCCAAATCTTTACTTCACTGCCTTACTTTCTTCCACAAAGAAAAAAAGAAAAAATATGTGGGGATGTTTCAGTTGATTGTACAACAGACAGAAGTGGAAATTCAGTGACACCATGGCTGAATATATGTATAGCTTGGCCTTTAGGAAATAAAGACAAATCTTTGAATGTAATCGTCCTAACAAACAAATGTTAAGCAAGTGCTTAGGTCTACTACAATTTGTTCTTACTAAGTTTTGCATAGAGAAAGATAAAAGGCAATTGGCCAACTGATCCACATTTCTAAATCAATAAATCAGTGGTAATATATTTGTCTCTAACATGTTTAATGTACTTTTGTCACCTTCAAAAGCTTGTAACATAAAATCAAAAGCCCACACTGGCTGAAGTTATTCACCACAATAACTTAGGCTGCTGTGCTTTTAAAACTTAGTTTTGGTAATATAGAATTAATTTTCAGTACCAACTTTTATGTTGCTTTTTTATCCCAGTTCTTGGTTGGGAACTGTTGTTAAGGAACATAGCTGAGAATGTTATCTGTGCTGTCCAAGCAAACAAACAGGCACGTTTATATAAAATACCTTCTTCTTATCATCTTTCACTGCTAGATTCAGAGTAACTAAAAAAATTGAGCTCTTTTAATCGAAAAGGAAAGGTGCAGAATGAGATAGAGATAGTAAGATGAAGTGTAAGTACAAAAAAGGAATTAAAACTGAGAGAAAGAGAACAAGAAATGCCATACAGCAGCCAGCCTCAGGTAGAGATAAACAAATAATCAATTAGTGACTTTTCTTTTTCAACAGAACAAAAACTAGGTAAAACAGGATATTTTTAAAATTTTGAATGTTATATTAGCTTACACTTTACAGATTAAAACAGCTTCAGCTTTTTTTTTTTTTTTTAATTTTAAATTAAAACATCCTTTTGAAATGCATTACTGATTTATACTAATTTTTTCTCTTTATTTGCTTCTCTTCTGTTAAAATATTGAACTGAACCTGAAAACACATTTCCATATTTCTGTCCTGAATTGCTTTAGGTTACATGGTCTACAAACTGGAAGAGCTTCTCATGCCAAGATGTTTCAAAACTCATTTGCTTGCACATGTATTGCATTTTCCCCACTTTCCACAGCCTCACATTGTAGATGTTAAGTGGTCTGTTAGTACTACTGTTATTTTGATTTTATCTGCTCTCAGGGTGATAGGCTTCTCAGTAAGTGGAAATCTGAGAAAGATGTCTTCTGAGCTGCAGACTGATTTTTGAATAATAAGCATGAATTCTGGAAGAGGGAATGAGAGTAAGCATGTCAGGACATGGCTTGAAGCATCTGAGAAATTTCTGCCTTGTGTTACCAATGCACATTGTGTTTTAGAATTTTCTAAAGGCAAATGCCTACTCGGTGGGGGGCAGGAGAGCAGAAAGCTCTTCTTAGAGTACAGAAGGAGAGAAGGAGAGCTGACTGCTCAGCACCTCTGTCAGTTGGACAAACGTGTGCGGAGGCACTTTTACCTTCAAAAGCAGGGTGCACAGGCAATAGGTGTCACCTGGAACTTCTTCATTCACTGATTCACAAACAGCCCCCAACCCTTTTAATGAACTTTAATAGCTTGTTATGGCACATTATCAATGCTGAAGCTGCTGTACATGTGTTGTTAATACGCTACGGTATTTGTAATTGAATATGACCTTCTGTGACATTGAAAATTTGCCTGTCCATCGCAAAAGACATCCACATGTTTTAAGAAGGACAAGTGTGCTTCAATGAACCTTTTAATCAGGAACATATGCTCAATAAACAAAAAAGCTTTTATTGATTTCATAAATAGCAAGACAATGTCATCGCTGTGCCAAGCAAACTATTGTGTGGCATACTGAAATCTGTGGTACGTGTGTAATGGAGAATGGTAGTTGTGTGCCAGAGGGACCATTAGTGGTCTTGTCTTGGGGTTGAGACCAGTAAGAAAACTCTCTTCCCTCAGCTTTCTGTGGGATTGCAATGGACTCCCTGTTCTGGAGCAGCAGCTTTGGAGGACAACAGGAGCAAAGGATGCTGTGATCGTGTTCTGCGTCTTTCCTTTGTGTCCATTTCCTTGCACAGTCTCTGTGTAGTTAATCTCTTGACAGCTTTTTAAACATCCTCCAGTTCTTTTGGTTTTCATCCTGTAACATGTGTCTTGTATTCCAGTCTTTTAGTCATGTTTACCATCTCTTGGGAATGACTCATGAGATCAACACACATTTCTATGTGGGCCATGCTCGGGCAGGGGTTACCAGAACAGAGAAACCACACAGCTACATGGCATAAAATTGTTAGCCAACTGCCAGCAGAGTTGCCAGATAAAATGGATTTTCCCATAATTTTTTTTTTCGGTTTTTGAATTTAATTTCTTTTTGCTCTTGCCATTGTGGGGAGTGCCTGAAAATGGAAAGGCATTTTTCCAGTTAAATCTCCTGGCAAATTTCCTGTACCATTGTTATTTGTCCTAATGTAACACTCCTTTGTCAGATGAGTTCTACTGGAGATGTTTTGATGATTATGAATAGATTATATTATCCTTTTTTTTTTTTTTTTGGTGCAGACTTAAAGCAGTTCACTGTTTTTGGCACAACACTGGGTGCATTTCAGGAGTGGCTGTTTTCCCACCGTTCTTGGTATATTTTAGCATTCTCTGATTACTTGGAAGAAACCAGTGGGGAGGCATGTCTCCATGGCAAGGCCCCTCAAGGTCGTTAGGATAGAGTTTGATCCTCCATAAGGCCTTCCATAAGCTCTTTGGCATATGTTAATAACTTTCAGAGAAAAGTGGGACATTCAGCCCAGACTGTGACTGAACAATGTATGCACATCAGCAGGACATTTTTGCATACTTTGCTTTCAACTCCCAACAAAGCAGCAAAATTCTTTCCATTTATTTTGAGGGGAAAAAAAGTGTTAAACTGGAAAAAAGCACAATATCAGTAAAAGTCTTTGTCCCCCCTATTTTTAAAAAAATCCTCAGTTAATACTGTGTTCTTTTGTAGTTGCCTCTAACATTTCATCAGCGTAAACTTTTCTGTTCAAATGATCATATTATAGCACAGATGAAGAAAATTAAATTGCCTAAGTAAAATTAAAAAAAAAGACATAATAAAAAAGGGCATAAATAGATCCAGCTTGTTTTTGCTATTCCAGAAGATATTACAAGCAGTGACAATAATCATGCTTCTGCTTAATGTTACTGGCACTTGCTTATTTTCTTTCTTGCTGTTTTTCCTGCTTGGTATCTGCCTAAGTCTGATTAAAAGAATAGGTGAAATGTTCAGCACTTTTGGGGATATCACTCATATGGGAAAAACAATACATTTCCCTCAATTTTAAAGAAAACCAAAGTATTTTAGTTAAAATATGGTGATTTAAAGTAAAATCATTCAAAAATTCATTCTGAGAAAGATACCAGCCTTTCTGAGGATGAGGTAAAAGGAAAATGAATACATTTTCCCTCATAAAATATTTCTTAAAGATTGTTTGTAAATTGGAGGGAAACCCTCCATGCTTTAGGCAATTTTCCCTTGGCAGTGATTTTTCCTGGTCCCAGTCTCCATTGAAATACAGTGAAATATTTCCCAATGTCACACTTTAGATGACTTGTATGCTCTTTAGAAACATTTTAAAATTTGCCAACTAATTCTCCAAACACTTGCCTTTAATGAGCATGGCTGATCCCTCCCAGGAGGCTGAGTATACTTGATCTCCACCGAATGGCTGAACAGCCTCCATCCCATGCCTGAAAATTAATTAGGATCTTCCTCACCTTTCTCATGGAGTTTCTCCAATGCCTGTGGTGTGTGACAGCGCTGCAGGTGCCTCCATCCCTGCTCAGCAGGCAGCAGCTTGGAACGTGATGGTTAAATCAGACTTTTTTCCCATAAGCTTCCAACCACAGTGTTTTAATTCCAAGGAAAGTTAATGTTTCTGTGTGCAGGTCTATCTTACAACAAGGAAAATGCACAGCTTCATACTGAATCTATACAGCAAGTCAACAGGTCAGTCAGCCACTCATTTGATAATAGTAAACTATTAGATAGATTCAATTGGACTGATTGAATTTATGTTTAAAGCATCATGTAAAAGCACATATTTACAATTTCATATATGTTGAATTGCCTGCGTATTTGTAAAAATACATGGTACTTTGATATATAATGCATGAATTCAGAATGTTTCCCTAAGAGGTCCCATCATCTACTTTGAGTTTTTCCTAGGTATGCACTCATTTAAATGCTCACTCTACTTTCAGAAATTTAATTTTAGCCAATTTGAATTCATATTCGACTTGTTACCACAATTAGACATTTTAAGAATTTCTATAAAGTTGAAAGTAGACATTTGCTAAGTTTTAAAAGTGTATGAGTTCTGTATGCTTGCCAATATGTAGAACTTCTAAAGTTATGAGACTTGGCATATGGCTTAATGCAGGCAAAGTTGTTTCTCTCCTGTCGTTGATGCCAAGTGAAAATGTTCTCAGTTTGTTCTTTTTCTTTATGTAGGTCAGCACTTAGCTAGAGCTGTCCTCTAATTCTGCCAAGATCATGTTGATCTTATTCTAATTCTCTTAATAAAAGCCATAAATTTAAATTTTAGCTCTAGCTAATGATAACAATACTTCTAACTTGAACAAATGTACGTGGGTCTTCAAGAGACTGGCAAATGCCACATTTCTGAAACAGAGCCTATATTCCAGTACTCCCAAAGAGCAAATCCCTGTCTCCAGCCATGATGGAGGCAAAACAGAGAAAATGTCAGAATATCCCACAAAGAGTTTCTTCCCCTACTCTTCCCCCGGCCCATGCCAAGTCTCAGCGCACTGTTGAGCAGTGCTGGCTTTGGACCAGGTCTGTGAGTTCCCTGTGAGAGGAGAGCTTAGCTGATAGTGAGATGATTGAGGAAAGACGCATATTCTGCCACTGTGACCCGAGAGGAGACTTGGCAGGAAGGGCCTGGAGCAGAGCAGCTCTCAAGCTGAGCCAAGCCTCTGGGGAGGGCTGTTGGCAGCCCTGCTTTCCAAGGGAGGACATCTGCTGACAGGGGACAACATGACTTTAGAGCTACTGCTCCAGAGATGCACTGTTTGGCTCACATGCTTACCCTCTCCTTTTCCTTTCCACTCACTCCACCTTTGTTCCAGGCCCTCAGAGGTTACCAAATGGACAGCAGGATGGATGGTGTCACTGGACACCCCCAGGAGACACAACAGGAGCACGATAAACAAAATAGCAATCCGAAACACTCAGTGTAAGCTTGACACATCCCTTGGTACAGCCAATCCTTTGGGAAGGCACGCTCAGCAGGAACAAAGGAAGCAATTGAACACTTGAAGTACTGAACACAGATTTCTGCTTCCTGTGCATGGTCAGAGCAGCCCAGCAAAACAGAAATAAAGAGAATTTTGGCCCCTCCCTTACCACTACTGGTATAGCAAGGTTGCAAGTACACAAACGGGAAAGAGAAGAACAACCAAAGATGCTTGTAACTTAGGCAAGAAAAACAACAAACTATTCCTAAAAGAACACTGCCATGAGTAAAATGGAAGAAGTATGTTGCAAGAGCAGAGTCAAAAAGCCACACTGTTTAAGATCATGCCAGGAACGTACCAGCCCCACAAGCTGTGAAGTCAGAAGGGCTCCGTCCCAAGTCGAGCTCGCTTTGTGCTCCAAGGCACAGGCACGGGCTCTGCACGAAGCGCTGCTGCCAGCGATGGGGTCTTGCGGGGTGGGTGATGCACGCTCCCCTCACTTCAGCTCCTTGCAGACTATTTTAAGCAGGCAGTGCACAGCACGGTAGTGTTGAAGAAAGTGCTAGTCCTGAACATGCTAGCCTTCTCACAAGCCAGGGAATTGTGACTTCATGGAGTGCTGTAAGTGCTGTTTCACAACACAGGATCACAGGGAAAAAATGACTGAGTAGCTTGCTCAAAACTACCTGGGGACTTTCTGGCAGTTTTGAGAAGTCAGCATGGATCTCCTGAGTGCTGGGTAAAATATCGAAACATTCTTTCTCTTGCAAAACTTCCATTCTCTCCTCGGGCATATATTTTAGAGCAGCAAAATCTGAGGAAACCATATGAGAAAACACACACCCACAGGATCTCCTCTTGAATGGTACTGATGAAATCTGACACAAAGTGCTAGCCAATTACTAGTAAAATATTCTCTTGAAATCTAAGAAAAGGTCACATTCAACCTTTCTGAAGTCAAGAGGTGTCTTGTCAAGTAATCTCAGTGCATTTATGACGAATTTAGGGAGGTGGGGAGGAGGCATGTAGCAAACAGAAAATAAGTGCATGTTGATCAGACACTATACTGGTTAAAGTATGAAAACCACATTTGTGTATATGAAAAAGCAACGAGCCATGGCATTTGGTGTTAGCTTACAGTTCAGAGAACAGTCCTTTTCACTACACCTTGTCACCTGATAACTCTGCACTGAATACTTCATAATTGAGGTATTTCAACATTCTGCTTCAATCCACAAACATCTAGTCATATGTTCAGTACATTGGTGCTCTGCCCCACATCACACACCTGTCCTTCATCACATTTATCCCTTCAGATTTAGCAGCCACCACTCTCTGCTCAATCCGTGACCAACCCTCCTTGTGTCTCCCCTCAGGTCCTGCTGGCACTTCAGGCACTGGATTTCAGCTCTTTAGCTGTAATGACAGAAATATAAATGCTGTGTGCCTTTCATTATCCAGATGGCATTACCCTGATTCTTACTGTAACTGCCAGACACAACTGATTCTCATTCTGCACAGTGCTTCCATAAGGGTCTATCCACTGCTCATTATAATGTTAGAAGTGGAAGTTGCTAGATATTGGCAAATAATGATTTTGCAGCCAGGCTTTCAGAAGTTACAACACAACAACATGTGGTGTCCTGTTACTAGATCAGTGCCAAAGAGTAACTGAGCCAAAAATTAAAATAAACTGTGAAGATCTCAAAACACACTAAGAAACAATTGGAGATATAATCAAGAATATGAAGTTCTAGCAGACCAAGTCTAAGGAGATTGGTTTTCCAACTTCTACATTGCATGATCTTTACTGTCGCCACTTCCCTATTTAAGCTAAACAGGCAGAATGATTTACAAGAAAGTATATGAACATAAGCAACATATACAATAATCCTCCTGACTACTTGATCACATAAAATAACTTCATTAATCTAATATCATATTAGTTTTACTGTTGCTGCATATCTAATCAAACAATTCAATGTGGTACATGAAAAGCTGAGCTCTAAAGTCTGGGCTGGTAAGTCAGTGTGTTGGTAGTTCTGTTAGTGGCTTTGTGCTTCTGCTTATTTTCTCTGGCTTCTGTTGGAGAAACTCACTCATGACAGGTGGAAGAGGCTGGGTTACCAAGTCATGCTGGTCTGGAGACCTCTTTATTTCTAAGCTCTTTGCTGACTTCTTGAATGGTCAAAGAAGTGAAGAATATTTCTGGTATGCGCAGCACAGCTTCATAATCTCATGCTTATAACCTGGATTTAGTAGATCCAGTAATGATTTCTACTTGCTTCTCATAGACTCACACATTTCAGGGCCAGAAAGAACCGAATTCATTGTATCTGAGTACCTAACAGAGGCCACTTCATTTTATCCAGCTACTCAGGTATTGCATTCAGTAATTCTACTCACCTGAAGTACACTTACTTTCCAAGTAAGACTGGCTGGAAATGCAGCCAGTCTTACTTGGAAAGCATTAAGCAATAGAGAATCAACAAGTTCCCTCTGAAAGTTTGTTCTGTGATTGACATCTTCGGCTTTAAAAGTCATGAGCTTTTTAATTTCTATTTTCTGTTTTATAATTCCAGATACTGGTTTTTGTTATACATTTTTCTGATAGGCTGGAGAGTCAGTTAACATCAAGTATTTTACCTCTGCGAAGGTATTTTTACATGTATAAAGTCACCTCTCAATCTTCATATGCAAGTGGTCTTAAAATACTGATGTTTTAAAAATTTTATTTATTGATTTTTTTTTTTTGGTCCTGGAGTATTTTACAGCTCATTTCAGAACTTTTGGAAACATACTCTATAATAATGCTAATGGCAAGTTTGGAAACAGAATTCCTCTTGTAACTGGCACCATAACTTGTAAATACCATATGGATTTAAAACACCCTGAAGTAATGGGAGAAAGTGGAAAACAGTTGAGAAGGTGAAAACACAACTGCTCTGTTTCATGTGAGGTCAGGACATGAAGGTCCTCATCTTACAAGGCATCCCAATAGGTCTCACCTAATCATATTTATTTGAGCCAGTTGTTTACATTTGTTTTAGAGAAAGAAATGAAGTGCTGATCTCACATAGTTTGTGAAGACCAAACTTGCACAAGATGATAAACAAAAAATCAGCAAGGAGCTGTCCAGATAGGAGAGCGGATACCCAGATTTTAGGAGTTAGTTTAACAGATGGGGCCTCAGTGGCTCTGCAGATGTTGAGACTGGAATGACAGACGCCCATAACTACTCTTCATGCTCAGATGCATGGCTCAAGGAAGTACTTTTCTTTCACTATTTGCACTCTGCTGATTAGGCTTACAAAACTGCCAATTGTCCTGTCTCTTTAAAAACATAACAAACAAAACCGTGTTGATTTGTGACTATGAGATTTATTTTAGAAGCTGTTAATGGCTTCAGAGTAATGTAGAGGAATCTAGTCTTCCATTAAAAATAAATACATTCTGGCAAACTTTGGCTGCATCTACTCTGTTGGCTTGGCTGATGCCATGAATGGCACTAGAGGGCAACTGTTAAATTGCTAGAATGATCTTTGGCACAGTTTAGTTCTAAACCAAATAACTCTCTGTTGGGATTATAATGCATGCTTTGGCAGTTACTGTTGGCAAAGGTTTGTTCCCTGTAAACAGCTTACATGCAAAATAGGTCCATGAGTCTGCAGACTGCCTGGAGTATCGTCACTGAAAATGTGTATGAACTGTTCCGTTCCTCTCTCTGGGACAGATCACAGTCCAAGATGTACTTGCAGTTCACAGGTCAGTTATTCTCAGCTGCGTCACCGATGGTTGTTTCAGTCCTGGCTTGGATGAGGCTTGTGCACTTGCCCAAACTAAACAAGTTATATCCGTGATGCAGCATTATCATTTTAATATCATTGCAACTTCTAGGTCTATTGAGTTTTGTCATAAAGCCCTAAATATGAGGATCAAGAGATTACATGAAGACATTAGATCAATTCAGTTCTTGTAATTCTGACAGAGTAAACAATTGGAAATGGACAAAAAATACCACAAAGGACCACTAATCTTAAATATAAATGTGATTATATATACTGTGATGATAATCGCAAAATCTGTGATAAAATGGAAATGCACTGAAAGCACAAATACATCCAGTTACAGGAAGCAATGTGTTACCAACATTCAAATAGTTTGCTTGGTAACTTCTCTACCTCAATTTAAAAGAAGCTGCCACAGAATTTAGCAGAATCATGGAACAGCTGAGGTAGGAAGGAACCTGTGGAAGTCATCTGGTTCAATGCACTTGCTTAGGCAGGGTCGCCTAGAGCAGACTGCCCAGGATCATGTCCAGACAGCTTTTGGATATCTATATCCAAGGACAGATATCTCCACAACCTTTCTGGATGCCTGTGCCAGTGCTCAGTCACCATAACGGTGACAAAGTGTTTATTGACATTCAGAGGGAGCCTCCTGTGTTTCAGTGTGTGCCCATTGCCTCTGTTCCTGTCACTGGGCACCATTGGAATGCTCCTGGCTCCATTTTCTTCACACCCTCCCTTCAGGTATTTATGTGCATTGATGAGATCTGCCGTAAGCCTTCTCTTCTCAGGGCTGAGCAGTGCCAGCCCTCTTGGCCTTAACTCACACAGGACAGGTGCTCCAGGCTCTCAGTCATCCTTTGCTGGACTCTCTCCAGCAGCACCATCCCTCTGTGACAGCTGCCGGGCACAGCCTGCACTCCAGCTGTGCCCCTGTGCTCTCAGAGCAGAGGGGCAGGATCAGCTCCCTCTTCCTGCCTGCAGTGCTGCTCCTAATGCAGCTGTCACAGTTCTGACTGTTCAAGGTACTATATAACACAAACAGATGATTATATAGAAATGTTCATGACAATGGATTGCACTGAATTATCCCAAACATCCCATTCTGTCTTTTTTTGCAGGTTTGGTGCAGGATACCTCCAGTTTTCTAGCATCTGAGGATTGCTGCAGGTCAGGCTCCAGCTGTGGAGTCTCTCTTCAGGAGAGAATTTGGCGACTGAAGCTCTCGAGAAGCCCAAGTGGGACTGATGCCTCAAGGCAGAGCAGAATGAAACAGCACAGCCTGTGAGGAAGGTGTGTGCTTGTTGAGAAAACTTTCCACACCTCCCCCTTACACAAAACAATTGCTAGAAGTTTAGCAAACAACAGACCTAAAGAATTCATCAAATTTCCTGTTTCTGAGCTTGCTAACCACCACAAGAGCTCAGAACTTATAGCCTCTCTAATTTACGTGGTTAAAGGACATTTACAGGTCCTACACAGGCAAATGAGGTTATAAAAATGTGTCTGCAGAACCTGGATACTCAGAAGTTATTACCCAGTCAACTCTACATAGGGACACCAGACCTAATCTGTCGATGTGCTGCCCCCTTCCTGGACTGTTTCCATGGAGGAGAAACCCAGTAGCATTAGCTGGAAGCCATGGCACTGTTCCAGGCAGGTCCCTGATTTTAACTGGAAAGAGCTGAGGACCTCCAGGGAAGGCATCTGGCCTGCAATCCAGCACAGGCAGAGCTTCCGCAGGGTGCACGCACTGCTGGCTCAGACCTGTGCCACCAGTCACAGGCTGGGCAGCCAACAGCAGTAGAACAGTGGCAAATTCTGCTGCTGGGATTCAGACAGGGAAATGAGGCAGCGCAGGGGCTGCTCTGCCTCCTTGGCTGCTTCCATGCATGGCAGGTAAGGGAAAAAGTACCAAAAATCATTAAGGACACCTGGCATTTCACATAGTTAGCCCTCATCTCATGCTGTTTATTACTTTTCCAGCTCTAACCATGCAGTCTGCCATTTTCCAAGCTTGGTCCCTGCTCAAAGTTTTGGAAAAGGTCAGCCAACAATTCGATTGTTTCTGAAAAGAAAATAACTAACCATGCTAAAAACAAATAGCAACATTTTCTTTGAGCTGCTCTAGCACCCCCAAGCTTTAGAGCATTCGCATGAAATCTGTCAGGAAGTGGCCTCCCCATCTGGGACATGTCAAGAAAGAAGTCTTTGAAAATATGTGGTTTACTATGATCAGGAGAAACATGTTAGAGTTTATAACTAATTTCCCTGGAGACACTGTCTGCAATGGCTGTGTCCCAGCTTCTGGTGAGCACAGAAACTGCAGTTCTGCGCTGTGTGGGCTCAGTGCTTTACACCAGACACCAGACGAGGAAGATTCTCTTGTGCTCCTCAAGCTCCCCCTGCTTTTCATTCTGTGATTCTCTGGCTCAGCTTCAGTGAGCTCAGACAGTTATTCTGAGTGTGATTCCTCATCTTCTTGTTTTATTGAGAGGGTAGGAGGTTTTACTGCTAACAAACAATTAGGGGGGCAGTGTGAGTGTAAAGGGTACTGCCCTTCTCTGCTGAAAGAGCCGGGCAGAGATCAGAATGTGAAAACCATAAAGCATAGAAAGAATGTCACCAGATAAATGAAGAATAAAGGAGAGAACTGATTGTCAGATTCTGATTTCATGGCTTTTCCACATGGATACTGTTCAAGCAACTCTGAAGTAAAAGGAAAGCCTTTAAAAGCTTTAAAATATTAAGCTTCTGCTGTAGGCAGAAGTCTGTGGGCTTTTTTTGCCGTAGGTTTTATATTTTTGTATTCATTCCAGTAATGATGTGAATACATTACTAAAAACAACTTGCTGCAAAACTCTGTGTGCACTAGGTCAAGTTAATCCTGTAAAAGATTTATTCCTTCTTCTTCACATACACTGAACTAATCTGCCTTATCTTCCTCAAAACCTCTTCTCACGCTTCCGTCAGTGTTAGGAGTACAAGTAACAGTTGCTTATTAAATTTCACAAACCAAGTTAATGCTCACTTCTCCTGTTCTAATTATTTTTTACTGTTGCACAACTCAGAGGAGAGGCCTTTACAAAGACAGTTCTACTAACCACAGGTTGTTTGGTTCCCACTCTTCCTATGCACTAATGTCTTTGAAGGAAAATGCAAATAAATTTCCCCTTTAAAAAAAAGTTCTAAATCCCACCTGCTGGATCTAACATGCAATGCAAAGTGATAGTCATGCAGCTTCTAACGTCAGTGGATGGAAACTCCTGCTAAGTAGTAAAAGACTACTTGTCACTGAGAGGGAAATATCTATGTTGGATTATTAACTCTGGGCTCTTTCAGAATGAAATTTTTTTATGAGAATAGCACAGTAGCAAATAAACCAAGAGGAAATGGAGAGTTCCTTATTCGGCACAGGATATATGTGGTGCAAGCCAAACAGTAAATGGCAGTTGATGGTGCCCAGTATTTCCTAACTTCAGTCTAGCTATATTCATGTCAGCACTAGAAAGAGATTTGTTCGAAATTGCACCAGTGCACATATAATTTCTGGCAAATCTAAGGAACTACTTATGCAACTGCTCACCCTGTTGAGCATTCTCATTCAAAACTTAATCCTGAGCCCTTCCTAAAGGTTATACCTGAGCAACTGTGCTGTGGTTTAACCCCAGCCAGCAGCTGAGTACCATGCAGCCACTCCTGCACGCAGTGACACCTCTGATGGTACTCTCCCCACTCAAGCTCCAGGTCCTTTTGGTAAAAGGGACAGACCATTCCTTGCTTCACTGTGCTCTGATTCTGGTTTGCAGGAGCTCTCTCAGATGGGTTTCTCTGGGCCACAGGAATCAAACAGAACCATCCTGTTCTCAGCCAGAGCTGCCCGAACAGAGACACCTGGGGGTCCAAAGAGGCACGGGCATGTCAGAAGGTGACAGGCTGAACTTGGGGAATGCTGCACTCCAGCCATGCTGGGATTCTGCAGTGGGCCACAAGGATTCTTGGCTTCCTCCTGAACTCAGAGGAAGAGACCTGCAGTAGTACAAATCAACCTTGATTTTCATCTATAATTCTCTTCTGAAAAGACTCCAGAGGCCTCTAGATTTATAAATCACCCATAGTTTTTCTCCAGATGATTCCTATATACAAATATATATCTATGATATATGAAATCTTGCACCTCCCGTACATTTTGTGCGGTTCAATTCTTCAGCAGTGTTGGATTTTTCTTTGTAAAAATAAAAGCCAAGAATTCTGAATTCCTATCAGATATGCAAACAGGGCTTAGCCTGTACATTTTTTCCCTCTCTCTTCAAATTCAGCAGGCCTGTTAACACTTTATTGTTGAAGTATTTTTTTTTCAACAAACACTCCCACTAAATTGTTCACTGTTGAGACATAAAAAACATTCAGAATATCTGTAATTTACTGGAAGGGGAAAAGTCTGAATTAAATGGTCTATGTTTTGTAGCTTGATCATGCTGACTTTAGATAATTTCAGGGCAGGATTTATTATTACCTGGTGCTCTTTTGGGCTGCTTAAACAGATATCCAGATATGTTCCCACGGAAAAAATAAAGCTTGGTTTAAAATAAAGTTTTTTAGTGATCTTATACAAACCACTCTCTTTCAACACTGGACCTTGCTACCTTCTCAAGCCCCACTGATGAATACAAAGAATGCTTTTGCAGCACTGCTTTCACCTTTCTCATCACAATCCCTCACATGGTGCTTAGGCAAGAAGGAGTTCTCAGGGGAAGATTTTTGCAGTGGTTGAATATGGTGAATAATCATGCAGTGTTTGTTTCCAACAATGAACATAAATGCCATGGTACTTAACTTAGAGGAGTGTGTGTCCATAGAAATTTCTTCTGAACCTTAATTTACAGAGCAAGAGAGGAATTCTTCTGACACAGTCCTCTAGACATCTTTTAGAGCCAATGGAGAGAAACAAGCTTTTCCATGTTCTGATTCCTTGATCTGTTTCATTACCTCTTTGGATGAGATGAATCTCACCTTAAAACTGTCCCTTTTTGTCCATGGACTGGAAACGGTCTCTATGTGAGCAGCTTGCTGCTTCACCATTAGAAGCATTTCCGTTCATTAGTCTTCCCCTGTAAATAAGTAGAGCCAGACCCCTTCAGCTTGAATCCAACCAACCAGGATGATGAAGAGGGGATTGCCTGAAGCTACCGGTGCTGTTTGAGATCACACCCCTCTCTAGTTCTTGTGCTGTGCCTATTTTAGGGTTTTAGTTTGAATACAAAGAGTTCTTTTGAAGTCATCCCCAACTAACTACTGAGTTTGATATGCTTTGTGAAAATCTGGATCCATCACTGATTCTCCTTCAGAAGACACTATGCCAGAAGATGCACTCCATAAATGCCCCTCATAGGCTTCTGTTGCTAATGTGTCTTCAATTCATGGGATCGGGCTAGAGGCAGTTTGAAGTAATTCCCCATGAAACTTGCATATTATGAGTGACAAATTCTCATATTCAGCTGTTTTGCCACACAACTGTTTGTTTTGGATTCCACTTCTATGTAATTAAGATGCTGATGCAGATTTCTAAAATCTGTCCTACAGACACCTTCCTCCACTGATGGTTCACTGCCAGGAACTATTGCTTGAACACTGGTACCAATACTGCTGGCCTGTGACCGTCTCTACT
Source organism: Acanthiza pusilla (assembly GCA_036630365.1). Lineage (NCBI taxonomy): Eukaryota > Metazoa > Chordata > Aves > Passeriformes > Acanthizidae > Acanthiza > Acanthiza pusilla. The sequence goes on from JAXCHO010000017.1 coordinate 987,757, forward strand.
GCTTTTTGACTGGCATAGCTGGCACAGTTCTGGTCCTGCCCTCTTTCATACACAGCTGGGATAAGGCATGCATCAGAGACTGCGAGCAGCCGGCAGCCTGCAAGCAGACAGGCATCTTCTGAGGGGGAAAGAGTGCTCTGGCATGTGGCTGACAGCCATGACATGTCACACATCTCAGAGGTCAAAAAAACCTTGACCTGTTTAACTCTCGGCAACAAACATGACCTTAGTGACTACAGCACTCTGTGAGGATAAGGGGGAAATTGTCTGTGACTGAAAGAGCTCTGCTCCTCTAAGTAGCTGCCCCAAAGGATAGGCAACATAACAGAACAAGTGCCTCCCCTGAACTACTGAATGGACTGCAACTGGTGATTTGGTCTCCCTCTGCAAAAAGAGAATCCCCTTAAACAGAAGAGGCAATTGAAACCAAGTCTCCCACATCCTAAATCAGTGCACTCACCACTCAGCTTGAATAACAATCAATTACCACCTCTGCTCCAGAAGAACATTTTGTGTGGCATCCAGTCCTTTGCGGAGCTGCATCCAGCTGCTTTCTCAGAGAAGCTGCAAAATCACACAAGTGCAAATGGAATTTATGGCCTTGAGGTTATATGCTGTAATGGTCAGAAAAAATATGGACTCTAATGATCTACTAGCCCTCCTGTTGTAATTCAGCATGGTTTTAATCCTCACCAAATGAAGATCCCCAAGGAAACAGGCATGGAAAAGGATTGTTGTTTTAGGCAAACTGTTGTCAAAACTACTTCATGTGGTTCAGACTGAAGGGTTTCTGGGCACATTCCAAATCTAACATGTACATTAGGACCTCTTCCATTAAAACTTGGGGCACTTTAAAAGTTTAAGTGTGCTCTGGTTATGCCAAACATGAGCTGGACTTGTCAGACTCGTAGGGGTTGGACTGTTTCCCTAGTCCTACCACGAGTATCTGCATTTGTTCATTTTCACCCGACCTTTGGCACTTCTCCGCGTTTGCTCTCCACCTGCCCGCAGCGGAGCGGCAGTGCCTGGCACCAGGCGGCGGCTCAGCCCTGGCAGCACAGATGGCCGGGCAAGCCGCGGGGCACGGTGACACACTGGGGCAGCGGAAGGGAACTCCGCCGCTCGCTCCCACCTCGCCGGGAGCGATTGCCTCCTGCAGGAGTCACCCCTGCTCACCTCCGGGCCGCGCCTCCGCCCCGCCGCCGCCTCGCCCCCCCTCGGTGCCGACCGTGCCGCCCTTGACCCTCCCTCTCTCCCTCTGCCTGCCGCCCTCACCCCCGGGACGGACCGCTCCGGCGGCGGGGGGGCCGGCTGGGACCCCGCAGTGTGGGGGCGGGAGGGAGTGAGGGAGGGGGGACGGGAGAGAGGGGGCGAGAGAGGGAGGGAGGGACAGGGCACTGCTACCCTCTGGGCGGGACGGATGGCAGGGATGCAGGGGGACAGCTCCCCTTTGGACGGGACGGGAGAGAGGGATGGAGTAGGACAGCTCCCCTCCAGATGGGACGGGAGGGAAGGGTGGAGTGGGACAGCTCCCCTGTGGACGGGACGAGAGAGAAGGATAGAGTAGGACAGCTCCGCTCTAGATGGGGCGGGAGGGAGGAATGGAGTGGTACAGCTCCCCTTTGGGCGGGATGGGAGACAAGGATGGAGTGAGACAGCTCCGCTCTAGATCGGGCGGGAAGGGAGGTTGAGTGGTACAACTCCCCTTTGGACGGAACGGGACGGGAGAGAAGGATGGAGTGGTACAGCTCCCCTTTGCACGGGACGGGACGGGAGAGAAGGATGGAGTGGGACGGCTCCGCTCTGCATGGGGCGGGAGGGAGGGATGGAGTGGGACAGCTCCCCTCTGGGCGGGACGGATGGCAGGGATGGAGTGGGACAGCTCCCCTTTGGACGGGACGGGAGGGAGGGAGGGCTGGAGGGGGCCGAGGCGCCTCGCCCGCTCCGGCACGAGGGGCTGCGCCCTGTGACGAGCCCGGGCGCTGGGAGGCAGCGCGGCGGGGCGGGGTGACGGCCGCGGCTCTAATAAGGCCGGGGCTGGCGCTGGCCGAGGGCTGTTTGCCCCCGCCCGCCCCCGAGCATGCAGTGCTTCCCCGGGCTGGTGCTGGCGCTGAGCTCGCTGCTGGGCGCCCTGGCGCTGCTGCAGCTCTCGCTGTACCTGCGGGTGCCGTCCCGCTACGGGAAGCACGAGGAGCGGCTGTGCCGGCCGCGGGGCCGGCTGCCGGCGCGCTGCGCCTGGTTCCTGCAGGAGCTGCCCTCCTTCCTGGTGCCCGCGCTGCTGCTGGCGCTGCGCAGCCCGCCCCGCCTCGAGCCGCTCGGCTGCCGCCTGCTCTGCTGCCTCTTCTGCTGGCACTACTTCTACAGGTACCGCCGCCGGGCACGGCTCCCCGCGCCTCGCCTCGGGAAACTCGAAACCAAGGGGAGCGGCGGGAGCGGGCGCGGCTGGAGCCGGGCGGGCGGTGGGGCCGGGGCAGGTCCTGGCTGCAGCATCGCTCCCTCCCCCATCCGGCTGGACATCCGCGCCCCTGGGCTCCGCTCGAAGCGTAGGGGCCGGCCGGGTGGGCATCTCTGCCCCGGTGCAGCCGCCGGGGGAAGGAGCAGGTGTGGTGCTCCGGCGCCAAGCAGGGGAGAGGATGTATGCTTTGAATTGCTCTCTTAGGGGGAGGAAAAAAAAAAAAGGAAAAAAAAAGGAGGTTTCGTTAAGCTGGAGCAAAGGTTTGGATGAAACTTATCCAAATATTGTGCAAAGGTACCTAGGAAGCGCTCGTTGCGGGCAGGAGAAGCGCCGCATGTGCAGCGCCGGGAGCAGCGCCGGCGGCGAAATCAGCCGTGGGAATATGCGCGAGGATGGGCGAGGGCAAAGCCACAGAGCGCTGGGAGCGGGGCAGCGCACGGCTCTGCCCGCAGCGCAGGGCACACAGAGTCGCTGCGGACTTGCTGTGCCACGGCACCAAAGTTGGTTCTTTATGCTCTGTTCGCCGTTCTCACTTCACTACCAAAGTACCGATTTATGTTAGTTTTTTTTCTTCTAATATATTTTCTTTTTAGAAACCTTGTATCAGACTCAACGAATGCTGTAACTCTGATTAATGCTGTATTTACTAACCAGGAACTCAAAGAACTACTAGAGTTTTGATCCAGTGTTGGTGATAACTTCGGAAAGATATAGCTCTACAATTGTCACTTGGCTCTGCAGTCAGTGGGACTTGGTTCTGGAGAATATCACCAGAACCGATCTTCTGCTCCACTTCCATTTTCTGTGGAGTTCTTTCACGAGGAACTTGAGTTTTGGTTATCTGTTTATGGGGAAAAAAAAGGCTTTTATTCACAAGTGAAAAGTGCATGTGAAAATATTATGCCATTACGTAGTAAAGAGCTATGTAACTTCTGATGCAAAACCTTTTCTGATCTTTTTTGCCATTTTGCACCACAATTCCTATTTCTGGTTTTTTTTAGTTTGCTTCATAGAAATACAAAACATTCTTGTAATATTTGATCAGAAATTATTATTTGCTACTCAACCCAGATCAATATTTTGAAAATCTAGTTGCAGTATCTCTACAGATCGTTTAGAGATAGAAACTCTAGGCTGTCATTGAGAAATTAATAACAGATAATGGTTTACGGTGCAAAAACACTCTTTTAGAGATATGTTTGTTACCACTACCACTGTCTTTTGCTGGAGAACACACATATGGAAAGCTAGATGCACTGATTCCAGAAAGCTAGATGCATTGATTATATGCAGTTATACAAAATTTGGTTAATGCATTCTGTTATTCTCAAGAATTTCTGATTGTTTGAGAAACACAACTATCAACAAACACCACTAGGCAACTGAAAGAAATGTTACCTTACCAGTATGCATACATCTATTGAACCTGTGGCTTCTTTTCCAAGTTTACTGCTGAACTTAGGCAAAACCATTGTGTTTTCATACATTTTCTTACCCAGACAGTTCAGGGATCTTCTCATCTGTTGCTGGAGTATATTTTTTCTCTTGTGAAAGTAAAAGCCCTCCTTTCAGCCAAGCCTCTAGAAAACTTTTCTTTCTAATACAGCATGTTACTCCAATATTATTCTCACAGTCTCTGCAGCCCCTTCTCACACAAGCCATTCCGACATTCTACTGAACCAATTAATATTTGAAATGTTGTATTAAATATTACTATTCTATTGTTACATATTAGAGCAGTAAAATTGCAAAATAGAAGTTTTTCTGGGTTTCACGTAACAATACTATGGGACAGGCAGGTTCCTTGAGGGCTCCTTGGTAGAATGACCAATGGCCACATGGTTGTGGTTATAATTACAGCTTTACTGATAATATTAAAATTTTAACAATCAGCACAGCTAATTGTTATCTACAATTTCTAGCATCTAGGATAATTTATTGTTACAGATAACTTTTTTGCCGTTAGCATATCTTACAGTTAAACAGAATTCGTGCAGCTGTCTTCTTTTCTAGGCTTTTTAGCTACCTAGACTGTTCAGTTTCTTGGATCTTCTGAAGGCTGGGTCAAATTCTTAACAATCAGCAAGTGACACAATAACTGTGATTTGGATCAAGCCCTTAACTAAAAGAACAGGACTTGTTCAGTCCTTGGAGGAAGAAGACAACAATGGAGGAGACATCCCTGACCACTGGTGGTTCACTGGTTTTGCCATCCAGCATCAGCTCCAGCCCAAGCCCACTTGCAGCTCCTGGATTTTCTAGGCAGTGTCTCATGGAATATTAGGTTTCCCTGTTCTGTACTGAGTGCCACTGCATCCTGGTGACAGTGCTGGTGGGCAAGCTGTCTTATTGCAGTGCAGAAAAAGGGGCAGAAAGAAGTTCCCTTCATATTATGTGCACTTACATATTATGGCTGTTTGCCTATAAAATGACACTGGAAAAACCGTATTACCAAGGGGTACTGGCCACACTGGATTAGAGTGTTTCATTGCCACACAGTGCTTGAAAAGAGCTTCAATAGTTTGATATAACAGTCAGGCTCTATCTTGATTTTTTTTCCAAATTTTTTATCTTTACGTAGAATAATGTAACAACAGTTTTGAATACTTTTGTGATTAAACTTGGATGCAAGGATAATGAGTAAAGCATGAAACTGATCAATAATAAAGTTGCATTTACATAATGGATGTAGCCTACTGCATTTTCTGACTTTAAAATTTTGAGGTGAATAAAGCTATTCCACTTCTAATTATAAATGCATTTTGTTAATATACTCCTACTTTTACTACTGATCATCTGATATCTGTACTTAAGAATTCCTTTATGTTTGTATGAAACTGTTTGTACATTGTTGCATAATTTAGTGACTTCTTTCTCTCCACAGGGAAGCTTTTATAATTCCTAATTTTGTCTCATCTACTATAGTGAACATACATGAGGAAGGGAAGTTTTCATTAGAGGTATGCTCAGAAGGACAATATAGTCTATAATGGAGAAGATTTTCAAAAGATTGCTATGCCTAGCTGTTCTACCTTCCTTTATGTTCTAGCCAGCTGTGTTGCCCCAGTAACTTCTTTTAGACTGAAGAATATATTTCAGAGTAACTTCAAGTCTTCATCTGAGGACCCCAGAAGATGAAAAATCCATCACTTTTTAAAATGGAGAATCCAATGTTTTCTTTGGTAGTGTTATCTTCTGAATTTTTCTGCCCTTACTTAAACATGTTTAAAATATCTTGATTAAATTTGACTAGTCTTGATTTTCTCCCAGTGGGCCTTGCTCTTTCTATCCTGTGCTAATTTAAAGCACTCCATAGTATCCTTCAGTATTTTTTTACCATGATATCACTTGCACAGTAACTGGATCCTGCTTAATTTGCTTGTTACAGAGCTGTCAAGTCCTCTGACAGCATCAGTCCAGATAATATAGGAGCACACAACTATATTTCTGGTGCATTAATTACTGCACATGATATGGTATTTTGCAGAATTTATGGGTTTTTGCTGGATTTATGCCAGATATAGGGGAACAGACATTACCTGATCTGACACAGAGTTAGAGTGGTGCAGACACATGATACCTCATCCAGCATGAAGCTGGTCAGGATAAAATTACCTTTTCTTATATTTAGGAACAGGTTTATGCCAGCATAATTAACTTGTCCTGCTGTTGGACATGGTGTCAAATAGCTACAATATTTTTTATTTGAACTGAGGTATCCTAACCTACATTTATAATGTCACTGAACCACAGGGGGTTTTTTTCCATCTCAGTCCTTCAATAATTTCTGTGGCTTTTACCTCCACTTCTCTTTTTCTATATCCATTTTTAAATGAAGACATCAGTGTGTGATGTATAATACAGTACCAGAGTTGTAGTAGCATGTCTAGAGACAACATCACTTTCCTGTTCCCCCATGCTACTCCCATGTTTACGGACTGGGAGAATGCTTTTCTGTTTGGAGTCACAGAAGGACATCCTGTGTTTCCAGGCTACTTACAGCACTCTGAAGCTGGTAAAACCAGGATTGTAACCAAGGTTACAATTTATCATTCCTTAGGAGCGGTTTTTGTTTGTATCACTGTATTTCTTTGATTTTAAAGTAACTTTTCTATATGGGTGCACTGCTCAGAAATGCTGTCCTGCCCACATTAATATTCATCGGTTGTCCAGAATTTGTGCCATGTGCCAGCTTAATCAGTGGTCATTTTGGATTTATTGTCAGGTTCTTGAGGAGTATGTTGGAGTGTTGAGAGGACCACTCTAACCCTGTTCTGGAAATTGGGTTAGTGCTGATGGTGCCTCATTGACAAGGACTTTAGAAGACCTCTCTGCTTGCCTACACGAGCCCTGTGAGCCAGCTCTGGTGGGTGTTGTGCCCCCATCCAGCCCACTGCTGACAGAGAAAGGACATGGTAACCTGGGTACTGACTGCTGGACAGAGCCAGCCCTCCCTTAGTGCTGCCCAGAACAGAAATTTGATTTGCTGCCCGAGAGGATTCAAGAGGGAGGTGAATGGAGCCAGGGGACCTTTCCTCCATCCTGCATTTTCCAGTGGCCCATGGTGAACCGTGACTGCAGCACAGTTTCTGCCTTTCTCTGCCACCGCTAGGCAGCAGCCTCTCTCTTTGTGGCTTTCGGGAAGGGCGGAAGGCAGGCTGCTGCTGCTGCTGAGGGGAGGAGATGGAAGGGAAGAACCCCACCCCTGGCCTGTTTGGCTGCTCTCTCCTGAGTTAGCCAGCTCTTTGTGTCTCAATGTGCGCTTTATTGCCGCAGCATGGTGTGAATTTTGTCAAATTCCAATGCTGTCTGATGCTAAACATAACATTCTTAAAATCTGAATATCTAGAATCTGGAAAAAATCTAAATCTGAGTTTTCACGTCTGTTTTAGGTAAGCTTATAGCTTCTTCACTTTCACAAGGTAGGTTCTGTGATGGTAGGGGCCTCCAAAAGTGATGGGGTGGGAAGGCAGAGAAAAAGGAAGAAGAAAGTGAGAAAAGAAACGATTGCCAAGTCTGCCATCTGTATGTGCAATCTCTGTGGGAAGCTGGTCATGAGCTGAAAATGATGAGTGGTGTAAGATGTACATACAGGAACACTTCTTGTGATACATGACTTACAAAGTGTTTCACTTTGAAGTGTGGTTTGTAATACAGCCTTTCCTGCTAGAGGGGCTGTGCTGGGAACGCCAGTGGAAGCCCTCAGGTGGCAGGGAGAAATCCGTTTGCTGCATTTCCATTTTGCAGTCAGGCTTCAAAAACCAAAGGTGGGAAATGTAACATAAGGCAATGAGACGAAGCCTTTGCAATCCAACTCCATATAAATCTTAATGTTGCATTTGTCTCGACAGTGAGGAAGACAGAGTGGTGAGGGAGCAGAGAAGATGCCACCATGAGCAGTGGCATCAGGGAAGGCCTTGTCCCACTGACTTACAAAGCTGATCCTAAAGATAGAGGTGTAAAAGACAAGGTGCTGCATTTACCCCTTCTGTGCTGCTCTAAATATCTGGGGCACAAGAAATTTATGAGTCAGTTCAGTTTCAAAGACCACCTAGAATTATGTTTATTTATTTATTTTCTTCTCTTGCAACTTTGTTTTCAATCAAATCAAACCTTTGTTTTCTGTTTTACTCTGTTAATATATTAACAAACCAAACCGCTGTTTTCATTTCTGAAGTGCACTGAGGGGAATCTGAAAGACATTAAGTAAGGCTGCTCTTTGAGATGCAGCGGCATCCCCAAACTCCTCTGATTGAAGGTGGCCCATTTGGTGGGGCTGTACTATGTTTTCTGCAAAATGACATATTTCCAAAAAGATCAGGAAAAGCACAGTTTTGTGGCAAGGGAATGAGAAATTAGGAGCATTTGAAAACAGCACGCTTGCATAAGTTTTTAACACTACTTTTGGCCAGTTCCACTCTCTCTGAAACTAAGCTGGGGGGAGAAAGAAAAAGGCTCTCCCTCTCCCCTGTCTGTGTAGAATGTGATGCATGTAGTTCACTTTTAAACCTGTCTGTACTGCCTGTTTGGTCAGGCAGGTGCTGTTTTTACCTGGACATACCTGGACTGGCCCTTTTCCAAGTAGGACTACCTACTTGTGATTGGTAAGAAAAGCAGCTCAAGCCTCGAGAGAAAAGCAGATGGATGGAGGCCCCAAATGACTAAGTAATTTATAAATTAATTTGCTCATAATTTTTAGAGGTATTCTGTATTGGTTCATACAGAGTTTTGGTTATGTTTTTTTTGAAAAATGAAGTGGATAAACAGAAATCAGATTAAGTTTGAAAGATTTCTATAATATTTAAGTGGTACTCTCCTTGCTAGTAGTGAATATAACCTGGTTGTTATCCCAGACCAGATAATAACCACCAGATCCAATAGATCCAATCCAGAGATTATTTTATTCCCCTCATAGAAATAGTTATTTTATCCTTTGGTCTTAGAAAGTCATCTTTATTAAGTGTCAATAACTAAAGACATTTGTTTTGTTGGCCTCTTGAGGCTTCTGTCACTAATCACCCAATACAAAAGATGCAGGTATTTGACAAGTTACAAATCCTGCTCTATTTTCCTTCACCTTGGTGCTTTGGAATAGACCCTGACCAGATTCCTTTTGGCCTTCACCAGCTACACAGTAACACATTTGCATCCTCTCTCCTGCTGTTTGGACTTGGCAGTAATTCTAGATCTGTCAGCGATATCCCCAGCAGAGGCTGGCCATTCGCTCTGCCTCTTCTATGTATTCCTTGCTCCCTGGTCATCCCAGTGTATTTAAAAAATGCTAATATGTAATTTCTTCTCTTCCATGAAAATACCTTCCTTTTGAAAATTTAAAAAAATTAGGTTTATTTCTATTTTAATCTAGGTTCCTCAAATGAAGGTATTTAATAGCCAACAAAAACATCTTTATATGCTTTGCCTCAGAATTGTAAAATGCTCATGTACCCAGTGCTGGTGTGGAGTTTGTTTACTCGCAGCCTTCTCTAGCATTATGAAATGCCTTCCTATTTCTGTTCTCAAAATAGAATACTATCTGATTGCCTTCTTACAAATTAGCACAAATAATCCTATTTATACAGTCCTTTCCCATTGGAAAGTGGGCTAACTTTACAGAAACCTGTAGTTTTTGCCCATCCCAAATTGTACCCATGTGATTTTTCCTTTTGTCTCTTGGTCTGGAAGATTTTCTGAGGAGATAACTTAAGACTTTTATCTTTCTTCATTTCTTTTCAAGACAACATTCCTTTTAAGTATATTGTTATATCTGATGCCTCTTCATTAGTGCTGTTTTGTTATTACCAGGCAGCTTTACAATCCTTTGTGGGCTTGTATTTGCACTCCAGGTTTTTTCCCAGCTAGGCATTATTGTGTGCCATGTCTGTGTGCCTGCTCTCCATTCCCCATCATATCCACTGCTCCTACTGCAACCTAAGGCTGTAATTCCCTAATCTGGTTGTTCAGGAAGGCTTTGTATGGTTGTGTACTCATGGGTATTACAATTTATGGTTCCAAAGGTTTTTTTTTCAGTCAGCCCACTGGCCTGAGCTCCATTTAGGGAACATGTACTCTGTCCTACAAAAATAATGTCCTATGCACAGAGCATATCACGGAAGTGCTTTCCTAGTGTCATCTCTGCTCTCCAGAGAAAGGCCATTAAATGCAGGAATATTCATGCTTGCTCTGAGACTTCACTGTTGCTGTTAAGTACAAAATGACTTTGCAGGTGCTCAGTCCCAGCTGCTCTGCAGAGAACTGTCCAAACTGCAGTCCCAGGGCAGAGACCCAAGTCCCAGCCACCAGGAGGTCACCAAGACACAAGAGGGCTCCTCTGATCTCACCTATGTAAGGTTTGAGCCCACTGAGGAAGTTAAAGCATGTGCTATCCTGTGATCTTAAGTCCTTACTGGATGATAATATTCTGAGCTCCAAACTCCACTGAGCTTTGGTAAGACTGTTGAGGATGTAAAGGTCTGGATTTGCAACACCACATTCCTGATGTTGATACCAGAAATGCAGTGTTATAAAGGGTTATACTAAGACAGAGAGAGAGAAAAAAATTATATACAGGAGTTTCTGTAAATGTTTTTACTTGAAAATAATATTACTTTTACCAAACAAGAAAATTACTTGTTTTAATAATGGGATATCAGTAGTATTCCCTTATTAGGCCTACTCTTTTAAGTGGGAAATAAAAAGCAACAGAAAAGTGTTAAGGTTCATTCTATATGCAAAGTGGGAAATTTGTGTTGGATCTTGCTCCTTCAAGATCCCCAAGTTTGGGTACTTTTGATTTCTTATCATAAGAGAGGTAGCCATTATGGGGGAGGTAGCACTTTTTCACTAAGCCAATAAATACTGTTTGACAAAAGGACACACTTTATTAAGCCCCTTTGCATACTCAAAAATACATTTTATTTTATATTATATATTATATAATTAGTTAATTTGCCAGTTTTATGAAGCTTCATTAAGAAAAATAAAACTGTGAAATAATCCCCTAGAAGTATTATTATAAATCAGTGTCCATCCCAGACACTGCACCTATTTCACTTGGTGTAAGTTATATTCTAGGTATCTCCTTCAAAATTAAAGTAATTTTGGTCAAGAAGGATTATGATAAAGAAATACTTTCAAACTTAAATCAAGAAACTATTCTTAAATTATACACCTGGAATTTCCTTCGCTCTCTCAAAACAGATTTAAATGTGGCAGGTGAATTTATTAGTAAGATGATCTTTAGTGAATTTGGTCAAATAGTTAAATTCATGTATGTCTACCCCCATTTGAATGTAGAAGCTGTGCTACTCTTTGCTGAACACTCAGCTGACATTCTAGTTATTTTTGCCATGTCTCATTGATACAACAATAGCAATGAAATTATTTTGTAAAAGAAAAAACAACCCAGCAAAACAAACCCAACTAAAACTGGGTTAAAATATTCAGTGCAGGAAAATGGGAAGAGGCAACTGGTAGGAAGAAAAAAAATATCTTTTTCTACAATTCCAAATTTATTTTAAGAGCCAGCTGAATTCTACCTAGCTGTGAATCTAGCTGCTGCCATATTAATACCTAAGGATGGGCAGAAACTTTCACCATTCCTAGAAAGGTGTATCCAAATGCAACCTTCAACAAAAAAGGTTCTATTTGAAGGAAGTTGGGTTTGACCTCCTCCTTCCTAATGACTATAAGCATGTAATAGGGTAGCAGCACCCACAGTCAGCTTTAGCTATATATAAGATACCATTTTGCTTATAACAGTGTTACAGTTCACCAATTTAATCCAACACCTGCCATGCTGGCAGACTGCCTCCCAGAAATGTCTCTGGAAAATGTCACCTTATCAAGGTTGTCTGCAAAGAGATGAGTTGTCTGCTGGAGAAAGAAGGTTTGCCTAGGGAAGATGCTAAGGAACTAATCAGTTCCCAGGCATGACGATGCTGAAGCAGATCCTGAGGCAGCACTTTGACACACCAGTAAAGGTATGTCAAAGTCATGGGCTCCATGACTTTCCTATAAAGCCAAGTCTCCTTGATCCAGGTCATCATGCCATTATTCAGGATGGCCAGGAAGGCTACAAAGAGCTCTGCTGGGCTACCCAAAGCTGTGGAGTCACATTAGCACGGTTTCCTGCTAGAGATGCACATGGAAATACCTCCAGACAGTGCAGTCCTAAGCAAACCTTCCAGTGATTCCTGTCACACATCTGAGGCAGGACAATGCATGGGCCTCTATGAAACTTCTGCTGCTCCTGAGAGCAGGAGAGGAAGAAATGTTGAGAAATGACAGAGAGGAAGAAAAGCACTTAAATTATGCTACTGAGGATTTTTTTTTGCCTGTTTCCTTCTCTTTAGAAATTTTTTTTTGGAAAAGAATCATTAAAGCATTCACATTTTAAAACTTGGCCCAGATTAAGGTTACTAAAGTGAGACATGTCTCTGGCTCTTCCTAGGGAAAGCAATTTAAACTTGGCGGAGTTGTCTGAGAAATGCATTTGTATCTGTTCAAACAGAAAGGTCGTCAGCTAACATTTTTAGAGTCTGTTCCTCTGGTTCATCTGAGGCTATAGCAGGACCACAGCATGCAAGCCTGCAATCCAGCCAAGTATGGTCTAAGCTGGCACCATAGGTGACAGAGCAAGACTTTTCTGACTGCTAGGATAATCAACAGGGAAGAAGTGATCTCCTAGCTGGAGTTCTGGCGACATGGATTAGGAAAATATAGCTTGTCTTGAATGTAGAGAAATAAAAACTGCTGTGAGTTTTACAGCCAGGGCTACAAGGTGGAAAGATATAGAAGGTCAGGTGACAGAGCACAGGAAGGCACAAGTAGGAGAGCTGTTCAAAACAGCTAGGGCAGTAGTGGGGCAGGAGCGAGAAGAAATGGAAAGGAGAAGGTCATGATGTGAGGGGGCGGTACTCAGGTATCAAGAGAGACGATAGTGACACTGCGCTGAGTGATTCGCTTAGCAGCTTTCAGTGTTAGGAAATCTTTTGACACATTGTGCGAGGAAACAGAGATGATTGTGACTCAGTCAGCCACGGTAGCTTTTCCTTAGGGGAAAATAAAGGCTTCTAAGTCCTCTGATCACTTTAATGTAAATACAAACTCAGGACCCAACATGGTCACTTCAAATTTTGCTCCCTCTCTATGTGTATGTACTGCCAGGAGGGCCATGAGATCATACAGTTTCAGAAGAAATTTGGATTATTACCCTTCTAAATGTAAGATATTTCAACCAATGTTCTTCAAAATGTGACTGTAAGGATTTTGAAATTACAGTTTTCATCTTTAAATTTTCTACCATTTTGGAAAAAAGAGTGTATGAGGTGTTTCTGGCCATTTTAGTTATGAAGAAAACTTTCCCGATACACAACAGGCCTAAACTGCTGCAGAGGTTTAGTGCTGAATCTTTCAGTTTCATAGAGCATCTCATTGCCTATAACAAATAAAGAAGACGACCCAGTGAGGCACTTATGAACCCTGTGGACTGTGGTGAAATCGCCAAAAAGTCCTCTACCAGTATCTTGCTGCATGGTGGAAGAAGTGCTCTCAGCAGAGTCAGGACTTCCAAATATTTCTGATGAGACTATCTATAAAACACAGGGAAACTGCTTTAAACTAAACTACACTACAGCCTCAGTTTTCTCACAGTTTCATGAGCAATGAAGAGTCATGAAGCGGTGAGGGTCTGAAGAAGGAAGGACAAAGAAAGAACAAGATCAGAAAGACTGGAAAACCAAAATGGAAACAGAGCAGGAGTTCAGGCATAAAAGAGAAAAAGAAGGAGCAACTAGAGTGGGAAAAGCCAGTCGTGAGTATTTTTAGAACTACTAGTAATGTGTCCTACAAGTCTAGTTGCAGCACTAGAGTCCAGTGTATGTTGGTTGGATACAGTCTGACTAAGATCGAATGTTGAAGAAGGAGAGATCACAGTTATCTGTCTCTCTTTGGTCATTTCTCAGGGCCATGTGGAGGACGCATGAAAAATAATGGCTTTATCTGGTAAGTGCAGTTGTGAGAGCACAGATCGGAGCATCCTTGGATTTTGTGCCACTTTTCATGTAGGTGCAGCCTTCTGTTCTGCTCATGTTCTCAACCTCTGTGAACTCTTAGAACTCTCTGCTACAGTGAAGAACTTTTTGAAGTGCATAGCATAGTGTCTGATTAAGTTACTCTGGCACGTATTTCATGCTTTTGGCAGACACCCACAGTTTAGCATTAGGAACAAAGTGATCTGTTTTCATAAATATCAAGCGATTATTTCTGAAGTAGGAAAGAGGGACATACCTTGCTGAAATATATCCTTTGGCTGGCTAAGGCTTTGACACACTACTGCTTAGATAAAACAACAAATATTCTCACAATCTCTAAGTACTCTTGCCCTTTAGATACTATCAAGTAGTAGAGGTAATCATGAAGCACTGTGAGATCTGCACATTTGTCATCACCGCAATCCATCTAGTCAAGTTGAACTCTAATCCCCATACAAATAGTCCTGTCCTCTAACCTCCATGAAAGTACAAATCTGGACCAAGCCTAATTAGGGTTTCAACTGTGGTAGCTGGCCTGGTGCTGAGTTCATCAGAGCCTCTCTCTGACCAAAATAACTCTAAGTTTCCATTCCCAGGCAGTACCTGACCACATACAGTCCTCAAATTTTCTTCTCATTCCTGATGGACATTTGTCTGGTCTGTCCTTAACAATTGCTGTTTATTGAGATTTCTAGTATGTTCCAATGTTTCTCTGTCTTTTCCTAATATTGAAGCTGCATTTTCTATACCTCTGTTTAGACCTGTTGCTTCTTATAGTGTTCCCAGTAGAAAAGTTGAATGTTTTACTCCTTTCTTCTTTGCAGGAGCTTTTTATACAGTTGCAAATCTTTATAATGTCTTCCACTGGTTTTCTCTTAGTTATTTGAAGAAGCCCTGAGTCCTTCAGTCTTTCTTCATGTCATGCTTTCTAGACCACAGTTGTTTTTCTTTTTGCTGCTTCCACTTTGTCATTGTCTTTCATAGAGTGCTGAGTTCAGCTGGACAGTGTATCATTTAAATCCCTACTAGCATTGTGCAAAGGAGGAAGATTACCTCAGGTGTCTCCAACAACACGCCCATTCCCACAATGCATTTTAACGTTTGCCTTTTTCACAATAGCCGATATCATTGGCTCATGCTCAGTTTGCCACCTACCAGCATTCCTTCTGCCATCCAGACCATTTTTCAGCTTGTCTTTTACATTTGGTGTTAGCTAAGTGTCGCATTTTGCCATTGTCTTCACTGAATTAAACCTGCTGTTTTAAAATTATCAAATGAGTATTTTAAGATTATTGTAAACTCTGGCCTTCATTCTTGGTGTGCTCTCAGACTTGTATCAGCCACAAAAATTGGAAATATTTTCCCCCCAGAGGCATAATAAAAATGAAAAAAACTCCTGAGTAGTACCACAAAAGTCTTTTGCAGAACCTCCCTCAAAAGATATTTCTAGTTTGATAGTGAACAGTTGTTACTATTCCTTGATATAATTTTTCAGTCAGTTTTGCAGCTACTTAACATCCTCTAAACCAGGAAACCCCAAGTTACTTGTAAGTTTGACATGTGAGACGGTGTAAAAAATCTTCGATCAAGACACAGGACATCTTCTGCTCCTACCACCCCTCTCCTATAATATATCCAATTTATGTAAATTCCTTTACTCAACAAACCTATTTCAAGACAATAGGGTTACCTAAGTTACATATAGAAATGTGTCCTGTCTCCTGCTGGTACAGATATACAGGACTCTGAGTCAAAGAGGCTGTTACAAGAATTACTGCTTAGATAAGAAGTCTGTCAGGCTGTACATTCTGCACACCAGTAGCTTGGCTTTGTAGTGTCTGAGGAGGAAAAATGGTGAGTTTGTAGGAGATGGTACTGATTTCAGCAGGGATCTGTACAGAGGACATATTTCCTTTGCTCTATTAGCTCCACTTTACCTTCTTTGGCTATGAAAGAGAAAAGTACTTTAAAAACAAATCCCCATCTTTCCAATGAATATGCCCAATTTGACAGCTGGTGGTGAGAAAGCTATTAATATCTGGTTCATCTGAGTCTTGTTTCAGTTGCCTTTGGTTATGGGCAGTCAATCAAGTCTTTCCTTTGTTTAGTTCAGCTCACATTCTGGTCCTCTTTACACAATACAAACAAATAGGAAAAAAATAAGTGTCTAGATAATAGCAAACAAAAATAAAAATAACGTTTTCAATTGAGAATATTTCAAACCTATTTGGTGTTTATATCAAAATGGAAACATTTGAGAAACAAATATGCTGGTATGAATGTATACTGAGTGTAATTTGCTGATGGATTGTGACTTCCTGAGGCAGCTTGTTAGTGCACCAAACCCAACAATTCTGTTCTTGGTGGCTCTTTAGAAAATGCATAATAATTGAAGTACAGTGTTTTGTTCCTATATCTTCAAAATCAGTAGAAAAGATCAACACTTTTCATGATCCAGTGCCTTTTTACCAGGAAGAGTTCTCCTTTGTTGGTTCTGTCTGGAAGCTGGTAGTCACTGGGGGACACCAGATTTCCTAGTGACATTTTCAGAAATAATGGAAGAAAACCAAGAAGAGTAATGAAGTAATTTATAAACAAAATTGAAAAACACTTTTGAAACCTGGCTGCTGTTGCAGTGAATTTAGAAGAGCAAAACTTTTTGCTTTGGAGTCAAGCCTACACAGTTCTTCTCTACTAATTAAAACCAAATATCCTTTTTAAGGTCCTATTCCTTTCCTTTATCTTCCTTCACTTTCCAACCACTTATAGTTTATTAAATATAGCACATCTAATAATATCTGTATGCAAGGTGAAGAGGACTAGGTTTTATCCCTAAATGCATTTATCCTTCTTACTTTTCTAACTGCACAGCAAGCTTAAAATTTGTATCAATCAATGAGGCATTACCAACTAGTTCTAGATGGTCAGAATGACTAGCTCAGGTGTTTAAAATGTTGGAACTGAGTGTTGCATAGCTCACATTCCTTAAATTTATCCAAGGTTAAATGCATCATGTTTTCTTTTTTTTTCCCCAGCAATGATTGACAGTAATATAGAAGCAGCATTTTATTTTTAGCCTTTCCCATCAGATACACATGCTTTTGAAAATATTTTTTCCTATAACCCCCCTTTATTCAAATGAAGTTGTAAGCAACTGAGCTTTTCTGACCTGTCACCAAGGTTTCAGCCTGAAGTCTGTATTTAGCTCTGTGGCCACAAGTCAAGTGCAGTTGCTGATTCCTTTGACTGTTCTGCAAGTGCTGTCATCCATGGTGTCAGCCTTCCTGGCACAGCAAGTCCCACTCTGGAGTTTACTCATAAATGTGGTGTTAAGCAACTGCTAATCTATTCTAGGGAGTTTATCATCTTCGAGATGTTCAGTTTGTATAAAATGTTAGATGAGTCATGAGACATTATGAAACCCTGAAGGTATCCCACTGGATTAGAGCAGAGGTCCTTCACAGTCCGCACTGTCTTGCCACATGCCAGGGTCAGATCATTCAGAGCAAAATGCAGTAAATGGTGGTCAATTGTCCTCAGCAGCTGCTACTTTCTTTTCAATGGACTTTATTCCCTGAAATATGAAAATTAATATTAATTCTAAACCTTTAGACTTTGTCTTCTCTTTGTTAAAAAACCTGCCTTTGTCTGTAACTTGTGGTTATCCCCATTCTCTCAGTCCTACCAAGCTCTTTACTTCAATGATTTTCCTGTATTACATTTAACAGAAATATAATTTCTTTCAAACCTCCTTTCAGTATCATGAAAACAGTTGGTCACAGCTATTCAGCTCTACAAAATAGATTATTTTCTAGTATAGTGTGTTGTTTTTTATCTCAAATAAGTTTGTTCTCATTAATCTCCAGCACAAGTTCAGCAGCCCCCATGGTTCAGTATGGCAGTCTCTTACATGCCTCTTCTCATTTTGCCACTGAATCCTACTGCATTTCTCATGTCTTTGCATTAAATCAGTGCTGCCCAGATTTTCTCTTTTCCATTGCCCTTCTTCTCAAGAACTCCTTGAAATCCAATTATGGTGCCAGCTGTCCCAGGGTTCCCTCAGTCCTTGATCAGATGTGTGCCTGGGTCTCCTGCCCAAGAAAGATGAGTCTACCCCTGCTGGAAGTCTTCATCCAGCCCTGGATCAGATACAGAGACCACAAAGAAAGACTGTCCCTACAAACAGGCTTCAGGTTGGATGAATTTTGGAAGTGAACCTCAAACATCCCAAGGACTGCAGACTGAGCCAATTATTTTAGACAGAATGACAGAATATGACAGGTTTAGTATTGTTTTATACAGCTGAATCATAAGTTTTTCAATAATATATCTATCTTTCTTGTTCCTTAAATTATAGCCATCAAAAGTTTGCCGAAAGGTCTTTAGAGGAACATGGAACTAGGGTATTTTGCACATGTCTTGGAAAGGAGTGCTCATTCCAATGTTGTTTTAGTCGTCACTAGGTAAATAAACCTGCATGATTAAAATAAAAAGGTAATTCTCTTGCTCCCCTCCCTGACTCTGTTCAAAGATTTAAGATGAGCTTACAAGCTGGGCCATGGTCCAGGAAGTGATTACAGTTATCTGATGGTTTCACATTGTCCTAGTGACGCAGGAATGAGGAACAGAGTGGCTCCTGGCCCTGGCCAGGAAGATGTGTCCTGCAGCTGGGGGTCACCCAGTGGCACACACAGCCACTGCACACCCCTTGCACTGGCACTGCTCCTCGGGCAGCTGCTGCTGGACATCAGCTCCAGAAAAAGAGCTCAGCTCCTGAACTTACAGCTTCCTTACATCAGGAAACTAGACACAACTGCAATACAGGAGATGAGATCTGCTGTTTGTTCTGCACCTGCAGTGGGATTGTCAGAGGCTTAATGGGCAGTCCATGATTCCTGCCTGCTGGCATTGCTGGTGTGTCACCTTGGTGTAGCCCAGATTTTCTTCCTGAGTCTGTGACAGAGCATGTCTCACTGTGCAAACCCTAACAAAAGGGACGTGGCCCACCCTGTACAGTACAAATAGCTGCTAATAATCTCCTTTCTCTTTTTGTCTAAATATTCCTGGCTGCTGACATTCTCAGACTGGTGCAGAGTCCATAGGAGTAAGTGGGGAAGGGTAGGGTAAAGCAACTCAGGGTACAATGTTTGAGGAGAGGAATATGACAGGTGAGGAGGTCCCACCTGCATTTTGCTGCTGGGCCGTCTGTAGATATCATGATGTAGGTGGGTTAAAACGCTTCATTTAACTTTTGAAAGTATTTTGGAGTATTTTGTTTTACTTTCCCTTCAAAATGATAGCAAATTAGCCTGCTGCTCAGAACTGAACATTTACCCATTACATTTGTTTAGAACCAGTCTGGGATAACTGAAAATTTTTAATTTGCCATGGGAAAATTCTGTGCCAGATTGTGTCCAGGTGTGGACTTGACAGTTTTCTCCTACAAATATTCAATGAGAATTAGTGTAACACATCTCAAAAATAGTAGAAGTTTAAAATTACCTCGGAGTGCAATTCACAAATAACCTACGGGATGGGGCTCAGAAAGTATGTGCAGAGTCTTCAGAAGCAGATGTCTTTGGGATGTGTAATTTGACATCCATAATTCCCCAGAATAATTAGAGGCTTTGTGTAAGGCATCACAGCCACCCCAAATAGTCATTTTTGTGAACAACTTGAGCCTTTGTCCAAGTGGTCAGGTATGCCAAGGGTGTCAGCATCTCCCTGGTAATGTGATTCCAGTGACAACCTACAGCAAAAACTCCTATGAGGTTAATTGTTGGTGCAAATAGAATTGGTGTGTGTCATCTCCCCAGGTTTGGACACCAATCTTTTCAATCTGTGCTCAAGACAGATCAAAAGTAAATCCATGATTTGATAGCTGGCAAATCCTTCCAGGACTGACCGGTCTGTAGTCAGTGCAGCACAAATCACATAGGTTTTCTTATCAGCTGAGATACAGATATTTGCACAAATAAGAAAGTGAAAATACCCCCATAAGGAAGGATGTGCAGCAGAGTCTTTGTTTGAGAAGGTACCAATGAAGTGATGAGAACTGCAGACAGCACCTCAGCAAGGAGTTTTCAGGGAGCGAGAAAAGGACTGCAACATAGGCCCTCACTGCAGCGATTGCATTTTTCAGTGTTTCAGTGTTTTTCAGGGTCAGCTCAGTGTACACATGGGCTGGAAGGGCCCTGAGGGCACCATCCTCATGGGGGCCTGGCTGCTTGCCCTGACCTGAGCCGCCTTGTGTATGTGTGGGTGGGACACACAAGGAACCGGAGCATGTGGAGCCCAGACCGTGTGGAAGTGGCTCTCAGGCACCGTTTGGTGTGTTGGTTCATCCTTACCAGGAATCCAGCACAGGCCCTGCCCCCATTGTCCAAGGAGAGCCAAAATATCCCTGCAGGGACTCGGAGCATTCCTGCTCAGGAGAAGTCCATAACTCTTTTCTGGAGGCTGGCCAGGGCCACAGGGGATGGGCCAGGGCAAAGCTGGGTTATGGCCAGCTCCTGCCTTCAAGGAGAAAGGCACCACATCAGTGCTGCCCACCTTGCCATCTTTCTGATTCTTAGGCCTTTGTTTATCCTGGCTAGACCCAGAGGAAGGCCGGGTGGCAGAGGGACACAGGGGCAGGCACAGCAGGAGGCTGGTGACCCCAGGCCAGGAGGGAGCCTGGTCCCCCCCATTCGTAGTGCCCTTGACCCGGCTGTCCCAGGTGTAAAACACCCTGAGCTTCCAGAGTGAAAAATGAGCTGCTGTTGTCTGACCTACGGCCTCTAGGCCCCGGAGAGAAGACACAGCGGGAGCATAAACATCTCCGACTGACTGGATTTTGGAGGACTGAGAGCCTACTCTTAGTGGATCGTGGTAACATTTGTGAAAAGACTTCCACCTTCTGCGGAAAGAAGAGCAAACCTAAACTTTCCCTTGGTTTAGGTGAGAATGTCTGGAGTTTTCAAGAAGCTGGACTAATACCTTTAAGATGAAATTTGATGCAATGTCAAATGAATTTCTCTTCAAAACCTGTTCTTTTGGAAAATTAATGATGGAGAAGAAAATGAATAATTCATCATTCATTCATTTAAAAAGAAGCTGTTGGCAATGGTTTAGTCAGATGCAGTGCCTTTGGCTGGTAAAGATAATAAAGGAGTAATGAATTAGTCATCAATACTGCACTGAAAGTAAAAGGTCAAATTTGTCATTGGACTAAAACCAAAAGGCCAGATTTGTTCTGTTATTCTAAAATGGTGGTCTACAGGCCCCCTTTGATTTTCACACTGCAAAATAGTTCCAGCAGAGTTGCAGACTCCTGCACGGAATATTTAAACCTATTAAATTCCCCTGCTTTATCTCTGTTGCTTTTTCAAATCTCATCAGGGATAGTTTGTGCACCCTCAAATAGCCATATAGAACAACCTGAGAAATGTTATATTAAAATAAATACTCAGGGCATTGCTCTGATACAGAGAACTGAATCTGGCCTCTGGTTTTACAGACCCACGGAGATTTCCTTGGGGAATTTGTTCCACAACAAAGATTTTTGGAAGAAATCCTAACTTGGATTGTCCAAACTGCTATGAGGCAGGACTACAGCAATGCCAAGATTTTACTCCCTCAACAACTAAACAAAGCTGGTGCCTCCTGGCTCTCCTGCCATTGTACTTTTACTTTGCATGCAGGTTCTTTCTGTCCTGTATCCACCACATCCATGGGAGAGAGGTCTGTGGCCTCTCTAGGAGAGACAAGAATAAAGGGAATAAGTCAGCTTTCAAGGGCCTATAACCTCTATCCTACAACAGCAGCATCAGGAAGCAGCATGGAAAAAACCAGCTTTGCTGGGGTCTGAGAAACTTCTGTTTGCATCAGCTGCAATAGCTCAGAGACTCTTAAAGCTAACTGGTTTTGACAAAGGATAAAGCAGTGCCCGTCCTACTCAAATCTACTGCATACATTCACCTCCTAAACTCACTTTGTGTGGTTTGTATCATCCCCTCTTCTATACAATTGTTTTTCTCTGAGCCTCCATTTGCAAGTTTCACACTTCTTCTTGTAACTGTTCAGGTCCAATTTGTCAATATGACTTCAACAGCAGATCAGAATGCTAAAGCTGGCCTCGCCTACTCGTAACTCCAGCATCACATTCCCAAAGGGCGAAACCAGTGATTATTGGTAACATTACTCCAAAGAGCATTCCTTTCCATTCTGTAATAAATACGACAAATGTGATACCACTATCTGAAAAATATTTTCCATACCTCTTAGGTTTCACTATATTTAGAAATATTTAGCACTTCTGCATCACGACTGCTTTAATTGTTGGAACTCTGTCTTACCTTGCTTTGGAAAGCAGTGAATACATTAACATGTTGCTGCTTGTACTCTGCTTACTCACTTCCAGACACGGTATGATTTAATCTAGATTTATAATATTATGACATTTTATGCCTCAGCTTGTTTAAGTTGATAATGGCAACATGGGATGTGAATTACTTATCAGCAATGCTTATAAACTGGTGTGATGAGCACCATCCAAAGCCCAAGAGGGCAAAAGAAAGAAATTAAGTGTGTAGATTTTACCACTTACAGAACTTAATTGGCCAGATAAGAAAATACTTACTAAATGTGAATCTAACTTCTTCATTTCACTCTCCCAAGGATGATATGGATCATTCGAAGTGTCGAGAGGAGTATTTCCACCTGAAGCAAACATATATAAAAATTAAAACTATATAAGCACCAATTAATTGCTCACACTGATGTTAATGCTACTGTTAGCACAGTTTTTATCTAAGAAAGCCCTAAGTGCTGTAGCTGCCTGGAAATCTCGGTGTTTAGCATATTAAACTTAGAGCTTTAGCTCTTATTTTAAAGAAAAGCTTAAAAGCGTGAAGGCGAGGCAGGGACTGGGGGCAAAGCAGCTCCCCAAACTGCCAAAAAATTTGCTCTGCCTCTATGTCAAAGTGTCTGAGCAGAGCAGGACAGAGTTGCTGCATGTCAGAGATGCTTGGGGGTCTCCTTCTGAGTGAAGTGGGAGAGGCTGGGAAAAGGGATTACATCTTAGGCTGTATACTGCACAGGGTGAGAGAACTAGAGGGGTCTCAGCATTGCCTTCAACTCCACCTGCCACCATGGGTTAAAGCCCTCAGGGATCAGTCTTTTAGTGGGACCAGGAATGTCTTCTCCATAGCAAAGCTCCTCCACAATGCTTGTAGCATAGTAATCCTCATTTGGAGACTCAATATTGCGATTGGTACTGCCCCTCACATATCAGTGATATATGAACATCATTGTGCCCCTGCTCCTCCACAGCAACCAATCTTTGCTTGGCCCACTGGAGTATTACATCAAGTTCTTAAAATGAAAATGCTGTTTGTGGGCGTGAATTCCTCATTTTCACCAACAAATGTGGAGGAAGATACAGAGACATTCTCAAAGCATCAGTGAATCTGGATGAGCTTTCCAACTTCCCACCTTGTGTGCAGTCCTGAAGGACCAGAAAAAGATGCATATCTGTAGTATTTCTTGTTCCCATTAATTGCTGATCTTATATTGTTGCAGTTGTTTTCATTTTTTTGTCTTTTTTGACCCATTTTCTACTTTGTGCTTTGTTCAGGTTTTTTCCCTACAGCAGAGAAATTGCAAATACAATGTTATCATGAGCGATGTGCTGACTTTGTTTTCTTATCTACCTTAGGACATTTATTTACCCTTTCTTCACTAGAGGCAGACCTTTCCCACTGCAATTGCTTTTCTTTGGCATGTTATTCTGTATCTATAATGGCTTCCTCCAGGGGTACTACCTGATTTACTGCGCTGAATATCCAAACGATTGGTGCACCGACATCAGATTTACATCAGGTAATTACAGTTGCAGGATTCCCAAGATCTAATCTCCAAACAATTTGTAAGCATTTTGAATTATGTCCTAATCTTCACTGAACATTTGAGTCAAATCTGTTGTGATGGAAATCAGCATAAGACCTGCCTGCTGGCCCAGATAAAACAAGTAAATGTGCAGTAACCTTTTTTTTTTCTGCTATGCAGCCACCTTTGAAGGTATATGATGTTATGTGTCAGTCTCAAATCACAAACCTTGTTTTACTGACACCACTCCAGAGCCTCCTGCTGCTCTGGGCCATGGAGATGCAATCTCAGGCCCCAGGTGCATGGGGGTGTGCCCTCACTCAGCCAGAAGTGTGCACCCAGCAGTGGCTGTGTGTGAGCTCAAGCTGAGGCTTTCTCTTCCCTGCCAGGGAGCTTTGCACTTGATGCAGCTATTCTGAGTGAGAGAGAAAAGGAGGGCAAAAGCCCAGCATGAATGAGGCTTTAGGGACAAAGAGCTCTTTTTTCTCGTGTAAGGCACAGGGGAAGATTAGAGATCACGCACAGTCTGGTTGTATGTTAATGCGATTCCTTTATATTCTGTGACTTAAAAGCCTAGCTGAATTTCACTCTGCAAAATCCCTCAGAGAATAACTGAACAAGAGCAGTTAGATGGCATTACAGATTTGGTTCTGTACAGAGAGTGTTCTTGAAATGTAAACATAGAAGTGAAGATTAACGTGGAGGTCCAAGGAAATGTTTTGGATATGACAAGTACAAACTAACCAAAGTACCCTCTGTACCCTGTTTCAGACCATGGATGCAAGTTCAACTTTTTTCAGACAGCATCACATGTTAAAAATTCTGGACATTGTTTAGTAAGACCTCCAGTACCCAACAAAGAAAACACCATATCACTTAATTTGCATGATAAATAAAATATATGTTTAATGTGGAAAAAAAAAGAAAAATAAAAGCAGTATTACCAGTTCTTGAAATAGTAAAGAAATAACAAAGAGTACATTCTTCCTTTACAGACTCACTTTCTGTTGCTACTGGAAGTGTTGAGGTTTTCTCAGCATTTAGTCTTTTTTCTCTACATTGTAGTGCACACACCACCTCTATTTCTTTCCTTCCTTTCCAGTCATTGGCAGAGGTGGTTTTCTCAATGTCTAATGTGGCATGAAATGCAGAGCATGTCACCTGCAGAGTTTCTCAACCAAGTGCCTCTAGTTTTTCCAGTTAAATGGAATATGGTCAATGGATCACTCTGGCCAGATAATGTCAGCATCCTTCAGCGAGTACCTGCTCTCTGTGCGTGCCCATAACCCTGTCTAAGCAGCAATGGACCGAGAGGTGCTAAGATGTAGGTTCCTTTCCTGGCTCCAGTGATGTGCTGGATAAGTTTGTGTTTCTGTGCTCCTCTTTCCCCAGCAATAAAGTGAGAGTTTTGGTACTTGCTTATAGCTCAGTGCTTATGCTGCAGTAGCATCCACAGCTGTGGCTGGCTGTCATCAGCCAGAAATATCCCTTGGATATTTTGTGTCCCCCACTGACTGTTCGGTAAATGGTCACTATGGCCACTTGGAAAGTTCAGCTGAAAGTGCCCTGGTGTCACCGGTCACCTACACTTCTCCTGTTCAGTAACCTTTTCGGTAGCAATGCATCTTTTGACTTGAAAAATAATTCAGCCACCTCATGTTACAACCCCTATCTGTCTGACGAAAAGGCAAACCTCACACATGAGCTTGAGTAGGGATAGCTAGGCAGAGCCGTCTTTCTAACCCATTTCTTTTTGGTTTCTTAGGCCTCCTCTTATTTCTGCTGGGCATGGGAATCAACATTCACAGTGATCTCCTGCTGCGCCAGCTGAGGAAACCCGGGGAAGTCACTTACAAGATTCCTCAAGGTATATTCTTATCCCCCACTTCCTTGAAGGAAGTAAGGCAGTAGAATAGATAATGTTTTCTGGCTAAATTGACAGGAAAGTGGCAATAATGGCAGAGAAGCTAGTCTTGCACAGGTACTCAGTTCAGGTGCCCCTCTGAGCTGCAGGGACTGGTGTGAGCTGGCTGCGGACAGCCCAAGGGAAGCAGCATGAATATCTGGAAAACTCAAACTGTGAGGAGAGGTTTTAGGGAATGGGCTGGAAATTCAGAGAAGATTGAAGTGGAACACAAGAGGATTTTAAGCTTGTAAAAGGCAGCTGCAAAGAAGGAAATACTCTTCTCCGTGACCAGAAAGAAGAAGTAGTGGACTTCTTACTGAGCAAAAAGGGAAATTCAAAGTGTAACTTTAGGGGAAAAAATACAACCAGGGATGCAAAGTGCTGTATTGCCTTACCAGGAAATGTCTAGCTCTGTAGAGCAATATGGATGGGGATCCAAGAATTTCTTGGGCTCGGTGTTGACTCCTTCTGCTGGCTTTTCATGGATGGCAATATGTCTCTCCCCGAGTTTCTCACCTCCAATACTCACCTGCCTCTTGTAAATGTTGTGAAAAACTGAGATTCAGATTTTGCGTTCCTCAAAGGTGGTGAAGTTTCAAAGTATTTTTAGGGCATATAAAAGAACTGACTAATATTAATAACTATAATTTAAATCTAATAATGGTCTTTCTTAAGTTATTTTCCAAATGAAAATAAATGATTGTGAAAGTGTTGCAAGCCTCTGAGTCAGAATCACCCTTGATTCTTGCATTCATACAAGAACTTGGTGCAAGATCCCCCTTTGGCATGGCTCCACTGGCTTCAGGGAAGTGTGTTTGGGTTGCTGCTATGGGCTCTGAATAAGAAAGGGAACGTATTCTGCTGCTGACTTTATGTGAAAGAACCTTCCATGTGCAGGAGATGACTGCAACAATTAAATATTTTGTCTTTTGCTGCAGGAGGATTGTTCACCTATGTTTCTGGAGCCAACTACTTTGGAGAAATTGTGGAATGGTTTGGTTTTGCCATTGCAACCTGGTCCCTACCAGCATTTGCCTTTGCCTTTTTCACTCTTTGCTGCATTGGGCCACGTGCTTATCACCATCACAGGTATCAAACTGTTCCTTGCCATATGCTGCTACTTCCTCTTGGAATGCAGTTTGCAAAATGCCAGGGGGGACCAGAGCCAGGATTTGGGATAAAATTGAAATTTAATACTATGTACAGGAGGTGTATTGGCTTATTTGTGTAAGGCAGGCAGTCAGTTGGAGCCTCTGTCAAGTGGGACTGGCCTGACAGTCATTTAATCTGACATGAGTTGCACCATTGCTTCTACCACGCTAAAGCTTCTTTTTACTGAGCCTCATAAATGTGAGCCTTTCCTAAGGTTTCCTTTGCAATCTCTGCAGTCCTTTGGAATAGATATGGTTCCCTGCTCTGAATTCCTAAAAATTCTACTTTAAGCCTGTTAGAACCTTAACAGTATTGTCAGCTTTCACTTAATTAAATAACCAGGTGTAAATAGTTTCTGAATGGCTCTTTTGCAGAGTAACACACCAAAATAAACAAAGCAAGGCAGTTTGAACAGTTTTAAGGCTCCTCAGGTGAGCTGTATTGAAACTGTGCGGTTTCCATCTATGTATGCAAGTTCACTGTCTTGCTTATTTTCTTTCAGGTACTATCTCAAGACATTTACGGACTATCCAAAATCAAGGAAAGCCTTGATTCCTTTTGTTTTTTAATGATTGAAACATGGACTCGTTGTTTTGTTTTTATAGGATTTTTTTTTTCCAAATCCTAGTTTTAATGGTAGGTCTGACTATAATTAATTGTATAGATTATAAGCTGGGGTTGTATCAGATGAGAAAGTAGCTTGGAATGGAAGTTCTTGTTTTTAATTGGAGGGGAAATTGTAGATAGTTGTGGGCAAAAGGACTCCCCAAAAAACATATTTGCTTCTCAGTGCAGTTCTATCTATGGAAAATGAATATGTAACTGCATTGACATCAGAGAAAAAGCGTTGGCTAAATATTGATGCAGAAAGGTAGAAAGTAAGCCCATTACTTTCGGAGAAAGTCTTCAGCAGCTGCTCCAATTTATAGCACTTCTGCAACTGTTTTTTCCTGCCTCCATGCTGTAACACACGTGTCCTCACTCTGCTGGCAGTGCCCTACGTGTTGCCACACTTTAAACCAGAGAAGGGGTTTCATTTTCTCCCCAAAATTACTCAGTCCATTATTTTTCATCTAAAAGCCATCTTAACTCACAGAAACACAATGTAACATGAGGGAACTTGGGGTGGTGCAAGGCTGGGAGCAGTGTGCCATGGCACAGAGGTGAGATGAGGCACATGGAGATGGAAGCTGGCACTCACAAGCACAGTGTCTGTGTTCCTTCCTTAAGTAATACTTTCCTCACTGTCAGATGATTAATCTTCAGCCACCAGGGCTTGTTTTATAAATGTACTTCGTTATAGCAATTGGAGCTTTATTAGCATTTCTTTTCTCTTGCAAATCCAGATTTTTTTTTTCAGAATAAAAATTTTTCCACTCAAAACCACTCAGTTGTTGTTCATAAAAAGATTTGAGATGGTGATGGATGACAAAAATTACAACAAATACTCTGTGTTGAAGAAAATGTTCTCTGACACTGGCAGTACATTTTGTCTACGGAGAACATTTTCAGATACTCTTATTGGGAAATGATGCAGAGATATTGAGTTTTTACAAAAAAATAAAATGCCTCTTCCTGGTTTCAGGGTAGTCAGGAGTTTTCCAAAAAATGTCATTAACCCCAATAGGAAGAGATGTCCACTTGGATGCTGATAGTTGTAGTTACTCTTTAGAGCATAAAATCCTTCTAAGAAGCCGGAAGGAAAAAGATCAGACTGCACACATGAAACATACTACCTGCTGTTGGAGTAACCTGATTGATTGTATGCAATTTCCCCCAAAACACAATAAAATGTATGTGAAACACAGAGCTGTGTTAGTCTATAATTTACTGTTTGCAGAAACAAGTCTCTGTGATGTTGCTTACCAAGTTCTGCTCACGCTGGCTTCCTCCTTCCGGGCTTCTCCCTTCTTTGCTGATATTCTTCATCGTCTTCACTCTCACAGACCAGAGCAGCCAGCCGAGGCTGGGTCCCACTGTACAGTCCCTCTACAGCCCACAGGAGACCCAGACCCTTTGCCATGCGTAGGCAAAGGTAAGGGGGGGAGAAAATAAGATTCAAGCGGAATTGTTGCATGGAATGAGAGCTCTGCATTAGCACCACAAACGTGTTTTCTTTTGGTTACCTTATTTAAAGCAAGGCTGGAGGCAATGAGGATACCAGGTTGGAGGGAATGACCTCTTTCCCAGTGAGTGGACACTGAGTGTGAGCAGCAGCCATGCTCCCCAGAGCGCCTTCGCTCATCATATCCTCCTTGATGATTCCTCCTTGCAATTTTTGCCTCCAAAGCCTCACAAGTGAAGGGAGAACAAATAGTCCATGCATGCCAGTGTTCCTAGGTGCTGTCTTCTCCATCCATTTCTGAGCCAGGGGGAGAGCAGGGACCATGCTCCACCTCACCCTTTTGACCAGAACAGGACTTGTGCAGATTTCTCTGTCCCTCCTACCCACTCCTCACACCCGAACAGGACTATTCTCTGCATTTATTTTGTCTTGTTTAATATGTGCACCAGATAAACTGTTATTGCCACAGTCAGTCCCAAACATCACTGCACAGAGCTGGGGGTCAGAGTGGGAGAACTGGTGCTGGCCCAAGGTAGGAGATAGCCTGCCTGAAGGCTGGAG
Organism: Acanthiza pusilla; assembly: GCA_036630365.1. NCBI lineage: Eukaryota > Metazoa > Chordata > Aves > Passeriformes > Acanthizidae > Acanthiza > Acanthiza pusilla. Next base: position 1,017,294 of record JAXCHO010000017.1, read on the forward strand.
AGCCCCACAGCCTGGCACCCCTGCACTCGTCAAGCACAGAGTGTCTCCAGGTGCTGGATGCCTTGCAGGAGTCACTCCATCCTCTGTCATGGGCCTTGGACATGTTGTGTGGGAAAAGGTTGGTTTCAGGCAGGAAAGGAGCACAGCTTCCTTCTGCCCAGTCCTGTGGCATTTTTGGACAGCAGGAGTGAGACACATGTGCTTTAAACCCCCTACATGCAATGAGTGCACTTAATTGTCATGGAGAGGAGACACAGGTGGTCCCCATGTGGAGGTCCTCTGTGTGGCTGGTGGCTGCTGTTCTCCCTGCAGGGACACCAGACTGTCGCACCATGCGCAGGAATGCACCAGAGCAGCACACCTCCTGAGAAATTTCTTTCATCATCCCTTACTTCTATAAGGAAAAATATATTCCCCTTGTCTCTGGGAGAAAAAACGAGGCAGACATTTTCATATCCTTCTGCTCCGACCTCTGGAAATTATGTACACATATGCTTTCGGAGCTGACTGTAGAATATTTTGTAAAGCAGCACTTCTCTGACTTTCTTTGCAATGTCCTTTTGTTCTGCCAAAACCCAACAGATGTGTCCTCTGCTGGTAAGCATTTAAAATAATAGCTCATTCCTTTTTCCCCCTTTTGCAATCGTGTTTTTCCATTTGGTTTCCTTCCATCATTCACATCATAGCCTTCATTTATCTTTGAGGAACATTTATGTTTGGGTGCTGGTCCCCTGGAGAGAGCCTTCCTTAGAACAGCTCTTAGTGCCTCTGCTCTGCCAGAAAGACCTCTCTTCCGTAGAGCTGATAACCCAGCCTTCATCCCTGCTGGCAGTCTGCTGGGAAAATGAATCTTTTATCCACAGGACTCTTATTAATTTAATTATATTTGTACCATTGGAGTGTTTTTTTCAAAAGCTGACTTTCCGCAAACATGCACTATACTGCTGTGGTGATACACAAATGGCTTAATCATGCATCCGACAGCTGCTGCTGTAGAACGTGTTTTCTGCACCTAAGAGATCACACAGACCACTTATGGACTCCAGAATTTAGATATCTAATCTCTTCTGACAACCAAACCCAGAATTAAATGCTGTTCACTGGGAGGCAAAGCGGAGAACAATGGCACTTGCCAGCCCTCATTCCCATCTCAGTGTGCCACACACACTTCAGCCTTCGCCTGGCTTTAGTCCATACTCCAGATAAGAGGTCACTCAAGACAATAGAAACCAGTTCCAGGCAACGTAGGGCATTGGTAGTTGTTTCAAAGTACGTATTTTATGTAATATATTTACACAAAAAGCACACTTCCCCCCCCTCCCCGCCCCCCCCCACCAAGTTTTGGCTGTTGAGTGAGTGTCTTTAGGACAAGCACTCATCTGAGAGCTGCACTCCTGCTCCCATTACTCTCCTGGAATTGAGGAGCCCCTTATGCTTGGACAGATATTTCTACAGAAATATCAAATGGTGTGCCCTGAAAACACAACTATTGAGGAACTCTCCCTAGGTAAGCAGTCTGCTCTAATGGCTTAGGCTCAAGAATATTTGTTTTGTACTGTTGACTGTGTGACTGATTGACTGATGAATTCCACCCAGTTAGTCACCACTTTTGGGGTCCTTCCCTTCCCTTCCCTTCCCTTCCCTTCCCTTCCTTTCCCTTCCCTTCCCTTCCCTTCCCTTCCCTTCCCTTCCCTTCCCTTCCCTTCCCTTCCCTTCCCTTCCCTTCCCTTCCCTTCCCTTCCCTTCCCTTCCCTTCCCTTCCCTTCCCTTCCCTTCCCTTCCCTTCCCTTCCCTTCCCTTCCCTTCCCTTCCCTTCCCTTCCCTTCCCTTCCCTTCCCTTCCCTTCCCTTCCCTTCCCTTCCCTTCCCTTCCCTTCCCTTCCCTTCCCTTCCCTTCCCTTCCCTTCCCTTCCCTTCCCTTCCCTTCCCTTCCCTTCCCTTCCCTTCCCTTCCCTTCCCTTCCCTTCCCTTCCCTTCCCTTCCCTTCCCTTCCCTTCCCTTCCCTTCCCTTCCCTTCCCTTCCCTTCCCTTTGTCTTTGGAAATGGTCTCAAGGGCTGGGATTTGTTTTCACAGCAGTTGACAAACTCAGTTAAGACCTGTAGGTGCAGATACAACATAAATAAGGTACAGCCTGCTGCATATTCTTGTGAGACAGTTATTATAATACTGCAAAATATTCAAAAAATGTAAGAGATCCAAATACATTGAAGAGCAGGAGATATTCTGTGATATTTCATCACAGAAAAAAGCTTTAAGGTTCATCCATCGAACCTTATGATCACCTGCTGACAGTAGAGGGATCATCTGTTTATATTTGACTTGCTTGTCCAATTAACAAAATCCTTTTTAATGCAAATCATCACAGAGTCTCATTTAAATCCAAGCATAGTTCTGGAAGCCTCATATCATCTCTTCTGCCGCCTCTGGGTCCTCCTGAACTGCTCTAATTTTCTCAGAGCAGGCATTACTAGAGATGTCTCCTGTCAGACTCAAACACCACTGTCCCTGTGTGAGTAATGTGATCTTGGAAACACAAACATCTGATACTAATTCAGAGTCAGGGCCTGCCAGGCCTTCATCATGCTCTGTGAGTAAAGCCATTGATGGCCACTGAGCTGCTCATGAACATGCCATTATTCACCTCAAAAAGAGGTGGCAAGTTTGATCTCTGCAGGAGCAAAGTGGGGGGCCCACATCACGAAGTGCCTAATAGCAACACCTGGAAATGTAAAGGAAGGTACTAGGATCTGGTTCTGGTCTATGTTATCACAAGTTACAGCTGCCTTCCCAACAAACCTACCTTTAGAGCTCTAAGTCGAAAAGGTGAAAGAAAAAGACACAGTTTTCAAAAACCACAGAATCACAGAATCACAGAGTGGCTTGGGTTGGAAGGGACCTTAAAGATCATCCAGTTTCAACCCCCTGGCCATTGACAGGGACACCTTCCACTAGACCAGGTTGCTCAGGTTAGTTCCTTTGAATATTAAGAGAGGAGACTGATCATAGCTGGTTCAGTATTTGAAATAATTCCAGTAGCTTTTCAGGTAGCTGCTGAGACCTCTCCCCTCCAGCAGAGTCAGTGGAGACATGAGCTCCACTCCTCCAGGCAGTGATTTACAACACCCATGCCAGAAGGCTACAATCCCACATAGGAGACAAGGATGTTAGAAATACATCCCAGGAAGCCCACATCCATTCATTTAATGCCATATGCATTGCCTATGACCAGGCAGGAAACAGCTGTGTTTGGGCTCTCTGACCAGCAGTGTCATTCCCAGAATCTGAGTTACCCTGTTTGAACCCTTCTCATGTCAACTCCAGCACCACAGGAACCTGCCAGGTTGCTTTCCATTTTACTTGCCTACTTTCGCCAAGTTTGCCATGTAAGACTACACATAATATTGTCCCAGCCACACCTCCCCACTATACCAAATACGCTGTGTGTATTCAGGCTGAATATCCCCCTGCTTTGCAGTGTTGCTGCCATGAAGAAAAGCCCTTCACTGTATGTGGATCTGTTGCATTTTTATGCTATGTGGTAAAAAAGAGGAGGAGACTGCTGAGGGGTTTCTTTCAATGAGTTCACAGCAGCCATGACTGGGCCTGAACTGAAATTTGTACGGCGTGCATTTGTCTTGGCTGAGTGGTGAGAGGGGAAACAGCTCCATGAGCCCCCTGTGCCCCCATTCTGTGCCCACCAGACCTTGGGAGCTGGCCATGGACTCCCTGTGCCCACAGAGCACTGGATATCACACCTGTGAAGGCGAACATAGCTTTCTGGCAACCTTTGGAGAGTCCCCCTCTGCATCCCCATCTTCATTTTCTCGTCCTTGAACCTCCCTAATAGGGGGCTGCCAGCCCTGGGGATGTTACACCAGAGAAAAGCCCTCCTTGCCCAGTGCAGTCAGGCACATATGTGCAGCCCTGAGTGAGTCTGTTTTCCATCACGGAAACTCCTGAACTGACTTCCATCTCCCCAGCAAGAGAGCAGCTCACGCATGATTTGGAAATCAGTCTCTGCCAAAATAGTATCTCTGCCATTTGACCAGAAAATCTGTGTTTCAGATCTCTGCAGGAACAGAAACCCTGTCCTTTCACCAATTAGAAACTTGGATGGCATTCAAGTAGAGGAAACCAAGAAAATGATGTTCACGGTGGATTTCTAGAGATGGGGGAAGCTGGCTCTGGCAGGCCTACAGGCAATTTTAAAATACCAGCAAATATCACTCTTGGGATAAAAAGCTGGAATTAAAGTACATTTGCAGCAACGGAGTCCCCTGATCTAAATCCTCTCATTTCTCTGCTGGTAATTTATATCTGGTAGTAAATAGGAAAATGAGTATTTCAGCACTGAATGTATTAATCCTGCCTTCTGCACAGTGGGGTGAATCCTGCCCCTTGCACATCCTGGCAGGCTCACACACTGAGAAATATTTCTGGGGATGGTAACAAAGCTGTGCCAGGCAGTCCTCTTACGTGTGATACAACTTTGGCTTCAGAGCCAGCAAGCCAGAGCCTGAGCCCAAAGTGTTACAAGCATAACTGCAGATAAAGTCACAAACAGAAAAATGGGGACTGCCACAAAACTGAGCTGGACACCCTAGAGCTGCGCTGATAACATTGGGCTGAACTCAGGCTTGGCAAATGGCACTTTGCAGCACGTCAAACAGCGAAATTCTCCCTGACTTCAGCAAGGCTCTGGTTTCACATGTGTTTTCTCTGCTCAGATGTACTAATGGACTGCAGCCAGTGATTTTCAGCTCTGTTTCTACCCAGCATGTGTTAACCCTGGCAACTCAGGCAAGCATTTTTTTCATAAAACAATATTGCACTTTTCCCTCATTTCTGCTGAGATGCTTTTTCACAGGCATTTCAGAATTTCTTCTCTCTCTAGATCTTGGGCTCTTAAGCATACAAGGAGGAGTAGGAGAGATTGAGTTTGTACACCTCTGCCTTCTCCTTCTTTTCCAGCTTAGCCACCAGCTCAAGCAGACACTGCCACTCCTGCAGCCCAGCTGAGAGTATCTGCCTTTCTGTCAGGATAGAGGCCAACCCAAACAGCTCTCCCTCAGCATCCCACGATGGCAAAACCTTGCACCATTTGATTAACTTATGGTTTGCTTTGGTTTTTTCCCTTGTTACTGTGCCAAGAAGAACCTCCTTGAAGAGTTTCCTCTCCTTCAGTCCCCTCCAAGGTTTCTGTGTGGTGTGCTGTTTGGGTCTGTGTTGGCAAGTTCAGCATCACCCTTCAGACTCCACCTGAACCGGCAGCCCCCGAGCCATGTCTTGGCTCTGTGGGGTTGATGCCCTTCCGTCTCTCACTTTTCCTCTTGGCCATCTCCTCGGCTTTTCCTCTGCTGTTTTTAAAATGGATCTCAGCATTTGAGGTTCTGGGCTTTATGTGATGCTGCAGTTGGGATTTTGCCACCCTGGGAGATGCAAGCCTGTACCCTGCATGCTTTCCCTATGCACCTACCCAGCATGAAGCCTAGACTCTCAGGTGGAAATGAGAAGCTGGTAGAAGAAACAAAATGGAGTTTCCTGCCCTAAAAGCAAATGAAGTTGGAAGAGACTAGAAGACTTCTGAATTTCCACCCTTCAGCAGGTCACGGAGGAGGTGAACACAGGGGCAATTCCTTGTGCTCCCTGGGAGGGACAAAAGGGTCAGGTCCCGGACTAGGGCAGGAGTCCATGGCAGGACTGCCTTGCTTGGGAGGTCAGTCCAGGTGAGATGAGGAGCTCTACAGAAGGTTAAATGACAGTAAAACAGGAAAGCTGTTACCTGGGAAGGTCATTGGGAACTTCAGGGATGAAGTCCAGGATGGCATGAAGGCATCAGTGGGGCCAACTTGCCCAGACAAGTCATTCCCAGTCTTAGCACTTCAGGCTACGGATGAAGGAGCATCTTTAACATCAGCTCTGATGAGAATCAGTGGACAGGTCTGCACGTTCAGGGTGCCATCCTTACTTTGAGCATGATGTTACACTCTCTGAAGTGAGGTCATGCTGATGGTTGATGCTGGGCTGTGAGTTCCCTGGGACTCTATTGGCCAGGGCTCTACTTAGACCCAGTCTATCTCTGACTTATCCCAGGGTCCTGGCTAGAAAGGCTACATGAAAAAGTTTACCAATTGGGCTTCCTTTATTAGAAAAGCAGATTCTAATGCTGCCTCAAATGTACCCATTTGTGCAATGCTGTCTGGATGATGTCCAGATGTTGTAATCCAGACATCACCTGCTTATATCCAAATAATTGTTACCATTAATTTGAAACCAATATTCAGTGAAACTGACCCACAACTTCTGGTTGAGGCTTTGCTTTGCAGGGCAGCTGGTGCCACAGCACCATCTCCTCAGTTTTTCTAGCTGTGAGCACATCTCATTTGAGGTCCACTGACACTGTGTTGCTGCTGCTCCTGCTCAGAGAACATGATGAGCGCTTGCCAGCCTCAGCCATCCCTGCTCCCCTGGTGGAAGCCGTGACTGGGAACTGAGTGAACTGGAATTTGAGTAAATCAAAGGAATGGCTTGATTATGCCAGATGTCCTGGGCAATTAGAGTGTTACAGAGAGAAAAAGATCTTAACCGCAGCAGTGGGTTTGCTTGGGCATCCCCCAGGAGGTCAGTGAGTACGTGATGGCTTCTGACAAGAACACCATGCTTCCTTCACCAACACACTTTTGTTTGGGGTTTTCTATTGTGCTTAAACTGAGAGCAGGAACAGCCAAGGAGGGGTGATTCACAGCCGTGCTGGAGGCAAGGCAGTGACTCAGAGGTGGAGCTGGCTTGTAGTCCAGCTGCAGCCTTATATCACAGGGCAGTGAGGGGGCTGGAGAGGCTCCCAGCACACTCTCCTTACTAGCAACCCTGACAAAAGATGCAGTGACTTTTTCCTGGCATCTTTTAGCACATTCTCTGCCAAAAAATTGCTCCATATGTTCACCTGCTTCCATCTGACTTAATCTTCTCTGAACACAAATGACCAGGCTTAGGCACAGTATTGTAACAAAGCCTACTGCCAATGCCTGGCCTGACACATCTGACAACTGTATTTACCTTTGTTTACATCTCTATCACACCGGGGACTCATCACAGTCCTGGGGTTGATTAATGCACCGCAGTGCCCACCCATGACACCTCCTCAAGGGATCTCTGTGTGACTTGGAAGGACCTCCTATGGAGGCTTCATCCAGCCTGGAGAACTGCTCAGCTTTAGCAGGTGATCCTTCCAAGTGGCAGCTTGTTAGCACTGCCCAGTCAGATCTGTTGTAGGGAAGCTGTTGTGAGAGGCAGATGCATGCTTGCTCTCGTGAGGCAGATGCTAAGCTCTCCCCATCCTGCTGTCTGAGAAAGTCCTTCAGCATGAAAACTCATTGCCCAGCTGCTATCATGGGAAATGGCAGAAAGGGCTAAGAAAGCTATGCAGAAGAGCTCAAAGAGTAAAGCACACTTCTTCCCCAGAAACAAAAGTACCCACTCAGGACACAGATTTATTCCCCCACTTCCTTGAGCTGATGAAGGTAACAGATGCAATGATACAGTATCTCATGTGGAAATCGTGAAAATAAAGGTGTTTTGGGCCTGCTCATCTCCGAGGAACAGGAGTGAAGAAGGCAGGTGGCTGGAGGAGCAGCTCATCCATAACTGCCCGAGCTGGTCTAGGCACTGCATGTCACCTGCTCCTGCTGCTGGGCTCAAAACCCTTCCGTTTATTGGCTTTTATTTCTCTTCACTGGGAGGATTTCTCAATCACAGCAAAGTGTGTTGAGGTGATATTTTTGTCCCTTGGTCTGAGGACATGTTGACAGGCTCACTTCCTACCAACTGCAATGCTGCAATTGCTTAATGCAGAGTGTTGTCACATTACTAGTTTCTCAGGCAGAGCATTTCAAGTTTTTAACCTCTCATTCAAATGATTTTATGAAAATGCCATGATAATTTTATTGCTATAGCCATAAACATCAGATGCTGTGCAAGTTTCAGTCCAAACAGCCTAAAACCCCATTTATTTCAATAAAATTACCATCAGTAATTTGTATCTTTTCATTTAAGGACGTGTTCACACATGTAGGAAATGAACTGTTTTCAGATAAAATTGCTTATTGACAGCAAATTACTATTATTTTGACTTGCACTAACAGTTGCTAATAATGCAAGATGGGGAGGGAGAGGAACATGTGTCTGTACCAGCTGTTGTCTCACTCTTATCCAAAAAGCATGAAGAAGTTGCTGGCAGTAATCACAAAAAGATTCTCTTTCTTCCTCTTCAAGCACAAGTATAACAGCTGTTGCCTCTGGCAAGTGTAGTGTTTGCCCTATTGATTCTCATCCCATACAGAATTTTATAACACACCAAAGAAAAATAACTCCCCAAAGCAGTAAAAGTTGTGCAATTAATCAAACTTGTTTCCTGTGGTTGGCACTCAAATAAGAAAAAAACCCCAAAACATAATCTGGCCACAGAAAGATATAACGACCCTAAATCCAGACCTGTCCCACACAAAGAAGGGCAGTAGCAGCAGAAATTATCACCCCTGGTCTCCTGGTGGGACGCTGCCTCAGTTTTCCCACAAGTCTATTTCTGTCACTATCAACAACTGCACTCCTTGTCCCTCTGGGCAGCAAGTCTCTTTCGGGATAGAAACTTTGTTTTCTTGTTCCACATTGGGCCACCAGAAAGTGCTGGCCTTGTGACAGTGAAGTGGCATGGCTGGGCTCCCCTGGGCAAGGCTGCTCCCCACTCTGCTCTCTGCTGCCAGGGGACACGTGGAAGCTGGGTCTGCTCCAGTAGCACAATGTCTCCTTACCTGAGCTGACGAAGTAGATGGAAACACACTGTTTTTGTATGTTTTTGTACATTGCTTTTCCTTATAACTGTGTAGCGTCATGGCCACGAGAACAATTTTCCCAGGGGCATCTCTGTCATGGCAGCCTGGGTACTACAATAATCAGCAACCCATACAGTGCTAGATCTGCAAGGCAGCTAAACCTTTGCTTGGCAAACCCAATCCCTATTAATATGCATCACAGAGAGAAAAAAATCACCTTCTCAGTACAGGCAACCCCTGAGTTCTGAATTATTTTTTTGGCAGCCAAGCTGCTCATTTACTATCATCAGCATCACCCCTGATTTCCCTCCATTGGCTATGGGGTTTTAATGCTGTGCATAGCCTGCACAGTTCCTTGTTTCTCTCCTTTTCATTGTGAGACCCTCTGTCTGTCTCACCAGTACATTGCACTGTATTCTGGTACTGACCAAAAAAGTTTCAGGCTGACATGAAATAACTCGTATTAACTCACTGCAAAATAGTCTTAAAAGACCAGTAATGAGAACTTTGAATCCCCTTCTTATAATCCATCTTATTAACCACAAAAGAACTTAAATAACAAGTGCATGCTCAGGGATCCAGGGTAATGTTTCTTCAGTTACAGAGGTATTTTTTTCTGGCAGACTTCATGGGCAGCATGGTCAAAAGCAAATGCTAGAACCTAATACTCCTTCACAGGCAGCTAATTTTGATTAATAAATCAAAAGGTGCAGACCAGCTAAAACCTATAACATATGCAAGGAGCTAAAATGATTTGTGATACTTTGGGATAAACCTCATTCATTCAGAAGGGCAGTGGGCTGGAGAGGATGATCCTCACTCCCAGGATTTAATTTCAGCTGAAGTGAGAGGTGCTCAGCTAGCATACATACTGTGGCAGCATAATTTGTCATTCGACCAGAAGTCATGATTTGGCTGTGGAAATGACTAGGTAAAATCCAGTGATTTGCTCTCATGCAGAAAGAGATTAGAATACTGAATCAGCTTCTTAAAGCTTGAAAGATCTGTACATCTAAATTTCCATATTCTCCAAAGCCAGCAGTTAATTTTGGGTAAAATTGTCTGATGTGATCAAGGGCACATGTGGACTAGAAGCCAATGGTGCCATTTGGCCCCTCAGTAGGTCCTTGTCTGCTGTTAGCTTTACAAAACTCAGGGAAGGTGATGTTCATCATCCAGCATGAACAGCTGCTGCTGGAGCTGTTCTTTGGACAAAGTGCTGGTCAGCCAGGGGCCAGCAATTCCTCCCAAGTATATTTAATTTTGCAGTGTAAGTTTTTGAGCATATTTCTTAAGAGATGGCAGCCACTGGTATGAATAAATATACAGATTCACCTGCTAGCCAGTTTGAAGCAGGTCTACTCAGGTGCCAGAACTGGGATAGCTGGCTAACATTCTGGCTCAACTTTTGATCTGTTGCATTAATTTTGGCAAGGCATTTCTCACTGTAGCAGTTTCCCTTCCAGTTTGTCAAGGTGCAAGCCCTTTGTGTGACAGGTTAAACATAGTCTTGTCTTTATATGAAGCCTAACGAGATGGGACTCTGGCCTCAGCCAGTGCACCTAGACCAAAGTTGTTGAATTTAGGTTTTTTAGTTAGGTGCATCTGAAAAAAAAAAAAAAAAAAAAAAAAAAAAGGAAAAAAAGAGTCAGGAGCCTGTTTGCCAGCAGCAGCAGATCCAGGGGCTGCAGTGAAACTGCAAGGAAATCGGAACTCTCCTCTTGCAGGACAAGTCACATAGCAAAACCAGGCAAAATTTGCTGCCAGTGAGATCCCCAGCCAGACTCCTCTCACTGACTGGTGTTGTAATATCAATGATATTAAGTGAATTCAACTTGCTCACAACCAGTTTTGGATCACACAGCTGGTGAAGCGTCTGATGGGACACATGCACTGGCTTTTTCCTCTGGAGACCCCTGGCAGCTTTCAAACATTCAGCCCTTTTCCAAATACTATGAAATTCTGGATGAAAACAATCCTTCACAGGAGGAAGCTAGACACCATGTAGTTTCTTGGCACCAGTGTGACAGCCATCGTGCTGCAGCAAGCAGTGGTGGCACCCAGGAGGAGCTGGTTCTGTGGGAGGCACTGGTGTCAGAGAGGTGGCACCTTGTCCTATGTCCTTATTGAGCTATTGAAATAATTCCTACATTCATGCACTGTTGGAGGCTCAGCACCAAGAAAATATATGGCTTCTTCGTCAGCATTTTTTCAGGGGACTCCATGTTTTTGCCACTGACTGATGTTGGAAGCCATACAACCTGCAGCAGAAATGTTTGCTAACAGAAGGGAGAAAATAATAAATATACCTCCCTCATTAAAAGGAAATATTTTCCTACAGTCATCAAGCAACACAAGCTGGCAAACATACTCATCTTAAATGCTTGTTGTAGGGCATCGCTATCCATTTATTTCCTGAAAGCTGCACTGTCTTGTGTAATTAACATGATGGAAGCTTCTGGTGTAGTTTCTAGTGGAGATGGGGAAACAATCCAGCTGATCCTTGCCTAGGGTAATTTCAACAGAGTTGGTACTACACAGAAGCTGGGTGCCTCTGGCAGGAAAAAGGTCCCAGCCCAAAAAGCCCCTTGGAACCCCAGGCAAAGAAGCAAAGTCTGATACAGGTCAGGTTGTACAAATTCTGGGAACTGCCCCAGCTGTGCCAGGGACATAATTCCAACACAAAAACCAAAAATCAACACAGGCATGCAGGCAAGGGCAGTTAGGCAGGAGGGAAAATCATGGGGACTACCCTCCACAGGCTCCCTTGAAGCCTAGCTGAGCATTGCCCCATGCCTGAGGCTGCCAAGGGAGAACCTCAAGTTGCTGCCACTCAGTCAATTTCCATTATGCCACTTCCAGAAGAATATTTTTTAGCTTTCAAATGGTGGAGTAGGGGAAGCTAAAAGGACTATTTATTCACAGTGTTTCTTTGTTCCAGCAGTTAATGAGCAGATTCTGCAGACTGGGTGATGTCTCCTCTAAATTGCTTAAACTAGAGGTCACAGTGGCCCTTTCAAGGGCACTGGCTTTGCGTTAGCTGTCTCTGTTTGCAGAGGATGGATCACTTTAATTTTTCAGTGCAGGTGGGTCACAAACCTAACAAGGCTCTGATCACTTTCTACAAGGCACCAAGCACGCATTGACAAATGAGATGTCTTAGCACTTCTCAGGAGGTGATCAGCATCTGGCAAAATAAAAGGCTGCAGGGCTGAGCTATCCAGACAGCCTACACAACAATAAATTACACATTGAAGTTGCTGTACTGGCAAATGTATTAGTCACTCACACTCAGCAGTGCTTCTCACACAGCTGGGCACATTGACATTAAACCTTACCTGCACTGGGAAATGACTCTTTCTCTCAAATATTTTCAAGAGCTATTCTCTTGCAGATGGTTTGAGGAAACAAAGATATCCTGAGCTCTCCTGCACAAGGCCATGAGCAACTTATATAATTCGCTTTCTCTGCTTATAAAGGAATTGCTGGGTACTGTGTGCTTAGCAAAAATCTGTCCTTGATGGTCATTTCAACATATATAACCACATTCATCAGGAAGGAAAGCCTGACTGAATTTTTTTTCCAGGTTGCATTTTCCAGCATTTGGGGATTTGCTACATAAGTTTGGATTTGATTGTCTCCAAGTTTTCTAGCTAACACCTATTGGTACTTTGCCCTGAGGTCGCACACAGAGAGTATAATCACCAAAGAAAATGCCTAATACCAATAATCTCATAGTGATTCCCAGCTCAACTTGTGTTGAATTAGGACATTCCAAATTTGAATATGGTGTAAACCACCTTACACAAGCAGTATTTGCACAGTGATAATGAACTGTAATCAGCAGCGTGGTTTTGGTGCAAGTGGAACTGGAGTGTTTTTATTTTAGACCTCAGAAAGCATCTGCAGGCTAGTTTGCAGCACCTCAGCACAGCAACCCACTTCTCAGCTCAGTGGACTGTTTGTCGCTATTGCACTGCATCAACTGAATTCAAAAATCAAAGGGAAATGGTACTTACAAGATAGATTTTAAGACCTTATTCTTTAGGATTAATTTGTTATTTTCCAAATGTGCAAGCTCATTATTCATTTATTTCAATATGAAGGGTGATGGGGATTTGTCAGAGCTGGAAGAGAGGCCAGAAAAGCAACCTCAGGTCTGAATAAATTATCTTTTTTATTTCGTGGTAAAAGCTTGATTTTGGATTACTGATCATTGGGACTTATCAGCAAAACCCTAGGCATAAAAACCATTGCATGCAAATACCACAATTAACTGAACATGGGCTATGCAGGAAATTCTATTTCTTTTGTGTATAAAGGTGTTTGCTTGTTTGTTTGTTTGTTTGTTTGTTTGTTTGTGCCATTGAGTATAAACCCCACGTTTCTCCAGATGTGCAGTCCAGCCCAGGTGCTCCCACTAGAGTATGAGGGTCCTGCTTTGGTGGCTGGTGGCTACACTCATTGTGTGACCTTCATGCGGCACAATGAGGGATATCAGTTATCAAAAGTGAAACACTCTGGTGAACTTGGGAATTTCTTGTGTGGTCATCTGACAAAACAACGGAGAAGAAAAGAAACTTCCTGCTCTGAATTGATTGGTGTAAGGCATGTCCACACCAGCTCTGCTTACCCTTGGTTTGCTCTGATATCGTGGTTATTTTAGACACATTGAAGCGACCATCTACCTTTACCTGCACAAACCTAAAAATAAACATAAAAGGAGGGGTAAGCAAATGTAGGCCATGGACTTTCCTATAAAGAACTGTGTTATAGAGACTCCTGTGCCAAAGAGTTATTTTGCCTTATGTTTCATGATCAGTATGGATAACAGGAAGGTTTTAGAGCACTCTAACGAGCACAACATATGGGAGAAGCTCGCTTTCCAGGGATTTAATTTGCTATGCACAAAACAAGGTGTGACCACAGCCACTTCCCAACTCTTGGTGAACAGAGGGATTCCTCCCAGCCACAGGTAGCTATCTAAAAGTGAAGCAACCTGCCATTTGCCTAGGTTCCCCCTAACGGTAGAGGGAGAACCAGGCACCCCAGAGGGTCTGACCTACCCAGGTCAGGTCTCTTCTACAAAGGGACCAGCAACGTCTCTTGAAGTGCATACTCTTTCCTCCAGAGGAAAAGTGAGCCAAGATGGTTTCTTTAATTTATTGGCAGTGGTGCTGTAGGCGTGACAGGGTAAGGTACAGGGCTCTGCAGGGCTGTAAGCAAGGGAAATCTGACTGAGGAATCAGTCAGCACAGTTAAAGAAAAGCAGTCGATTGGGCACACTCAGGGTAGATACTTGTCTTTCATACAGCTGAAGTCAGATGAGATAAATCCTATCATAATGACCAGTTTGTTTCTAGAAGAAATAATCTCTCTTGAAGATACATCTGGATTCCTTCTCAGCCTTGCTATTGACAGACCATATTAATTTTGGGTTAACATGAAGGCTATTGCATTGTGAAGAAATACATTGACTTGAGGGAAGAAAAAGGCTTTTGTGGGCAATGTAAAATATTTGAAATCCCTCATTTCCTCACTTCTGTTTTGTGCAGATTTAAAAAAAAATGACATGATGTCCATAAATTATGAAATTAAAAGTCTGAGTGGCATTAGTCAAGCTACTAATTTACTCAGAGGTTCCCACCTCCCTGAAGCCAGACCTTGCAGTGTTTGTCTTCTCTCTGCTGCTTATTTAGGAGCATATGTACACAAACTAAGTGTCAGAGCAAGGCCAGGTCTTCCCAGTGTCCCAGGTCACACCGAACCCACTAGCCACAGTACTTCCCCAATCGCTACACACAAGGGAAGTGTGACAGAGGACCAGAGCAAGAAAATGCCTTCCTGTCCCAACCTGATTTAAGGGAAGAAAAGCCATATTTTCAGTCTGCAAGAGGAAGACGTCCAGGCTTCAGATTACCGCGATGAAAAGAAACCCAACAACAACAAAAACAACAAAATAGAAGAAAAAATAAAACCCAAAATGCAGCTGGTAGTAGCTCTGACAATCAAGCTGTAACATTTTCTACAGGTGAAATGGAGACATGACAATACTCAGTCTGCTGCTCAAGAATGCTATGTTCAAGGTCTCCTGAAGTCCTCCTTTTTCTGTTTAAACTGAAATGCAGACCCATCTCAACCTCCTTTTTTTGGTGGCTGCATGACTCTACAGCAACTGCAGTTCCAACTGAACCACCACTTAATTTTCTCTTTCTGTGGGAAATTCTGAAGAGCCTCTCTTCATATTAAATTATTGCTGCTCTAGTGGAGAACAGAAGAGATCCCGTTATATTATTTTTGGTTCATTAAGTTTCTAATTACTTTGATTTTGATATTGCAAAGCACTAATTAATGCTTTTAATGTGTAATATTATTAAAGTCCTATAATTGAATTTATAGAATTTTAAAGGAAAAAATAGTAAATATTTATTCCCAATGAAACATATAGTAGAATTAAAGGCTGAGAATACTTATAAATTACCTAAGAATAAAAAATGTATAGAACTAATTGCTAGTATCTCATAACCAGGCATTCTGAGTCCAGAAAATTAAATTAAGATTAGACTTTTAAACCTTACAAAAATCTCAGCTGAAACAATTCACAGCGAAAACTCTTAAAAAGCCAAAACACGTGGCTGTTGTGTGAGTATTTTTAAAATTTGGCTTTAAAGACTCCACATATGTTTTCCAAATAGATTCATTCTATGCAATTACTCAAAGGCAGTATTTAATCTTTGTTTTCAAACTTGTAATTAAATATTTGGATAAGTATAACCACATTGCTGGGCATCCTGTCTCTATAAACAACCTTGTGCTTGAAAATAATTATTACCCCACTGCAGCATTTTCTTCTTTGTTTCACCTTTACATCCCTAATACATGTTGACAGTATGAACTTCATCTTAACACAGGGCTTTCATCTGAGGATTTGCTCACTTTTGCTACAGCTTAGTGAAAATGTCAGACCACAAGCACCAAGAAGTGCTTGTAGAGGATGCTACTGTATGCCCTTCACAACGACTTGAAAAAAATATTATCAAGCATGCAACACTTTCCATTTCAGCTTTTTGAGGCAGAATCACAGATACTCAAAGGCAACACAGGCAAAAGTGGATGCCAAGTGGATACACTGGAGCAGCAAAGCAGCAGAGTGCTCGTGAGTCTCACCCGTAATTAGATATCGACTTATCGACCTGGAAGAAAGGTTGTTCTGCCCAGGATGCCACCTCCAGCTCCCTGTAATACAAAAGCTGCTTTTGGCTTCTCCCAGCTTCGCCAGAGCAGAGGATGTGACTCCGTGGGGAAGGTGGCAGAGCTGGAGCCCTTCCCTGTCCCCAGCGCTGTGCTCCAGGCTTCCCCACCCTGCAGGGAGGGGCACTGCCAGGGTCGGGTACCCCACGGGCGCATCAGCCCCCAGGGGCCAGGCTCCTGCAGCTGTAGAGCAGCTGAATGGGTGCCTGAGTCCCGGGAGCTCCATTTCAGAGCTGCTGTGCTGCTGCAGCTGTGACTCCACTGGTTCCCTACCCAGCCCCAACAATTAGACTTGGCAATCATTAACTTCGCTGAGTAAGAACATTAGCTTTCTAATACAGCTTGTCCGTCAGGTTTTCAACAATCTTAACTG
Organism: Acanthiza pusilla; assembly: GCA_036630365.1. NCBI lineage: Eukaryota > Metazoa > Chordata > Aves > Passeriformes > Acanthizidae > Acanthiza > Acanthiza pusilla. The sequence continues at coordinate 1,033,746 of JAXCHO010000017.1, forward strand.
CGTGAAACCTGACGACATCTGGTACACCAAGCAGCCTAATTTTCTAGCCCAGCTGAACATTTTCAATTTGCGTACACTTTGCATACAATTTCAGCTGCAGTATCTTCCCTCTTCACGGCATCATCCTTCCTGCTTCTTTTTCTATTTCCACAGGATCTCACTGCTTTCTTCCTATGTTTTGACTTTGTAATCCCCTCATCTCAAATCCACTTCCACTTATCCCTCTCCCAGTGCTGGCTGGTGCCACAAGCACAGAGCTCTCTCCTTTGGTTTTGTCATCCTGCTCCTTTTTTTGCTCTTGGTTCCACTTTCTTTCATCTCCTTAATTGCACCACTCTCATTTTACCTCTTTAATTGCTCACTCTTCTCTGGCTCTTTACCATTTCAATATCTATTAACACTCTTACTGTTTACGAATCATCAACTGCTCAACAATCGTCATTCTCCTCCTGAGCTGGACAGGGGAGAGAAAATATAATGAAACCTTGTGGGTCAAGAGAAGGACAGGGAGAGATCACTCACCAGTGACTGTCATGGGCAAAACAGACTCAATTCAGGGAAAAGGAATTTAATTTCCTTAATAAAATTACATCAGAGTAAGACAATGAGAAATAAAAGCTAAATATTAAAACATCTTCCCTCAACCCCTCCCATCTTCCTGGGTTGAACTTCAGTCCTGATTTTCTCTACCTCCTCCCCTTCCTGAAGCACAGAGGGATGGGGAATAGGGGTTGCAGCCACAACATTGACTCTGCTGCTCCTTCCTCCTCAAGGGACGGACACTTCACTGTTCCCCTGCTCCAGTGCTGAGTCACTCCCAGAGGAGACAGTCCTCCACAAGCTTCTCCAATGTGAATCCTTCCCAGGCTGCAGTGCTTCATGAACTGCTCCAGTGTGGGTCTCTTTCCAAGGGATGCAGTCCTTCAGGAACAGGCTGCTCCAGTGCGGGTTCCCTGCAGGATCTCAAGTCCTGCTAGCAAACCTGCTCCAGCATGGGTTCTTCTCTCCATGGGGTCCACAGGTCCTGCCAGGAGCCTACTCCGGTGTGCTCCACTGGAGCCACTACTCCAGTGTGGGCTTCCCACAGGGCCACAGCCTCCTTGGGGCATCCTCCTGCTCCGGCGTGGACCTCAGGGGGCTGCAGGGGCACGGCTGCCTCATCACAGTCTTCACCACGGGCTGCAGGGGAATCTCTGCTCCAGTGCCTGGAGCACCTTCTCTCCCTCCTTCTGCACTGACCTTGGTGTCCGTAGAGCTGTTCCTCTCACGTATTCTCAGTCCTCTCTCCGGCTGGAATTGCACTGGCTTTTTTACCTTCTTAAATCTGTTATCCCATAGGAGCTGCCACCATTGCTAATGAACCTGGCCTGAGCAGGCAGCAGATCTGTCTTGGAGCTTCCAGGCATCGGCTCTGTTGGACACAGGAGAAGCTTCCAGCAGCTTCTCACAGAAGCCACCCTTGAGGCTCCTCCACTACCAAAACCTGGCCACACAAACTCAGTACAAACATGCACATCAATTCTCTTTGTAAGCTCAGTGAAAGACTGGACTCCTCATGAAACTCTTTCTCCCTCATCTGGCCTCTACCCCCACATTCAGTCAGTGCTGCTTTTGTGGGAGCCTCGAAATGACCTCCTCTTAGGCAGCTCCAGCTCTTCCCTACATCTCCATGCACCTGTCAGGCCCTTGCCACAAGTCAACTTGCTCTTCTCTCCCTGAGAGGTTATTCTCTCTGTCTTTCAAAGCTCTACCTCCTCTTTCCCTTCCCTCACTCGACCACCATGCCTTTTGGAGGTTCCTCTTTATCTCACTCCCCAGACTCCAGCATGGGTGCTATAAAGTTCTGTCCTTGTCCTCTTTCTCTTCTATGCCTTATCTCCATCTCCCTACCACAAACATAAATTCACCTGATGAGCAGCTAAAAGATCCAGTTCTCTATTTAGATGAATCACTAGAAGAGAGATCAACCTAACCAAAAGGGCACAGCATAGATGTCTCTACCTACAGTGCCATCTAGGCTCCCATTACAGCTAATCCCACAGGAGGCATCTAAAGCCAGCCAGATGAATGGCACTCGGGAAAAAGCTGTTTCCTTTCCCTGCCTAAAAAGGGAGTCCAGCAGAATGGACTGAGACTGCACTGTAGACACTTAAAACTGAGCAAGATGAGTCACAGACCTTCTTTCCGAGCACAGCCTTGCTCACCTCCCTGATGCCTGCTCACATAAGCCTTGCTGTCAGTTGAAGCTCAAGCTCGGCTAGACCAGCCCACTTCATCCTGCTGCTTGTCGGCTGCTCTTTAGGCCACTGTTCACTTATGCCTACAACAGGGGGGACACCTTTGGTCCAGACTCCTCCCTGTGTCTTTATTCAGACCACACCCAAACCTTGCAAGCATTGTTCTACAAATAATTCCTGATATGAAGCCCTTCTGTCTCCATGTGTGGAGCTGAGGCTCTTATCCATGCTGAATTGCGCTTACTGATGAAACACTTGTCCTTCCTTTCAAAAATGCATCCCTGTCCTGCACATACTCACTCCAAATGTCTTTGCAAAGGATATGGGTCTAGCTGGTCCCCCAGTGCTGCCATGCCTATCTTGCATTTTCCCTTAGCTCCCTACTCTCTGACACATCAGATGAGAGTTGCTTGTCCTCAGTTTCAAGACCTTCCCTAGTCCACCCTAGATCTGTCTGTCTCATACACAAGAAAGCCTCTCATGCGTAAAAGCATCAGCCCTGCCACCACCCATCAGCTGGTGACCAGGTCCAGGCTTCCTTCTTGGCAGGCAGATACTGTCTCTCTGAGACCCAGTGGCTTGCACACAGCCTCCCATGAAGGTCAGGAGCCAGACAGGCGTGTGCAATCTTCTTGTGTGGCATGGTGGGTTCCTTGTCCATGACCTGTGCTCTTCTGCGATACAAATTAATAGATCTAAAAGGCCATCAGCAGCCGCCAAGTCACAATAAAAATTTGCATAATAATATAAAGGAAGACAGACTCAACATAAAGAGGCATAATTGTACTTTAGAGATAATGTATGCTGGGAGAAATTAAATCTCTTTGTCACGTCTTTGATGATGCTGCCACTTCATAGAAGCATTGCAAATTTCATAGAATCATAGAATGGCTTGGTTTGGAAGAGACTTCAAAGATGATCCAGTTCCAACTCCCCTGCCATGGGCAGGGATGCCTTCCACTAGACTAATTTGTTTATTAATACCTGAAAATGTTTTTTAAAAGTCAGAGTGTTTTGACCACATTACAATAGAGACACTGCCGGTCCAGGAACTACAACTCCCGGCGTGCCCCGCGAGAGACAGCGGCCGGCGCGGCGGGACGGAAGCGGCTCGCGCACGGCATACCGGGATCCGTAGTCCGGAGGCAGCCGCCGCCACCGCCCGGGGCCGTGCCCCGCGTATTTGAAAATTCCCGCGGAGGCTCGCGGTGGGTCTCGCGAGAACTCCGCCGCCCCCCCCGTCCCGTCCCGCCCCCCGCGCGGCGGGTGAGCGAGCGAGGTGGGTGCGCGGGCGCGCGGGGCCCGGCTGGGCCGTGCCGTGCCGTTGTCGCTGCTGCGGGAGGGACATGCCGCCGGCACCGGCACCGGCACCGGCACGTACCGGGAGCGCGGGCTCGGCTGGGCTGGGGGCAGCGGCGCGGACAGGAGGAGGCGGTGGAGGTGGCGGCCGCGGCGGCGACCCCCGCCCGCCCGTCTGTCTTCGTTCCTCCCTTTCTTCCTTCCCTCCCGTACCAGCGGATACCGGGCGCTCCCGAGCCGCATAGGCCGGCACCGCCGCTGGCGCAGCGCGGGCCCGCGGGGGCCTCAGGCGGGCCCGGCCGCCCGTCCCTTATGTAAGTGACCCCCGGGCTGCGGCGCCGTGTCCGCCACACGTGCCCCAGCCCCCGGCGGCGGGGGAGGCCCGGGCGGCGCGGCCTGGGCAGCGCACATGGGAGGCTCCGCAGCCGGGAGGCTCCGTCAGGCTGGGGGGCGTGGGAGATGCGGCGGCTGCCGCCGGGAGCTTTCCCTCCTGCCCGGCCACCCGCGCACGCCCTCTGTTCTCGCTCCCTCCGTCGTGTTTTTGGTGGGTTTTTCTTTACTTTCCTCTAATTCCGCCTCCCCCTCCCCCGCCGTGCTTCGGGGTTGTATTCCATGAGGAGGCGGGAAATGTGCTCCGTGCGTTGAGCAGCGATTGCGGGACGAGGGATGGGTGTAATGGGGAGGCCACAGCTTCACAGGAATCCGGTGCGATTTATGGGGTCTCTGGGGTTTTGCATGAAGCAAAACGTCGCGAAGCAAAGTTGGCGCTGGCTTAAACAAAAGTGTCTTCCGTAATAAACTGTGAGTCCAGGTCTGGAGCTTCTGCCACCACCAGAGTGCTTGGTGTCAGTCTTTCAGGTCTAATGATTGCGTCCTGATCGTGTCTGGAGGAATTAGAGGAAATTGAGTGGCTTGATTGTGTCGGGATGGCTGCACCCCGTTTGCGATATGGGGCTGAGCGCAGCCGTGCAGGTGCCTTTGCGGGGCCCATCGGTCTGCGTGGTCGTGTCAGGCTTGACTGGCAGCTGTCCCATGCGTTTGGGCACACAGCTCTGTATCCTGAGGAGGACAGCTCCTCATTCACGTGCTGCATCAGCTCTCCTTCTTGCATCGATTTGCCTAGGGTTGCCTTTTGCAACTGTGATCAAACTTCTGTTAATATTTTGTCTTCTGCTTAGTAAGGTGTTGGATATAGTTTTTGAGAAACAGTGGTGACAGGCCTTTTATTGGTGTGACACTGTTTTACTGGTGTGGTGGAGAGAACAGAATCATTAAATTGGTAGGTGAGAGTCACTGAACACCAGGGCCTGTTGCATGGGTTGCTGGTGTTTCTGCAGTTGATCTTGTCAGGTTGCTGGTTGTAAAAGCCTGTTGGAGAGTTAGATGTTCCAAAGCCATCTGCATACAGCTTTGGGCAGCCTGCTGTAGGTATTGGATTGAGCAGGAGGTTTGGAAGAGGTGACTACTCGTGATTCTGGCAGGTCTTTCTCTTCAGTGTGATTCTGGAATTAGTGCTGGGAAGAGCAAGTGGTGTGATGGCATACCACTGTGGTATGCTGGAAATGTCTTCCAAAATACAGTAGTAGAACAAAGGAGCAAATACAGAGATGAGAGGTGGCAGCCAGGTCTCTCTTTTGATGTCAGTGAAGTTCAACATGTCCTGTGAAATCTTGTCTTTAGCTGTGACTGACTGTATTTTTAGCTTTTCCTTCAGTGAACACATAACATTGTTGGCCTTTTAAACTGATTTTCATGTAATACCATCAGTCAAAACCAACATCTCAGAACTCTGACTTGGCTGTATGTAATTCTACTTGAACATGCAATTTCTCTTTCTCTTTCTTTTCCCTCCTCCCTCTCCTCTCGAGCCTTGTAATCCAAAAATCGATGACATTAATGTCTTTGGAAATAGTTCGTGATGTTTTGAAGTTTTAAGTACCTAGGGTGAAGAAGAATGGTCATTTTGGCAACTTGCACACAGACAGCATTGCTATAGGATACAGCTGGGCAGTTGAACTCTGGTTTATTCCTGAAAATGGAGTAAGCAGATGACATTTTACCCTGATCTGATTTCTAACAGGCAGAAATAGGAATGCCATTGTAGTTATTGTTTTCAAAGAGAGCAGAAATGCAGTTGCTGTTGGATAGATTTCTTAAAGGAGAGGCTTCATGCCTTCAATCTAGATCTATCTCACTGTTTTCCCTGCGTTTTGATTTCTTGGTAACTCTTGGTTTAACTTAGCAGAATGATGCAGGTAAAACATCCTGATAGGTCGCTGTATATTGTTTTTAATTTGTTATGAAGTTTATCAGTTTATCAACCTTGTTCCATATGGCCAGGCCAGATTCCTAAAAAAAAAAGAAAAAAAAATTTGAAATTATCATTGCCTTACTGGAGGAAACCCTAGCATGCCTGATGCTTTGGTATTTTCATTTGTTATAAGAATGGTTCATGTGTCGGAGTGCTACTCATTTGATAGCTCTTACAGTTTGTGGACTGATAAACACTTTTTTGTACTGTGGGCTGGAGAACAATGTATCAACATATGAGCTTTCCATCAGGGAAGAATTCTTTTTGGGATGGTGAGCAGTTTGTTTTTTAAACTCAAATCTCCCCAGTAGAGGGTATTTAAATTTGATTTCCAGTTTGACCACACAAGGTTCTGTGCTCTTGGCAAAGCAGGTAGGCAGTGACCCAGGCCAGGGTCACTCAGAGTGACTCATGGAGAACGTGCAGATGAGAAGGCCCCCTGCATGCTGTTGCCTGCACTGCTCGAAGATATTTGTTCACTCTTTTCTTGAAACTGTCTTGCTATTATTGTGGTATATTGTATTAATAATCATATACTTACCACACAGATGTCTCCATACTTATTTACAAGAAGAGATTTTTTTAATTCATTACAATAATTCTGGAATTTAGTGCTCTTTTCTAAAATTCCTTAATATATGCTGTCAGAGTCAGTGCTTTGTCAGGCTGGAGAATTGGCTGACAGGGAACTTAGGCTGTTTAACAAGGGGATGTGCAAAGTCCTGCACTGGGGAGGAACGACCCCAGGCAGCAGTATGTGCTGGGGCCTGCCCAGGTGGAAAGCAGCTTGACAGAAAAGGCCCTGGTGGACACCCAGTTGGCCATAAGCCAGTGCTGTGCCCCTGCAGCAAAGAAGGCTGATGGTATCCTGCCTGGGCTGCATGAAGAGGAACCTTTGCCAGCAGGTGAAGGGAGGTGATCCTTCCTCTAGTACAGGACTGGTGAGGCCTCAGCTGGAATGCTGTGTCCAGGTCTGGGCTCACCAGCCTCTCTTGAGAGATGAAGGTACTGGAGAGAGTGCAGTAAAGAGCCTCAAAGATGGTTGGAGGAGATTGGAGCGCTTCTTCTCTGAGGAAAGGCTGGGAAACTGGGACTGTTCAGCCTGGAGGTGTGAAGGCTCAGGGGTTCTCATCAATGCGCATAAATACCTAAAAGGAGGGTGTAAAGCAGATGGAGCCAGGAACATTTCAGTGGTGTCCAGTGGCTGGAGCACAGGCACACAGTGAAGCATTTCAAAGATGCTATTCACCAACCAGATGTGTCTGAATTAGTATTTGGTGGTACGGGTTACTCCTAAAATATATCCACCAAATTGCAATTAAACTAAGCAATAATGCTGGTCAAATTTTGAGGCCTTTTATTCTCTGGAGCCCCTGGATACAATGCAGAAGTTGTCACTTGGAACTGATGGCAAGTACCAAAAAGGAAACCCAGCAAATCCTGCAAATAAGTTGTCCCACTTGGAACTTGATCTGTGCCAGTAGTGAATGCTGGCAGAGTAGTCAGGCTGGCTGCCTGGCTGCAGCAGTGTCCTGCAGTACTGGCTTGGCCATCAGCAACATTTTTGTCAAAATGTTGACCTGTCCTTAGGGCAGGACCTTAACTTACCCTTGCTGTGCTTCACGCGCTCGTTGTTGTCCTGCTGGCAGCACACACGGGAGCACCACCCAGTGCTGGTGACCTGTGTATAATATCTTGAGATGTCATGAAGAAAGCGGTACTGTTTGAACAAGACAATTGAGTTTGTCTTGTCTTTCAGAGGCCTTTTCTATAAACCAGACGACTTACAAAGCATAGATACTTAAAATAATTTGTATTTCTATCTGTATGGATTATGCATATTTGGCCACCTATTTAATCTTGTAAATGAGTTCAGCTCTTCGGTTTTTCCACCAAAAAAATCTGTCTTGACATACTGAAATGTGAACTCTTGTGGAGTACCTGCATGGGTGTGAAACTGTCTGAGAGGCCTAGAACTTTTTTGACTAATACTGCCGAGATGTGATAAGGAAAGGCAATAGGAAGGAAGAGACTGAACTAGGGAATATGAGGATTTCAGTAGAGAAAAAAAACAGTGTTTTGAAGTACTGTGTTATATTTACCTTTTAAGTGTATGGAAAAATATTTCTAATTGATGAGCTGTGAAAGTCAGAATTGCTGGAAAGTATCAGCAGGGTGTTTTCTGGAAGAATTTGAGAATGAATTTAGTCAAGAACTGTGTATTCCTGGATGTCAAAAATACACATGCAAAAAGACTGGTCACACGTGGCTGATGTGTGACATCTACTAGGAGACAATTGACAACAAATAATAAAGTATTAAATCAAGGGAAAGTGCAGAGAGTTATACCTCTTACTGAGAAGCTTTTTAAAATATGATTTTTCTGAGATCACATCTTGCTAACCTGTGCGAGTAGACGTAAACTTGTTGTGTTGTTCTCTTTCCTGTCACTTACCTTGTTCATCCCTGTGTATCACTTTTTGTTGGTGATCTCATAGGCATCAGAAAGCACAAGATTCTCCTTTTGATGTTCTGTGAGATGCAAAACTGTCCCAAGTGCCATTTCTTTTAAGCTAAAAGAGCTACAAATGATGTATAGGAGACTTATCACTGCATACTGATGAAGCCTGGGTCAGTCTCAAAGATATTTATGGCTGACGTGAGTCTTTCTTTTTGCCTTTTTTTCTTTATTTACAGTGAAGAATGCGAGACCTAACGGCTCAGGTAACGAGCAGTCTGCTGCAGTTTCCAGAGGTGACTGTTGAGGCACTTGGGGAAGATGAGATCACCCTAGACTCTGTGCTGTGTGGGAAGTTTTCTGGAGGTAAGCATTTTCCTTTAAATTTGGTTCTGGTATAGAGTTGTTATTGCCTGAAGCGCAGCGTCATAGCATCAGATTGGTTCGGTTAAATAAAATGCATTGGGTTCTGACAGCGCTAATGGGATATTTTAACAATTAGAAATGCTAAGCATTGAAAATACAACAGCCTGCTCCAATCTTGAGGTGTTTAAATAGTTTAGCTGACCATGCTGAGCCCCCCTGAGTTTTGAATGAAATAGAAGGCAGTTTTCAAAGAAGAAATAGTGTTGTTTTGGGAGGAATTTTCTAGCAGCTCAAGCTCTGCATCCATCCTAACATCCCATGCAGAAATAGTCACAGTGACACAATATGCTCCTTTTTCTTCTCTAGTCTAAATAAAAAATGGAAAGAAGAGGACAGCTCTGTTAAGCACTGCCCACTTATTTCCAAGGTATTTAATAGGATGCAGATGAGGAGCCAGTGAGAGTTGCTGAAAGCAGCTAAGTAGATTAGGTAGTTGACTTTCTAGGTGATCTGAATGGATGCCTGTCTGGATGTCTGGGCTTCTGTTAAGACCAGGTAAAATCTTATCTAGCTGACTGTAAGTGCAGTAATGGCGCTAATCCTTCCTTTGAGCTTAAAGTTCCTCAGTGAAGGAACAAGTGTTAAATTCTTCAGTGAAACAACACTTGTTAAATTCTTCCTGGGATCAGCGCTTGTAAAAGTTGAAATTTATGTGTGCAGTGCCCATTTTAAGATAATTTCCTATCCAAATCCCTGCCCAGAGTAGTCATGTGCCAAGCACAATTATTAAAGTGGAAATGAATTGTTTGAGATGGGCTGTATTTGAAGTACGCTTTGAGACTTGTATTCCTGTGCCTATTTCGGTGTTTTCTAGCAAACCCCAGCCAGGTATGGTGTACAGACTGGAGAACAGTCTATTGTAATCTTTATCTCAAACAGTCAGCATTCTTGGGTGCAGGAATGACAAGTACAAATTCAAAATACTGGGGTTATTAATTTTAAGATGTATTGGTTTTGGTTTGCAAAGGGTGATTTTGGAATAATTGTCCAGAAGTAGGTAGGTTGGTCTTCCTGTCTTGCTGTCTTTGGTGCATTTTGGAGGAAAGGTGGAGTGACAGTGACTTTGCTGTTGTTTCAGTCTTGTGGTGGGGATTTGTTTAGTTTCTTTGTCTTGTCTTGCAGGCAGAAGTGGCCTGGCGTGGCTGGCGTGTGGCCCTCAGCTGGAGGTGGTGAACTCTGTGACAGGAGAGCGGCTCTCTGCGTATCGCTTCAGCGGAGTCAATGAGCAGCCTCCCACTGTGCGTGTGGTGAAGGAGTTTTCCTGGCAGAAGAGGACTGGACTCCTGGTTGGGTTGGAAGAAGCAGAGGGAAGTGTTCTCTGTCTGTACGACCTTGGCATCTCAAGAGTGGTTAAAGCAGTTGTTCTTCCAGGAAGGGTATGTATCTTTTCGGGGAAATGAAGATTTTGTGTTGTTTGGTGCTGCATAATCCTGTTTCAGGAAAAGCTCTTGTGCGTCTCTTTGTAGGACTTATTCTTTTTCTATATTGTATTAACATATTGTCAATTCAGAGTATGCAGTCAAGATAGCCTTGACGTAAAATCTTGTGCTTAGCTGTACCATTATCTTTTGCATTTACTGATAGTAAAAAAAATATTGTAGAGCACCTAGTGACTTAATTCTCCACTTCTACAAAAAAAAGCCATTTTGTCAGAGCAAAAAAGAAAACTCTACTTAAAGTGTCTGTTTTATACCTTTTCTAAATGGCTAATTTCTGTCAGAAACACTGTCCTTACAGTATCTCAGCCTCCCATCATTGTGGTGTTAATGACTTTGACACATTCCCATGAATCTGAGACTAGGAAGCAAGTGACTTGGGAACAGAACAGATTTTTCCATTAACTTATGATTGGAAAGAAGAGGTTTTAGTGAGTTATCTGTCAGATTGTTGACAGATTTAATTTCAGTCTGTAGTCCTTGAGTCTCTGCTTGTTGAATATAGTATCTGTGTAGATGGGATACACGGGTGTAATGTTCCTAATTTTTTCTGCCTTCTCTAACCCTCAAATTCAAATGTCCCCGTGTCTCATCTTAATGGAGTCGTGTATCAGATTAAGTTACCAGAACATTAATATTCACTGTGTTTTTATTGTCTTAGAATCTGCAACAAATAAATACTTATTTATTACTCAGCTTTCCCTAACATTATTTGGTTTGACTTGTTGGAGTACAGGTGGAAGTGTGGTTACTAGTAGTAAGCATTTGTGTTGTGGTAAGTTCTCAAGTTATGAGTTGGGTTGGCGTTCCAGTGTGTTGGTTTGCTGTTTGCTTGAGTTTTAGATGGAAAAGCAGGCTGTGTGCTAGCATAAACATATAATCAATAAGTAAATTATGTTTTGATAAGTGATATTGGTGTGTTAGGTGTTATCTCTTCTATCTAAGTAAGCTAGGAAAAGGAAAGGTTAAGAAGTAAGGATTATGTTGCATATCAAATCCGTATCTGTAGGTGTGTTTTGTAATCGAAGCTAGTTCTAACAATCAGCTGCTTTAGAGAGTTGCTCTATACCACAAAAACTGGTTCAGGAGCAAAGATGATGATGCCCTGCAGGAAAGAATTGGCTGTTGTGTGATGAAGGGTATGAATTTTGAAAGAAAGCCAAAGCTGCTCTGAAAGTTTTGCTCTTATGCCTGAAAGTTCTCGATTACAACTGTGTTTGGTCTCTTGCTTTCATTTTGCTTCCTATGCATTAGTTAAGTGAGCATAGTCAGGACAGGTATTGCTAATTGGACTGTTAACTTTCAGACTGTGAGTGGGAGTAAGGGTAAGCAAAAACAAGTTGATAAAACTTGCTCTTGGCTGCTGTCCATATGTTTTGAATACTTTCAGAAACTCATATTTGCATGTTATATAATGTATAATTTGGGGGGTTGATCTGCCTGAATGTTTCTCTGATTTTCAGATTGATTATTTTTAAAGGTAAAATGTGGATCTTTTCTTAACATCACTTCCTGCAGTTTTGTCGTTATTCCTTTAAACCTTTAATGAGCACCATGTTTTCAGGACTGTTTTCTCTATGGATATAAGTTCTGAGAACAACTAAGCTGTACAGTTTAACAGTAACTTAGAGCAACTCTGCTCCAAGGTGTCAAGTTGTTAGTGTATTAATACAGGGTGTTCATTGTGATTCTGTGACTGCCTTTTAGTGTAACAGTGGATGTTAAGTCATTCAGAGAATAAAGAAGTGAGTTAAACCCAAATTCAGGAGCTTAGAAAGAATTTTGGCATTATATCTTTTCATGTGTGTGTGTCTGTCTCTCATTGCCCTCTGGATATATATATGAGAAATGAAGTAGAAAACTGAAAATGTTGATGAGTATGATTTGAATTTGATTCTGAATTAATACATGAATTACAATGAATTGGTGTATAACAGTTGCATATTTCAGAACTGTCGCATGGTATTTTCCCAAATTTTGCTGGTTTGTATGAGGCAGAAGGGCAGCATTCAGATTCAGTGAGCTGAGAAAAGTTTTCTTTGTTCTTTCCCAGGATGAGTTGGCAGTACTCTAGGAGAATAGGAAAAAGCAGTGCATAGCATAGTGGAAAAAATGTTGTTTCAGGAGCTTCTACATGGAAAATTGAAGTAACCAGGAAACTTTTTTGGAAGACTGTATGCAAAACTAGAAAAGATTCATTTGAAGCCAGTTGTGCAATGAAAGAAATATCTTGAAAGGAAGTTAGAAGCAGCAACGTTTGAACTCTGGCTAATTGTGCAGCAAGATGTGTTCTGTATTTGCTCATCGCAGTCACCAAGACTTGGAGCACAAGAATCCGAGTAATCAAAATACTTTTGCTAGTCCTTTGAGCAGTAGAGAAAATTGAAAAACTAATTTGAATCATAAGAATTCTGAAAGAAAGTCGAGTTTTCTAAGTTACTGTAGTTACTTCTAAGATTGGAGTTCTTGTGACCAAGGTGAAAGGCAAATTCTGTAGCAGATAGCTGGGCAGTGCAGTTATAAGCAAATGCTTGATGTGGGAGAAATCTCCAAGGGGCTTAAGGGTTTGGATGTTTTCCCCCATTTCTGGGAGTAAAAACACGACCTAGAAGGACTAGCTTGTGATGCTCACATCTTTGCTTTGTTTTCAGGCAAACATTTGTTGTTGATGTATAGCTGGCTGTTTTCATGGTGCTGCATTTTGTAAAAGCCAAAAGAGATGGCCCCTGTCCTTCTGTTGTCCATCTCTAGTGCAGGAGCCTTGTCGTGCTTGTGTCTCTGCTAGAGCAGTCAGTGTTGTCCTGGGTGTGCTGTGGGGGCTGAGAGGTCTGTGTGCACGTTGTGCTGCGGTGGTGGGGTCTGCTTGGCTTGTCAGGGAGCAGAGAGAGCTCCTGCCTCGGGCTGAGCAAGTCCACCTTTGGTCTGCTGCAGTTGGTTTAGGCTGTCTGTTACAGTTTTCCTTTCCATCTGCAGCAGTGCTGCTGTGCATTTATAATGTTTTTGGATATTATCAGTCAAAGTGAGGACCAGTGTAAATTTTACTAAGTCAGTATTTCCCTCCAGCCCTTTCTGAGAATATTTCATTCTCATGGAAATCGTGTGTCCGCTCTACCCCGTGCCTTGCAGTCCTGATTTATCCTACTAAATATTTGGTAAACAAGGCCTGGACTGTATCACAGTGCTGATGGACTGTAAGCAGTGGGAGAACTAGATTTAGCTTTGTCTTTCTTATTAAGTCCTTTACATATGATGGAGCTTCTAGCATGTAATTGATTTTATGTTTCTTCTTACATTTAATTAGTTCTAAGTAGGAAATGGAAATTGGTAAGCTGTAAAGACAGAATGCACCATTTAAATGGAGAGAGCTTTCTATTAATTTTCTTTTTGCTTGATATAATTGGGAACAATGCTTTGTTTTTAAGTCTTATGATCCTGTATTTACTTTCTTGTTTCTGGTGTGCTAATGCTGGCTTCACTTCTGAGTGATTACTTTTGAGCTTGTCACACAACATCAATATTAAGCTGCCGTTTCCTGCAGGTGACTGCCATCGAACCCATCAGCAATGACGGCGGAGCCAGTGTGAGCACCCGGCACCTGCATCAGAGTCTGCGATGGCTCTTTGGAGTGGCAGCAGTGGCTACAGATGTTGGTCATGTCCTTCTGGTTGACCTTTGTTTGGATGATTTATCTTGCAGTCAGAATGAAGTAGAAGCATCGGGTAAGCTGCAGTTTTTAAACTTGAATTTAGAAATAAGAAGATCTGTTTCTTTTCAAAAACCAGCATGTATCCCAGTGTAGATAGCAGTGTGTTGACTGATTATTGACATTTCTGACTATGGATTACAGGTGGCAGTTTGATATTGTTTGGACCTGAACTGATCAAGGGATGGGAGTGGCTTAGTACTCCTCGTGATGTTAAGAAGGCTTCTTGCTGCCCACATCCCTTTGTCACTTTGATTCTTGTCAGTGGGATGTAGGAATTTTGCCATGTGAGTCAGTGCAGCTGCCTGCTAGGAAGTTGTGTCAGAGGTAGCCTATTTTTTGGGAGTGTTGTGCTGTTTCCATGAATGGACTTGGGGCGAATTTTAGGTTTGCATTTTAAAAGAAATCTGTCTTCTCAAAAATCCTCCCTTTGTGTGAATGAACACTGTAATTTATTACAGTGTTATTTGCTACAGATTGTTTACAATGTTTTGGCTATTGCAAGAGTGGCTTCAGAAGTTCATGTCTCTTCAGGTAGGCTCATTGTGAGGTCCTGATTTATAGAGTCCAAGAAGAATTTGTCTACAAAGGTTAAATTGTACCCAGTTTTGAAATAGGAGTGAGAATACGTGTTCCATTGGAGAGTCCTTCTGTTCTCTGAATAGGTGTGGAAACATTAAGTGTAAAAAGGGTGTTGCAGAAATGGGTGTTTTGCCTGGGGCAGTGGATTTAGGTTATACACATGGTCACATCAGTTTAAAATGCAACTGAAATGGCATAATGCGTTCACTTATTGCCTGCTTTTATGTGTGTAGATCTCGAAGTTGTCATTAGGATTCCTGCTGAAGTTCCACGAAGAAGAGAAGCTGTGACCAGGGAAGGGAGGCATCTCTGTTTTCAATTACGAAGTCCCTCAGGAACGGCAGTATCAACCCTGTGCTACATAAGCAGAAGCAACCAGCTCGTTGTGGGTTTTTCTGATGGCTACCTGTCATTATGGAATATGAAATCTTTGAAGAGGGAGTAAGTAGTCTGTTCCACTTGGCCACACTTGGAGGTGCAGTGGTCTCAATTTTTTGTTTCAGAAAATCAAACAGTAAGGATGTGACAGAACTGATTTTTATAAGTCAGTTTTTTCTCTCCAGTAGTATCCAGTGAAACCAGGCAATATCTGTATTTCCATGAAACAGGTTTTAGAAATTATTTTTCAGAACCAGTTATTGCAATTAGGGCATCCACTGAAAGGCTTCAGTTTGTGAATAATGTGGTTTTGGAAATAATGTTCTTTAAAGTGTTCGCGAAACTAGTGAGACATGTTAATTCAGTAGCTGATCTGTGCCTGAAAACATACTCTTTCCTACATTTCAGGAAATTGGTGGTTGACTCATTCAGAGGCAAGGATGCATGTGAATGAGAGTTTGTTTGGAAGACTTGGAGATCAGAATAAGGAACATGTAAATTTATAAGCAATAGTAAAGTTTAGAGGTGATTTTAAATCTGCCGTTTGAAATATTTGACCACATTCAGATAAGGGTTTACTTAAGGAAATCTACAGTGTCTCTCCAGAAACTATGTATGCATTATGGATTTGTAAGTAGACAGTGGATGCATATTTAGGTGTCAAGGAAACGACTGTGAAGGTACAACTAAAGTTCAGCATTTGGGAAGACAAATACTTAAGAAGTAGTGGCTTGCCAGTCTTCGGTTGTTTGAGATGGAAGTGTGACCTCCTGTACTTTGAGGATAAACATGCAAGGTGCATTTTTCCCAGAAGATGCTTCTACACTTCTGCAAACAGCTCGGGCCAGCAGACTCTCCTTTTTTGTTCATTCTTTTTTCTTTTAAATCTTTAGGCACCACTCTCAGCTTGAAGGAGGAAGGATTCCTGTCTATGCCGTTACTTTTCAAGAGCCTGAGAATGATCCTCGCAATTGTTGCTACTTGTGGGCTGTTCAGTCTACACAGCAAAGGTGAATAAAATCTTGCCATGTCACTGATCTGTTCTTTAATATTTGTTCACATTCATTTGATATCTGTGTACTTGTTTTGTTCATTTAACTTCACAGGAGGTTTAGGTGTGAAAAGCGTTAAGCTTGCAGTGCAATTTTTTCAGGATTTTGCAGTTATAAAGGGGGATCAACTCATTCCTACCTTGTGAAAGAATGCAAAGTAGCTGTATTTTTGTGTATGCAGTCTTGAATTGTCTCCCTTGCTTCTTGATGAGTGCTTTAAGATTTGATTGGTATTCCCACCACGATACTCAATACCATTTAGAGTGGTTGAGGCTGTAGATGCAGAACAGTAAGCATCGTCAGCAAGCTACTTAGTCAGCCCAGCTGTTCATAGAGTGGCAGTCTTCTTAAGTTTGACTTTAAAGCAGTTTTCATGGGGACCACTTTTATTGTTGTGAGCTATTTCTAGAAATTCAGCAAGTTTTTTCTCCATACTGCATATTAAAGCTTTCCAATGGTATAGTTAGCATTTGCCCCTGAAGCTGTTAGTGTCAAAATTTCCTCCTTTTTAAGTTTGAGTGGCTAAATGTGACCAATTACCATGTTTTGGGAAGTGGTGTTTTTCTTTTCAGCAAGAGCGTGCTCTTAAGTAAATTTCAGCCTAGATCTAATAAAATGATAATGAGGATTGTAAAGCAGCTTTGTAATCAAATTTCCTAATTTATACCTTTTTCAGTGAAGGTGATGTTGTGAGTTTACATCTGTTGCAGTTAGCATTTGGTGACAGGAAACGCCTGACATCAGGACAAGTCATGTATGAGGTAAGACAGGCCTGTATGTGAGAAGATGAAAATAGCAATTTTGTCTAAGTGAGTATGAATTAAGTTGACCATGTTAATATTTACCATGGAAGATCAGTGAGACTAAAGGAAAGTCTTTTGATGAGTCTTCTTAGGCATTCTTTTGTCCACACCTGCCAAAACTAGTCATAGAATCATAGAATGGTTTTGGTTGAAAGACCTTAAATATCGTCGAATTCCAACCCCCTGCTGTGGGTATGAATGTCACCTGTTCATTCAGGGCTCCACCTACCCTGGCCTTGAATGCTTCCAGGGATGGGACATCTACAACAACTCTGGACAGCCAGATTTCCAGATTGTTACCACTCTCACAGTAAAAAATTTCTTCCTAACATCTAATCTAAATCTCTCCTATTTTAGTTGAAAACCCCTTCTCCTTTGCCCTGTCACTGTCTGCCCTTGTAAAATGTCAGTCTCTCTCTTTTTGATAAGCTCTCTTTACGTGCTGAAAGGCTGCACTGAGGGTTCCCAGGGTGAATTTGGACTTCTGGCTGTGAGTGCATATTGCTTCTTGTCCACCAAAACACCCAAGTCCTTCTTGGCAGGGCTGCTCTCAATCACTTCTCCCAATCTGTAGTTATGTCTAGGATTGCCCTGTTCCAGGTGCAGCACATTGCACTTGGACTTGCTGACCTTCATGTCATGAGATTCCTATGGGCCCACCTCTCAGACTTGTCCAGGTCCCTCTGGATGACATCCTGACCTGTTTTGTCAACTGCACCTTTCAGCCTTTTATCACCTACAAACTTGTTTAAGGTGCATTTGATCTCACTGTTCGTGTCATTGATGAAAACGCTGAAGAACACTGGTCCCCACACAGACTTCTGTGGGACACCACTCAACATTGATTTATACCTGGATATAAAGCCATTTCCCACAACTCTCTGCTTTGGTCTAGCCAACCAATTCCATATCCACTGAATAGCCCAGCCTTCAAATCTGTCTCTTCAGTTTAGAGATGGTGATGTCATGGGATTGTGTCAAAGGCTTCGTAGAAGTCTAGGTAGATGACATTGGTCAGTCTTTCCTTGTCAGCTGCTGCAGTTACTCCATCGTACAAGATGATCTGATTGGTCAGACACTGTCTGTTCTTACTGAAGCCGTACAATTTTACACTGCAGTGTTGTGTGTTCCAACTAGATTAGCTCTTCAAAGAGCCCCTATACATTCAGTTCCTGAAGAGGAAATGGCTGTTGCAAATGAAATTACTCTTCATTTAAACATCCCATGAATGGCGTGTAGGAAGAGAAGAGAGGGTTTTGAATAGCTTTGTGTAACCAGACTGTAGATTTGAGGAAGCTTCTTTCTGTCTCCCTTTCTTAAAACATGGTCATATATATGTCTTTAAACATTTCTGATCTCCGTTTTATAATCTTGTTTTTCTTTTAAGCTCTGTCAACCTGACTTCAAATACACCTACAGAAATACCTGCAATGTCTCTTCAGTGTTGATTCTGAAACTCAGTAGCTGTAAAGATGACTGTTTTTTACTTTTTGGCTGGGTTGTCTCTGAAATCTACTTTTAAAACCAGCAAAAGATGTAATGTATGGTGGTATGATTTGGTCGGTAGAGTCTCCATAAATTTTTAGAACTGGTTCCCGGTGCTGTGTTATAGAATAGATAAAATACGGAAAAGGTATCATTAGGGCTCAGATATCTAATAGAGATTGGAGGCACCTGTATAGTGTTTAATTCTATTCAGCACTATGCTCGAAACTTTTCTAAGATACTTTTGAATGGAAAGCAATCTTAATTCAGATCAAGTCTTTCTTCCTATTTGATACTTGCTCTTGTATGTTCTCAATAGTACAAAATGAAGTTGAAGTAATCCTTGGACTGTGGTTCAAAGACTGTTTGTTAATAGGGACTTTGAGTTTTGAATTTTTTGAATGTTTAAATTTTGATCTTTTTTCTTTTTATCTATAGGAAAGCTCCTTCCTCATTTAGAAGTGTTGCTTTTGACCAGATAATGGTTAGGTGTTTGGAGAAGGTGATCTTTCTTTAAAATATATCATCTATCATGGTGACAAAGTAGAAATACCTTTGAGTGGTTCAGCATGTCTAGATATGTGTGTCATGTCTTCATGTGCAGTTTTTTAATGACAAGAATACACAGTGCTCCAGAGGAACAGAGTAGCCTATTTGTTTGTGGGAGGGAGTTGTGTGTTGTTTTTGTTGATTTGTTTTTTTTTAAAGGGCTTTTATTGCAGTTCACTCCTGCATCTCTAAGCACTGTGGCAGATTGATAGGAGAAAGTTTCTTTAATCTTCTCAAGATTCGTTTTTTAATTTGTTTTTTCCTCTTTTAAAAGTTGTTATTAGCTACAGTATTAGCAGTGACAAAGAGAATGCCTTTTGGGGAAAGAGAATGCATTGGGGAAAAAAGCAATTGTCTCTACTTCTGTCATGGCTACTACTTTTTTCCATCTAAACAATTTAATGTTAAAATGTGGGACCTTTAACTATTTGGCAGTTATTTGTCTTGTTTGTCTTACTTTCCTGAATTAGATGTGACAAATGTCAGTTTATACCTCAGAGGGTTGAAATTTTCATTCGCCTTTAGAAATGGATCTCATAGAAATTCCAGTTGACATTCTTAAAAAAAAAAAAGCTCATGAAGTGATTAAAAAACGTTCCTGTGTTTGTGACCTGGAAAACCTGTTTAGTTAAAGTAAGCTTTGGAACCCTCTACAGACTATGCAACCAGTAGTACATTCACAGGCTTTTAAGTGGTGTCAGGCACCATTCCCTGGATTTGAGATCTTTTACTCCCCTGCTGTTACTGCTTCGCTGTGATGAGTGTGTTGAAAGATTGCAACAGGAACCAATCTTAGAAGGCTGTTAGAGAGAGCTGAACATCTGCGCCCTGTGAGGAGAAAAGACTGGTTCTTCAGCTGGCTTCCAGATAAGCCATTTACATGTGTAGTTTCATAATGAGATCTGATAGCATTTACTGCCAAACTGTCCCCCCACCAAAAAAAACCCAATTCTTAATCCCTCCTCAAAGGATGCATTGGGACAGGATCTGTGTTCTTCAGTGGACTCTTAAGTCTTGGAATACTTCCTTGTGGTTGCATTTTGGTCAACACGACATGATGGCTCTCTGCCTACATGGCTGAATTAAGCTTCTTGTTGGTCTTCAGTGACATAAATTTTAAGAGTTGTTCCCATTTGCCAGGCCAAGCTTGAGTAAAAAAGGAGAAATTAATCTATTGCTGCTCTTTGTTTACTAAGTGGAGGTCACAGAGCTTAAAACACTTGTCCACTTACATCAGTGCTTTATGTCCCAGGAATCAGACTTGAGGCTATGAAACCATTCATCTTTGACTTTATATCATGGTAAAAGTCACAAATGGAACTTCTGGAACACGTGTCACTGATTTCATAAGCATGAGTCAAACTCGTGTCTCTGTTACCTTCAAGGCTGGTTTAAATCTGCTCAAGTAAGAAAACTGAAAGAGTCTCTTAAATTAGGCTTTCAAAGACCTTTTTTATGTCATCTCAGCAGCTGCTCTGTCTTGTGGATCAGTTCATGGTCATGGAGCACATCCTTAACTTTGTCCTACACAATGCTTGTGTACAGTCTCTACGTTCATATCAGAGTCTGACCAGTGCAGCTCCTTTGAGCACTGTGCTGTTTAACTGGTCTAGAATATTATTACTTAATATCTTGTGTGCACTACAGTTCCTTAACTTAGATTTGCTTGCCCCAGTGTGGAAAATTTAAAATATGTGGCTTTGGTTAGAAAGGTGTTCAGTTGGTTAGGAAGTTCAGCAGGAACTATTTGGCATTATTCCCCTCTGCACTGACTTTGTGTGGGAGTGGCTCTTCATATATGAATGAAAGCTGAAATTTTCTGGTTATTAAAATTAATGCTGGACAGGTTTATGTAATTTTAGTGCTTTATGTTTTGGAACTGTCTTTGGAATGGTGGACTTCTTGTTCCAGGCATCATTTCTGTTAAAAATGTTTTAAATGATTAGTTATCCTACAGTGAAGATTGGGTTCTTTGTTTAGGCTTCATGTTAGTTTTTCAAAGAGATGATTTTGATTTTTCCTGTCTACCATGCATGTGTCTGTTACTTCCAAAACTCCTGAATAAAACAGCGTAGACTGTGCATGCTTCAGAGCAAAGTTTTGCTAAGGAAATGCTCATTCTTGAAAATGTGCAAAGCATTTTCAGCCAAACGTATGTGTTAAAATTTGACAGTTTATTCTCTTGAATGTCAAATGTAGTTTTTATTTGCTGTCAGAAATAAGCTCATTGGAAATAAACAATACAATATGCATATTATATTGGATATATACATTCTTTCATAGTAGATTAATGGAAGTGACCTTCTTTTTTATTTTTTTTTCCCCACACAGGGTTTGGAATACTGTGATGAAAGGTACAGTTTAGATCTCACTGGTGGAATCTTTCCCTTGAGAGGGCAGACCAGCAATACTAAATTACTCAGCTGTCAGACCATAGAAAAGTTTCGCAACCATGCTGACAGAGAGGATAGCGTTAATGAAGGTTTGTTCTGATCTCCCTGTTTGGTTATTCTAAACTATTTTAAACATGGTTTGGGAATCTAAGCAATGAATGCTGTTCTGTGCCCACAGTCTTAAAGTCTTAAGTATTTGTCTAGCAGACCTTTCTGGGCCTACTTAAAAAGAAGAATTGTTTGCTTAAGTTATGTGGGACTTTTTTGTCCCTCTGAACATCATTCTTTAAGCGAAAAATAGGTTTTATTTTATGTTTCTTGGTATGCTAGAGCAGTGTATGGTGGGGTCATCTGTGTAATGCTGGTCAGTCAGTTTGTTCCGTCAGTTGTTTTCACTGAACAGTAAGATTATTCTTTCTATTGATTAGGAGAGTTACCTGAATTTTTTTTCCCTCATCAATCATATGGCTGCATCCATTTGGCACCTACCTGGTCAATAGTGGTGTTCCCCAGGGCTCAGTATTGGAGCCAGTTCCAGTATTTTTTTAATGATCTGGATGAAAAACTTGATTAGGTAATAATTGTGTATTTGGTTTGGCTTAGAACTGATACTATTTGAACAAAAAAAAAGAGGCAGTCTGACTGAAACCTATCACATAGATGTTTACTATTCTGTAAATTGTTTTCATCATTCTTAATAAAGTGTTGGGTTTCATGAGTGAAATAACAGAATTAAGACAAAATAGAAGATGGCGTTTTAAAAACAGCACATATCTCCTATTTTCTTCAATAAGAAACAATGTCTTGTCTTTGACAGTAATCTCTCCTGACACCAGTGTATCAATCTTCAGCTGGCAAGTGAATACCTATGGTCAGGGAAAACCATCTACTTACTTGGGTGTATTTGACATTAATCGCTGGTATCATGCTCAGATGCCAGACTCACTGAGGTAGGTTTTTATTAAGTTGTTTTCCACACCTCTACAAAGGATTCTTTTGAAAGTTGCTGTTTAGCTTATGCACTTGTTTTCTTTAAGGCCAGAAGAATTCCTTCATGATTGCCCCTATTTTGCCCTGTGGTCACTGGATTCTGTAATAAGCATGACTTCTCCAAACCTCATTTTGGATATTCTGGTACATGAGCGTAGTCTAAGTCGGGGAGTTCCTCCTTCTTACCCACCACCTGAACAGTTCTTTAATCCAAGCACCTACAATTTTGGTAGGTATTTCATTGCTTTTCATCTTAATAGCGACAAGCTTCATGTGAGGCCAAATGCCAGTTAGCGGTTCTCTTTCTTGTTCATTGTTTGTCACGCAAAAACCAAACCAAAAATACCCCACAAACCTTCTGAAGCCTGGTTACCTTGTATTAACAGGGTATTTAGTTTTGTGAACCATATGTGACAGGCTGCTGAGTTTTGGGTTTTGGGGCTTCTGTAACATCGTGTGTGAAGGGGTGATGGTCATAAAATGAAATGACTTTGAGTTGAGTCTCAAAGCACAGCCCCTGGGTAGCACTGGAGATTTAAGTTTCTACAGAAAGACAGTAGCAACTTTTTAAAGAAAGTTTGTAAGTGATTTGATGAAGAGAAGGGTGCTGAAGGTTTGTCTTTCCAGACAGCACTGTTTAAAAAGCATAAACTGGTGATAAGGTAACTGAGAGTATGGAAGGCTGTCAAACGTTCCTTGTTTCTGCAGATGTTACGTGCTTGCTCAGCTCGGGAGTTGTTCACATGACTTGCACCGGCTTCCAGAAGGAGGTGACTTTTTTTCTGTATCTCTGCTGAGACTGTCAGGAGAGGAAGCTTTGCTAGGTTCTGTCTTGCAGTGCTTTAGTTGTGGGAGAGCACTTTATGCTCACGCTGCCCATGCACATGCATAGCTACAGTCATATCCTGCCAGTTGCATGCAAATGGGACTGTTTTGGGGAGGCATGAGCAGGGATTGAATGGCTAGAAAGGAATGCAGCATTGCTGTAGTAGGAAGAAAAAGAGTGTGGTGGAAGTTGGGGAAAGTTCTTTGTATTGTCTGTGTAGTCTGGAGTTAGGGTTTGTTCTCCTGAAGAACTTGAGAATGGAGGACAGCATGGAGAAAAGGAGAAGTTATTTAACTGTTTAAGGAGAAATGCATGTTTTTTTCTCCCAGCCTTGGCCAGATTATAACTTCTGAGCCACTGCACAGCTTGTGAGAAATCCTTTTGAATTAAGTTCCAGCTCACTAAATATTGCAATGTAAATTATCTTCTCTACAAGCAAGCCCAGACTTTTTCAAAGAGTGATTTGTAGTTGTGTTAGTTCGAACATCTACAGAATGTAATTTGTGTCAATGTTCAGTGAAAAACAAGGCCTGTGTATTGACAGAGAAGCTGGAAAAGACTTTCTTTCCTTCAGTGTTGCAAATTAGTATTTTCTTCTAAAGGTTGTTCTTTTAGTAATTGGAATTGTTAGTTTGCTGCTGACTCTACATAGCAGTGCTTACTGAAATTGCTAACCTAAAGGCTGCTGCTACTAATGCAGCTTTTTGACAGTTGAAGTGATCCAGAATTGGATCACTTAGTAATTGAATGCTGTCTTAATCTGTGGGTTTTGACTGATGTTTCAGACCCTGAAGTTTTTGAAGAAATCTGGTCCTTTAATAAGTGAAGCCATTCATGACAGCTACACTCGGTGTCTTGTAGCTGGCTTGCTGTCTCCAAGACTGGTTGATGTCCAGCCATCCAGTTTGACTCAGGTGAGTGTATGTTGGGGAATGCAGGGGGGAATTCATCCATCTTGTCTGAAGGCTGTAGAGGCTCTAAGACCCTGATTTTTGATTGCAAATTGCACTGACAGGCAGGTATTGACATTAGCAGAAATACTAATATTCTTAGATCCAACCTTCTGACTGGGAGCAACCCTAAGAGGTCTGTCTTTAGTGACCCATTTGTTAATTCCTTGCCCCAGGTACACATGAGGAAGCATGCAGTCAGTGCTGGGCATGTGCATCAGCAAGCAGCTTTCCCTTGGAGCAGCTTTCATCCTCTTCATGCCTGTCAGTGTCTCAGAGCCTTGGGTGCAGTGCAGTAGGTGGCAGTGACTGTGCCTTCCTCAGATGTGTGCTATTGCGAACGCCAGCTTGTTGCACTAGACATCATTTGCTTCCAAGGAAGTGCTAAGCAATTACCATCATCAGCTCTACCTGACAATTTCATCTCCACTTCCCCTCATTTTCCCTTTGTCAGCAGGCTCTTCTGCACCCTATCAGTACTGATCGTCACCTCTGTAGCCTTTGCCACGAGCTGTGGTTGCTCGATTTCCTCCTCTTAGACTGCCCTCTTGCTGCAACACCTGCATCACCTGTATCTCAACACTGCTACATTCTGTCTGCCACCACAGTGACTTCACACCCCTCAGGTTTTCCATTTGCAGTGCAACAGAATTTGTCTCTCATCTGAAGAGTTTCATGAGAGAAGGAGCCTTTGTAATGAGCAGCGCATCTTTCTCCAGGCAGGGTCAAAGCTAAAGGATTGGATGGCCATCATGGAGTGGATCATTAAGCACTAAGAGGGGGAGAGAAGTCTTCCCCCTGCCTTCATCTTCCTGTCTGTGGTATTCTTCACCAGACTGTGGAAATATGTTAGGGAAAATAACACTACTGCGTAGTGTGGTAGCTAAAACAAATTTGGCAAGCTGACCCAGCCCATAGACTACTTGTTTTGCAAGCCTGATGTAGGCTCTTACATTCTGATTAAATGTTCTCATGTCAGTGAGGACGTGAAATTACTTGGGAAAGCGAGAAATTTTATGATGAGTTTTGTTGAATATTGTTCAGACACTGCATTGAGGAGAGTTGCTTTTGAATACTAAGAAGAAAAATTTCAGAATTAGGGTCAAGAAGCTTGGAATTTTGTTTGGTACCCTAAGTAGTATTCGGCATGTTTCCTTGTCTGAAACATATTTTCAGGAAATGATGGAAATATCCCATATGTCTTCTAATATGTAGGAATGTGTTTGAATGTAATGACTTACCTAGAACACAAACATACTTCTAGAACACAAACATACTTTCTGGTTTGTTTTTTAAAAAATAGAGGGAAGGATAAAATAACTATTTCACCCTAAAGAAATGTCTGAACACCAGCTGAAATAAGCTACTACCTTATATCCCATGTGTGTACATGCCCTGTGCGTTATCCTTCTTGAGTATTGGTGTGGCATTAGAATACAGTATTTGAACAGCCTGAAATTTAAGCCTATTAGAACTGAAAGGTTTCACTTCCTTATGGTACTTTAACAAATTGTAACTTAATGTTTTGGATGTCAAAGCTGCTTCATGTCTTGCTCATCTTGGCAGCTGCTTGGCCTCAGCTTCACTGTTTCCATGCAAATACAGTAGTGATTGCTCTGTGCCCTTGACATGTTCCTGATGGCGAAGGAGTGTGCACAAAGTGCATAATGGGTATTAGCAGAGGATGTTACTGAAAAGAGTTCATTGGGAGTGAGTAAATGAAGAGTGAAACCCAGAGTCACAGAAAGAGAGATTAGAATTAGCCTGTGTGAAGTTGAAATGCCAGAGGAAAACTTGCCTGTGTTCCTCAAACCAGCAAGCAATAGGACAGAAGACTGTCTAGCCTGTGGCTAGAATTAAGGAAGACTTCAGAACATGGAATAAGTTGCATGTGCACCAATGGACTTTGTGATGTCTGAATGCAAATCCAGTGAGAAACAAACGCTTCTTTTGAGGGCTCATGTATGAAAAGTGTGTGAGATTGTGATTTGATGTTGTGTGTTCTGTTCAGGAGGAGCAGTTAGAAGCGGTGTTGTCAGCTGCTGTCCAGACAGGTTCTTTAGAACTTCTGACGGGCTGCATTAAACACTGGACTTCTGAAGGTAATGCTGCTTACACTGCTTTTGTGTTCTGTGTGTTTTGGTTAGCAATTGTGGCTTCATGTGTTGTTTGTTTTCTCTTTTTAAAGAGCAGCCAAGTTCTGCTGTTAATTTACGGTTTGTTCTTGAGTGGACGTGGAACAAAGTGATCTGTACAAAAGATGAACTGGACCAAATATGTGAGTAGTGGTGTAGTCGTTTTTGAAAACTCAAGTCATTCTTTGCAAAGGACCTTATTCAGTAATCTGCCAGTGTGTGATACTGGTTCTTTGCGTGGTTCTTGAAGTCTTCTGTGGTTGTGTAAGTGTCCTTGGGAGGTCTGCAGTTGCTGTGCTGACCAACGATTTGCTCTTTCTCCTTGACAAGGTGTTCCGCTGTTTGACGGCTCCTGCAACTTCATTGACCCCCAGCTCTTACAGTCCCTTCAGCACTGCCAGCTGCTTCTGAGCAACCTCAGCACAGTCCTGAACTGCTTTCTGACAGAAGCACGAGAGCTAACTGAGAAAGGTTTGTGGAAGCACTGCTAAGCCTTTGGTCTGTGTCTTAACCTTTGGAGGGATGCTTGGGTTGTAAGTGGGGCGAGAGGAGCTGTTGTTGTTTTGGATGGCTGGGAGAGAGTCAGATTGAGCTGGGAGGAGGGGCTTAAACTGGAGAGGTTGGGACTATGATTTAAGGTGCTTTGAGTTTTGATGGGAGCAGCTTGTGGAGTTGATGGGTCTGGGTAGGGGAGGCTCCACTGACTGAGCAATGAGCTGCTGAAGCACCTGGGTGGCAATTGGAGCAACTGAGTAATGCTGAGAAGTATTCCTAATTCTTAGCCAGCAATTGATAGTTGTGTGCAAATTGCTGGAAAATAGAAAGGAAACTGAACTGAGTAATGTGTAAATCAATTTCCTTGAGTTTTTTAAAGCTTCTGATTTTATAAATGGTTGTTGGCATACTGAAGGCAAAAGAGGAGTATCCCTTTGCTAAAGTAAAAATCTCTGCTACATGGAAAACAAATGTCTTCTTCCTGACTAAATATAATAGTTTAGGCTTTCTTTTAAAATTTTAATTTTCAGTGATTCTGTTTTTTTTTTGTAGGGATTGGTTTTTGTTTTGAGGGTGGTCATGATTTTTTTCCTTCAAATGGAAAAGTGATCCAGAGGGACAACTACAATCAAAAAAAGTTCCACCATAGTTTTTTTATACTTTGTATTTGTTCTGCTGAAGGGAGTTTTGTAAAAAGGAAAGGAATTGCACTATCCAAATAATCTTTTGTGTTTTTTTCAGGTTTTACAGACTTGACAAATAAGCAGATGGTAACCAGCCTCATTTCTTTGTATGCACAAGTGGTGATCTGGTTCTGTCGATCCAGCCTCCTTCCCGAGGGTTTAGGTAAGCAGAACCTGCAGTACCACAGCACTTGTTTTGAGAGCACTTGTTTTGATCACTTGTTTTACAAGCAGTACCTGCATGTTTGGAGCCTTTTGCTTATTGCTTGAGATGAAGATATGCTTTGGAAATGCTCTTGATTTATCCACCTTATAAATTCCATTGTCAGCCTTAATTGTCTTAGAGATGCTCACATGACACATCCTAAAAACCCATTCCCTCTGAAATTGGTTATTCAGGAGTGATCTTGAGCTGACACTACATGCTCTGAATGCTGCATCAACTGTAAACTTGAAACTGATCTTGAGACAGGAAGTAGTTGAGGCTTCTGTCTTAGTTCTCTTTTAGTAAAGGCAGAAAGAGGATTGGATACCTTGAGAGTTGGAGGCTTCTTGAGGTTGTGTGATTATTGTGTAGTCTGAAGTTTTAGTTGAAAAACGTGGTGTTACTTCTTTAACTTGCTTTTACTTTATTGCCTTTAGATGACCATATGCATTTGTCTAGACCTGTCTACAATTACCCTCTGATTCAGAGCTACTACACGGGTCACCGACAGAAACTCGAGCGTTTATCGAGGTAAGACTTGCAGGAAATCTCCAGAAACCTTCCACTGTTAGACTGTGTGAGAGTGGTTATTTTTGCCGTTAAAACGCTTTGTCTGCACTTCCTTGGCATTACATGAAACACAGTAAGAAAGAAAACATGAAAACTAAAAAGTCAAAGGCAACTCTTCTCTTGGATTTCTGCTCTGGACCCCTGTATTAATTTATTATGACCTAGTGACCATCTTTCCTCTGACTCAGAAATCTGTGACACTGAAAGGCTGGAATGAGTGTTTTACCTGTCCAACCTCTTGTTCCCTTTTGTTGTAGAGGAAAGTGGGATTCTGACTGCTTGATGATTGATGGAATGGTTTCCCAGCTGGGAGAGCAAGTTGAGAAGCTGTGGCGGAGAGATGAAGGTGGCACTGGGAAATACCCACCTGCTAGTTTACATGTGAGTGTTCAGTTCACTGAAAACCCCAGCAGCAGCAGCAGTCCCCTAAAGCCAATGATTCTGGAAGTCAGGAGCATTAGACAACCTTTAAATCTTTCATTTCAGGCACTGCTGGATCTCTATTTGCTAGAAAGCATTGAAGAAAGCGATAAACATGCAATTGTATCCTTTCCAGTTTTTGTTGTTACTCCTTCAGTGTGTGCACATAAATGTTCTTTCCAATTTGTCACGTGCATGGGTAACAGCACTTTTTAATTTACCCCTCAAATACAGTCCGAGGGAACGTATTTTGAATAGAGATATGTCCTAGGCAGAAGCATTGCTTAATTTCCTTCTAGTTTAGAATTTTTCTGATTATTTTTTAAAGTGTTTTGGTGCAAATTCTCTTCTAATATGAGGAAACATGTTCCCTAAGGAGTATTCAAGATAAAAACCTCCCTTCGTTTTTCACAAAATTTAATGCAGTGTATAATGTTTTAAATCACCCCTTTCTGTAGCAAATGACTTTTAGAATGGTACCCTGAAATGTGCTGCTTCAGAGCAAAAAGGTTTGTGACAGTGTTTTTCCAGTAGCTGATCTTTGCCAAAATCATTCATTTCCCAGCCCAGCTAACAGTGTTTGCTTTTTTTTTCCTAATAGTCGTTGAGCAGAAACCTAATTTTTAAGCTTCTGCAGCATGCAGACTTGCTGTTGTTGGCTAAACCAAGAGGGAATTCTGCAGAGCAAGAGTTTTAAAAATTGTTGTAGATCCAAGCTGCCTTACTTGAACACATCCCTAGCAAAGGATGTCAGAAAGGGAAGATGACACTTTGGGTGAGGGATCCACATATAGTTTTCAACACAGTTTCAATCACTCAGTGCTAAGTTGTATTGTACAGGCACTATAATTTGTGTTGTTTTGTGAAGTCAGGGAATGAGGAAAACAAAACAGCTGTAGAACTTTTCTTTAATAATTAAGCACAGGATGTTCAAGTACCTTGAATGTCCAACTGGTTCCTTCGCTGACTGAAGCAAGAGCCTGGATTTATAACAGCAGTATTTAAATACCCAATATTTGCCTTTTTGATTGCCTTACAGAAATCCACAAGTGTTTCTTTCTGGCTGTTGATTCTGAATGTTGATTTGTGGTTAGGACCTGACTATTAACATAACAGGTTGTAATAGCTTAAAGTGACAAGATTAATGCGCTAAGGCATTTTGCTTCCTACCATTTTTATATTACTATGTATTGCTAAATGTAATGTGATAAATTTTTGGTATTACAAATTTATTCACCTTAACTAGATACTCTCAGACAATTTACTTGCTGCTGGATATTATGCATTCCTTTCCAAATAAAACAGAAACTTCAATCGACTCCTTTCCAACTGCCTTTGCTATCCCTTGGGGTCTTGTTAAGCTTATTCAAGGGTTTTGGCTTCTAGATCACAATGATTATGAAGTAAGTATGAAATAGTTGACTTAGACACACATGGCAGTGCAGAGATGTAATCAAGTGAAATATTTTTAAAGCTGGTACTTCAGTATTAGGAGCAATTGAAGCTTTTTTGTAACACTGGTCTGACATCTTCAGCAATAACTTATGATTTGAAATTTTTCTTTAGCTACTTTGACAGAAATTGATTAAAGCAAATGAGTAATCTGCTTTTATAATACTTGATTTTTTAATTTTCAAAGGCATGTAAAGTTAGGAGGTTTTCAGTTAGACTGGGTTGGGCACTGTTTCTAAAACGGTGTTTTGGTACTTTATACATGGAATCTATGATGATAACAGTAAGATTTGAGACAGAAGGCTGTAGAAATTACTTTTCAACCTAATTGCTGTTCTTCCTAATGCTGAAGGTTATTCTTTGCCTGTCACCATGTCATTAGAATCAATTTGTTTGTAGAGTAACTTATTATTTAGTAATGTATTTATAAAGAGGAATGTTTGTATATAGAGTTTTGTTAACTTAGAAAAATCTGAATTGTTCCTTTTAAGACATTCACTTTGCTCTGTATGACTGATATTCTTTTCCTGCAAATACTGAAGAATTTCTATGGATATGTCCAGGATGAAGTGTTCTACTAGTTAGACATCTAAGTTTGTTTAAGTCACCTCCAGCCTTGCTGAAGAAAGTTTTGCCTGTGTTTGTTCCTTGGGTGCGTGTATCTGTGGTAATGAAGCTGCTCTCAACTTCTCCAGAATTCCCTGGCCCTGCTCTTCCATCCAGCTACAATCAAAACGGTGTCATGGCAGCACATGAGGATAATTCAGTCGCTCATGTGCCAGGGAGAGCACAGGCGAGCCCTCAGGTACATGCAGATGATGAAGCCATCGATGTCCAGCAGCAGTGAAGTGCGGCTGTTCCTCACTGTGTTGTTGTCCAACAGGTAAGGAAATCTCTCCCACGGTTTTGGCTTGCAGATCCTGGGAAATGTGGAGAACTGATGATCCACATCGGGCTCCCCTCCATTTCCTTTGCTCTTTGCATGTATACCATCGTTTGGGGCATCTTTTTGTCTCTAGTGTTGCTATTTCTTTTCATGTGCAAACACTTAACTGCAGGTGCATGGTGGAGGCTTGGGGTCTGCTGCAGCAGCACACCACGAAGTTAAACATAGAAGAGCTGTTAAAGCACATGTATGAGATCTGTCAGGAGATGGGGCTCATGGAAGACTTGCTGAAGCTGCCCTTCACAGACACGGAAAAAGTGAGTTTGGAGAAGAAACCAGAAAGTCCTAGTCTTCTCTTTGGCAAGAGAAGAGGCAGAATCGTAATAGATTTTTGAAACGTGTTATTTCTCACAGGAGTGTTTGGAGAAGTTTTTGCAGACCAAATCTGGTGTTCAGAATCATGAATTCCTTTTAGTCCACCATCTGCAGCGTGCCAACTACATCCCAGCACTGCAGCTGAATCAGTCCATGAAGACCAATCTAACGGTAAGGATAGATGCCCTGCTGTGTGAAATTATAAATTAGATGTTTCAGACCATGGTTGACTCCAGTTACAAGTTTGTTTGCATCTGAGGAAATAAATACGTATCTTGTATTTTCATTCCGTTCTTCAGATCCCTCTGTTATGTATGGCTTAGAGTATGGAAGTTACTTGTGTCACTTTTTTCTGTGGAATGAAGAGTATGTTGTATGCCATGTCTTGTATCTTGCTTTTACCTGAGAGCAGTGTAGATGCTCCACAGGTAAAATTTGCCATGTGGGTTATAGTTGTGAGCTTTGGGATTGTTTGGGCTTTTAATGTATTGGGTTTTTTAACTAGTCTTCCTTGCACTTTGCTAAAACCACCAGGTGAAATTGGTGTGTGCTCCTGGGTGGAACTTTCTGTGGCTCTGTGCAGTGGATGTGTTCTCCTGTATCAGCAGAGCAAATTGAGGCCCTAGTTCTAAAGAGCAGAGATAGTTCTGTGCAATGAACTTCTGGTAAATCATTAATGTCTGACTTTACACATTTCCTTTGTCAGAATGATCGTGATCCTCGCTTGAGAGAGAGAGCAGTTACCAGAAATTCTCTATTAGACCAATATGGCAAGATCCTTCCCACAGTTCAAAGGAAGCTGGCAATAGAGAGAGCCAAGCCATACCGTTTGCCTTCATCAGTTTTAAGAGAAGGTAACTTTTACACAAGTGAAATACAATGTACAGCCAACCATCACTTCGATTACACAAGGCTGATACTTTTCTATCTTGCTTTACAGTCCCAAGGCCAAAGCCATTATCAACAGTAACAAGGCAAGCTAATGCAGGAAATGTGAATACAAGAGCAACTTTCATCAGTAAAGTATTGTCCAAAATTGGAGAAGTATGGCTAGGAAATGAGCAGAAAACAAATATCTCACAATATGATAGGTAAGCAGCCTTTTATAAGGGTTAGTCTTGGGCTCCATGTTTGGAGAAGGAGGGAGGAGGAGGTGGAGAGAGAGAGAAAGTGAGTGGGAGGGGGAGAGAAAGAGAATTCTATTTAAATTGTGTTAGTTTTTTGGTGGGAAGGTGCATGTGAATAAAGCATTGTTTTTATATAGGCCGTATAACATTTAAAAATCAATCATAAGTAGCATTTGGAGAGATTTTTCTGCAGTGATAATCTCTCTACAAATACATGTATTTACAGGATGGTAAATGTGTTTTCAGTGTTTAAGACAGCTGAAACTCAACCTGTCATTGCCATGAAGCTGTTGGTGTACAGACTTTGGTAGACTTTTGTGTGATGACATAGTAACCTTTTACCACTTCCTGCTTGGTTATTTAAAAATTAGCAGAATCACAAAGGGCGGAGAAGAGGCTTATAATTATCAGGTGATTGTCTTACATGGGATATGGTCAAATAAACTTGAATTCTGGTATGGCTGCACTTTAATGGAATGAAAATCAATTACATTTTCCTTTTTCTTCTAGTCCTAGAACTACAGATCCAGCTGTCAGTACACATCCTCTCCCTGGTGCAGAGTTGCCTGATGCATTTCTTGGGACACCTATTACAAAACTTTCTCAAAAATGTTCAAGGTATAGTAGATCTGCAGATTTTATATTTCAAAAACATGTTGTTTGTCATGTCCGTATACATGTGTGTGTGTATGCGTTTTTGGTTTACCAAGGATTCTGTTGCACTTAGTTTTGTTTCTCAAAGAAAAAGTCAACTTAGGGATACAATTAAGTGGAGAAGTTGAAATGGTCAGTGCATTGAAATGTAAATGAGTGTTGTCCACTATGGAGAATTAGGTCACTTGTGCAAATTAAAATTGGGTGACTCTTATGTCAGAGGCAGGGATTTAGGAAATTGGGTATGAAGTGTAAAGAAATAATGAAAAAATGCCCCAGAGCACCTGTCACTTCCATGTGGGCCTAATAGATCACCCCAGCAGTGAGGTTGCATTTCTTGTTCATCCAGTGTTCTTGTTCTCCATCATCTGAGATGATCCCAGCATGACTTTTTTCATTTATTTATCTATGTTCCTTTAAATTGTTTATCTTAAATTGTGTATCTTAACAGGTTGCTGGATTTGGTGGTTCGTCCTGTTCCTTCCTGCTCTGTGGCACAGGATGAGAGCTGGCAGTCCCCATGCCGAGCTTCTACTTCTTTCGTGGCATCCAGCCCTCTGAGATCAAATACACATCGCTCCAGCTCCCAAAAGCATCTTCCAAGAGCATCAGAGCTGAATTTACTGGAGACTCCTCTTGTGGTCAAGGTTTGTATTTTAAAAAGTCAGTAGAAACCAACCAAATGAAGAACTTCTGAGGTATTTTTAAAGTGAAATCTCTGAAGTACTTAGCAGATGCACTTCTGGATTGATATTTTCAGTATGCATGTGGCTGTTGTATACACAGCTCTTTTGGAAGCAGTAAGTTTGGAACTGTTTTGAAGAGGGAAACTTTAATTCGCAGCTGATTGCAGTGGACAGCTTGTCCCCATAGCTTTGTGAAATAAATTTGGTTTTAGTGTATGGTACAATTCCATCTTTCCACCTTTTTCTTGTTATGAAGTACCATCCATATCAATGAACTAGCTTCATTGTCCGTTCTTGAAACCCTTTCAATACTGTAAAATAATCTGAGTTAAGAACAGCTGAATGCTTCTACATGAAGTTGTGTAGGTATTTTTACCTACACAAGCAGTGTCGCTTCCTCTTGTGTGCAGCTGATTAATTAGTGGGAAAAAATGCTGTGGCTGTTGCTTTGCAGAATTGCTGTGGGATGCAGCAACTGAAAACGCTGTGCTGAGTAAAGGTGAAGTTGTATGCCGTTTATAAGAGCAGTGTAGCAATTACAAAAATTAGTGGGATAATGTTTTCTCGCAGAAAACAAGATGTCATATCCTTATTTCTTGAAGAAGTAATTTCGAAAAATGACTCTTTTTCTGTTGGCATTACAAAAACAAACCAAGAGAAATATAAAAAGCATGGAGTTTTGTCTTTAAAACGTTTATATTTTTTTAAAAACTGCAGAGGCAAAACTTTCTTCTCTCTGCTGCTATAAATCCAGTTCATAATTTAAGCCAGTTTAATTTTTGTAATTTAAGTAGACTTCTCTGTTGTGAAGCTTTAACTGGTTTTAAATTAAATGTTTTTATTTCTTTTCCTAGAGGACTAAAGTTTTGGCCACATCTTCTGGTTTTCCTGGGTTTACTCCTCAGTCTATTCTCAGGTCCAGCCTTCGCACTACACCCCTAGCAACTCCCTCTGCATCCCCAGGACGATCAGTTACTCCTCCTCTACGAGCAAAGGAACCTAGAATATCTTTCAGGGAAGAGAACTCGAATGTGAAGTGGACTGTTGGGGTAAGCTGGGCTGCCATTAAGTGAGTTTTGCAGATAATGCTGTGATTTAATTTAGACTTGAAAGTTTGCCAAAATTCCTTAAACTGAGAATCTGGATTGTGAATCAGAATGGCAGAGTTTGGTCAAAAAAAGATTGTTAGGCTAGACCTTCTGCAACATTGTGTTCCTGCAGGAACATATTCGTAAGAAACATCAGGAGCCTTCGTGTTTTTTACTCAGATGTTATTAGGACCTCTGGTTGTTCAGAATGTTAGCTCAGCTTTCAGCTGTACCTTTTCAAATGATGGTGTTGCAGGAAGGAAAGGAATATAGATTGAGCCACTTGTTTGAGTTTGTTAAATTTTGCAAACTGAACATCTGAGAAAGCAGCAAAAGTCATAAAGCTGCATTGACTTTCAACCTATCTTTTTGCAAAATGTTGGGTTTACTTAAATTATGGTAAAAAGAGATTCCTGATGAAGAGAGCTGTAGTGTTTTCTGTTCTCCAAGCCCTAAAGTTCTCGAGTTTGCTTTTTGCCTTGCACCAGGGATAGCATCTGTATAGTTTGCAAATGCAGTGGGTCCTACTGGCGAACTTTGGCCCCTTCTGCTCCTGCAGTTGTTCTGCAGCTGGATTCCATAGTTCAGGCCATCAGGCAGTTGCCAATGAAGTCTACCCAAATCAGGCGCACAACAAGGGCATGTGCTGCTGCCTCCTGTGTGAGTTTTTTGTGTGTTACAAGGAGCTACTCAATTATAGCAAGAGGTGCTCACCTGCATGAAGTTCTTACTAATAGTGGCACTGTGGCCAGATTAATTTACTCGTTCCATGCCACAGGCATAGTGAACACCAGCATATTTTAGTAGTGCAAATGTGTTGAAAGGGCAAGCATAAAACAGAGAAATCTTGAGTTAGGATTTTATTCGGAAAGTTCTTCCTGAAAATGCGCTATTAAACCCAGTGAAGAGCTTTGAGATGACATTATGAGCAAGCACTTACTTAAAAGACTTCATCTTAATTCTTCAATGTCATGGAAACTCAATAAGCAGTCAAAAGTGTGATTAATTTTTACACTCAGTGTTAAATCTAAGATAGTGCTAGAAAGAAAATTATTTTTTTATTGCCTTACTAAGGGGACATGCGTAACTTGGAAATACAAGTAGTTGTTGGGTTTTTTGTTTTGCTTTGACAAAAAGCATACTCATGTTGCTGATCTGAGCTTTTCTTTTAGGTGACAGAAGATGATAAAGCACTATTTGGAGCTTCATCTGAGCATCATCGTGGCTTGGTAGAGGATGCTTGGTCTGAAAGTAGAGATAAAACACCTCTCTTTACTCGGAGCACTCCTGGGGATGATCGTGCTGAATTGCAGGAGTCTTCAGAAAGCATACCTCAAGGTGATTTGGAGAAAATGGATGTCAGCAAAGAAAATAGTAACTTGTCTGTCAGATCAGACCAGACTACATTGGAGTATCATGATGCAAAATCACCTGGTGATTTTGAAGATGATGTCATCTTTATATCTGCTAAACCAGCTAATTCTTCCACTGAAGAAACTGCTGATGTTCAAGAATCAGAGAAGGAGGAAGAAATTGAAATGGTTGAAGATAAACCTTTCCAGGTGGAACAACCAGATCCTTCAGAGCTAAGAAAAGCATCAGGTGTGTTTCATCCTGTGATAACCTAAGTTTCTGAATTTTTCCGATGTCTTCAAAAGATTAAATTACTGATGAGTGCAGCAGTTAATGATGAGTTTTCACATATGCCCTAGGCTTTTAAAATTACCTCAATGTTTTAATTCTTTTTTAGGTATCCTGGACCTTATGAATATATACTTTCCTTGGCTGGCATTTTTTTTGTGTGTAGTTGCAGCTGAAAGGCAGCAGTGATTTGTGGAAGTTTTGAGAGGAATACATGTTTAAAACTTGGGCTTCTGGTTATGTTTTAGGGGTACTTCTGTAGTTTGCAGTTTTTTAAAATTGTTTGAAATTATGCATCAGGCATCTTGTTTTACTGGAAAGAAGAACAGGCACCTTCTGTGCATTTGAAGTCGTGGTAGCATTATTTTGTTAAATCCTTGTCCTAGATGAAATGCATAAAGGATCACTTAAAACTCATTTGAGCAGTTTAGAAGTGATGTTGAGTGCAACAGGGAAGTCATCCATGTCTTCATTTTTGCAGGATTTGTGGAAGAATCAAATGCTGAACGTCATACCCTTCCTGAGGATGATAAATCAGTGTTTAAAGCTGCTGAGGCGTCTGCTTCTGGGCCTGTGAATGAAGGGTGAGCTTATGAAGTAGATACATCTTTGGGTTCACACAACATTCTAGCTGCTGTCTTTTCTGTGTTTGAAAACTGATTTTGACCTGGGATTAGTTCTTTTCTATGTTCTTTTATATAAGGGCATGTCTATTCCATTCTGTCTCTGAGCAAACGTAATCTGGTATGAATGTAATGCACATAGACTAGCTGTCAATTTGAACCTTTTTCCTCAAATCATTGCAGACCCAAAAGTATGATGATTCATTCGACAGTCTATATAGACCTTGTTACAGTTTGAGAGTTACTAAGCAGATACCGTGAACATAAGCCCTGCTTGTTTCTGAAAATTGTGTAGTTCAGAATTAATCCTGAGATTCCTGTAAGTGCAGTGGGTTTATTTTGGAGTTTGAATGCTTTCTGACAGTATTTTTTACACCTAATTTTGGTTTTCTGTGTGTGCTCAATTAGCATCTATTTGCTTATGGAAAGGGAAGCAGTTTTCTCAGGAGGTACTTTAAAAACTGCAGCTGCTTAGTGATAAAGACAGAATGTTAGCAATGAGATAATCCTTAATTTCAAGTGGTAACTTTCACCTGTACAGACTTTTGTTCAGTTGGTTCCCGACCTCTGTTACAGTAGTTGCCCTCTTTCTACAGAAGACAAATAATACATTATTCCTTAATACAAGTCTGTTATGTTATTACCTAGTATTAGATAGCTGGAAAGAAGGTTAAGTACTTGGTTCATTGTATAAAGTGATTTACAAAGTGAATTATAAATTAAATCACAAATGGAATATGATGATAGAGGAATTCCTAATTTTTATTGTGTTTTTTCTGGTTTGAAATGTGAAGATTTTACAGTGAAAAGGTAACTTGTAAAGCTCTTACAGGTTTGTTTCGAAGTTTTATGATTAATTTCTCTGTTTCTGTTCTTGAAGTGAAATAAACTACCAGGAGTCCGAAATGATCTCTTCATCAGAAGAAAAAGGCTTACTGGTTGCAACAAATCCACAGCTCTCTGAATCCCTGGAGGCAGACAGTGAATGTATGTTGGAAATGTTCTGTGTGTTAAGGTAGCAGAGCTCCTCAGGTGAAATGTGTAGTTTGCCATACCACTGTAGATGTCTCAGATTGAAATAGTAGTAGCATGTTACTGCTGACTTTCATTAAACTATAGAGACAATATCCTCCTTTAAGAAAGGCCTTGTAGAAAGTGCACAGTGAATCTTCTCATTCTTGATCAAAATACTGAGATGCTGGTAGAACTGAAAGTATTAAAAAATCAGTACTTATTTTAATGTTGTACACCATGATCAATTTGTGTGCAGTGGCATCTGCTGCTTGATTTACTGTTTCAAAAGATGATGCATCCTCAGTATTCAGACTGAAGAAACCATCTACCAGTGTGCCTTGACAGCCACCTTTTCCTCTTATTTTTCTCTCTGGACTTGACAGCTGATTTTCTTCCTTCTTACTGTGGGGCTGCATCCTGTACCGGATCTGTAGTTGTCAGTTTAAACTCAGTTGACAACTAAGCCTCACACAGGTGCCCACTCATTTCCCCTCAGTGGAATGGGGGAGAGAATTGGAGAGCTAAAGGTGACAACTTGTGGGTTGAGATAAAGACAGCTTAATAGGGAAAGCAAAAGTCTTGCATGCAAGTTAGGCAAAACAAGGAATTTATTCACTACTTCCCATTGTCAGGCAGGTATTCAGCCATCTCCAGGAAAGCAGGGAGATGGGTCATGGGAAGACAAACATTGTAACTCCAAATGTCTCCTGCTTCTTCCTTTATTCCCCCATCTTTTATGCTGATCATGATGTTATGGGATGCCAGCTGTCCTGACTGTGTCCCCTCCCATCTGCCTGTGCACCCCCAGCCCACTCACTGCTGACATGGTGTGAGAAGCAGAAAAGGCCTTGGCTCTGTGTAAGTGCTGCTCAGCAGTGACTAAAACATCTCTGTGTTATCAACACTGCCTTCAGCACACATCCAAAATAAAGCAGTACCAGCTACTATGAAGAAAATTAACTATTCCAGCCAAAACCAACACAATAGTTTTAGCTTTTGGAGAAAACCCAATCTGTGTGGCAGGATGTAGGACCATGTTGTTGGCTCTTGCTCCCTGTGCTACTTCTTTTTACTTAAACTTGTGTAATTTATATAACAGTTAAGGTAAAATTACGTAAATCTCTTCTAGCTGTGATAAGTATCCATGACAGTGAGGATGTGGTCAGTATTCCATCTGAAAATCGCTTTGAGGGCAAGTGTGTGGATTTACCTGAAGAATGTAACCCTGAAGCAGCTGAAGAAGTCCCTGTTTCTAACAATTCTCCTAAAACTGAGGAAATTAATGTAAGTAAACTATCTTCCCATTTTCTACAAAACAGAAAACAGCAAATTGAGGACAGACCTGTTCTACTGACAATTAGGTGGCACTCAAAAAAATGTGTCCAATTCTTGAGCTGCTTAACACAAATTAAAACCTCATTGTTGTAAGGGCAGGTATGTTTTTCTCTTCTGCCTTTTCTGTTCCTACAACATGAAGGGAACCTATCAAGATATAGGTCTTTGAGAACAAACAAAATAAATGCCTAAACTATTTTTTTAAATAGCTATGCATTAAATTGCTTTACTTGAATTCAGACTTTTTTGTTTGACTTAAATAGTTTAAAGACAATAAGAAAGTTACAGGAGTGCAGCTTCTTTGTACTAGGGACCATTTACCAAATTATGAAAAGTTGTGGGAACCAAACTCACTTTCAGAATGATTTAGGTGCTTAGGTCCTTTACTATTTGTTCCTTCTTAACACAAACAGAATTCCCAGTAATGAGCTCATTTTGGTATCAAGATATTTCTTCATAAGATGGAGGTATTTAGAAGGTATGTGTTACCTCATGCAATCCAAGTGACTCCTTAAAGTGCAGTGTTGAGTTGTTGGATGTGATACCTGGCCATTCTGACTAAGTGCTGTAGTCACAGCTATCATGACTGAAGCTTTAAGCATTGGGGATCCAACTTTACCCTGTCAAATGCAGGGTGGGTCACTCTGGATGTGTAGCAGTGCAGAGGACACTGCAGTGTGATGTCACTGCTGGTTGTGTACACACCTTGTGTTGGAAAACTGCTCCCTGGTCATGGGCAGTGGCAAATTGTTAGTTCTGAACAGAAATATCAGAAACAGAGCATGTGACTTGCACACAGGGACTGCACTGATCTCTGTGCCTTAAACACAAACTCTCATCTGTAGTACAGAGTACAAGGTACGTTTCACATTCAGGGGTGATCTGAAAGGAAGAGCAGCTTTTTGCTGTCCTCGGTTTAATCTAGGTAAGTGTGAATTGAGTCTGATAATGAATAAAGTATTAACAGACATGTTTTAACTTTAGGTTATTGAAGATACCTCAGAACCAGCACCTGAAACAACACCATACAGTGAACTAGATCCATCAGGCAATCTTCGTTATAACTTTGAAAATATAGAGCAACAGTTTGCATGCGATTTGCCTGATAATAAAGATAGCGAATGTGATGCAGCTGAGGGAGATGGAGACCTTTTTCTGTCTCAGAGTAATTTTAACTTGGTTTTGGAAGGAGAAGAAGGGGAAGCAGAGGTGGGAGACCCTACATCAGTAGATGCTTCCAAACCAGATGAAACAACAGAAGAAAAGCCTGTGACCAATTTAGGAAATACTGAAAACCAGGAACATGTTACAAACTCAGTATCCACTGTAACTGGTGATCAGGAATCTCAAAGTATTGCACAGTCACTCCCATATGTGCCTGAACCTATTAAGGTTGCCATTGCTGAGAACTTACTGGATGTAATCAAAGACACAAGAAGTAAAGAATTTACGTCTGAGGTTGTAGAACAATCTATTCATGAAACCATAGGTAGAAAGGTAACTAGATTCCAGAAGGCAAAAGCTCCCTTAACACCTGTGCTAGAAGCAGTGGGGGAGGAGACCAGCAGACATCATTATGGCATTGCTCCAAGAACACGCACAAGGGGACAGCTGAGTAGAAGTCCGAGTGTTCTGTCAGCAGGCACTCAGCAGCTGCTGAAGACAGACAGCCCCGCTCTACTTGGACTGTCTCCTCGGAGAAGTACCAGGCGAACAAGAGAAGTGTCTGAGACTCCTAGTGTCCAGACAGGGGAGAACGCTCAAGAGGAGCAAATACCTGTGACACCTGTTACTCCTAGGAGAGGTAGGAAACCTAAAGTGTCTAATTTAGGAAAAACAGAAAGCAGCCATTCTGATGGACAAACAAGTACGAGGTCCGTAGCTGTTACTCCCAGAAGAGGATTAAAGAGAGCAAAGGAAGCTGCACCTGAACTCCAAGAAGAGGCTAATGAGGAAACACCTGTTGCTGAAGGCAGTGTTATTGCTTCTTCTGCTTCCAAAAGGACTAAAGGAGGAAAAAGTTCAGCTGGAAATTCAGAAACGAGCAAGACTGACACTGATCATAAGGTAAAAACAGCAGTCAGTCCCAGTCGAAGTGCAAGAAAATTTAAAAGCTTGAATTTACAGTTTACTGAAGATACTGTCAAGGATCAAGAGGTGCAGCTTAGTGACCAACTCCTTTTACCTGTGCCAACTAGAAGAGGCAGAAGAAGAAAGATCAGTACATCAGAAGTTCCAGAAAATTCTGATCTTGATCTGTCTAAATCATCGCTTCCTCAAACAGAATTTAAACTTCCTGTCACGCCTAGAAGAAGTGCTAGGAAG
Organism: Acanthiza pusilla; assembly: GCA_036630365.1. Classification (NCBI taxonomy): domain Eukaryota; kingdom Metazoa; phylum Chordata; class Aves; order Passeriformes; family Acanthizidae; genus Acanthiza; species Acanthiza pusilla. The sequence continues at coordinate 1,075,338 of JAXCHO010000017.1, forward strand.
GCGGCACAAAATCTCTTGGCAGACCCAGAGTCTACCTCTACTCAGGAAGATGCACATTCAGGTGGGAAAGCAGAAGTCCTAGATACTCCTAAGAGAAGAACTAGAAGAGTACTACACGAGAATCCAGAGAAAGTGGATACTCAAGAGGAAACACCTGCAGAGCCAAGTGAAGAGCCAGCAACACCCAGGACTCCGGTTAGGACAGGGCGTCGGGGCAGGAAGAGGCAATCAGTGTCTGAGGAGACCTCCCAAGGACCTGCTGGCAGTCCTTTGCTGCTTGAAGACCCATCAGGACATGATCAGACATCAAGAGCTCTGACAGATCGTGTTACAAGAGCCAGATCACGTGGAACTGCCATCCATCAGAAACTGTCTGTTGAGGAAAATGAGCCTTTCCTTTTCTCTCCTCCTCTCACAAAGCTGACAAAGAAATTGGAAGGTAGGTGCACTATATTTATGGGCAAAATAGGGCATATTCCTTGTCTTTAAACCATAGAAGACAAACTGAGGGTGGCTTTAAGTATTGTAAAGAATGTTAGCATGCCGAAGAAAAAATTTGCCAAGAGGCAATTCATCTGGCTGAACTCTGCATGACTGCCTGCTTAGTTCTGGTAGAAACAGATTATGAGGCTGATCTAAGCAGTGAAATGAAATTTAAGCCATATTTTTGTGAGGAACTTAATTTGTATGAGATTTTGAAAACCTTGTTAGTATATGATCGCCTTCCCTTCCACCCAGCAGAGAAATAAAGGATGTGTGCTTCCAAATTCTTTTCAGTTTTCAAGTTCAGATGAGCTGCATCTTGGCAACAAACTATACAGCTGTTTAATTATGTGATTATTTCTCATGGGTGTATACTTTGTCAGTGAAATTAGTGTACATGGGGGTCTTAATTAGAATACATGATACATTTTTTTGAGATGTGTAAGGACTGTTGATGTCTCTGGAGTATAATATCTTTGTAAGTGCAGGTAAAATCACTACACTGCTTAGTTTTGTTTCATAATTTAATGGTAGAAGAATGGATCCCAAGAGGCAGTTACTATGGGAAAAAGGCCTTTGCATGAAGTGTTTGTAAAGCTGATTGGACCTTTTTTTGGGAAGCTATTTTGCTTTTATTTATCAGCTGTACTTTAATATTATTGTCCCTCATGTATAACATGTGCATGCTAACAATGCATTGTCATTTTAGCTGGAAAAGCAGACCATCCTGTGCAGTTTAAGGATTTAGACCCGGATTTGTCTTCTCAATTTGTCTTTTCACCTCCTCTTTTGAGGTCGAGGAGAAAAAATGTAGCTAGCATTTCCCGAATTGTGAAAGAACCAGTAAGTAAAAATCAGTTGTCCCATGCTCTTGATTTTTGTTCTGTACCATTTTTTGAGATTATACTTTTCAGTGCTTTGCCTTTTTAATTGGAAGCATATCTAAAAAGAACTTTAAATGAATCAGCTAAAAAACTTACTGTTTTTCTTCATTAAAACTAGCTAAAAATGAGGTTTGAATCTATGTAAGTCAAGAATTGATAAATACTGTTTTGCTTTTACAAATCAACGGTGACTTTCTTTAAACTTACTTGGTATGCTATCTGTTAATTTCAGAATTTGAACTTTTGGGATGGTTAAATAATTTGATGTAGAAAGTTTGTTTTTGCAAACAAAGGGTACTTAATACTTTTGGAAATAACTTTGGCATGATGTCTTAATTAAAAAAACATTATTCTGTAGACGTATAAGAACTTGTTCATGAGTAACATTTTTGTTGCCTTAATGTAGGAGCTTCCAGCTAAAGAGGAAGAGGATACCAAATCCATAGAGTCTGGGGAAAAGCAAAAATTGAAGAGAGGTAGAACTCCAAAATCAAAAATGAAGAAAGCAAGCAAGTATGAAATAAGTTTTGCACAGTTATTTCCATTTTTTTATTGTGATAGTGATTCAACTGTTATGCACCTAACTACTTCCTCAGCTGGCTGCACAGTTCTTTTTTCACTATATCAGCCTGTCCATCTTGCTGATCTAATAGGCACCTTTTCCCCATTTAAGGGTTTGGTTTTCTAATGGAAATGGAGTAAAGAGGGGATAGAAAAGGGCAGGTGGATACTAATTGTAGTGGTGACATTGCAATACTCTTACACTGTCTTATTCCACCTTATGAAACCACACTCCTGCAGTTTAGTTTCTCGTAGAAGGCAGGAAGTGGCCTTTGACAACAAGTAAAGGGAATTAAAGCAAAACAAACCTTATTTATGTCATTTTTCTGTCTCAATTCTGTCTACAAAGAAGCCCAGGAATTTTTCTTTGGAATTGATTTTGTGATTCCATGTTGTTTCTTCCTCTGATAAAATATTGTAGGTAATGAAAAATTGATTTGATGCTTATCCTTTTCAGAACCACAAAAGAAGTTTCTTGGTCACCTCCACCAGTGGAAATAAAACTCATCTCTCCTTTTGGAACTCCAGTGGATGCAGCAAAAACCAAACAGAAAGAAACTACAGATGCAGCAGGGAAGACTCTAAGAAAGAACAAAAAAAGACTGTCTAATTTTCCAAAGCCAGTTGTGCGCCGGAAGATGCTGTAACTGTTTTTTTAAGTTTATAATGTACACCACTGTTTGTAAAGTCACCAAAATTGTGTGAATTAGTAAAAAGAAGAAAAATCATCTAATTTGGAAGAGATAATTTATATAAATTATTGTAAAATTTCATTAAAAAATGGTCTTCAGTAAGTAACTCCATATGGAGTGTGATTTCCTCAGTCAATGCAGTTTTCTATTTTATATTAAGACTTCATACATTTATATAATATGTAAATACAGCTTATTTTAGGAATGTTAAATAAAAATGTATACTTCACAATGTGCTTACTGTCTGATAGCTTTTTGAGGGAATATTGGGTTGAATTACCTGTATTGCTCAGAACTTTTAATGTTGGTTTGTGGGAGTTACAGACTCTCAGAAGTGATTCCAAAAGTTTTTTAAAAGTTTGTTCAGAATTCCTATAAACAAGTAAACATTTTAAACATACTAGTTTTAATTTTAGAAATTATGTTTGATGTTCTGGCACAAATAATTGGACTTACAATACAAACTTGTAATTCCTTACATCCACGGTTAAGTTGTACTGTATTGAAGTCAGAATGTAAACAATTGTGTTTTAAGCTGTGCAATATTTTTTTTTGTATTTGTCTTAAACTTTCAGAAAGCTGCTCTTTAGTTCATAAAACCAGATCACACCTCAGATGTGTCATTCTTTCTTGAAATTTGTTGTCAGCAAAAAGTTAACTGTACAGATGGTGTGATGCTTACAATAGCATATCAAATTTAAAGGGATACTAGTTACCCAGATACTTTGAAATTTGAGCCAAAATTATTTTCATAATATGACTGCTACTATAATTGAAATACTTATTGTCTCTAGACATGCTTTGCAATATTTAAAGTCTGCATATCACAGCACTGAAAACCTGATGGTAAAGCTAATATAATGGTCCGAAAAAGGTACAAAAATGTACAGAAATCTTAGTTACAAACCGTATTTTTGAATTATTATTTCATTAACAGTCTTGGGTCAAGGAGTATATGTCCCTATAAAGTTTCAATTTGTATAAATAAAGTCATAAGCCTATTCTTTTAAAAGCAGACATGGAAGTACTATTTTGATGTGCAGTCTTTTAGACAATGGATTATTTTTCTGTATGTTAATTTATATATGGATGCAACTTTGAAGACTACAGAATGGTGGAACCTGATATTAAACTTTCCATTTAGTAAAAACTACTACAGTTTTTTTAAGACATAATTTATTCCTTAACTAATAGCTTGTACATAGTGAATGAATGTATTAATAACTGACTAAGCTTGTGAAAGAAGATTGTTCTGGGGCTGTGATTTTTCTCAGAACAGGACATTCTGGAGAAGCAGTGGCATGCACTTGGTTATTTTTTTTCCTTGGGGAAGTATTCGTGACTGAAGGAAAGCTTAAAAAAAAGTCAGATGTTTACAATGTGAAAGTGGCAGTTTGATTGTGACCTTTCAGTCAAGTTAGTAATTATGTTCTCTGTGTATTTTGTACTTGAATGACAATATAAATATGGCCAAAGAGGAGTGGGAGGGAAGTTCTAGCAATATTTTTTTTATATTTACATTGCACAGAAGTGCAGTGAATAGCTCAGAAAATGGGGTAAAAGGCCAAATTTTCAAAATTGGAATAGATGGCAAATTGATTGTTTTGTATAGTGTGCAAGATATTTATAAAATACTCTGATCACTGTCAAATGCAATTGAGAGATGAAATACTAGTGAAGATTGCTTAATAGGCTTTTAACACATTTCTGTCATTTATATATATGTATTGTTTTTTGTATGAAAATCAATTAGAACAAATGAAAACATAGCATTAGCTGATTTTATAAATTTTTAGCCTCTTATTTACAGCTCAGCTAAATTATCCTCATTTGGCTGTGCTAAGAAAGCAAGCAAGCAATAGCAATAAAAGACAATTGGCATTAGATTTAATAACTTCCTAAAGGTTTGTAATTTTCTAGTAATTTTTTACTTAAAAGGAGTGTTAATTATGTGTTAAATGTTTACTTTTTCTCCCCCTTTTTGTAACTTTGATTTAATGCATAGCTCTCCAGTGCTGACCAGTTTCCCCGAGGAGCTGTTTAAAAAGGAGTGTGAGCATAATGTGTAACAAGGAGTGGGAGCTGAGAAATTTGAAGGACATAGAAGGAAATGGAAGCAAAACCAGGCACTGACTTTCTGTTTAAAGCCTGAGGAAAGGAAGAAGCTGGCAAGCGGTGTTAAGGTGCCAACTCAGGGATGGGTTTATAACTAACTGGAGAAAATAGATTTTATGTGGGTGCTTTTTGTGTAGGCTTGCTACATGTATGTGAAGGATGAGCAGAAAAGATGATTTGCAGATGTTTGTACATGTATCTGAGAGGGAGAGAATTGTAGTGCTAGAGAAGGGCAGGAGGGGCCTGTGAGAGAAAGAGGTGGATGTATTGTGGTGGTGTGGATGGATGCAGGAGGCTGTGAGGGCATAGAGCTGCAATTTTCTTAAAACAAGATAGGAATTTCACAGGAACTTCAGCTCATCACTAAATAGAACATTCTGAAGTTTTTCAATGGGAAAGTAATTGCTTGAAGGGTATATGTTTTTATCCCCTAAAGAAATGCTAGAATTCCTCAATAGTGTATTAATGTATCTGCTTTATTCCAGTGTCGGATGGCTAAAAGCTGAAGCCAGGTTGTGCATCTGTACCTTTGGGGATATTAACTCCAAGGGAAATTCCACTGGAATGTTGACTGCCTTGGGACAGCACAATCTTACCTTTCAGAAAGAATCAAATTTGCGTGTAATGGCAGATTTTATTTCCAGGAAACACATAGGAGTAGGTATTAGTGACAGGAGTATGAATAACGTTAAGGGCTATTGCTAGAAGGTATTTTGTAAAGAAAAGAAATGTTACAGTAGAAATGGTTCTCCTGAGTTACCTCAGAGAGTTCTCTCAGATATTCCTAAGACTTTTTTTCAAATATTTGTAAGCAAAGGCTGATGAAAGTATTCGTTCCAGATAATAACACAAAGGAGAGTTAAATCTCTTTTAATTTCAATAGCCACTTGGTGCTTGAAGCACTAACTGATTCACATTGACTGTTTGCCTTAATATTTGTACATGTCCAGTGTGCAAATAAGGGCACAGATAGCTGTTTTAATCCCCCGTCAGAACTTCCTCTCATGGAAGACTACTCTCAGGGTTGTCAGTGCAATAAATTTATTTGCTGCAATTTGATCACTTCCCATGTAACTAATAAATAGCAAAGTTGTTGATTTCTGGTGGGGAAAAAAGAAGCTACAGGCAGAAACCAACCCATACGTTCTCATGAGGCAATGCTTGCAATTAGTCTAGGCCAGCCTGAAAATACTGAAATAATAGAATTGTAGGTAAGAGGACAGTGTTTGTTTCTTTTGTTTGTACTTTTGTCTTCTGTGCAGTCTTCTGGGTTTCCATTCCAGGAATGCTTTTTTCACCAAAGTAGTCCAGATAATGAGTCTCGTTGATATGCTTGAAGATAAACAGTCTGTGGTTCCTGTTGAATTAAGCTGTTCCTAAAATAAAATGCATTTTCCAGCACTGGGCTGTGTGGATGACCAATATGTGAGGTAGAGGGAAAAAAGCAAGTTATGGTTACTGACGTGTCCATTTGTTCAGGTCAGTTACTCCTTGGCTGTGTCATGACTAAGCAGGCTCATCCCACAGCAGTCATTGATGTGCTGTGCATTGCTGCAAAGCTTGGTTTAAATCCGAACTGAAATACGAATCATTAGTGAATGACTGCTTGCTTGTGTTTTGATACTACAACTGGGATTTTAATAAGGGTGAGGGAAGGATGCAGGAGGTGGGTGTGTGATCTCTGTGAAAACCAACAGCACAAGTATATATGACCCCAGGAGACCAGGGCACAGGAAAACGTTTGCTTCTGATCTGACCTGTTGTGGCTTCTGACCATGGTGTCGTCATTAAAGGACAAGAATGGTGTGCTCATCTCAGCAGGACCCAACAGTTACACGGGCCAGGTAAGATTTTATTCAAAGAGGCACCTAAAATCAGTTTTTGCTAATACACTGGTAGACTGGTCAGGTTTTTTCTTTCTCCTTATTAACATTCACCTAAGTGTAGTGCAAATGTCTGGTGTTTATTGGTTTGAAGTGTTATGTAGTGTTGCCTACCTTTCTCTCATTGTGGAGCTCAGTGCTGCTTTCAAGCCTGTTTACAAATCTTGATTCAACCTGTTAGTGGGGGCACTCCTACTGCACAGCAGAGCTTGCACACCTATGAAGAGGATGCACTTGGTTGTGTTTTAGAGAGGGGTCTTCTGTGGTCTTGGGCAAGGAGTGCTGGAGAACATGTGGCCAGGCTGTAATGCAGCTCTGCTAGCGTCGAGTCAGACCAGCCCAGTGAATGAATGGCTACTTGATGATGAACATTTATGGTGCAAGCAGAGGCCTGGCACCTCTTGTGTGCCCAGAGCTCTTCAAAATCACCTGACACTGGAAAAAGAACAAGCAGTACCTTGTGCGATTAGCAAAGCGTCATTTATTTCCAAGTACTTTCCAGGCTGTACTGTAAGACTCAGTTTCTTTCAAATTGGCAAAAGTAGTTGCTCTGTATACTCAGTTTCTAATAGTACAAGACATAGTGAATCCTATAAAATAGTGTTGAATAAAATGTTGATGTATTAGAGCTAGATATACAGATAAAATAATTTGTCAAAAGTGTAATTAATTGATCCATAACAGAACTAAAAATTAGTTTTTAATAACCCTGTTTTAAAACAACTGTTAAAACAATAATCTTTAATCTCCTTAACTTCACTCTTGACCAAGGTATTCATGAGAGTCTTTCTAGCACCTCAGTAAAGAAAATGGATTCTTTCTTCTGTACACATAGGGAGCAGAAGATTTATTGTGCCATATCTCTTCTATGCGCAAGGAGTGATGCTTTTAGCCTTAGGTACAGCTGCCTGGCACTTGTCTGTGCTCCAGCCCTGGGATGCCTCCCTGCCCTCTGGCTGAGACACTGGATCTTCCCAGAGAGGTTTTCCTCCTAGTCACTGGCTAGGCCACCCAAAGTCTGCTAACAATTTACCTGTGCACGTCTGGCTAGGGAAAAATACAACCAACAGGACACATGTGCCCTGTAACTGTGGTCTCCAGCCCAACTTCTGGCTCTGAGACCATCACTGCCCCACTTGCTGACACTGCAGACACGGACCAGTGCCACCTGTGACCTGACTTTGGTTGCTGACACTCACGCGATGACCAGTGGTCCTACCACAGGTACTGGCCCTGGGGCCCTTGTATGATCTGAACGCCATAATGTAGCACAGATATATTCTCTCACAGAATCACAGAATACTCTGAGTTGGAAGGGACACACAAAGATCATCAAAGTCCAGCTCCTGGCCCTGCACAGCACCGTCCCCAAGAGTGACACCATGTGCCTGAGAGCATTGACCAAACGCTTCTTGAACTCTGTCGGCCTTGGTGCTGTGACCACGGCCCTGGGGAGCTGTTCCAGTGCCCAAGCACCCTCTGGGGGAAGAACCTTTCCCTGATACTAAACTTAAACCTCCCCTGACACAACTTCAGGCCACTCCCTCAGTCCTGTCACTGTCACCACAGGGGAGAAATCAGTGCCTTCCCCTCCTCTTCCCCTCAGGAGGAAGCTGTCACTGCAGTGAGGTCTCCCCTCAGTCTCCTCCAAGCCGAACAGACCAAGGCCTCAGTCACTCCTCACATGGCTTCCCCTCAAGGCCCTTCACCGTCTTTGTAGCCCTCCAGCAGTTTAGTATCTTTCTTACACAGTGGCGCCCAAAGCCACAAAGTGCCCCGCTGCAGATGCTGCATACATTGTTTCTGGAAGCAGCCAGCACCATCTTTCCTCTCTGCAGGCCCAGCCCAGCTGGTGGAGGCTGAAGGTGTGCCCTGCATGTGCCCGACAAGAACATGGCTGCTGCTTAACCAGGCCGGTGCGTGTCTGCAGGAGGCCGTGGTGTGTGATAGCCAAGGACTGCATGACTTGCAGCTCTGGGAATTAAGGTGTCGGATGTAGTTTTGGAGAAGCAGTGGTCTCAGGCCTTTTATTGGTGTGACACTGTTTTACTGGTGTGGTGGACAGAATGGAATTTTTAAATCGTTAGGAGGGAGTAACCGAATACCAAGGCCTGTTGCATGGGTTGCTGGTGTTTCTGCAGTTGATCTTGTCAGGTTGCTGGTTGTAAAAGCCTGTTGGAGAGTTAGATGTTCCAAAGCCATCTGCATACAGCTTTGGGCAGCCTGCTGTAGGTGATGGATTGAGGAGCAGGGCAGTTGGACAAGATGACTGGCAGTGGTTCCAGAAGGCTATTCTAGAATTCTGTTATGAAGCCAAGATTCTAGAGCTTGTGCTGGGGGGGACAGACAGTGAAATACCACTGTGGTGTGTTCTGTGCTGAGAGCCTTGGTACCTATGCCTCTCTGACAAGGTAAACCAAGCAACGTAGAGACAAGCATTGGCGCAGCACTGACTTTTAGGAACTTTTGCTTGCTTAGGCCACATTAGACAGGCTGCAACCCTTGAATGAAAGTAGAGTCATGTCAGAAAACAGCCATAGCAGATAGCCGGGTAAATTTCCTATAATAACCAATTCTGGCCAGGGAAGTCAAACCTTTGTTATGCATCTGATACAGAATCTTAGCTGTTGGGGGCTGCTGGGATAGTCCTGAAATCCTTTCTACTTCTCATCTTCTGCTGTAAGTTTGTGCATCCTGGAGAGCAGAAAGTTTTTTAAAACATGTTTTTTCTGAGATGACATCTTGCTAATGTTTCTATCTCTGCTGTGAGATGCAAAAATTGTCCCGAGTTCCATTTGTTTTAAAGCAGAAACAGCTACAGATGATGTATAAGAGATTTTTCACTGCATACTGATGAAATTTGGGTCACATTATTAAAAATATTTATGGCTGACATGAGACTACGTTTGTCTTTTTTTCTTTATTTACAGTGAAGAATGCGAGACCTAACGGCTCAGGTAATGAGCAGTCTGCTGCAGTTTCCAGAGGTGACTGTTGAGGCACTTGGGGAAGATGAGATCACCCTAGACTCTGTGCTGTGTGGGAAGTTTTCTGGAGGTAAGCATTTTCCTTTAAATTTGGTTCTGGTATAGAGTTGTTATTGCCTGAAGCACAGCGTCATAGCATCAGGTTGGTTCGGTTAAATAAAATGCATTGGGTTCTGACAGCGCTAATGGGATATTATAACAATTGGAAATGCTAAGCATTGAAAATACAACAGCCTGCTCCAATCTTGAGGTGTTTAAATAGTTTAGCTGACCATCCTGAGCCCCCCTGAGTTTTGAATGAAATAGAAGGCAGTTTTCAAAGAAGAAGTAGTGTTGTTTTGGGAGGAATTTTCTAGCAGCTCAAGCTCTGCATCCATCCTAACATCCCATGCAGAAATAGTTACAGTGACACAATATGCTCCTTTTTCTTCTCTAGTCTAAATCAAAAATGGAAAGAAGAGGACAGCTCTGTTAAGCACTGCCCACTTATTTCCAAGGTATTTAATAGGATGCAGATGAGGAGCCAGTGAGAGTTGCTGAAAGCAGCTAAGCAGATTAGGTAGTTGACTTTCTAGGTGATCTGAAGGTAGAGCTAGATGCCTGTCTGGATGTCTGGGCTTCTGTTAAGACCAGGTAAAATCTTATCTACCTGACTGTAAGTGCAGTAATGGGGCTAATCCTTCCTTTGAGCTTAAAGTTCCTCAGTGAAGGAACAAGTGTTAAATTCTTCAGTGAAACAACACTTGTTAAATTCTTCCTGGGATCAGCGCTTGTAAAAGTTGAAATTTATGTGTGCAGTGCCCATTTTAAGATAATTTCCTATCCAAATCCCTGCCCAGAGTAGTCATGTGCCGAGCACAATTATTAAAGTGGAAATGAATTGGTTGAGATGGGCTGTATTTGAAGTACGCTTTGAGACTTGTATTCCTGTGCCTATTTCAGTGTTTTCTAGCAAACCCCAGCCAGGTGTGGTGTACAGACTGGAGAACAGTCTATTGTAATCTTTATCTCAAACAGTCAGCATTCTTGGGTGCAGGAATGACAAGTACAAATTCAAAATACTGGGGTTATTAATTTTAAGATGTATTGGTTGTGGTTTGCAAAGGGTGATTTTGGAGTAATTGTCCAGAAGTAGGTAGGTTGGTCTTCCTGTCTTGCTGTCTTTGGTGCATTTTGGAGGAAAGGTAAAGTGACAGTGACTTTGCTGTTGTTTCAGTCTTGTGGTGGGGATTTGTTTAGTTTCTTTGTCTTGTCTTGCAGGCAGAAGTGGCCTGGCGTGGCTGGCGTGTGGCCCTCAGCTGGAGGTGGTGAACTCTGTGACAGGAGAGCGGCTCTCTGCGTATCGCTTCAGCGGAGTCAATGAGCAGCCTCCCACTGTGCGTGTGGTGAAGGAGTTTTCCTGGCAGAAGAGGACTGGACTCCTGGTTGGGTTGGAAGAAGCAGGGAGAAGTGTTCTCTGTCTGTACGACCTTGGCATCTCAAGAGTGGTTAAAGCAATCGCTCTTTCAGGAAGGGTGTGTATTTTTCAATTGGAGAACTAAAACTTATGTGTTGTTTGGTGCTGCATAATCCTGTTTCAGAAAAGCTTTGGAACATCTCTTTGTAGGATGTATGTTTTCTATATTGTATTAACATATTGTCAGTTCAGAGTACTCAGCCAAAGAACCTTTTTCTCAGTACCCCTTCCTGCATTTTTGCCATTTCTGTTTTAAGGCTTTAAGGAGCGCCATGTTTTCAGTGTTATTTTCCATGTGGGTTTCTAGCGATTCCCTGTTTCAGAACTGTCGCATGGTATTTCCCCAAATTTTGCTGGTTTGTATGAGGCAGAAGGGCAGCATTCAGATTCAGTGAGCTGAGAAAAGTTTTCTTTGTTCTTTCCCAGGATGAGTTGGCAGTACTTTAGGAGAGTAGGAAAAAGCAGTGCATAGCATAGTGGAAAAAATGTTGTTTCAGGAGCTTCTACATGGAAAATTGAAGTAACCAGGAAACTTTTTTGGAAGACTATATGCAAAACTAGGAAAGATTCATTTGAAGCCAGTTGTACAATGAAAGAAATATCTTGAAAAGAAGTTAGAAGAGAAGAACGTTTGAACTCTGGCTAATTGTGCAGCAAGATGTGTTCTGTATTTGCTCATCGCAGTCACCAAGACTTGGAGCACAAGAATCCGAGTAATCAAAATACTTTTGCTAGTCCTTTGAGCAGTAGAGAAAATTGAAAAACTAATTTGAATCATAGAATTCTGAAAGAAAGTCGAGTTTTCTAAGTTACTGTAGTTACTTCTAAGATTGGAGTTCTTGTGACCAAGGTGAAAGGCAAATTCTGTAGCAGATAGCTGGGCAGTGCAGTTATAAGCAAATGCTTGATGTAGGAGAAATCTCCAAGGGGCTTAAGGGTTTGGATGTTTTCCCCCATTTCTGGGAATAAAACCATGACCTAGAAGGACTAGCTTGTGATGCTCACATCTTTGCTTTGTTTTCAGGCAAACATTTGTTGTTGATGTATAGCTGGCTGTTTTCATGGTGCTGCATTTTGTAAAAGCCAAAAGAGATGGCCCCTGTTCTTCTGTTGTCCATCTCTAGTGCAGGAGCCTTGTCGTGCTTGTGTCTCTGCTAGAGCAGTCAGTGTTGTCCTGGGTGTGCTGTGGGGGCTGAGAGGTCTGTGTGCACGTTGTGCTGCGGTGGTGGGGTCTGCTTGGCTTGTCAGGGAGCAGAGAGAGCTCCTGCCTCGGGCTGAGCAAGTCCACCTTTGGTCTGCTGCAGTTGGTTTAGGCTGTCTGTTACAGTTTTCCTTTCCATCTGCAACAGTGCTGCTGTGCATTTATAATGTTTTTGGATATTATCAGTCAAAGTGAGGACCAGTGTAAATTTTACTAAGTCAGTATTTCACTCCAGCCCTTTCTGAGAATGTTTAATTCCCATGGAAATCTTAGGATCCTGTATTTACTTTCTTGTTTCTGGTGTGCTAATGCTGGCTTCACTTCTGAGTGATTACTTTTGAGCTTGTCACACAACATCAATATTAAGCTGCCGTTTCCTGCAGGTGACTGCCATCGAACCCATCAGCAATGACGGCGGAGCCAGTGTGAGCACCCGGCACCTGCATCAGAGTCTGCGATGGCTCTTTGGAGTGGCAGCAGTGGCTACAGATGTTGGTCATGTCCTTCTGGTTGACCTTTGTTTGGATGATTTATCTTGCAGTCAGAATGAAGTAGAAGCATCGGGTAAGCTGTAGTTTTTAAACTTGAATTTAGAAATAAGAAGATCTGTTTCTTTTCAAAAACCAGCATGTATCCCAGTGTAGATAGCAGTGTGTTGACTGATTGTTGACATTTCTGACTATGGATTACAGGTGGCAGTTTGACATTGTTTGGTCCTGAACTGATCAAGGGATGGGAGTGGCTTAATACTCCTCGTGATGTTAAGAAGGCTTCTTGCTGCCCACATCCCTTTGTCACTTTGATTCTTGTCAGTGGGATGTAGGAATTTTGCCATGTGAGTCAGTGCAGCTGCCTGCTAGGAAGTTGTGTCAGAGGTAGCCTATTTTTTGGGAGTGTTGTGCTGTTTCCATGAATGGACTTGGGGCGAATTTTAGGTTTGCATTTTAAAAGAAATCTGGCTTATCAAAAATCCTCCCTTTGTGTGAATTTGTGTAATTTATTACAGTGTTATTTGCTACAGATTGTTTACAATGTTTTGGCTATTGCAAGAGTGGCTTCAGAAGTTCATGTCTCTTCAGGTAGGCTCATTGTGAGGTCCTGATTTATAGAGTCTAAGAAGAATTTGTCTATAAAGGTTAAATTGTACCCAGTTTTGAAATAGGAGTGAGAATACGTGTTCCATTGGAGAGTTCTTCTGTTCTCTGAATAGGTGCGGAAACATTAAGTGTAAAAAGGGTGCTGCAGAAATGGGTGTTTTGCTTGGAATAGTAGAATTAGATTATACATGTTTATAATCACATCAGTTTAAAATGCAACTGAAATGGCATAATACATTAATTTCTTGCCTGTTTTTATGTGTGTAGATCTAGAAGTTGTCACTAAAATTCCTGCTGAAGTTCCACGAAGAAGAGAAGCTGTGACTAGGGAAGGGAGGCATCTCTGTTTTCAATTACGAAGTCCCTCAGGAACGGCAGTATCAACCCTGTGCTACATAAGCAGAAGCAACCAGCTCGTTGTGGGTTTTTCTGATGGCTACCTGTCACTCGGGAATATGAAATCTTTGAAGCGAGCGTAAGTAGTCTGTTCCACTTGGCCGTGCTTGGAGGTGCAGGGGTCTCCATTTTTCTGCTTCAGGAAATGTATTAATTTCAAGAGACCTTTTTCCATGACTGAGATGTTGAATATAACCTTGGAATGTTTAGAAATCCTCTTCTGATGTTAACTCATAGATGGATTAAGTGGAGTGCCTTCTCCTCAATGGACTAGATTGTTTTCTTACCATGCCTGTGGATTGTGGACTTGTGGATCGCATTGGGCTATGTCAGACAGTAGGGATGTGGTAGATCTGATTTTTATAAGCCAATTTTTTCTCTCCAGTAGTATTCTGTGAAACCAGGTAATGTCTGTATTTCCATGAAACATGTTTTAGAAATTATTTTTCAGAACCAGTTATTGCAATTAGGGCATCCACTGAAAGGCTTCAGTATGTGAATAATGTGATTTTCGTGATTATTTTCTTTTAAGTATCCAGGAGGAAACTAGTGAGACATGATAAGTCAATAGCTTCTCCATGCCTGACAATACATCCTTTCCTGCATTTCAGCCTTGATGAAAGTAGGGGGTTGACCCATTGAAGGCACAAGTGAACCAAATTTTCCTTGGAAGCCTTGGAGATGAGATAAGAAGCATGTCCATTTATAAGTAATAGTAAAATTAAGATATTATTTAAAATCTGCTGAAGAGCAATCTCACTTGAAATAGTTGGTCAAATTCAGATAGGGGTTTACTTTAGCAAATCTACAATGACTCGCCAAAAATTAATGATACACAAATAGACAGTGGAGGCATAATTAAGTGTCAAGAAAAGATTGTGAAGGTACAACTAAGGTTCAGAAGTCTGAAAGAAAAAAATTGTTGCAATGTCCAAATAAAAAATGAGAAGCTCTTTCTGTTTGGTTCTGTTTTAAATTTATTCAGATTTACTGCATTTTGAGTTCAATTTTGAAGCAGGCTCCAACAATAGGAACAATCTTTTGCCCAGCAGCTGAATGAATCATTTCTGTTCTTCCTCCTCAGGCAGAGGAGGTTATTGCTGTGATGGACAGAAACACAGGTTATTGCTGTGATGGACAGAAATCTCACCTTGACTGCTGCATAAAAAGTAGCCACTTGCTTGACTCCATTATTTGTCTTTTCTTTTTTTTTTTTTTTTTTGCCAACCTGTAGGCACTATACTCAGCTTCCAGGAGGAAGGATTCCTGTCTGTGCTCTTACTTTTCAAGAGCCTGAGAGTGATCTTCAAAATTATTGCTACTTGTGGGCTGTTCAGTCTACACAACAAAGGTGAATAAATAGTACCATAAGCCACCAATTTTACTAGTTTTTTTTTTTTTTTTTTAATATTTCTTAACAAAGTGCTGACCCTAAAGGAGGGCAATGACAGTATTGGTGGTTGCTTTGTGAGAGCTTCAGAAGTCCTTGGAGCCCTTCTGAGCCAGTTCAGTTTCCCTGGCAGAAAATGAGCAGTGTTCAGCAGAAAAATCAAGTTTCCTGATGGGATAAGGAATAAGTCAGAGGGTTCAAAGGTGCAGTGCATGCACGAGAGGGACTGGAACTTTGGTGGGAAGGGTACAATCATACCTCTCTCTCTCAGCATCAGCAAGCTACTTAGCCCAGCTGTTCATAGAGTGGCAGTCTTCTTAAGTTTGACTTTAAAGCAGTTTTCATGGAGACTGCTTTACTGTGAAAAGCTATTTCCAATAACTTTAGGTCCATACAACATATTAAAGCTTTCCAATTAGCATTTAGCAAAGCTTTCCACTTAGCTTTTGCCGCTGAAACTGTTAGTGTCAAAATTTCCTCCTTTTTAAGTTTGAGTGGCTAAATGTGACCAATTACCATGTTTTGGGAAGTGGTGTTTTCAACAAGAGCATGCTCTTAAGTAAATTTCAGCCTAGATCTAATAAAATGATAACGAGGATTGTAAAGCAGCTTTGTAATCAAATTGCCTCATTTATACCTTTCTCAGGGAAGAGAATGCTGTGAGTTTACATCTGTTGCAGTTAACATTTGGTGACAGGAAATGCCTGACATCAGGACAAGTCATGTATGAGGTAAGATGGGCCTGTTTGTGAAAAGATGAGAAGAAAAAGTTTCGTTGAATATCATTTAATTTGGCTCTTTGTATATGAATGGAAGTGGAAATTTCTAGTCATTAAAATGAATGCCTGATAAGTTTATGGAATTATAGTGCTTTATCTTATGGAACTGACCTTTGGTATGGTGGGCATTCTGTTCAGGACAGCATCTTTAATTAAAATTTATTTTCATTTTAGTAATTTTATAAGAAAGATGAGATTCTTTCCTTAGGCTTCATGTTAGTCTTTCAAAGAGATGGTTTTGATTTTTCTTAGCTACCGTGCACATGTATCTGTTATTTTCAGAATTCCTGAATAAAATAGAAGGGACTGTGCATACTTCAGGACAAATTTTACCTTTTTTTTTTTTTTTCAGTAATGAAAGACTTTTTGATTTATTTATGTTAGACAGCTTTGATATTTATTTGTAGAATTTCCTGGAACAATTAAGAGAAAGCATGTCTCTTCCCAGATTACGTGTATAGTATGAGAATGTGTTGTTTCATGCCAGTTCATTTTAGATCTCTGAAAATTAAGGACACTCATTTTTTTGGCAGTGGTTTTGCTGTTTTATAATTTGGTGTTTTATTGGTTTTTTAAAAATTCTATAGCTGTTCTTTGTCCACAATACACACATTCCCATGTTGTTGTTGAATGAAGGCTGTATTGGAAAGACAGTACTTCAGTTATTGCTTACTTAGAAAATAGTGGTGGCAGAAGTTCAGGGCCATCCACTCTGTATATCTTTTTCTGTATATCTCAAAGCAGTGTGCTTACTCTGTAGTAACTCAGGATCTTAAACACGTTGTCCATGTTTATCCCATGTCCTCTCCGTAAGGAACTGAGGGGTATTTCACCCATTAGTTGCCTACAAGATTAGAGGAGGAGCTGATAAGAGCTTATGTGGTTTGAAAGAAGATTGTTAGTCTCTAGGAAGTTCTCATCGATACTAGAGAGATGACTGTTCACTCTGCTGCTGTGCCTATCAATAACACATCATGACAGACCTTTAGCTGCTATAACGTCAGATTCTGTAACCAAAACACGGAGCAAAGAGCTTTGCATGGAGGTGTGTTAAATTACTTCAGATGTCTCTTTGTAAGTATGTATTCAGTCTTTACAAGACACCTTGATGATGCAAGGAATTCTGCATGTTTAGATCTAATGTTCGGGAAATCCTAAATTTTGAAAATGTGCAAAAGCCGTTACAGCAAAACTTGCCCATTATAACTTGACACTTAGCTCTCTTGCTTGTAAGATGTAGTTTCTATTCACAGGAAACATACAGTGTAATAAGCATATTATATCAGATATTTGCATTATTTCATGGTTAGATATACTGTATGTTATTTCAAAATGACCTTTCCTCTCTTCTTCATTTTTTTCCCTCAGGATTTTAAATACTGTGTCAAACTCTTCAGTTTGGATCTCACTGGTGGAAACTTTCCCTGGAGGGGGCAGACCAGCAATACTAAATTCCTCAGCTTTCAGACCATAGAAAAATTTTGCAACCATGCTGACAGAGAGGATAGCATTAAGGAAGGTTTGTTCTGATGTTCCTGTTTGCTTATTCTAAAGTACATGGTTTGTTTGGGAATCTAAGCAATGAATGTAGTTTTATACCTACAGTCTTGAATATCTCTCTAGCCAAGCTTGTCAGGCTTATTTAAAAAACAAACAAAAAAAAAGGGTGCTTAATTTATGTGAGACTTCTTATCCCTCTGTACATCATTCTTTAAGTGAAAAATAGGTTTTATTTTATGTTTGCTGGGGATGCTGGAGCAGTGTAGGGTGGGGTCATCTGTGTAATGCTGGTCAGTCAGTTTGTTCTGCCAGCTGTCATCCTTGAACAGTAAGATCATTCTTTCTATTGATTAGGAGAGTTACCTGATATTTTTTTAATCCTGCTCAAACCTCTGGCTGCATCCACGTGCATCTAGTGAATCTAGTTCCCCAGTGCTCAAAACTGGGGCCAGTCCTGTGAAGTAGCTTTATCAATGAGGGGATCAGATGCACCCTCAGTAAGTTTGGGACAGTATGACCTTGGACAAAAATGTTGATCTGCTGGAGGGTAGGAAGGGCCTGCAGAGGGATCTGCACAGGCTGGATTAATGGACTGAGGCTAATTGTATGAGGTTCCAGCACCTCTTGCAATGGAAAAGTGGCTGTATATATGCCTATGGAATAGTACCTAGGAGTCCTATGTGACAGGTGGCTGAATATGAGCCACCCCACCACATTAAAAACCCCCTAGTCTTCAAAATAATAACAAGAAGAAAAATTTTTTCTGTCTCGTTTTTTATCAAGTATGAGGCATGGTGAAATACCTGTTGGTTTTCTGATGGTTTTTAATTAGATTTTACTCAGAAACTGCTCAGGTTAAGTTCTTGGCATGCATGAGCTTCTGTTGAAAGTGTGTTGAGGCTAGCAGTGAGGCTGTCTTCTGAATTGTGAAGGTAATTGTTATACTCAAAGGCACTTTCAGCAGCTAACAAAATTGAAATGGCACAGAAGTTCACAATGAGACAAAGCAAAGTGTGTGAGGATCCCTAAGCTGTAGTGATGAATTGAAGGGAGAACAGAGAAACATTTTGCCAAACATGCTGTCTTCTTCTGTTCCTTGGTCTATTAGAGTAAACGATATTCACATATTTTGTTTTACTTCTAGCGAATGCATTCTCCCCAGGGAACACAGGACATTCCACTTACTGAGAGAACTGGATTAGAACACTGGCAATGTTTTATGTTAAAATCTTTATTCCAATTTCCTGTTTGTATTTTTAATGACTATATTTATTTATTTAGTCTGATAATTGTATTCTTTTACTCTGAATATGCTGGAGAGTAGCTATCCTTTGGACTTCTTATTTAGTCAAATATGGAAATCAATCATGCTAGCTGGGTGATACAACTATATAAAATAAATGTAACTAAAAAATACCAATCTATGTGCTCCTAGCAGATTTTTCCTCTAAACTGTTAAGATAGCATGTAAAAATTAATTAATTCATGATTGTGTCTTCATTTGGTTTAGAACAAATATAATTTCACCAAGAAAAAGAGGCAGTATGACTGAAATCTATTGCAGAGGTGGTTGCTATTCCATAAATTCTTTTTCATCATTCCTTGTAAAGTGTTGTGTTTCATG
This sequence comes from Acanthiza pusilla, assembly GCA_036630365.1. Classification (NCBI taxonomy): domain Eukaryota; kingdom Metazoa; phylum Chordata; class Aves; order Passeriformes; family Acanthizidae; genus Acanthiza; species Acanthiza pusilla. The sequence goes on from JAXCHO010000017.1 coordinate 1,094,386, forward strand.
AGCAAAATGATAGCAGATATCTCATATTTTCTACAAGAAGAAACAATGTCTTGTCTTTGACAGTAATCTCTCCTGACACCAGTGTATCAATCTTCAGCTGGCAAGTGAATATACGTGATCAAGAAAAACCGTCTATTTATTTGGGTGTGTTTGACATTAATCGCTGGTATCATGCTCAAATGCCAGACTCACTGAGGTAGGTTTTTATTAAGTTGTTTTCCACACCTCTACAAAGGATTCTTTTGAAAGTTGCTGTTTAGCTTATGCACTTGTTTTCTTTAAGGCCAGAAGAATTCCTTCATGATTGCCCCTATTTTGCCCTGTGGTCACTGGATTCTGTAATAAGCATGACTTCTCCAAACCTCATTTTGGATATTCTGGTACATGAGCGTAGTCTAAGTCGGGGAGTTCCTCCTTCTTACCCACCACCTGAACAGTTCTTTAATCCAAGCACCTACAATTTTGGTAGGTATTTCATTGCTTTTCATCTTAATAGCGACAAGCTTCATGTGAGGCCAAATGCCAGTTAGCGGTTCTCTTTCTTGTTCATTGTTTGTCACGCAAAAACCAAACCAAAAATACCCCACAAACCTTCTGAAGCCTGGTTACCTTGTATTAACAGGGTATTTAGTTTTGTGAACCATATGTGACAGGCTGCTGAGTTTTGGGTTTTGGGGCTTCTGTAACATCGTGTGTGAAGGGGTGATGGTCATAAAATGAAATGACTTTGAGTTGAGTCTCAAAGCACAGCCCCTGGGTAGCACTGGAGATTTAAGTTTCTACAGAAAGACAGTAACAACTTTTTAAAGAAAGTTTGTAAGTGATTTGATGAAGAGAAGGGTGCTGAAGGTTTGTCTTTCCAGATAGCACTGTTTAAAAAGCATAGACTGGTGATAAGGTAACTGAGAGTATGGAAGGCTGTCAAACGTTCCTTGTTTCTGCAGATGTTACGTGCTTGCTCAGCTCGGGAGTTGTTCACATGACTTGCACCGGCTTCCAGAAGGAGGTGACTTTTTTTCTGTATCTCTGCTGAGACTGTCAGGAGAGGAAGCTTTGCTAGGTTCTGTCTTGCAGTGCTTTAGTTGTGGGAGAGCACTTTATGCTCACGCTGCCCATGCACATGCATAGCTACAGTCATATCCTGCCAGTTGCATGCAAATGGGACTGTTTTGGGGAGGCATGAGCAGGGATTGAATGGCTAGAAAGGAATGCAGCATTGCTGTAGTAGGAAGAAAAAGAGTGTGGTGGAAGTTGGGGAAAGTTCTTTGTATTGTCTGTGTAGTCTGGAGTTAGGGTTTGTTCCCCTGAAGAACTTGAGAATGGAGGACAGCATGGAGAAAAGGAGAAGTTATTTAACTGTTTAAGGAGAAATGCATGTTTTTTCTCCCAGCCTTGGCCAGATTATAACTTCTGAGCCACTGCACAGCTTGTGAGAAATCCTTTTGAATTAAGTTTCAGCTCACTAAATATTGCAATGTGAATCAGCTTCCGCACAAACACAGTACTGTGATTTAAAATTGAGTGTTAGGTTTAACTTCTGTAGAATGTATTTTGTATCTGGGAAAATACCAGGGCCCATATAGTGACAGACAGGCTGGAAAAGACTTCCTTCAGCATTGCAAGGGTTGATATTTTCTTCCACAGTATATTTTTTTAGAAATTGGAACTGTTCGTTTGGCCGCTGTTTGTAAGACAGAACTGTAGTAATTGAATGCTGTCTTAATCTGTGGGTTTTGACTGATGTTTCAGACCCTGAAGTTTTTGAAGAAATCTGGTCCTTTAATAAGTGAAGCCATTCATGACAGCTACACTCGGTGTCTTGTAGCTGGCTTGCTGTCTCCAAGACTGGTTGATGTCCAGCCATCCAGTTTGACTCAGGTGAGTGTATGTTGGGGAATGCAGGGGGGAATTCATCCATCTTGTCTGAAGGCTTTAGAGGCTATAAGACTTGACCATCTGAGTTGTCTGTGATTTGGAAGCTGATCTGACAGGCAGGTGTTGACATTAGTTAGCGGAAGTAATAACACTTTTAGATCCAAACTTCAATTTGATTGGGAGCAACCCTCTTGTGAAGCTGACCCAGACCATAGTCTGCTTATTTTGCAAGCCTGATGTGGGCTCTTACATTCTGATTAAATGTTCTGATGTCAACTCTGGTTTGAAATTACTTGGGAAAGCAAGAAATTTTATGATGACGTTTCCTGAACTGTGATTATATTGTTCAGAGACTTACTATGCATTTGAGAAGGGATTGCTTTTGGATGCTAGGAAGAGAAATTTCAGAATTAGGCACAAGAAGCTAGGTTTGGAATTTCTACTTGTACCCTAAGTAGTATTTGGCATGTTCCCTTGTCTGAAACCAGAATTCAGAAAAAGACAGAAATGTCACATATGCTTTCAAATCACAGAATGTGTAGAAATCTCTTTGAATGTAATGATTTTACCTAGAAGGCAAACATATTTTTGAATATGTTAAAAAAAAAAGACAGAAAAAAGAAAAAATTATATGCCAGCGCATTTCACCCTAAAGAAATGTCTGAACACCAGCTGAAATAAGCTACTACCTTATATCCCATGTGTGTACGTGCCCTGTGCATTATCCTTCTTGAGTATTTGTGTGGCATTAGAATACAGTATTTGAACAGCCTGAAATTTAAGCCTATTAGAACTGAAAGGTTTCACTTCCTTATGGTACTTTAACAAATTGTAACTTAATGTTTTGGATGTCAAAGCTGCTTCATGTCTTGCTCATCTTGGCAGCTGCTTGGCCTCAGCTTCACTGTCTCCATGCAAATACAGTAGTGATTGCTCTGTGCCCTTGACATGTTCCTGATGGCGAAGGAGTGTGCACAAAGTGCATAATGGGTATTAGCAGAGGATGTTACTGAAAAGAGTTCATTGGGAGTGAGTAAATGAAGAGTGAAACCCAGAGTCACAGAAAGAGAGATTAGAATTAGCCTGTGTGAAGTTGAAATGCCAGAGGAAAACTTGCCTGTGTTCCTCAAACCAGCAAGCAATAGGACAGAAGACTGTCTAGCCTGTGGCTAGAATTAAGGAAGACTTCAGAACATGGAATAAGTTGCATGTGCACCAATGGACTTTGTGATGTCTGAATGCAAATCCAGTGAGAAACAAACGCTTCTGTTGAGGGCTTATGTATGAAAAGTGTGTGAGGTTGTGATTTGATGTTATGTGTTCTGTTCAGGAGGAGCAGTTAGAAGCGGTGTTGTCAGCTGCTGTCCAGACAGGTTCTTTAGAACTTCTGACGGGCTGCATTAAACACTGGACTTCTGAAGGTAACGCTGCTTACACTGCTTTTGTGTTCTGTGTGTTTTGGTTAGCAATTGTGGCTTCATGTGTTGTTTGTTTTCTCTTTTTAAAGAGCAGCCAAGTTCTGCTGTTAATTTACGGTTTGTTCTTGAGTGGACGTGGAACAAAGTGATCTGTACAAAAGATGAACTGGACCAAATATGTGAGTATTTGTGGTGTAGTCATTTTTGAAAACTCAAGTCATTCTTTGCAAAGGACCTTATTCAGTAATCTGCCAGTGTGTGATACTGGTTCTTTGCGTGGTTCTTGAAGTCTTCTGTGGTTGTGTAATTGTCCTTGGGAGGTCTGCAGTTGCTGTGCTGACCAACGATTTGCTCTTTCTCCTTGACAAGGTGTTCCGCTGTTTGACGGCTCCTGCAACTTCATTGACCCCCAGCTCTTACAGTCCCTTCAGCACTGCCAGCTGCTTCTGAGCAACCTCAGCACAGTCCTGAACTGCTTTCTGACAGAAGCACGAGAGCTAACTGAGAAAGGTTTGTGGAAGCACTGCTAAGCCTTTGGTCTGTGTCTTAACCTTTGGAGGGATGCTTGGGTTGTAAGTGGGGAGACAGGAGCTGTTGTTGTTTTGGATGGCTGGGAGAGAGTCAGATTGAGCTGGGAGGAGGGGCTTAAACTGGAGAGGTTGGGACTATGATTTAAGGTGCTTTGAGTTGATGGGAGCAGCTTGTGGAGTTGATGGGTCTGGGTAGGGGAGGCTCCACTGACTGAGCAATGAGCTGCTGAAGCACCTGGGTGGCAATTGGAGCAACTGAGTAATGCTGAGAAGTATTCCTAATTCTTAGCCAGCAATTGATAGTTGTGTGCAAATTGCTGGAAAATAGAAAGGAAACTGAACTGAGTAATGTGTAAATCAATTTCCTTGAGTTTTTTAGCTTCTGATTTTATAAATGGTTGTTGGCATACTGAAGGCAAAAGAGGAGTATCCCTTTGCTAAAGTAAAAATCTCTGCTACATGGAAAACAAATGTCTTCTTCCTGAGTAAATATAATAGTTTAGGCTTTCTTTTAAAATTTTAATCTTCAGTGATTCTAGTTCTTTGTAGGGATTGGTTTTTGTTTTGAGGGTGATGGTGTTTTTTTCTTTCAAATGCAAAAGTAATCCAGAGGGACAAATACAAACACAGATTTCTATTGTGTTTTTTAATACTTTGTATTTGTTCTGCTGAAGGGAGTTTTGTAAAAAGGAAAGGAATTGCACTATCCAAATAATCTTTTGTGTTTTTTTCAGGTTTTACAGACTTGACAAATAAGCAGATGGTAACCAGCCTCATTTCTTTGTATGCACAAGTGGTGATCTGGTTCTGTCGATCCAGCCTCCTTCCCGAGGGTTTAGGTAAGCAGAACCTGCAGTACCACAGCACTTGTTTTGAGAGCACTTGTTTTGATCACTTGTTTTACAAGCAGTACCTGCATGTTTGGAGCCTTTTGCTTATTGCTTGAGATGAAGATATGCTTTGGAAATGCTCTTGATTTATCCACCTTATAAATTCCATTGTCAGCCTTAATTGTCTTAGAGATGCTCACATGACACATCCTAAAAACCCATTCCCTCTGAAATTGGTTATTCAGGAGTGATCTTGAGCTGACACTACATGCTCTGAATGCTGCATCAACTGTAAACTTGAAACTGATCTTGAGGCAAGAGACTTCTTTCTTAGAGAACTGGAGGCTTCTTGATGCTTGTGTGACTTCTGTCATCTGACTTTCATATTCCGAAGTTTTAGTTGAAAAACGTGGTGTTACTTCTTTAACTTGCTTTTGCTTTATTGCCTTTAGATGACCATATGCATTTGTCTAGACCTGTCTACAATTACCCTCTGATTCAGAGCTACTACACGGGTCACAGACAGAAACTCGAGCGTTTATCGAGGTAAGACTTGCAGGAAATCTCCAGAAACCTTCCACTGTTAGACTGTGTGAGAGTGGTTATTTTTGCAGTTAAAACGCTTTGTCTGCACTTCCTTGGCATTACATGAAACACAGTAAGAAAGAAAACATGAAAACTAAAAAGTCAAAGGCAACTCTTCTCTTGGATTTCTGCTCTGGACCCCTGTATTAATTTATTATGACCTAGTGACCATCTTTCCTCTGACTCAGAAATCTGTGACACTGAAAGGCTGGAATGAGTGTTTTACCTGTCCAACCTCTTGTTCCCTTTTGTTGTAGAGGAAAGTGGGATTCTGACTGCTTGATGATTGATGGAATGGTTTCCCAGCTGGGAGAGCAAGTTGAGAAGCTGTGGCGGAGAGATGAAGGTGGCACTGGGAAATACCCACCTGCTAGTTTACATGTGAGTGTTCAGTTCACTGAAAACCCCAGCAGCAGCAGCAGTCCCCTAAAGCCAATGATTCTGGAAGTCAGGAGCATTAGACAACCTTTAAATCTTTCATTTCAGGCACTGCTGGATCTCTATTTGCTGGAAAGCACTGAAGAAAGCGATAAACATGCAATTGTATCCTTTCCAGTTTTTGTTGTTACCCCTTCAGTGTGTGCACATGAATGTTCTTACCTGTTTGTCACTTACATGTTTTTTGCAAAGTCTTTTCTGATAGAAGGAAACAAGTTCCCCAAAATATTCAAGATAAAGACATACCTTAGTTTTCCTCAAAATTTAACACAGTTTGTAATTTTTTAAGTACTCCTTTCTATAGCAAATAACTGTGTTAGAATGGTGTCCAGAAATCTGCTGCTTCAGAGCAAAGGGATTTGTAACAGTGGTTTTCCAGTAGCTGATCTTTGCCAAAATCATCCGTTTCCCAGCCCAGCTTACAGTGTTTGCTGTTTTCTGTGTTAAAAGTGCAAGCACACAGAATAATAAAGAGACAGGACAGAACAGTCCTTGGGCAGAAACCTAATTTTCAAGCCTCTGCAATTTGTTTGTTGGCTAAACCGAGGGAAGCCTGCAGAGCAAGAGTTTTAAAAATTGTTGTAGATCCAAGCTGCCTTACTTGAACACATCCCTAGCAAAGGATGTCAGAAAGGGAAGATGACACTTTGGGTGAGGGATCCACATATAGTTTCCAACACAGTTTCAATCACTCAGTGCTAAGTTGTATTGTACAGGCACTATAATTTGTGTTGTTTTGTGAAGTCAGGGAATGAGGAAAACAAAACAGCTGTAGAACTTTTCTTTAATAATTAAGCACAGGATGTTCAAGTACCTTGAATGTCCAACTGGTTCCTTCACTGACTGAAGCAGGAGCCTGGATTTATAACAGCAGTATTTAAATACCCAATATTTGCCTTTTTGATTGCCTTACAGAAATCCACAAGTGTTTCTTTCTGGCTGCTTATTCCGACTGCTGATTTGTGGTTAGCACCTGACTGTTGATACAACAGGTTGTAATAGCTTAAAGTGACAAGATCAATGCAATAGGGTGTTCTGCTTCCTACCATTTTCATATTCTTATTTCATTGTTTTGCTGAATGTAATGTGATTAATTTTTGGTCTCACAAATTTATTCACCTTAACTAGATACTCTCAGACAATTTACTTGCTGCTGGATATTATGCATTCCTTTCCAAATAAAAAAGAAACTTTACTTGTTTCCTTTCTAACTGCCTTTGCTATCCCTTGGGGTCTTGTTAAGCTTGTTCAAGGGTTTTGGCTTCTAGATCACAACAGTTATGAAGTAAGTATGAAATAGTTGACTTAGACACACATGGCAGTGCAGAGATGTAATTAATAAAAATATTTTAAACCTTGGTACTGAGGTATAAGGAGCTATTCATGCTTTTTTGTAACACTGCTCTGACATCTTCAGCAATAAGTTATAATTCAAAATTTTGCTTTAAGTACTTTGAACAGAAATTGATTAAAACAAAGGTATAATCAGCATAAATAATGTTTAATATTTGAATTTTCAAAGCCTGTTTGGGCACTGTTTCTAAAACAGTGTTTTGGTACTTTATACATGGAAACTGTGATGGTAAGGGCAATATTTGAGATGAAAGACTGCACAAGTGACTTTTCAACCTAATTGCTGTTCTTCCTGATGCTGAATGTTATTCTTTGCCTGTCACCATGTCAATAGAATCAATTTGTTTGTAGAGTAACTTATTATTTAGTAATGTATTTATAAAGAGGAATGTTTGTATATAGAGTTTTGTTAACTTAGAAAAACCTGAATTGTTCCTTTTAAGACATTTACTTTGCTCTGTATGACTGATATTATTTTCCTGCAAATACTGAAGAATTTCTATGGATATGTCCAGGATGAAGTGTTCTACTAGTTAGACATCTAAGTTTGTTTAAGTCACCTCCAGCCTTGCTGAAGAAAGTTTTGCCTGTGTTTGTTGCTTGGGTGCGTGTATCTGTGGTAATGAAGCTGCTCTCAACTTCCCCAGAATTCCCTGGCCCTGCTCTTCCATCCAGCTACAATCAAAACGGTGTCATGGCAGCACATGAGGATAATTCAGTCGCTCATGTGCCAGGGAGAGCACAGGCGAGCCCTCAGGTACATGCAGATGATGAAGCCATCGATGTCCAGCAGCAGTGAAGTGCGGCTGTTCCTCACTGTGTTGTTGTCCAACAGGTAAGGAAATCTCTCCCACGGTTTTGGCTTGCAGATCCTGGGAAATGTGGAGAACTGATGATCCACATCGGGCTCCCCTCCATTTGCTTTGCTCTTTGCATATATACCATCGTTTGGGGCATCTTTTTGGCTCTAGTGTTGCTATTTCTTTTCATGTGCAAACACTTAACTGCAGGTGCATGGTGGAGGCTTGGGGTCTGCTGCAGCAGCACACCACGAAGTTAAACATAGAAGAGCTGTTAAAGCACATGTATGAGATCTGTCAGGAGATGGGGCTCATGGAAGACTTGCTGAAGCTGCCCTTCACAGACACGGAAAAAGTGAGTTTGGAGAAGAAACCAGAAAGTCCTAGTCTTCCCTTTGGCAAGAGAAGAGGCAGAATCGTAATAGATTTTTGAAACGTGTTATTTCTCACAGGAGTGTTTGGAGAAGTTTTTGCAGACCAAATCTGGTGTTCAGAATCATGAATTCCTTTTAGTCCACCATCTGCAGCGTGCCAACTACATCCCAGCACTGCAGCTGAATCAGTCCATGAAGGCCAATCTAACGGTAAGGGCACCAGCCCTGCTGAGTGTTCCAGTTTCTGTTGGTGTGACTAATCTCTTTTCATAGTCCTCAGTAAAAATCCTGCTTTGTCTTTTATATTATTCTGTGAAAGACTAGGAATAAGTTCCTACGTGTCAAAGTCAACCTGAAATCTGGCTGAAATAATTTTACTACTGCAAACTGCCATGTGAAATTATAAATTAAAATGTTGCAGACCATGGTTGACTCCACTTTAATAAGTTTGTTTGCATCTGAGGAATAAATATGTATCTTTTCTACCATCCCATCTTTTCAATCAGATCCTCAGCCTTCTCTGTTATGTGCGGCTCAGACTGTGGAAGTTATTTGTGTCACTTTTTTCTGTGGAATAAAGAGTATGTTGTATGTCATGTCTTGTATCTTGCCTTTCTAGCTGAGAGCAGTCTGTATGCTTGACAGGTAGAATACATGTAGTGGGTTTTAGTTGTGGTTTTGGGTTTTTTTATTTTCTCAAATTATAGCACAAGCTCTCTGTTTCCACTAGTTTCATGCTACCAAATTTATGACATAATTATAAGCTATGTTTCTCAAATTACCCAGATTAAATTTTGTGTTATGTGAATTTCTCTTAGGGATCTCAGATACATGTGTTTTTTTTCCTAAGTGTATTTTTCCAGTAAATCAAACTTAAAAGGTAGTCTTTGAAGGTCCAAGTCTTATATGTGAAAACTGTATTCCAGATAGAAGGAATGTTTACGTAAATTTTCTTAACTCATTTAAATTTTCCCATCATTTTGTCCAACATCATTTGCACTTGCCCTGTGTACTCAGTCATCTCGGACATGTGTCTTTCAGGATAACCTGGGGAAATCCTGCTCTTCCATAAGTCATTTGAAAATTGCAGGTATTAACAAGTATATGAGAATAAGGCTCTGCAGAGTGCCAGAGTTCTTTTAACTTGGAGTTTTAGGTTTTGTTTTTATTCCAGTCTTCCTTGCACTTTGCTAAAACCACCCGGTGAAATTGGTGTGTGCTCCTGGGTGGGACTTTCTGTGGCTCTGTGCAGTGGATGTGTTCTCCTGTATCGGCAGAGCAAATCGAGGCCCTAGTTCGAAAGAGCAGAGATAGTTCTGTGCAATGAACTTCTGGTAAATCATTAATGTCTGACTTTACACATTTCCTTTGTCAGAATGATCGTGATCCTCGCTTGAGAGAGAGAGCAGTTACCAGAAATTCTCTATTAGACCAATATGGCAAGATCCTTCCCACAGTTCAAAGGAAGCTGGCAGTAGAGAGAGCCAAGCCATACCGTTTGCCTTCATCGGTCTCAAAAGAAGGTAATTTTAGACGGGGGAAATACAATGTACAGCCAACCATCACTTCGATTACACAAGGCTGATGGTTTTCCCTCTTGCTTTACAGTCCCAAGGCCAAAGCCCTTATCAATAGCAACAAGGCAAGCTAATGCAGGAAATGTTTATGGAAGAACAAGTTTCATCATTAAAGTCCTGTCCAAATTTAAAGAAACATGGCTAGGAAACAAGAAAACCACTTTCTCAGAATATGATAAGTAAGCAGCTTTTTCACAAAGTTTAGCCTTGTGTTTGGAGGGGAGAGAGAGAAAAAGAGGGAGAGAAGTCTGTTTCATTTATGTTAGTGTCCTGGTGGGAAGGTGCATATGAATAAAGCTTTGTTTTGCTTTTTTGCACATACAGTCAGTATGTAACATTTGAGACTCAATTTGAGACTCAAAAGTAATATTCAGAGAGACTTATTTTTCTGCTATGATAATCTGTTATGTAAATACATGTATTTACATGGTAAATGTGCTCACAGCGTTTAAGACAGCTGAAACTAAAGCTCTGACTTCCACCAAGCTGTCAGTGTACAGACTTTGACAGACAAAAGAAGTGCCTGTCACTTCCATGTGGGCCTAATATATCACCCCAGCTGTGAGGGTTCATCTGTATTTCTTGTTCACTGAATGTTTTTGTTCTGCATCATCGGAGATTATTCCAGCATGATTTTTTTCATTTCTTTATCTATGTTCCTAGTTTAAATTGTGTATCTTAACAGGTTGCTGGATTTGGTGGTTCGTCCTGTTCCTTCCTGCTCTGTGGCACAGGATGAGAGCTGGCAGTCCCCATGCCGAGCTTCTACTTCTTTCGTGGCATCCAGCCCTCTGAAATCAAATATGCATCGCTCCAGCTCCCAAAAGCATCTTCCAAGAGCATCAGAGCTGAATTTACTGGAGACTCCCCTTACAAATAAGGTTTGTATTTTAAAAAGTCAGTAGAAACCAAAAGCTTGTGAGCTTCATTTAAAATGAAATCCCTTGATTCTATCTGTGAGGTATTTTTAGTATGCATGTGGCGATTGTATGCACAGTCCGTTCAGAAGCACTAAGTTGGGGACAGAGGGAAAGTTTAGTGGGTGGTGGTAAATTGTTAGTTCTGAACAGAAATAACAGAAACAGAGCATGTGACCTGCACACAGGGACTGCTCTGATCTCTGTGCCTTAATCACAAACTCTCAGCTGCAGTACAGAGTACATTGTTTCACATTCAAGGGTGATCTGAAGGGAAAAGCAGCTTTTTACTGTCCTCAGTTTCATCTGAGTCTGTTTGGAATGAATGAAGTATTAACAGAAACTTTTTAACTTTAGGTTGTCGAAGACAGTGCAGTGATAGCATAAAATTAAGAAGCAGCACCTAAACCACCATCCTATAGTGAACTACATCCATAAAGCAATCTTCAATACAGCTATGGTACTATAAAGCATCAGTTTGTATGTGATTTACCTGATAATAAAAAAGATGAACATGATGCAGCTGAGGGAGATAGAGACTTTTATGACCTTTATATATCTCAGAGTAATTTTCAAAGTTTTTACAAGTTCTATTGATACAACAAAAAAGCCTCTGCACAGAAACAGAATTCAATGTATTCACCCTCCCGAAGATCACAAAGGCTACCTTTCAAGCATTCCTGTGCCTCAAGGCTTCTGTTCCCTACCAGCACAAACCCAGAAATCAGACAGCAGGAGAACAAACCACTCTCATAATTCTCAGGCTAACAGCAAAAAGCAGGCTTATCAACCACAGTAGAAAGAAGTGTGAAATTGGCCAGTGCATCCAGAACCTGGATCCCATCAGGTCAGATTCCAAAAACAATCAACAGAACAAGCCTCCTTCTTTACAGAAGCAAAAGCACAATACAGTTCATTGCTACTTACCTAACTACAGAAACCCTACTACACAGAGATCTGCACTAAGAACAGTTATTAAATAAAGGAAACATTCATTGACAATGTTAATAAAGACATATGCCAAACACACATGAGGAATAACTAGTAGTTTCATCTGCTAAGGCACTTGTTTTCCATGCTGCCTGCTTTACATAGTTGCAGAATGGGCCGAAGCAAGGCAGCTATGGTTACTTGTGAAGCAGATGCTATAGTGGGTCCATGAAGTAGGAACTTGAACTTAAGATGAATAAGATTAAATTCTAGAATTAGTACCCAAGAAGTTACCAATTTAATATGTCTGTGAATTAACACTCAATACCTACCCTTTAGGAGTTTCTCACTATAGCAAATACTATTATAGCTTTTAACTCAAATTTTCTTCTGTTTCTGCTGCAAACAATAGCACAGTGAAACTGTTTTATGATTAGGCTTTTGCAGCCAAATGAGTTTTATTACAGTTAGACCCAGGAAAGGTGTTAGTTCATACAGTTATGTTTTGACTTCAGACTTCAGGCTTGCTAATAACAGAGAACTCAACACCGCGTTTGTTGAGGCGATCAATCAGTTTTGTTTTGGAGAAGGCAGCTCCTGGAGAATATACACCACCCCTGTGAGTGAAAATCAAAAGGGAAAAATATTAGTGTCACAGTGACTGAGGGACAGCTTTTTGTGAAGTTAAAGATGTGCTTCCCTGACTAAGAAAGAAAAAGCCACTTTGTCCCAGAAGAGAGTGGGTGAGGAATTTGGCAGGGTGTTTATAATCTGAGGTTCATTTCTGCATCCAGCAAGCTCTACAGAAAGCATTTCATGAACATAAAGATACTGATGCAAAAGCCTGACTAAAAGCCCATGACTACATCCTTTCAAACTGAAAGGCTGGTGAAGAGCAAGTGGCTTTAAATCAGCTTGCGGTGAAGCACCGCCCTTGCACAGGCAGCTGGGTGAGGTAACAAATCCACAGGGCAGATATTTTCAAAGAGAAACATTTGCACAGGGTAGCTTTAAGGGAGAGCAAGCTGCTCTGCATGGGAAGGTACTTACCGTTTAGGCAGAGAAGCTGCATCTTCCAGGAGAGACACGCCTGCTTGAACCATTGCAATTGGTGTAGCAATATATCCAGGCTCTGACAAAAAACAAACCAAAGCAAAACCCCCAATGAAGTACAGTGTGTTGAAATGTAGAAATGTAATCTTGCTCTTCCCTACGGCATTCTGAAGAATAGTGGTTTCAGCAATGAAACAGCCTTCCCTATTTAAGAACAGCTTTTTTTACCTAGTAAACAACCCAAGTAGCTGGTGAAGTCCTTAAGATCTAATCCAGACAAATACTGCTTCACATAAAGGCTGCTAACCACACCACAACTGGGAGTGACCACACCATGGTGACTGAGGGCTCTCTGACACAGCAAGAGCTTTCCCCATCCTGTGCTTCAATTCAGACTTTTACCATGAGACTCTTGCATTCCACTACATTTCTAGTTATTCAAAGAAGCTATGCTACAGTAACTCCTTTCTGAATGCACACTCTGACTCTAACCAAACTTCAGGTGCCATCTCCCCTCAAGGAACGACCTGAACAGAAATATGTGATAGTTAGAAATTATACCACACCGGACCCATTTAAGTTCGTTCTCAGGGAACTGCAAATAAACAGTACTAAGTCCAACTTAGTTAAAACTCTAGCTTACAACTAAAAACTATCCTTAAAGCCCTCTTACTTCAATAACTCTACTCTGCAAAAATGAAAATTAGAACAGGGAAAGTCAGAGAAAAGATAACGACAAGAGCACAAGTGAACTGGCTAATTCAAAAACTGGGTCACAATGAATTCTAGTATCCAAGTTAACACAGTGTAAAGGCTGTTGACTTTGTTCACGTTACAACTGCTTCTCAAGGGTGAAAGGGACAGCAGTGGGATCATAAACCTATTTTAGAGCAGGGAATGCTAGGCAAAAGCAGTCAGCTGCTACTAACACATACCTGGTCCTTTCACTTCAGTGCAGATCTTCACATTTGGTTTGCCACTCTGGGGATCTTGTCCCTCACTGTAACCCTCACCAAAAAAAGTCATTGTAAAAGAGGTTCCATCCATCTGTAATGAAAGACAAGCTTGGTCACCAAAAGAAAACTGATTGCTATCAGGCAAGCACAAAGAGTAAATATAAGCATCCAAATTCTTTATGTAGAATCCTCCCAAATACTGTAATCCATTTAAACATGAAAGGAGTAATTTTGAAGTACAGCTTAAAAGTTATAATCTAAATTTTTAATTGCTTCCACTTTGTTGGAACTGTCCTTGCACTGAAGTCTGTTTATTCTCTCAGTGCTTTCAGTCCTGGGTTTTTGCTAAGCAGTCTCCCTTGGCCATCACCTTTGATAGAGTGCTCCAAGCCATCCATGGAAATACATCAGGCCCAGCAACATTATCCAGTTATTCCTCACAGAAGTTACACATACTTTGATGTCTAAGATCAGAAGGCATGATTATTTAAATATCCCATAACTATCTGAACAGGCACACACAACCCGCATTTGGGCCTAGGGGGAAGCTGGATAAGGAGTGACTGAGGTCACTTGGTCTGTTCAGCCTGGAGGAGACTGAGGGGAGACCTCACAGCAGTGACAGCTTCCTCCTGAGGGGAAGAGGAGGGGCAGACACTGATCTCTTCCCCCTGGTGACAGTGACAGGACAGAGGGAGTGGCCTGAAGTTGTGTCAGGGAAGGCTTAGGCTAGGTATTAGGAGAAGGTTCTTCACCCAGAGGGTGTTTGGGCACTGGAACAGCTCCCCAGGGCAGTGGTCACAGCACAGCCTGACAGAGCTCAAGAAGCATTTGGACAATACTCTTGGGCACATGGTGTGACTCTTGGGGTGTCCTGTGCAGGGCCAGATGTTGGACTTTGATGATCCTACTGGGTACCTTCCAACTCAGAGTATTCTGTGGTCCATTTAGAAATTATTTCTTTGAGGCCAAGCAGTTGACTCTAAATTACATAACTGTGGTAGGAAACAGTCAGTTACCTGTTTCTGGGTTGGTCCTTCCTTTGTGAAGCGTCCAGCAGAGAAAAATTCCGGGTACTACATGAATAGAGGAGAGAAAAAAAAAGAAGAAAAAGACAAAAAAAGATCAACAGTAAATTAGAGAGGAAAAAAGATATCTCCAAACACTAAATTATTTTGTGTTTTGAAAACTTACTTTTGTCAGAAGTTTTCTTCCAAAGTTAAACTTCACCAGAAGAAGAAATAACATGCCAGCAAACATCAGCTTGATAACAGAGCCAAGACCACCTACGTTCACGTAAGCGCCATACTGGACCTGAAGCAAGAATATATTTTCAGTGATAGGATTTACATTAATTTTTTTTCCATCAATTCATTTTTATAGACCAAACCTACCCCTGAATTAAGATGCGGTTGTTTCATACAACAGATATCAGTTTAAATAAAACAACTGTGTTAATTCTAAGGAACTGCTTCACTTTATCATTCATTCTGAGAAGACAATGTAACTACGGAGTGGTGAAGGAGCACACATGGTAAACAAGAACAGAAAACTTTACAGAAAGATGTTTTGGCATCCAATTTCATCCTTCTTTCCTAGGTCTTTTCCTCCTCTTTGTGCTTGTCATTAGGATAAACTGAAATAGTAATGGCAAGCCTTTCTCATTTGTGGTTTCCAAGTATATTTTTAAAGCACCATCTCACCCTCATCTCTTAACTGATGCCTGTGATTCTGCACAGCAGTTATACAGATTGTTGGTGCTCATCTCCTCTCAGGAAAGCATGGAAAACAAAAATTAAACATCTTTTCCACCACCATTATTTCACACAGCTTTTACTCTGCACACTGGAGACCCAAGCATCAAAGAAATCTTAGGATATAAATGAACAGCATATGAATTCTTTATCAGAGCATTTACTACACTATACTGAGCTGGCTACAGCTACATAGATTACAATTATGATCCTTTCAGAAGCTCTGCTGATACAGTAAGGGAAGTCTCTGCACAGAAACAGAATTTAATATATTTATAATGAAGGCTACCTTTCAAATGTTTCTGTGACTCCACGTTTCCATTCCCTACAAATACATACCCAGAAATCAGCAGGAGAACCCTACAAGACACTCTCGTAACTATGATGCTAACAGCCAAAGGCACACTCATCAGCCACATTGTCAAGCAGCATGAAACAGGCCACTGCACCCAGAAGTCATAGTGTACAAGTAACAGTTACTTACAGGTGTTTCCTGCAACTGGCTGTGCAAATAACGCTGCGTCCTTTTCACAACAGAACCATCAGATCCCATGAATGGAATGCAGTACTCCTTGAATTCCCGATTGTAAAACAAAAATCCTCTGCAAATGTAAAAAAAAAAAAAGTCAGAAAAAAAAAGTTCCACTCTTCACACAAACTGAAAGAAACTGACCATAATGGCCTTACCACTATCAGTTTTCTCTCAAGCATTTTTATGACATTATCTCTTTTCACTGAAAGCAAGCAATTCCAAATACATTCCTGGCTCACTCAAAGTTCACTACACATATATATATATATATATATATATATGTAGTGTGTGTATATATATATATACACACATGCACTATATCAAAGATTAATTTGATAATCAGTATAATAGTCTTTTAACTTTTTCCCTCCATTCTACTAATCACTTCTGAAATCAAAAGTTTGCCATGTCACTAGAAGTCTTTTAAAACATGTTAACTTTGAAACATTCTCTCTTCAGTAAGATATGAACAAATCAATAAAACTGAGATTATCTTCAATTCTACTAGATGAGTATCTGTGTGCTTATTATACCAAAGTCCTAAATTAATCTTTTTAGTATTTAATACTGTAGCAACCTGTATCATAAATACTGGAACTGTTAGAAGACAGCACATTTCACATCTTATGCTTCTTATACCTTTTTTTAAGCTTTGCACCAACTACTGGAACAGGTGCATATCCTATCTGCTTTCGAAGCTTCTTCAGGTTGTCTTCATCCGCAAGGCCATAGACAGCTGACTTCCAGGTCCCATCGTGCACACAAACACCCTTGTGAGACACCACGAAACAGTAATTAGTTCAGTATTTAAAGGTTTCACATATTATTTTAATAACGATATTAGAATCATTACATATATTACAATTATTACATATAAGTATTATGATGACAGTATATTGAAATAGTGTGGGTTGACCATCACCACGACATTAGCTTCTAGCTAAGACAGGGAGAGGAGAAATAAGATGGAAAAATCCCTTGTGTATCAGGATAAAGGCAATTTAATAAAGCAAAAGCTGCACATGGAAGCAAAGGTGCAGCAGTAACAAGTGCCCCCCCACCTCCCTCCCCTTTTTCTCCTTTCCCATCGCTTTTATTGCTGAGCAGAACTCACACAGTATGGAATATCCCTTTGGTCAGTTTGGAACAGCTGTCCTGGCTATGTCCCCTCCCAGGATCTTGCCCACCCCCAGCTTGCCAGGTGTGTGTGTGGGGGGGAATGTTGCTGAGACAGCCTTGGTGCTGTGCCAGCACTGCTCAGCAGTAGCCAGAACACTGGTGTGTCACTGACACCTCTGTGGCTGCCACACAAAGCACAGCACTGTGAGAACTGCTGTGGGGAAATGAACTCCAGCCAGACCAAATCCCATCTCCACCCCTCATTCCCTATCATCTGCAACATGCCCAGGCCCCACAAAATTTAATACATATCTGTATCTCTTCTAACCATCTCAGTGTAGTTAATTCTCATTATTGAAATCTCTTCTTACCAACACTTTGAACTTATGCTAGATATTTAAACATCTTCATACCCAACTTATAGATTTATACATTCCCATTAACCACTATCCCCTGTTCCTTAACAGACAGATATTATTCTCCCATTCCATGGGATTCCTCCACTCCTCCAGATGTTTGTAAGAACAAAGAACAAAGATGGTTTGTAAGGCAAGATGGGTGCTCATGGCAAGAGCAGCAGTGTTTGGTTGTTGGGCATCAAAACTGGTTTGGATCATTGTTGCACTGTTTTAACAATGACATTAGATATTACACATTATTACAATTACTACCTACAGGTATTACATGCATTAAAGTATATTGAAAAAACCCTCCCCCCCCCCCCCAACAAACAAGAAACCCAAACAGCAAAACACTAGGATTACCGGCAACCCACTATGGACCTGTTACAGTTTCACTTGTGTAAGAATCCTTCCCACACCTCTGCAAAAGCAAAGTAATTCTTGAAACAGCTTACCACAGCAAACTATAGGTAGACAGCTCTGCAAATAGACCTTACAAAAGAGTGTTTGCTTGGGATTATTCTTCAGGAGCTAAAGAAAGTAAGTTCTCAGACTTATCAAAGAACTGACAGTCTGCTCCTTGGTCTGACTTAATGTAGCAACAGTTATTCTGATGGACTATGGGGATGTTATCACAAATTCTGAGTTTCAGGAAGGTAGAAACCAACTAACCTCAGGCCCAGATTTCACTGACAGGAAACTCTCAACAGCAGTTAAGGTACCTGTAAGGGAGGAGAAAACATTACTTGGCACACGCAGTCATTAGTCTGCCAAGCCAGAGAACGCTCTTGTAGACTAAAATAGCAGGCCACTGACATTATCAGCTGAAAAAGCAGTTACATCTTTACCTCAAAGCAAAATAATGTAACACGAAAATGCACAGCTATTTGATTAGCAAGTATTAAATTTCTTGTGTAAATTACTTCTGTAACGGTCACTAGTATTACCTCTATTCATTAAACTTTTTCATTTGTCTTATCTAATTAATGAGATAATGTAAAAAATTAATTGAAAAAAAAGGAAAGTAATACTAAGATATTTAGTTTTATAGATATAGATAATTAAGTAATATTTAGTTTTTCTTCAAGTTTCAAAATAAAGGATGATGTAGGCTGTGAAAGCAAATATGGACTTAAAAATTTTGGTACGCCCAAACTACAAAAAACCTGCCACCAAACAAAACAATCCACAACCCCCACCGAAAAAAACCAAAACACACGAAATATCCCAAAACATTTAATTTTAGCATAGCTTGTGTTTTGCAAAGAATGCTTAGTTTGATGAACAGCAGAACAACACAATGCCTCCAAATTCTCATTTGTTTTGCTTTGCTTAGTTTCTTCTGAGACTGTAAAACTGTCTTTGTATGGGCAAATTTCAATAAAGCAAACAACTGGACAGACAGGTGGTAATGCCATAAAGTCAAAATACAAAGAGATAAAAAACCTTTTTATTCAAAACAGCTACCAAACATCAAATTACAACCTCATGAACAACCAGATACTCATTTCCATGCCTTGTTTCTCCCTCCAGTCACATGTGAATTGAAGTTTCTTCAAATGAATGCTCACTCCAATGTAAACCAATCCCATTTAACAGCCTTTTTAATGGTCCATAAAACCAAAACATTTGGATACTCTTATGGGCCCTCCCAACTGAAAGCCAGACTTGATGAACAGAGTATCCTCATCCGAGATCAGGATAAAGTACTATTTACATAGAATTAAATAATCTCACATCTTTTCAATATACTTCTCCTCTTTCAGTTACCCTCCAGCTGCTGTTAAGGTAGAAGGCACTGTATGGCTCTGCCCTGCCACTTACACTCACGCAACAGCTTCTTGAAGCTTGGAGGTGAAAAAGTAAACTTGGGAAACCTGATTACCCACTGATCTGTGGACCCTTTCCCACAGCTTACCTGTCCCCACTGTGTCTTCCCTACCAGGTTCTCACTGCTCAAGAGGCAGTGTGCTGAGGCTGCCTAGGGACATCCACACACTGCCTGAGCAGCCTGCAGCTTACAGCTGAACATTCTGTCCTTTCAGATTCACGGAATATTCCAAGTTGGAAGGGACTCACAAGCATCATGGAGTCCAGCTCTTAAGTGAATGGCCCACATGGGGACTGAACCCACAACTCTCAGTGAGCAATGCGACCTTGAATCGCCCCTCTAATCAATGACCAATCCAATGGGAATAGGGCTTACTTTAAATTTCTCTCTACCACACTTGTTTGAAACTGGTCACCTGGCAAAGGCAGGCAAAAAGACATTGGAAGACTTTCCATGGGAGCATTGCTTCTTTAGGAAACAATACTCTGCATTCCTTTTCCACCATAAGAACACACTAATTCACCTTTCAACTTGTCTCTGGTATACAGTACTCCCATATCCGCTGGTATAGAGTCAAAGCCACAGCTTCCAACGACATATACTCCCTTTTCCGCAGCCTTTTCATTGTATTTTAGGTACATTCCTTCCAGAAACTGAAACACAGGCAGAAGAAATATTTTAAGCAGAAATCCATTCTTGGCCATACCCAATATAAGCCATCAGTGCTTCACTGTCAATCATGGCACCCTCCATGCTTCAAACCACTTACAAGTACCTTTGGAAAAATATATATCATTCCTGGTCTATAGTATGAAAGTTTCACAGCAGTGAAAAGAAAAGCACAAAATTCCTATGCAGAATCACAACTGAGACTTGAAGCAGAATTCAGCAACTTGGGACCTTCAAAAAGAACCCAAGAAGCTCTTGTCTTAAAAGCAAGAAAACTATGTAACTAATACACATTACTGTACTTCAAAATAATTACATCTTAAAATTGTAGATGGGGAGGAAGAATTTGTCTTCTTGTTCAGAAACACTAGCAGAAACATGAAACATACTAAATAAACACTCCTTTTGCATATCCTTGATATAAGGTAATGGTTTTTTACTATCACATACCTGGGGTTCTCCACTAATGTCAATGCAGCTCGCACCATTTTCAACACAAGCCTCTACCACAGGTTCTCCAAAGAATCTATACTGTAGAAGGAAAGAACACCTGATGTAACAAAAGAAAACCCACACACCACAACTCACCCAATGTCCTTTATCTAAAATACATCTCTACAATAAAAGTGAACTTGGTGGCTATAGATTTTTCTAAATGGGGCTAAAATGTAATAGCACTTCTATTTTGTTGGGAGTGTGGGGAGAAGAAAACAACAAACTGAATCGCTCATAACGGAGTTTGCTGCAGACTACTGCATGTGATTTCTCCCATAAAATCAGATCAGATCATATCATAAAATCAGATCAGATCACCAAGACCAACTTAATACTGTCACTAATTTCACTTTACACTTTTTGCACTCTTATTATCAGCACATTCTCTACTTAAACACTCATAATTTCAAAGACATTGTCATGACCCAACTTCCAGCTTGCACACTTTGATGCTTTCTGAATGCACTGGAAATTCTGCCACTCTAAGTTTCAAAAGGGCCAAGCACTTACGGCAGCAAGCCTGTGGGCACCATTTCCAGCTCCACTTTTAACCCTAGCACTACTGACGTTTTGGCCCAACCCAAAACGCTGGGCCAAACTTTACTACCAGTATCTTACGCTGCCTGTGAAAGACTGACAACGAACCCCGCTGTATTTCAGTGCGGAGACCTGGCGTGAGCCGCACCACCTGCGATGGCGGTGGGAAACCCTTCGGCCCCTGCAGTACGCGGCTGTACTTGGAACTCCGGGGTCGAGTTCCAAGAGCTGCGCTGTCGCAGGGCGGCCACGGCAGCTCTCCGTGCCCCGGCCAGGCGCAGGCAGCCCGGCCGCCCGCAGCCGAGGCGCGGCCCCCGAGGAGGAGGAGGCCGCGGGGGCACCGCCCCGCCCGCATCCCGCACTCACCGGGCCCACGCAGTTGAGCACCAGCCGGGTCTGCCTCGCCATGGTGGCCAGCGAGCCCGCGTCGCCCACATCGCAGAGCAGCACGCCGACCTCCTCCCCGAACGCCGCCTTCCCTGCGCACCGGAGACCGCCGTCACCGACACCGCCGTGCCCGGGACGAGCCCCCTCCTCCCTGGCGCCGCGCCTGCCCCGCTTCGCCCCTCAGCCCTTCCCCGCACAGCCGAGCCGCTGGGCCTCCCCGGGCAGCGGCGCCGCTCCCCCCGCCCCGGCCGCGGCCCGTACCCAGCCGCTCGGCCGCCCGCTCCAGCACCGCCCGCAGCTTCTCGCGGCTCCGCCCGGCCACGGCCCAGCGCAGGCGGCCGCCGCACAGCTTCCCATCGCCGGTGGCCGCCGCCGCCGCCGTCCGCGCCACCTCCTCCACCACGAACTGGCCGGTGAAGCCCGAGGCGCCGAACACCACGATGTCGTAGAGCCGCCCGGCCCCCTTGGTGCTGCTGCCGGCCGCCATGGCGAGAGCAGCCTGTGCACTGGCGGCAGCGCCGGGCAGCGCTGGGATCACGGGCCCGCCCCGCCCCGCGGCCCCGCCGCCCCGCCCCGCGCCCACTCGGGCTGCGCCGGTGCCGCCCGGCCCGCGCGGGGCAGGCGCGGCCTTTGCGCGCCTTGCGGCGGCTGGGAGAGGGAAAGGATGCTGCCTCTCGGGGGGTCTGACCCACCGTGGGGGAGTAGAAGCGTGCCAGGATACGGCCGAGAGGGCCGGGAGTCCAGCCGTGTAAGCGACATTTGTAGCGAGAGGCCACCAGGGAATCACAGAATAGTTCGGGTTGGAAGGAACCTTCAAGATCATCTCGTTTCAAACCCCGTGCCGTGGGCAGGGTCACCTTCCACTCGACCAGGTTGCTCAAAGCCCTGTCCAACCTGGCCTTGAGCACCCTCAGGGATGTGGGATCCAGAACTTCTCTGGGTACTCTCTTACAGTAAAGGGGTTTCCCCCTAATATCTAATCTAAACCTACTCTCTTCCAATTTGAACCCATTCCCTCTTTTCCTGTCACTACATGCTCTTGTAAATAGTCTTGCCCCATCTTTACTGTAAGTTCCCTTCAGATACTGGAAGCCTGCAATTAGGTCATGCTGAAGTCTCTCTTTTCCAGGCTGAACGATCCCGATCCTCTCAGCCTTTCCTCATAGGAGAGCTGCTCCATCCCTCTGATCAGCTTGTTGGACTTCCTCTGGGTCATCATTGTTTGGTCACAGCAGACATCCTCTCTTATGATGAGCATGGCTCTTTGCTACAAACTGCTGCTATAGGCGTTTCAGCACAGGTAATATAGATGGTCAAAGCACTATTACTAATGAAAAAGAGAAGTTTAATTACCTAGAGGTAAAATGAAAAACACTGTTACCCCACAACTGCAGCAAATATTTATGTTCTGCCCAACAACAAAAGCAGAACAACACAAAATGTGAAGTTCCCGTTGTGGCAGGGAGAAGCAGTAGCTCTTCAGAGACACTTCAGAGCATCCATGACTGCATGGAGTGGTGAGGCCATGTTTTCTATACTTTTCATGGCCAGGTTGCTCACCTGAATTCCAGAGACTCACGTGGGAAGCAGCCTCATGAATCCTGCTCACTGACCCTTTTTTCCAGGGAGCACCTACCTAAATGGTTCCCAACAGAGGCCTGTCTAACCTGTTTTAAAACCTCCAGAGATAGACGCTTTCATACCGTTCCTCAGGCAGTCTCCTCCTGCATTTGTCATACATATGGCTGGAGACAAGAAGCTAATATCTTCAGATCCTGTAGTTGTAGCCCCATACCATTTCTCCTGTTACTTGAGGACATTGGTAAAAGATTTAATCCTGGAGGAGTATATAAAAAGATGCTGCAGATCTGGAAACTGCTATGCATCTCTTCAGTCTTTCCTGTATTAAAGAGATTATTTGGTTTTTTTTTTCTTACAGGCCACTTTGAACACAGATTTCTCCTGTTCTCTTCTGAACTATCTCCATCTGTTTTACAATTTTTTTTTGTAACTTAATGTCCACTACTAGACCCCCCCATTCACACTGTCAGTCCTAAATTGATTGAGAAGGTTATGTGATATGCTGGAATTTGCATCTGTTTCTACATGACTCTAACATTTGCCTTTTTTCTTTTCTTTTGCAAGTGTCACATTGTTGCTGCACCTGTAGGTCATGATCTGTTCCACCTCAGAGGCTTTTTCAAATTACTGCTACCTAGCCAGTCTTTTCCCATCTCAGATTGGTACTGAAGAGTAATGACCTTTTTGAATACATGCTAAACATCTCATCTCCAAGGCAGCAGATCCTCTCCTCTAAGCATCAGTATCAACTCCTTGAGTAGTGCTGAAGCAGTTGTTTGTAGGCCTACACCATCAGCTGTGTCAGTGAAACAACTCAGTCTAACAAAAAACAAAGCGTGGGGGAGGGAAGGACAAAGACTTTTTTGTGTTCCTTTTTAATTCAGATAATTTTGTTGATCTGATTTACAGAGCAACCCTGTAAAACCAGTTTCTTGTGTTTGAGGTCACTGAACATCTCTTAGTCAAGCTGTCTCTACTACCTTCCTCCCCTTCCTACACACCAGGATAATTTCCATCTGTGCTCACAACACTGTGGAGCTCCTCCGAGCTACTTTGCTCTTATGCTCACTTTTTCTCTTCTACCATCAATTGTCAAAGCAAAGTCTTCTTTGAGGCCACTGATTTTGGTCTTCCATTCTCTTTTCTCTTTTGCAAAAGCTTTGAAAAAACTTTGTGTCAATGAACATTAAATATTCCGCCCCCCCCCCCCCAGTCTGAAGTTAACAAAAATAATTATTTTTTCAGACTTTTAAAATTATTCAGTGACAGGAGGCTGTAATAAGTGTGCAGATTTGCAAAGGGACTCTGACACAGCTTGCAGGGCTGGCTGGGATCCTCAGCCTGCTTTCTTCATCCCTTTGCTTCAGATGTTTTCTCTCTTGCCCACTCTCCCTCTCCACATTATCTCCCATTAAACAATGCAATTTATAAAGCTATGATTCTGACTCAGCCATTTGTTAAGAATCGGGACTGCACAAGCTTCCTCGGGCCATATGTATTTGATAAGACCTTCATTGTGTAGTTAGGCAGTGGCTTGGCAAGCACAAACTTGCATGCAGCGCTGAGTGTCCTGTCTTCTCCTGATGACTGAAACATTACACCAAATTGGGCAGACCTACCCTGTTTATCAATCCACAACTCTCAAGATTGCACCCGCTCTTTCAATGTCATCTGTTTTTCTTTAAAACACACTGCTGGAGCAAGATAACTCATATAAATTGCATCTTACACAAGCAAGAAATCTGGCTTTAAGAATTGCAGAAGGATGCCTGAGAAACAAGCAGAGGGCTATCAAAACATGTGGCAAACCTAGTTTTTTTTTTTTTTTTCCTTTTTGCTTACATAAAATATCACTTTGGTAGCTCCAAGTAATTTTTTTCTTGGGAGAGCTCTGTTTGGCAAGTTGAAGAATTCTGTATGCAGTTTCACTTCAGCTCTTAGGATAAAAAGAGAACAAAATTCAAAGTCTCTAAGCCAGTTTACATTCCTGCCTGTGTAACTAACAAGTAGGCAGGTAGGTTTCAAAACAGCAAACATCAAGGTGATGTCAAGGCTCTGATTTTAAATGGGAGACTTACTGCAGGCTTAACTAAAGGCAAAGGTTAACCTGTCTCCCTAGTTAGTGCCACCAGTACAGGATTGCAAAAATTCTGTGGGAAAGCAGTGGGATGATTTACAGCTTTTCCTTGTCCAATAGGAAGACAAGAAATGTTAGATCTGCTGCCAAGTGCAGTTCTGAAAAGGAGTTTCCAACCTGAATCAGCTTTAGAAACTCACCAAATAAAAAGGTACTGCTGTGTCTTTTAAAATCTTGTTTCTCAGATTTGAAGGTAGGGTTTTTTTCCATGTGTTTTTTTCTGCATACAGATACCTCAGGATTTCAGTACTTTAAAGCCTCCTTTAGCTAGGATGATTCAGTCTAAAACAACTTCAGCTACTATAGGTCCCTGCTGATTTCTTTGGGATAGAAAAGCACACAAGTGAACATTCACACACAGCACTCCCCTGTGTGCTTTACTGTATCTTTTCAAATTCCTGAAATTAAATGGGCTTTCCTCCCTTTGCTAGCTTCTCGTGTTCCATCTGAAGCATCTGACAGGATCTGAAGAATCTGTGTAAGCATTTATAGAAACACCCGTATACCCCTTCATTTCATGCAGCAGTTGTTCTGATAAACTCCTTTATATCAATATTTATATATTTCTTGAACACCAATATTTGTGGTAAAGTTTTTTAGACTAATTTATAACTTTAGGGCACTTTTTGTTTATTAAAGTGGAAATGCAGTTGTTCCATTACGAATATTTTTAATTAAAATAATAATAAGCTAGCAAAAGGAGTGCGATATGATGTCAATTACACAATGCTGTATGATGGCAATTTTTTTAAACACAACATGGTAATTGTCCTGTACCTCCAAGGATGAAATTAGATAGTTGACTTGCATAATTGCAAAAGTTACTATGGAACACAAGAAAAATAGACCAGAAGAGTGGGCCGAGGTGTTGGGAAATAAGGTTGATTAACAATGCATGGATAAATCACTGCAGGGTATGAAGAGTAGTGTGGGTGAGTAAAAGATTTAGAGAAAAAAAAGGCAAAAAGGCAGGCATCTCTGTACCTGCTACAGTTGCTACAGTTACTCACTACTGTAAGACCGTGAGAATGAAAGCTTCTGGAACAAAGCCCACAGTTTTTACTGCCATGGTGTATCTTAATTTGTGCAGAATATTATTTTATAATCAAGAGGCAACTGGCTCCAAAAAGTCAACCCATACAGAACTTAAAAATTTGTAATAAACGGAACCATTTAAACTGGGACGAAAAAAAGGAGCTTAAATTAAAAAGCTGTGGACAACCCAAGGCAGCTGCTTGCCGTGTGTGGCAGCTCAGTAACGCTTTATTTATTTTACTTTAATTTTATTTTAAAATTAAAATGTCATCTGACCTTTTTGAAAAAAAGTCCCAACCTTGAATCATGAAGTCATTTAGGTTGGAGAAGACCCTTCTGTTCACTGAGTCCAAATGTAAGTCTAACATTGCCAAGTCCATCACTAAGCCATGTCCCTAAGCACCACATCTACATGTTTTTTAAGTATCTCCAGGAATGGTGACTCCACTACTTCCCTTCTCCAGGTTCAGTTTAGGGACAATGTAGAGGAAGAGCACATTTTCTCTGATGGCACTAAGCAATAACCAGTGCTGCATTAGAATGCTCTACAATAAAAGTGGCCACACAATAAATTAAGACATGAGAAGTTAAATGTCAGAGTTCTCTTGCTGGGTACTCCAGAGCTCTGCAGTACCTCACAGCTTACTATTCATTTTGATGACAAAAATTAAAGATTTGAAACTTTCTCCCATAGTTTCAGAGAAATAATTTAAGGCAGTTAAGAAATTAAAAGTGGAAATATTTAGAAAATGCAAGCTAATCCATATTAGAGAAGTTAAAACCTGGAATACAGCTATGCTAAAGGAAACAAGAATAAATGTCTTGCCCAGAGGATGATAAATGTGGGAGACATTAGCAATGTAGAGCATCAGATTACATAGAAAGAAATAAAAACCTGTCTCCATTTGAAACTGTCATTTAAAACACTGCATTCCGGTTCAGCCACTTTGCTGCAAATTGAAGACAGTTGCGTGAAAATCACCCAGGAAATAATGAATTATCCAGGGATAGGAATGGAGACACCTTCCAGGAAAAGAATCCCATGTACAAGGCACATATTGTTAAGCTAAAAATAGCTACAGAGGCATGATAACACTTTGGAAATATCCAAGGATGTAACTTTTAGGGATGGAGGGTGAAGGACTTGGAGCACAAGAAGAGGTGCCCACCTGAGCAAATGTGGCTGACAGAGTGACCAGAACAATCCATTCCTCACAGCAAGGGAGGTGTCGATAGGAGAACAAGTGCTGTGATTTGGTGGGTGCCAATGGACGGGACATCTGAAACTGACTGTGTAATTTTGTGACAAAGCACCAGAATGTTAACTGTGAGGAAGCCTTACGCTGCAGCAAGAGGAAGTGTATGGCTGGATAGATGAGGTGTTCCTTACTGTCTGCAGTCTTCAGTATTAGGTGGAATTGTAAAATTCTCTAGCCACCTTTCCCTCATGTATGTTACAAATATAAAACCGAAGTCCTTGAAATATTCCTAGCATCTTACTTAAGCAAGGTCATTATAAAGGGAAAATGTCTGTATGCTCTAATTAGCTAAAACTGCTCACAGGCAAAAAATGTACAGTTCCTTGATGTTATTCTCTGTACTCTACTGACTTCTGTTGCCTACAGAACTCCTTGGGGGCCAGTTCAATGCCTGGTCCCACACCCAGGTGCTTCTGTTCAGTTAATTTGAATGATCCGTCAGTGTTCATGCAGAGTACCCACAAATACTTTTCTTCTCTCAGGTTAAATACTGTCTGTTCACAGACAAAGAGGGAGTATCAGATTATCCAGTTTACACATTGGCAAAAACGCAACCGCTCATTTTTTGTTACATTTACAAATCACAGCTGAACTACACACATATAACTGTTCTCAAAAGCCTTGTAGCTATCTTTAAAATGGTAATATATTCCGTCTTTCAACCTCCAAAGACTACTTTTTTCTCAGGACTATCTTGAACAGCTCTGGTGGGAGACCAGCTATCCACAGCACCTGCTTCCTTTTCATTAGGAGTTAGGAAAGATGGTCCTTCACAAAACTCTCATCTTCATCGCAGAAACTACAGCATCTCAGGGCAAATCTCTCTTTCTCTCATTCTGCAGGTAGACCATGTCAAGTGACGGGTGATGGTCGGTGATGGAAGAGACGGGGCAGATTGCATGGGTGCAAAAAGCCAATTTTATTGATACAGAGCTGAGTATTTATACCTTTTCAGCAGTAGCTAAAAATAGATTCTTATATAAGCAGTAATCACTATAACAACCATATCCATGTTTCTTAATAATATTGCAAAACTAAAAGCTAGCACTGACCAGTGCAGGTACATACCAAACATGCTTTTTTCTTATGCTATCTATTTTGTGGTAGGCCGCACCGCTTGCCATGGTTTGCGGCATAGCAGCGTTGCCACGTTCACTTCTGACGTGAGTTTAGCAGTGCTCTCACTTCTGCTTTCTAGCTCCACAGAGCATATAGTTATTTCTTCTATTCCTATAGCAGTTTCTAAAGCTTCGTACCATCATAACTTCCCTGGAAGCCACCTCTCTCCCTGAAGTTTGTTGCAAATGAGCGGTCTGGGCTGCTCACAGAATTACCGGCAAAAGTGTCAGCAAAAGAAGGATAAATATATGTCTTATAAATTTATTAACTTATATATATATATAATATAAATTTTCAAAAGCACAATAAAGTTCCAGGGCAAGGTTCACTTTACCACTGATTACTCAGCTAAAGCATACAAAAGAAAATCAGATTAGAACCAGTCTAGAATGTTTTCTGCATAGAATGGGGATCCAAAACTGTAAGGATGGAGAAAGGCAAAGGTGCCAAGGAACTTAAGGGCCTCTTCTGTTGAGTCATGAGGTTCAGAGTAGACCCCCTTGTCAAAATTTGTATAATTTGGTTTATGTCCAAGAAATGTAGCACAATCTAATCATTGACTAATTTAACATTTACAAAATGATCCAACAGGATTTGGTATAAGCACAGCAGTAACCTAATTACAAATCTAATTTAGTTATGAATCTGAGATGGAACATTCATAGTACATTTGCTGTACGGCATTTAAATCAATTCACATGTGCACACACACAGATACAAAGAAGTATGTACAAAGGTATACCTGTGAAAAATTCCCCTTGAAGTACTCACGTCAGATGCCTTTGCATCCCTCAGCAGCTGAGGCGTTGAGCCTTGAGGAGTGGGGGGTCTCAGCCCAGGTCCTCTGAGTATCGAAAACTTGTGAGTAGTTGAGCTCTAGGGACGTCCCACTCAGAGGGAGATGGTTCTGCAGTCCAGAGGATCTCAAAGAATCTCACTTAGGGCCACCCTTTATAGGGTTGCAAGATGATTGGCTGGTCGTCAGTACATTTCCACTGTGACCACAATCCAGGCTGGTAGTTACTGAAATTTTCCTTGAAAAGTCTAATAATGGTATTCCACTTAGGCTGTTACTCAGACAAAAATAAGTTTTCAAGGCTATTTGTTAGAAAACATGAGCTCATTAGGCAACAGAAGTTCTTGGGAGCAGACAGTGTTTCTGATAAACTCAAGGGGAGCTGACTGCTCACAAGGCAATAATCAAGGCTGAGGCCTAAGGAGTGTCCCTGGGATCATAAAGAAGCCAGAGAGGGGTAAGGGGCCAAATATTGCATCACCACAATGCTACATCCTTGTGAATTGTCAGAGATTGAAGGGCAGGGAGCTCCTGATAAGGGGAAAAGAAATGGTGCAGAGGTGGAGCTTTTCTCCCTCCTGTTCCTGTGAAAGTGGGAGAAGAGAGCACACATTTAGTCTTGTGCAGCTGTCTTTGCTCTGTGTGGATGTTTTGTGCAGCAGAATTGCTACAGAGTTTTGGGGGTGAGAGCAGAGGTTCAAATGGTGTTCTCAGCCACCATACCCTGCAGAGGCATTCCTGTGCTGAAAATAGGGAGAGGAGCAACACTTCAAAGCTGCTCCTTCTGTGTCTCCCATGTAGTTAGT
This sequence comes from Acanthiza pusilla, assembly GCA_036630365.1. Taxonomy (NCBI): domain Eukaryota; kingdom Metazoa; phylum Chordata; class Aves; order Passeriformes; family Acanthizidae; genus Acanthiza; species Acanthiza pusilla. Next base: position 1,124,480 of record JAXCHO010000017.1, read on the forward strand.
ATTCAGTAGTCCCTAACTGACTTTGGCACAGGACAGCTGCAATTGAATTTAGATCTGTCTGTAGTATGGACAAAGGCAAGGTGTCTTCCATCTCCATGTAGAAAAGATCCTAACAGATCCCTGTTGTCTGTAATGTTGGAATAGGGCACATTTTTCAAAATCTTCTGCTCACAAATACATCTCATCAAGGAGGTTTTCTGAGAATTGCCACAAGATTGACCAACTAGATGATTTTGTTCTTCATTGTGTAGAAAGCAGAAGTTTAACTTGCAGACCACTCCCTTGCGTCACAACCAAGTTTAGTCCTAAACTGAGCAGCCAGCACATGGAGCATTTGTTGTGAGGATGGAAAGAACAAAAACACAGGATGTAATGCAGAGACAGCAAATTCCCCTCATTTTGTAGAACTGGCTGCTCAGCAGCATGAAGGGCCAGTAACTGAAATTTGAGAAATCCTAGAACTAAAAAGTCCTGCAGCATGAGGAGTATCTGCAGTGCAGCACATTTTGCCATGCTCTTAAGAGACCTGCAACACACCAGGTAATTCTTGGCAAGGCCTGTGTAGAGCCCTGCATTGGTTTGTGTCAGGACAGCATCTCACCAACACAGAGACAATTATCTCCCACTGTTAAGAATTTCTGGGATATCATCAAGGTGTTTAACTTGGACTGAGAATCAGTTATTTAACACTTTACTTGAATAATAACATCTTTCTTGTCATCTACTGAAGATTGCTCAACTCACACGAAATAAGGAATTGACTTTATTAACCCTTTTCACTATGACCTGTACATATGTGGGGTGATAAGGGTAAAAGTCCCCAATCTGATCTTCTCCGACCTCCTCTTGTAGCACCTCCCCTTTAGCAGAGTGCCTAAGACTGTCCTAAGTGTTTTGGATGATTTTTCTGACTCATATCAGTATTTTAGCCCTCTCCAGCATAAAAGGCTCCCGAGGTGTGGCAAACAAACTCTTTTACAAGTGTTTTTTAAAGAAAAAATCAGCTAACATGGCACAGCAGCAGATCCCAAGTCTGTCATGTGCTGACTCTTGCCTGAACAAGGGCAAACGCCTCCACGTGAACAGCGACTGCATGACATGGGGAGGACTGCCTGATGGCAAATAATACCTGACCACATTGTTAAAGGTCTTTACTCCTTAATCACTTCTGGGACAGCAGATAAACACTTTCCCAACAGCAGTTACAGCAAGTCAACAGAACCTCACTGCTGTACAGAGTGCATTCGACTGCTCCTCTCCAAACACCTCCAGGAGCAGCACAAATGGTGCTCGAACATGCACTTGCAGCTCACAGCGGTGGGGCAAGGAAAGATAAGGGCAAAGCATGAGATAAAGCACATTGGTGAAACCTCATGTGCTGTAGGTAGGTGAGTGGGTTAGGTCGGGGGCAGAGGCCAAAGGTTGGGCTCTGGCTGAGTGTGTTACTCTGACAGAAAAGTGTCTGAGGGAGGTACACCAGTTTGCAGGAGCAGGATGGGCAGCAGAAGTGTGTCAGTACATGGATCTGAGGATCCAGAGAAGGGGAGGGAATGCACTAGGAAGGAACAGGCAGGCAGGAGGTGAAACAAAATTCTTCTGACCCATTTTTATGGGCTGGAAAAAGGTATTCTGGTAATGCCTACTGGTGCTATCAAACAAAATTTGAGACCTCCCTGCCCGGTTCCGTATTGATTTGCAATTTTTCTGCATTTGAAATCTCAGTGTACTTTTCATAATGCAGGCTATGTAGTTGCCCACATGGGGACTCTAAGTTATCAACTGGTGAGATTTACCAACAAAACACACGGCAAGTAACAGGCTGAGGTGTTAACAGCTCCTTGCCAAGATCAGAAATTGTGTCTGGGCTCCCTCTAGTGAGTTGTGTTGGTTTTCTATGCTCAGAGATCACTACCGGCTACCATATACCTATTGATTGAAAAGCTAAATTCAAACACAAATACTTTCAAAACAAATAAACAGGTAAAGGATCTTTGTACCTGCACTGTAACAGTTCATATCAATCCTGCTTCACAAACCTAAGCCCCTCTTTTCAGAATTTTCGAGAAAAGCTAAATGCAGTTTTAATGGTGGTAGAGACAGACTGAAACTAAACTGTTTCCAAACCACTTGTGACACAAAAGCCACTCTAAGCCTAAAGAGGAGATTGTGTAATTCATTAAAGTGGCAGGATTTGGGGTCCTCCCACAATCAAATCCCATTTGCAAAGTTTGGAAAATGTTTAAAATTGTTTAAATGTTATAATATTTTAAAAAACCCACAAAAAATTGAAATAGAAAAAAATAATTCTCATGGAGCATGCCGCTGGAAACATGTTTGTTTATGCTAATATAATTTCTCTACCTGCCAGTTTAATTATTTCCTCCTGGACTGAGGAATGGAAGGGACCTTTTTGTATGCAATGAGCTTAAGCTACAGAGGGATACGGACGCCCTTGTCTTGGTTATACCCTCTTGTCTGGGCAGTACTGGGTGCTACAGCAAATTGTGGACACCAGCAACACTGTTTGCAGCTGCTGGTGTTCTATGTCTTGTTTTCATTTTTGCTATGCTCAAAAGACTGCATTTTACTGCATTGTTCAGCCACAACTACAAATTAGCTTTTGTTTTATATATATATATATAAATATATATCTATTCTTTCTTTTTCAGGATTCCTGTTTCGCAAAAAAAATTCTTGCCTCCTAGATATATGCCACTAACAGTCTTTTACAGTCCTACCCTCTTCTGGGTGCAGCAGAGAAGTAATTCCCCGCATAGTTCCTGTCTTCACACTGCCCTGCCTCATTGAGGGCTCATTTCTGGTGTTCTCAAATCCAGATACACATTTAGGAGCAAGTGAACAGCCATGAAGTTAAGCAGAGCAGAATGTGAACTGTTATCCCATCAGCCAAGGATGAGCGAAAGCTGTGGAGTAACTTAATTTGCCCAAATGAGGAAGAGGATGAAGAACTGGAGCTTTGCATTTGACATTACCAAGCATTTCCCTGCCCATCACATCAGGCTCATCACACCAACAGGAGTTTTGTTTGCTTGTTTCTGCAAAAGATCTCAGAAGAAGGGGAAACACCTAAAGGCTGTGGTAGTAGAAACCGCTGCACTGTGTCCCCACCCCCCAGGCTAGTTCACCATTTAATCACGCACTAAACCTTGGAATTTTTCAAAGCAGTTGTTCTATCCTGTACTACAAATCCAGTGGTGGCTGAGGCTTCCAAAGAGAGTAACAGCCCCACTGACAGCTGTGCTCAGTCACCAGCTCTACCTGCTGCCTAATTTCAAAATGCAAAATTTCCTATGTTTAATTTAAGCTGAAATGACTAATGCTGAATGCACAGTGATACACAACAAAATATATAGCATGTGGAATGAAGGTAATTTGGAGCACTGTGATCAGATTTCATATTAGAGGAAGAATATAATGCTGAAACCATCTGGCCTGTGGCTATGAAAACACCAAAGAGACATAAAACCAAGTTAATGGCAGCATGCCAGGGCCTTGTTAAAAAACAGCACATCACTAAAACAAAGCAAGTGCTGATGTAGCACCACCAAAGGCTCATTAATGAGCCTGGAGACAGAGTGCTCTTATATTTCATTCTGTGTCTAACAGCAATACCTGCCTCTGCAGAAGAAGGGTAATTTCTAATGAACACTTTCTCATGTCCTATAATGATGATGTCGTAATGATTTACCTGTGGTAAATACTAAGAGTTCTGGTTGTCCTGCTTGCTCTGTATTTTTTTTTTACACAACACGCTAACACACTGTAATTCTTTTTATTTTTTTAAATTTATTTTTAAATTACTAATCTTCTTTAGAAGAATAAATAACAAGATGCATGAGGTAAAGCTGAAACTGAAACTAGGACACTTTAGCTTAAAAATAACTCGTTAGCATCTAAACAATCGATGGATGCTCAAGTACTGTGTTTCGGCTGCTGGTATATAAGATATAAAGTTTTTAGAAAGCATCTAGAGCAGGACTGTGAAGATGGTAAGGGGCCTTGAGGGGAAGCCGTGTGAGGAGTGGCTGAGGCCTTGGTCTGTTCGGCCTGGAGGAGACTGAGGGGAGACCTCACTGCAGTGACAGCTTCCTCCTGAGGGGAAGAGGAGAGGCAGGCACTGATCTTTGCCCTGTGGTGACAGTGACAGGACTGAGGGAACGCCCAGAAGCTGTGTCAGGGGAGGTTTAAGTTTAATATCAGGGAAAGGATCTTCACCCAGAGGGTGGTTGGGCACTGGAACAGCTCCCCAGGGCAGTGGTCCCAGCACCAGCTTGACAGAGCTCAAGAAGCGTTTGGACAATGCTCTCAGGCACATGGTGTGACCCTTTGGGACAGTGCTGCACAGGGCCAGGAGCTGGACCCGATGACTCCTGTGGGTCCCTTCCAGCAGAGGGTATTTCACGACTGTGTGCTCACCAGAGCTCCCGCTCCGAGCCAGGAGCCGAGAGCATCCCGCCGGGCCCAGCAGATGGCACCGCCCCGCTCTGCTCCGTCCCCACGGCCAGGGCCGCCGAGCCGAGCAGATTCGACTTGATGCAGGCAAGGAGGGGATGGGAAAAACCCAAAGAAGGGCTAAGTGTGTAAAAGGTTCTATTTTTGAAGCAGCAGCCTGGAAAGTACTTGCTGCACAGAGGTCATAATTTGTTTTGAAATAAAAATCTGGATGTTTGTTTGGGTTTGAGGTTTCTGCTTATCAGCATTCCCAGAGACTGTGACTAATTTTGTTTTTGTGGGAATACACAATTATCTCTTCTCTCAAATCATCAGGCCACACACTTCTTATTTTCACTCTTTCAGGGACCGCAGAGAAGAGTGAAAGGATGAAAGTGAAAATAATATTTTTTGCCAAAAATAAGACTGGGAATGTACGCATAAGTAGACTGAACACAATGAGGGCCACTGTTATATCTGGCCTCTTCCTTGAACAAGAGTGTCTCTATATTTCCCTCTGTCCTTCCTTCCAGTTTTTGGAAGCCATCAAGCTGCATCCAGAGCTTTCTCCCTCTGTGTCCATCCTCCACTTGTGTTCTCTTCTAATTTACATCCCTTTGCATTGTCTCCGATGCATCTCAAGGTGCCAAATGTGGAGATAGAACTCAGACCACATGACCTCACACTTACCTGCATTTTACTGACAGACAAGAAGGGAGAGGACACCTCAGTTTGATGAGGCAACATGTTACCAAGAACTCATTTTGATTCTGCACAGATGTCTTCCAAAAACTGGAAGAACAATAACTAAGAAGTCCTCCTTCATACATAGCATTTATCTTCCTCAGATCCTCCAGGTGGAGGATCTTTCAAGGACTTTAGGTTAGAGTTGGTTGCAAAACATCCTAATAACCTCCTAATTTTTGCAATATCTGTTTTGCTGGATAAGGGATTGATTTAACACTGGTCTATGGATATAAACAAGTAGTATCTGTGTACACTGTGATAGACAATAAATACCCACCCTGAAATATTTGAATACACTGAATAGGTAGTAAAAACAGTCTAGTGAAGATAAGGCTTTTTATATTTGAGTTGTGGTTTCTAAGGCTTCAATCTTCTTAAAACTTTTGTTTCTCCATAGTCACAAGGGACAACAGTTTTTAATTTAAAAAATCAGATTCTAGTAGGAATACACACCAATTAGCTGAGACTACAAAACTGCTGTTGGACCTGGAATAAAACACAAAGGGTTGAAAATACAACACACAGAGGAAGCCTTTACCTCTGATTATCTGTCTCCTAGAAACAACTGATTGCATAAAATGTCTGAAATCTCAGTTAACATGTTGTGTAATCACTTAGCAGCAGGTCAGGATTCAGGACTGCATAGAGAATACCCCTAAACCACCCTGACAAATAAGGCCCATGAGGAGTTTCTCTCTCATTCAAATCCAAAAGCTGTGGCTGTAATGTTTTCAGTTTCATTCCCTCCCATTCCCCTGGGCCCTTTTGCTTTCTCCCAGGCTGAGCTAGCGTCACTATTAAATGCAGCTGCATCTCTCCCTCCCTCACATAATTCCCTACGGCAGCTGGAAACAGAAGGGCAAAGGACTCTGGTGGTATGGATGGCACAGAGGTCTCCATGGACTGTTTCTACATCCATACTTAGAAGGGAAAACAGCAGAAACATTAATAGTGAACATGTTATTACAGACTTCAGCTTTAATCACTGAGCAGTTCCAGGAATGTTGCTCTGCTGATCCTGCCACCCTAGAAACCTCCCAGAGGCACCATGGGGATTTGTCCAAGATTCCACCAAACTCCTGGCCAAGCAGCAATACCTTGGACCTGCATCCAAATCTAAAGCACAGTTTAAAAAAAAAAAAAAAAGAAAAAGAAAAAAAAAGGAAAAAAAAAAAAAAAGGTTGGTCTTACCTTAAGTCCACTGGAAGTTATAATTACTAATAACTGCCTTTTCCTTACCTACACCAGAGATTTATGTTGACTTACATGTCCAGGAAATGAGTCATTCATTGATGGAACTGGGACAAATTCCCATTCTAGGTGGAACCAAAAAATTTTATAGCCATCACCCTCACAGCTGCAACCTCTTGTCCAAGGTCAATTGGATTTAGCTCCTCCCCAAAACCTGTTAGAAGTGGGAAAAATTGCCAAAAAGCTTTGCAAGAAGTGATTGCTCCTCCCAGGACTGCCAAAGTGAGAGCAAGCAAGCAAGAATCAGTTGCCTAGAGGGGATGGCAAGAATCACTCAAATAACCTGCTTTTTAACCTGCTTTTCTGTCTTCTTCCACTTTTTAACAGGGTCACTCATTCAGCGCAGTGTAGCAGAACCAATTACACAATGAGAGTTTCAAGCCTCTAATTACAGTGGCTGCTTCTGCCTCAATATTGCTGGAGGGAAACATCCGTGCGACGAAGCTGTGGTGTCCGTGACAACTACATCATGTGCTGTGCTGATCAAATACCAGTCCGTGACTAAATGTAAGTGTTACCCTTCCTGGCACTAATCACACCTCACAATTAAAAAGGAATCATCATCAAGGCTGTGTACAAAGAAAATGTTTTCATATGAAATAAGGGACTCAGTAAGAAAAAATATTGTAACATAAAATATAGCATATGTTAAAAAAAAAAAAAATCTCATTATTTTACGCACCAAAGGATGAAGCTTTTGTGATAATGAATAGTCTAATTTTTTGTAACTGGAATTAGGTCAACAACAAATTAAATTACCCAGCCACCATGAAAAAGGTGAATTGCAGGAAAATAAAAACCTGCCATTAAAATAGATTTCCAGCCTCTCTTGTTAACCTGGAAGGAAAAACCCAGTAATTTCAAGATGTCAGAGTCATGAAAAGGAATTATGCAGTGTCATGCTGCTTTCCAGCTTATAAAGTGCAGTGTTACAAGAACCAAAGAGATAAAAATTATACCAGGATAGTAACTTATAGAAACAACAGTAAAATGATTGCAGCCAGTTATGGGATTTTTTCAGTATATAATTTACTGAAAAAATATGAGATAGCTTGAAATTAAATCCTGTTGGTGTCAAACCATAACAGTAAGACATTTTCCTCTTTTTTAGTGTTAAAAAAAAAATTCAAGAGTGTCTCAAAGCATTTTAGTAGTTTTAGGTATGTGTAAAATGTGCTTGAAATCAAATTCCTCTATGGGGCTTACTGCAGTGGTGGGAGGGAAATTGAGTGCCCTTACACCCCAGCCATGGCATGGCAAGGTATTGGGTGGAAGTGCAGCATCTGGGGAGCTGGGCTGCTCTTGCCCTGGTGTTCCTTGTGGTCAAGTACCCCATTCTGAGAAGATGGAAGGAGGCAGAGCAAGGTCTGTCTGTGTTCCCAGTGGCTCTTTGGGGAGATGCAGGCCTATACCAAAAGTGAAGCATATGCAGAACCCTCATGATATCAGGACCTGTGCACTGCCAAGCAGTATGACACATAATGTGCTTTAAATGCTAATTATAATAGCAATTAAATACTTATCTCCAAGATTGAAAGGTCAATGACAAATCTGTACAAGAATATCAGTGTAAGAATGGTTGTGAGTGTATAAAAATCTGGATTTGCTCGAGCTAGAGATGATGTTGGAAGACTATCAAAAGGCTTTTTCCATTTTGCAGTGATTTTGTTTTGGAAGAAAATAGTCTAATGCTGAAAAGTGTTCTGATTTTGATTGAGCTGAATATTTTAAAGCAATCCAGCTCTGTTGCTGCTTCTCTAAAGAGCACTGTTTATTTAGATTGTAAAGTCAGTGCTTCAAATCCCAGAAATAAGACTGCTCGAACTTTGTGATTTGGGCTTTTGTACTTATGTATTATGATGTTGACTTTAATTACATTAACATATCCTGTTGTTTCAAGGATTCCTGTTCACATAGTCACTGGGAAGTTATTCAGTATTCTTTTTGCCTTCCTTACTCAATGAATGGTTTCAGGTCTTAGTTAAAATGCCTCCTCCACATCAGGTTCTACTTATGGAACTATTCACTTGAAGTGATGGATTAGCACTAATTTAACTATGGTGCTTAAAGGCTTTCTTGTAAATATTGAGCTATTGCCTTAAAAAGGCAGAAGACTTGATCTCTGCCAACAATTTTGCATAATTTGAGAGACGGCTGTTTGACAATGCACATTAAACTAATGCAAGCTGGGCCAAGTACAGAGACCATGCATGGGCCATGGTTTGAAGTGAATTTGAAATTCAAAGGTAGTTACACTGGAAATTTGCAGTACACCTAAATGAAATTCTTCTTCCAAAGGAGGAAAACTCAAAAGGAAGCAAATAACTTACTTTAATGGTAGTATGGATTTCTGGTGACATTTCCAGCATAGTGTATCAGTAATTTGCTTTAAGAAAGCAGGGCTCCTCATAGTAACAGAAGCAGCAGCAGGAGTCTGATTTTTTTGGGTGGGGAGAATGAGATATTTGAGGTCAAGAGACAATGAGAAACAAGAAACAGCCTGAAGAAAGGCCAATACAGTTATATCCCCTGCTCCTCTCTCTCTCCCCAATTTGAATAGATTGGCAGCAATGAGTATTTCATCACAAGGAAAATCCCAGTAATACGACCTATTTTCATCTAATTACATGACCTACCCTTCCCCTACCCCTCCTAAAGGTTTTTACAATTTACTCAAATGTGCCCTCGAAGTCATGAGGTGCTGAGATAAGTACTTGAGCTCACAAAGATCTAGCAATGAATTTTAATAAGGGCTGGTAAGATTATTCATCTAACATCCCTTTCTGGTTTTCCTGTGTGACATAAGGGTAGACACCATTAAAGTGGCTTCTCTGTATTTAGTACTCCCAGCATCAACTGAAAAGAATAGGATACGCATACGCATGGGTCTGAAAAATGGGTCCACAGAAATGTAACAATAGCACAAAAAAAAAGGGTGCGTCCTGCTGTGACCACAATCTTTTTCTATTTCAGTAAGAGATTATGATAGCATCACTCTTCTCTGCCACCACCTGGGTACATATTTGAAGAAAATGGGCAAAACCTCTACCTTCTGCACATACATACAAGGAAGTCACTTACAAAAAGGGAAAAAAACCACAGAACCAACAGATTTCTCTGCAGTCAAGAGCAGTTTCCACAGCTAATGCCTGTGACAGAACAGTGCTTCTGGAGGCAGCTGCACTAGGGAGTTTCTAGGTTGTGTTTGAACTGGAAGGTGTAACTTAATTTGGCTCATTTCTTCCTTTATATCAGCCTCCCACATTATTTTCAAGATTTCCAGTGAATAGCTTATGATGGGTAATTTCTCAGTGAACTTGAGAATCTAAATCACTAAATATATCTGAAGCACTAAATCCCAACTAATCCTATCACTACAGTGAGTCACACGTAGCAAAAAGCGTAATTGGTATAAATGTGAAAAGGATGGGGGACAGACTTTAACATTCTCTTTCAAAGCTTTTATCATTAACACTTTAAAAAACAACCTGGTTGTATTTTCCAGTTGGTTTCTGCCCACCCCCTCCTACCCCACCCTTCGCAGAGACCACCAGCAACATTAAGCCCATTAAAAGCTCTGCTCCACTGCAGATGGTATAAAATATGAAGGACCAACAAGGCTGTGCACTGCAGATACCAGAGACTGAAATCCATCAAGTAGCCAGCTTTACCCCTCACTCCCATAGGAAAATGCAAGGAGGCAAAAGCAGTTTTTATTTCTACAGGTAGCTTAAAATAGCTGTAAAATCTCACAATGTAGTCATTTTAATGCTAAACAACTCATAAACCCCCCCTAAAACTGAATGAAATTTATTCACCTGATGGCACAGCACAAAAGCTGGCAAAAATACTGAAGTGTAGCTCCCTATTTTTCAATACTTCTTTCCTACAGCCCCTCTGAAACAGCTTTCATATTCACAGAAAACACAGAAAGTGAAAATCAAGAAGGGTTTTCTTCCCTTCTTTTTTCAGATGCAGGCTTCATTGCAATTACTTGTGACAGGGCAGGGTAACCATTTCAGTTGAAGCATGACTAGCAAGTTGCTGATATTGCTTAAAATGTTTTACTTCTGAAATTACCATGACTCCATGCACTCCAAGGATCGTTAGAATGAGTATTGCCACAGGGAGCTTCAGAGAATTTTCCCTGTTACATATGCACTCTCAGCAGCACTGCTTCCACTCAAAACTTTCTACAAGTGTTTTTAGGGTTTGCATGATGCTTTTGGTCAGGGATCCCAAAGTCTTTAATCTCTCATACTACATGTATCTACTTAATGAATATCAGCAGGTTTAGATTCTTACAACAGTTTTGGGAGTGCTCAGGATAGCAATTATTTTGAACTACTTCTTAAAGTACCACAGGACACACTGTGCAGTCTCTTCTATGCTGGACTGTAGGCATAACAATTTCAGGCTCAGTCCTGAAGGACACTGCTTGATCTCCTGGGAGCAGAACATTTGATTCACAGTTTCAGGGTTTCATTACTGAAACTTTAGGTGCCTTTACAGATGACTCTTGGATGTTGTGTTTGGATTTGAGAGACCTGGTCATCTCTGTGGTCAAAGGAGCAAAGGGAAGAATACTTGCCTCCATGGCTGCTCTGTGCTGGGAAATTGTAGCCATGAAAGATCCCAGCCCAAAGTCAAAGAAAGTGCCAGACTGAGCTGGCAGTGTAGGTGGGCTGTGTAAAGCTTGCTCTGCATTGCAAAATTCAGTTAATTCACTGAAAATATTGTTTCATCATCCTACTGCATGACTTGATGGGGATGGTTCCTTTTAATGGGGCTGTTTTATAATACATGAGTCACTTATTGCTAATGGCCATCTACTTTGTAGGTAAATCATGGGCTATTATCCAGTGAATTGACTCAGAAAAGTAGTGCCCTATTTATAGAAAGATACAAGAGACAGTACATGCCAAAAAACCCCTCAAAAAACATTACGTAATTTTCGTTGCCTTCAACTAAGGGAAAGCTTTCAGCAACACAAAAATTGAAACGAAAATAGGGTTATTAAGGCATTTTGAGAGATGCCAAGAACATTTGAAATTATTTTCATCTTTCACATCTGCAGACAGTGATGACAACATCCACTCTATGGTCAAAACATTTCTGTGCCTCACAAGAACTTCATTTCTGCCGGGAGGCAGAATCTGGTGACTGTGGCTTCTTTGCACATCGCTTGGTTTCCTCCCTCTTGGCACAGCGATAGGTATTGTGTGAAGCCCAGCAGAGCTGCGAGATTGTGCCTTGATTAGGATTCTCAGCAGGGCCCGTTCTGCTGAGAATTGTTATTTTCCTGGTACTTAACAGAGCATGAGTAGTAAGGGTTAGATGGCGAAATACAAAGTGACTACAGACAGCCTGAGCCTCATTTTCTGATGATAGAAATTGCCATTATACTTTGTGTTCCCACAAGTTTGTGGGATACCATTTGCTTTAAGACATGTAAATAGCAACCAGCTACCATGGCTATAATGATATCAAGTACTAAAAATACACTAAAAGGGCATATGCACTTTGTCCTGCATACTAGAAAGGAAATTCATCCCTTGAATAAAATTGATTCCTTAAGATCACCACAGAATTTATAAGAATATAAAAATACCTTTTAAGAAAGCCTTCAAAGCTGTGTGAAGTCAAAGACTACGAACAAAAGGTGCTCATTTATCTTCCCTAATCTGTGTTGTCCTAGTGGGAACTGGGAACAGACAAAGGATCATAAAATAGGATTTATAAGCTCTGATCCTGCTCTTCTTCTTGCTACGTGACCTTGTACAAACCACTTAAATTGCTCCTAAGGAGTCCTACAAAGAATTTAACAATATTTTAATCCTTAGTCCCTTTTCCTCCCTGATGTCATTAAGGATCTTTTTTCTGTTTCTGTAAGATCTGATGAAAAAAACCCCATCACGATAGATATTTTTATCAGAAATAATTTTTATTCTTTTCCAACAAAAAATTACCATAGTTGATCTAAGGTCTTTGCTACATTATTTCTGCAGCCCTTTTGCCCATAAGATACTTCATCTTTACGTTTGTGTAACACTGAGAAGTTGTTCCCCCTTATTTAATTTACTAACTTCTACATAAATCTTAAGATCTTTGAAAAGTCACTAAGAAACCTCAGTATAATTTCTTTTCTTTATAACTCTTTTTAGTCATACTCTTTTCTATTATTTATGGTGGGTCTTTTGAAGCAACCATGCTGGTTTCTATGATGGTAGATACTGACATTTTGTCTTGCTGAAATTGACTGTATGGATCCTTTGTGATTCAAATGTTCCACTCCCTTTTTTCCCCTGCAAGTCCCTTCTAAGGTGCAGTGAATTCAGCTGGCTTAGGAAAAGTAGTGTGAAAATATTCTTGCTACTGTCATTGCCTCAGAGACTATTTATCAATTCCATTAGAAATTCTGGCAGAAAAGTTGTACAAGAATGAAGATTCCCAGCATCATGTGGCAAGATGCATGTTCTCTCTGGCAAAAAGCATTAATTCCTATTTCTAAAGGAAATTCCTATTTCCTGAAAGAAACAGAGGAATAATTGGCTTAATGCTGTACTTCTCTAATAAAAAGTTATGAAAAAAAACCAATGAATGGTTCCTAGATGAAAGTTGTTTTTTTTTTAAAGAAGTCCTTTTTTAGGTGTAAGGTTTACATGGGAGGAACAACACCCTCACCTTGCTCAACTTCTAGTGCATGTATGCTTTCGCCACTTCTGATGCAACCACTACCTCCTCCTTCAAGGCTGCCAGCTCCAACAGAGCACCCCTAAAGCACCTGGCCAGCTTAAGGGGTGCTCTGTTGGAAACACAACACGGGCACTGCTTCCATGCATTGCAAACAGCAGTTTTGGGATCTGGACGTGTTATGGCAAAACCAGTCAAGTTTTCTCATTGCAGTACTTGGCACATGGCACTTTATGAAAAACATTTAGCTCTCACTCTGAAAGTTGTTTTTGGTAACAGCTTTAAAGTTGATCAGTCTGTGAAAGCACAATAGTGGGGCTTAAACTCATTTTCAGTGCCAGGCAATGAAATGGGACACAGTCATTAACTGGCACTTGACAGAAGTGTTACTGGAAACTTCCCAACAGCCTAACAAATGAGTGCTACATGAGGGGCCCAACTTGGCTAAAAGATGACACTTTGCTAGACAGTTCCTTGGCAAAAAGCAGAGGGAGAGAGCTGATTGATCCGGTGTCATGTGAAGAGGGATTCAAACTCATTTTCAAGAAGAGCAGCTTAACAATTTCAGATTAATGGAGGACTTTGGTCTAGTTTTGGACATGCCTTAGAAATTTTGGCTGTGCGTCAGTGCTGTCTCTATATTTCCTATTTTAGCCTGTTTGCCGTATTAAAAAAAAAATCAGGATGAACCCCAGTGTATGATTTTGGCTGAAATTCTCTGATACCAATTCAGTAACAGCTGTCACAGAGCAACTGTAAAACAGCATGCATCTAAGAATTATTTACTCCCCACCATCATTTTCTTCAAGAGATGACCACAATTTTTGCATGTTACTGAAATCAGTAAACCCCAGGCTCATGTTGTGACAAAGAAGAATGACCATGACTTTTAATTCAAAATAATACAAATCACAAATGATATCAAGGAGCCTTAAAAAACTGAAATCTAAAAAATTCATTTTTAAAAAAGGACTTTTAGTTAAATATTTTAGGCTTCCTTGGGTAGCCATTTTAGAGAAAAATATTTGTATTATTTCATTAAGACATATGGATGTCAGGATGCAGTCCTTTAAAGACCAGCTGTTTAAAAATAGTACAAGAATCAGTGTAAGTTCTGCAATCACAGCTATACACTGGTTAACCAGTGAGAATCTTCAAGGGTTTTTACTGCAAGAGTAGTTGTAATTACTATTTCAGTTTTGCCTGTTGCCTCATTGCTGATTTCTAGATCTTAATATTGAATTTGAGAGTGTAAGGTGGAAGAAGGAAAGGGATGCAGGCTCCCTATTCTAATAGAAAAATGCTGGATCCCTGTCAGGAAAGAAGATTCTGTGGACAAGAAAGAAGAATTAGAAAGACAGTGCTAGAAAATACTGTGTAGCCTGAAGAGAGGATTTTTCTGAGGAGCTTACTAAGAAGCTCTCTCACAGCAGTGCGTATCAGGAGGATGAGAGACAACAAACTGAGAGATTATACAGGGTATAAAGAACTTTTTCACCCTGAGGACTGCCAGGCAGAAGAATATGCCCAGGGAGATTGTGCAGTCTCCATCCTTGGAGTGCTTCAAGACCCAGCTGGATAAAGCCCTGAGCAGTTTGGTCTGATCTCAGTTGACCTTGCCTTGAGCAGAAGGTTGGACTAGAGACTTTCTGAGGTCCCTTTGTAACTCAATTCCCTTATGGTCCTGTGAATGATAGAACACGTGCTATTGCATACTGGGAAAGAAATGGTAAAGTGGGAAGAAGACAGAAGGAATAATAATGGATGAAGTGTTGGAAAATGTAGTGTTGGCATACTCCGGTACAAATCAGAGGTTTCTGGGTACGATTGACTTGCAACTGTTTGGGTTTTTATTTATTTAATTGAGTTCAGAGAGCAGAATGTCTTGTGACCATTATCCAGGTCACCTACCAATTACTAGGAATCCTGAAACTCACCACCGGTTAATTTGTCTTCACAATGATGCAGTAAGGCAACATTTTAGTACTTGAAACCCAACTGTTTGGTGGCACCAGGCTCTGTGAGGAAGCTGAGTTTTTGTTTAACTATTGAAACAAAGACAAATCACCCAGGGAAACTACACCAAAAACCAGACCAAACCTTACATGTTTTATCCTCATTTTCCATTCTGGTTTGGGTTTGACCATTCTTATTGGAGGTACTGCTCATTTACTTGAATTTCACAGAAAATCTCAGTCTTTTCAGACATTTAGAAATCACAGTACCCAAAAAGGTTAATGTATTTTCTTTGGGACAGTTTTTATTTTTTTTTTTTTGCTACAGTATGAAATTACAAGCTTGGGTGACTTTCAAAGACAAATATTTACTCCTTTTGCTAAAGGAAGCTTAAGATAAATTTGTTACAAATAATTTTGATTCCTTTCAGATGTTCTTGGTTTTACATTATGTACAAAGTAGGCAAACACATTTCCATAGGAGGGTAACATCCCTTAAGGTAATTGAGTGGAACAGTACCCAGTCACACAAGAATCTGGACTTCCAGTGTACTCTGTTTATTTGATAGCTCAAACTTGCCCTTTACTACCAAGAACCCTAAACAAGAGTGTCCTTTTTCATCACAGTACTTCCTACTGCTTGTCACCAGGGCTACTATGCATTTCCCAGGTATGAAAGCAAAGATAATGGAAAAAAAAATTGAAACACAGGCTGTGTCTAGATCACAAACTTCTGCTGGCATATTTGGGCTGTGGAATGTCTGCTTCCTTACTCACAGTGTCTTGAGAAGAAGCCTGTGGTGTAGTGTGGTTACACA
Organism: Acanthiza pusilla; assembly: GCA_036630365.1. NCBI lineage: Eukaryota > Metazoa > Chordata > Aves > Passeriformes > Acanthizidae > Acanthiza > Acanthiza pusilla. Next base: position 1,140,396 of record JAXCHO010000017.1, read on the forward strand.
ACAGCACAGTGCTTTTCTTGGTGTAGTCTAGGCTATTTGGGGTGAGGGTGTTAATTATGTGGTCATATGCATATGCTGAACCTACATAAAAAGTGTTGTTGCTTTTTTCTTTATCACAAGAATATTTCTGAAATAGTTATGCTCAAAGAATAAACAGAAAGGTAAGGGCTTCTAGTAGAGTGCTGCAGGTGATTAAGTGGCCACAACTTCTCTGAAGGTACACTAGCAGCCTGAAATCCGGTCATATTTTATGAAACTATTTTTAACTATGGTCAAGTACGGAACCATTTCCTAGATTTTCCTACCAATTACAAATATTTTTAATTCAGCACAGTATGTTTCCCCTATTGGCAAGCAGAACAGCCACAAAGACAGTCGCAGGGAAGGAAACATAACAAATAAAAAGTTATACACAGAAGGCTTTAAAATGCACCACGTGTGTGTTTGAAGGAGAAGCCTTTTTCCTCTGCTTTCTTCCTCCTGAAACAATCTTAGCTGTTGCTTGGTATTATTTTGCCTCAAACACTCAGACAAGAGTAATAACTGTCCAAATCCCCTATTTCTTTTTGCTTTTATTTACCTGTCTGTAAGATCCTAACCCCTCAGGTCACCCAGGTGGAAGCAATGTCACCAGCATTTCGAAGAGAATGGAACATATAGGAAGGCCAACATCAGGCCTACCTGCACACTCTTTGGAGTTTCAACACAAAGCCAATTCTGTTCTGTTGGTAGCTTCAAGTTTGATAATGTACCACAGACCATGCAAGTGATTTGCACTGACAGAATTGTCACACAAAGCATGAATTTGTACCATCAGCTTTTTATAAGGAATGCCAACAGAAATTTGATCCAGATTTGAACCCTCGGTTGCAACTGAGGAGTGAGCAGGTCAGATCAGGAGCTGGACAGCCTGTGCACATATGTCTTCTCTGCTTCCTCAGACCCTGAGAGACTTTGCAGGGGTGGTACCTTGGCAGAGCTTGGGAAGGCTGGAGAGACGCTCCAAGTTGCAAGTGTAGGGTATCTGAGTCACACAGAATGTCTGGCTGCTCATTCTTCAGTAGGTACGTGTTGGTAAAGTGGTGCCCAGCCTCTCCAGGATCTTCTTGTAGGCAGTTCTGCTGATACAAGTGAGTCTTTGCACCAGGAATATAGCACAAAGAGAACATACCAGGATTTGGAGCACTGGTTTGAAACTGAAATACTTATTAAAAATTGCTTTGACTTTAAATAGCTTTATAGTTCTAAATAAAATAATTATTTAAAAATAGTTTTAACTTCATGAACCTAGAAGTTGTGGATCTTTGTTCTCCATGTCTGATAAACTTTTGAATAAATAGATCTATAAATACCTTTTTATCTTTTTGGTGATGAAATGCACAAAAAGTTAAAAATATTTTTTCTAAGCTGAAATCAACAGTCGTCTCTTCTGGAATAAACTTAATATCCTGAAACACTCAATGCAAAGTTAGAGAAACCCAAAATATATTCTAACTACACAGTCACTATAAACTGTCACGATAAACACTTTAACTGAATGCATGCTTTTTAATTACTCTCTGAGTATATTGCCAAAAAAAGAAAATTAAGCTTCTCTTTAAAAGAAAAACTAAATAAATAAACAAACAAACCCAGAATTCAAATAATAAACTGAACCAGCCAGTAACACTTTAAAATACAAAAGTGTCTTTCCCTTTCTCCTTTAGCCCAGTATTATGACACTCTGGCGACACCAAACAAACAAAAAACCCCCACACCACTGTTCTCAAGTTTCATTTTAAAAGCAAAAGTTTTGCTTAATTTGGGCGTTTAAAATTTGCTAGTTTAATATAAAGCTGCACATGAGGCTCCCTAGGGTATAAATAAACTAAGCCTCCACAGTGAAAACAAAAAGAAAAATATACATGCAGTTTATTCTAGAAAAAACATGATTTTAACTTTCACTTTAAAAACCTGTTAAGTGTAACAGTGCATTAGGAACAATCAAGCTCACTAGAGGGACAACTTGCTTGCAAATGTCAGAAAGCATGATCTTTAATGTTATAATTCTGAGCAGTATCTCAAAGATTTCACTTCATAGCATTTTACAAAATAATATCCTAAACCTGAACACACTGCATCATACAAGGTCAGTAAGGAGGAAATCACAGAGTGGAGTGAAGTGGACCCCTCAAAAATGCTGTTTTTCCTGAGGTGTAAAGGAATCGTTTCACACTCACACCGTCAGCAGGGCTGGACCATTGTGCTCTGTGCAAGGACAGCTGCCACATCCCGACCAGAGTGTGGCCCAAAGGTCTGTGTACCTAATTCTCACCTTCACTGTCCTGCCAGTGTTTCTCTCACCACCACACAGGGAGGGCTGAGCACCAAGTGATAGAAATACCCATTTAAAATGTCTCTTTGTACTGATCTAAATTTGTTTGTAAAGCTGATAGAGAAAGAACAGATTTTACAATACAGGTCTCAGAACTGCAGGGCAAATAGATGCAAATGTGCTTTATCAGCTGGAACAAGTGCCCTGGAAAACTAACATGCTGTGGATCTGCAGGGAGCCTCTGAATCTCTTCTGTTGGATCAGTCCCATTTTACATAACTTTCACTCATTGACAGAGGCTGCAGCCACACAGTTCCGTGATCCTGTGCACTCATTTGGGATGAATTAGACGTGAGCCCTAATTCCAATAAATATTCATAGACAAAGGCAAGGATCGTTATTCCCCATTTATGGAGGAGAAACTGAGGCACAAAGTGATTACTCCAAGTCAGTGACATAGCTGGAGGAAAACCCAGTTAGCCCCACACCTGCTACCAGGTGCTTTAAAATTGGCCAAAGCCACTTCACTATTTAATATGAATAATTTACTAAACATCTTACTTTTGTTTCTATTTAGTGAGACCAGTGATTTCTCTTTTAACCTTCCATTTCTAAAACAACCTGCATGATACTGAGAGTAAAGGTCCAAGAAAGTTAGTGAAATCTGCCAGCAGATTTATCCCATTCATGATATTCACTGTAAGCTATAAGATACAGGGTCAGCATGGTAATCACCAAATGAGGGCTCCGTGAATGCCACTGCACTCTTCTCACTCCACCCAAATAATTACATGGCTCACCAGGAGAAATAAAATGGATAAAAACAGTAAGACTTAGAAAAAAAATAATGTTTCCATAAAACAGAGACTTATTGCATGATAGCTGGAGGCAACACCTTTGCACAAACAGCTGTAAATTAAAGCTGTCCTTTTACTAAGCTTCCAGAGATTGCTTACACAATGTGTGGCAATGGGAGAGAATACAGAAGACAGTTAATTTTCTTCCTTCTTCACTTGCTCAAGTGGATGAAAAGCTACTTGCCTACTCTCAAAAGGATGAAGATAAGAACTTTTTATGCTCCCATACCACACTGCTACAGTTGCGAACAGATGTGAACATTATGCCACCTGATTGCTAAACTAAAATTTTCTTGATTTATAAGTAAATGTGAAAGTATATAATCAAGTACACATCAACTGTAGATGGCAAGTGTTAGAGAACTTGAAATCACAATTTTGTTCTACTCTCTCCAGTAACCACTGGCGAGCTCTCAATGTGCTGTCTCCACCCCTTTCAGCTATGAGAAGGCTATCCAGTGTTTAAGTTCTTCCACACGCTGCAGTATTTGTGTATAATAGAAATCCATGTTGTCCGCAAACTCAGTACACACAGGGGATTCCATGTCACCAAAGGTGCAGTACAGTGCAGTTCCTCCAATGCTGAGGAAAACAGTTGCTATGCACAGCAGGATCAGCAAAATACAGGAGCCACCAGACACTTCATCTGTGAATAAGAGCAGGAAAAGTGAAAAAGGATGCTATACAAAGCAATACAAATGCATGTGAGAAAATCTGAGACAGGTTTTTATCATGATTGGGTCAGGAGGTAAACACAATAATGCTCACCATGTCAAAGTGACCACAATACGTACCAGGAATGTTATGTTTCTCAGTATTTTCAGAAGCCTAAATAATTACATAGTTTCAATTCTGCAGTCCTGTCCTTGCTGAAATCACTTGTGGAATCATTCCACACTAAAGCAAAATACACTTACCTGTGAGAATGCCCCACAACCAAAGCCTGCCTTCATGGAATAGTTGAAATGAAACCAAAGCTTTGAAATCAAACCAAATGGAAACATTCTTGCTTCATTTGTAATGACACTGACTGCAGTACAACGAACTGCTTGTGATTGCCCTCACATTTTGACTTTAAGTACAGAGACAAAACCTTCAGAGTAGGCTAATGTGAGGGGTTATTTTACATTTCAGTTATTCGCTGCTAATTCTTTGTGTGATTGTTTATTTCAGAGTAGGAGCAATACAGAGGTTGCAGAGGTGCTGCTATCCTCACCACCTCACTTGTCCTTGCTAATCTGTATGCATGAACAACATCTGCATCTTCTGTCAGATTGATGTGGCTCTAACAAAATTTCTAAACTCCCTTTACTCTGCATCAGGGAGAAGAAATGGGGTAAAAGAAGAAACATTCAAGTGATTTTTTGTGTGTGTTTGAAAACAGATTTAAAGTAACAATAATAAAATAAAGCAACTTTCCTTTTGAATCACTAAATCCTTGGGGGAAAATAATAGAAAAAGCTCTAACTGGAATTCTAAATAAAACAGAAATACTTTTAACATAATTTCAAGAAAAAGATGGGATAGGGTCTCTTTTAGGCCATAAATGTTTGAGACATGCTAATGCACTTTTAAGCACTAATTTCTACCATTTAGGGCTGGCATATACAGTAGATAGCACTTTCTACATCATTAGCAACCAAAAGTATTTTTCTTAATATCTCTTCAATTTGAATAATAGAGATCTAAAACTTTAAAAAAACATAACAAAATAACATATTGTATTTCTCATGAGGCAATTTGGCCCATCAAAAAGACATTAAGGTGTAAAGCCAGATTTAATGACAGCTAGCAAATATGTATGGATATTAAATTATAAAGCAAGGTTAAAATCCGACACCGTCTAATCCCATGGTCTACTACAAAGGGTTGGAAATCTACGCAGGAACAAAGTACAACAGACACGGACTTGTTTCTTTTGCATCCCTCTACCTACACACTAAATGGATTTAGGGAGAAAGCCTACACCTCCCACCTCTAAGTAATGAACATTAATGGAAGGACTTCAAATATCTGTCACTTGTAAACCATTCAGCCAGAGGAAAAAACAGCGACTTCATTCTCAACCAAGCTTTAAAACAGAAGTGTGCTTATTGTATCCTTCCATAGTCTTGCTACGCAAGCCTGGTACAGATTAACAATCTTTGATCAATCACCTTCACTTACTAAGTTTTCAAAAACCAAGAGAGTATATTCCATAAATGCCTACTTTGCTGTTGTGAACAAAAAGATTGACATCATTTGCACCTCCCCAAGAGTGCAACCCCTGAATTAACAGCTTTAAACTACCTTGATCCAATGTGTCTTCCATTTCTTGGAATCGCACTCTCCTCTTTGTTTGCCTTTGCTGGACTTGAGCAATTGTTTTTCCATCCCTGTCATCTCTCTTCTTCAGTATAGACACCAATCCTTCCACTGGAGCAATCTATCAGGAAAGTCAGTGAGTGGCACAAGAGATGTTAAATAGAGCTCATGCTTTGATTTCTCACAATGACTCAGGGAGGAAATGAGCTAAACAGTTAATAAATAGTTTCCAGTCTTTTTTTCTTAAACATTGCAGCACTTGTGAAACCTCCTTCTTGAAGACATCATGTCCTGAACACACAGAACAGCTGCAGCTCCATTCTGCTGCTTACTGACACTGCTTGCCCTTAATTGTTATCAAAGTTAAATACACACACATTTACTGCTTGGATGGGACTTTGTGCTCCTTTGTAAGCTCACATGGGCTGGGGCAGCGGTTGAGGCGGATTTGTGTCAAAATCACTGTCATCAGAGGGCAACAAGAAGTCAATGACACACTGCTGCTGCCTCTCCAAAGATATAATCCTGCAGAGACCATCCAATACTTATTGTGAGATTAATTTTCCAGCACTGCAATTGGTTCCCCAGGGGGGACAAACAGCTACAGCGGGGCTAGAAAACCAAAGTGAGGGAACACCAGGGAAAAAGAAAGCTTCAGTGCTCTGGACGCATTCCAGCTCCACATTGTAATATGCTCTCTGGATACGGCAGCAGCTCAGAAATCCTTCCCTACAGGCTGGTCACCCAAACAGCTTGCACTAACAGCAATATGGTCAACAAGTCAATAAACTGTAACTCCTCTTTTCTATGCTATAGCATTTGGATTAGTTGCAAGAATATATGCTAAGCCATACTGGGATGGCTAAGCAGTCTGTAACTTCCTAGTTATTAGTGAAATGAAAGTAGGTGAAGTATCAGGAGAAAAATGCTTTCCTAAGCAAGTAGTTTCTGGTGTGCTAGAAATAAACAGAAATTAAAGTAGAAATATGTTTAGAATTGCCATTTTTTTTACCTTGTGAGCATCCTTGCCTCAAAAAAAAGTTGCAATTATTTCTTCCTAGATCTTAGTAGGGCTTCTAAAAACTTGTTCTATAGATCAGCAGTAACATTTTCTAAATTGAAATTTTATACATTTGTGCTACAGATAAAACATATCACATTTACAGTTGTTTGCAACTCATCTAGCAGATAACCCAAAATGCCTCTAATTTTCACAAAAACAAAAAAACCCCAGCCTTCCACGTAACACTGTAGTTGCAGACAACTGACTGCTTCAGTCTATTTAAAACACAATTAAGTTAAAAGACCACCCATAAAAACTTGTTTGCACTGCAATTCCAAGAGCTGTGAAAAACCAGAAAACAAACAACTTCGTAACTTCTGTCCTTAAGCTTGCTTCATGCCACGAGCTTATATAATGCATCAATGCATGCTGTAGTCAGAGAGATGGTGCACCGCACACAGTGAGGCACAGGGCACAATCCAATAGGCACCAGAGCAACCTCAGCATTTGCAACATTTAACTGATAAATGTGGCAATTACACCTGCAGGTCTCTGGTCTGGCAGTATTTTATGGCCCTCATACACACAAATAACGTTACCCTGCACAACTCAGTGCTGGACACTGTGGGTGTATGCCAACTGTGTAATAACTTCTCCAAAATCACAACTGAGAGGATAAAATTGATCTCTGCCACACTTTTGATACTCACTTTCCCTTTTGATTATCTGCTCAAGAGCTTGGATTATTTAATGAAAGAATGCAATTAAGTACTTGGAAAGTAGTGGAAGTGTGGAGGCGGTGGAAATAAATTAAGTTAACATCCAGAGGACCAGTAGTTGGCACAAATGACCAGAAATAAAAGTCTGCAAATGTCTCATCACAACAGATGAGTGCACTGAGGTGAAGCTTCTACTGGTAATGTTAAATTAGCCTTGCAAAACTGCCATGAAAACAGGCCAGCAGAAGAATCAACACTTCTATTTCTTTGTTGTGACAAGGAAGGGGGATCATGTAGGAGTGCTTTAATTTGGCTTATTTATTTGGAAGGGTGGAGATGAAATGATAGCCTTTAGAAGAGTAGATTATTTTAAGCTTCTGCTTACAGCACTGCTTTCATAAAGAGGATCAATGGCTCCTCCCACACCACCCACACAGCAGGCTGACTGTTGTCTGGCACGCTTATTCCCAAAAGGCTTGGACTGCACAAGGTGCGAATGTCACCCAGAGATGGCAGGGCATTCATATCAGTCTGCCCTAAGATTAGATGCGGTGGTGCATTCTGGAAGGCATCATTCCAACCTGAGGTCCTTCTTTTTGTCTGTTGGTTCGTGGTAATTTCTGAATGACTGTGTCATAAACTCAGGTCTTCTCCAAGCTTAAAACCAGAGGGCTATCCTTGACAGGATTATGTGGAAATGTGTTTCAGTAATTACAGTTACATAAAAGGCTTTGTGGAGGAAAGTCTTGCTACAATGAGGTTCATTTACTTTCCCTGCCAGCCTACATGGCTCCATTTCAGGATTTACTTTAAATGTAAAAAGAACTAGTTTGACACGGCACAGGTTTCTCTATTCTGAAAATCTTCTTTTGCTTAAAAGGGGGTAGCAAGTGCTTTTGATTTTGCCATAAAATCAGTGTGGCTAGTGTTACTTCCCTATCCCAACAAAAGCCACAAACTTTTGAAAACATAAACAAAAACTTTTGAAGCCATAAAGATTTTGAAAAACGGCCCCTTTACATGATACGTAATTCATGCCTAGAAGAGAATCATAAAATATGCTGAGTTGGAAGGGACCTAACAAGGGTCATAGAGTCCAACTCTTGGCACTGCAGAGGACAGCCCCAAAGTCACACCATGTGCCTGAGAGCATTGTCCAAACATTTCTGAAACTCTGTCAGGCTGGTGCTGTGACCACTACCCTGGGGAGCCTCTTCCAGTGCCCAACCACCCTCCGGGGGAAGAACCTTTTCCTGATATCCAACCTAAACTCCTGACTCAGGTCCATGCCATGACTGTACTTCATCTGCCATACTTCATCTGCCTTTGAATTTTATTAGTTATGCACTTAAGGTTTTTTGTCTTTGCAATATACAAAGTGATTATATTAGATCCATCTCCCACTAATTAAACATCCAAGGAGAAGGACTTAGTTGCCACCCAAGATGAAGTTTTACCACCCCAGTCTTTAGAAGGCAGGAGGAATTTAAAAAGGGAGAATACATTATTTAAATTGGAAGTTAACAAGGGAACTGTGATTAATACAGTTGACCACAAGTCAAGCAGAGGCTTGACTTAAACCACAGGCAGAAAAATGCAGGCTTGCACCAGACTGCTCTGCAAACAGCTCTTACATGAAAGAGCTGCATAAATGACCCTATTGAAACATCAGATATTTTCTTAATTCTAAGCTGGATAAGAAACAAAAGATGGTCTTGGAGCATCTACGTAACTGAGCTTACTCACTCAGCCCTGGTGGCCTTCACAAAGTCTTTTGACTGCAGCTTTTATAATCACTGTACAGGAACTGACAATGGCATATGGGTGTGTGGTGGCATTTTCATCAAAAGTCAAAAATGAAAGCAGCAATGACTGTTGGTTAATTGAAACTCTGTTAAATATTGTAGCTTTTCTCTTTTCACCACCATTAATAGAAAGTGATTCTGTTTCAATGGAAAGTTTTATACTTTTCAGATAAATTTTAATAACCAGGTTGCAAAATTAGAAAAAATAAACTCTAATTAAACTACCTCTCCTCTGTTTAAAACAGCATTTGCTGATAAAACATCAAAAAGATTCTTACATTGTGCATATTTCAACAAATATGATGCATATATATATTAACATACTGGACAAAACTATGAAAATAAGGCCTTGTACTTCAAGTTCTTAGAGAAAACAGATTGAACTTAATAACTAGAATTAATTGTAGCATATAGACAGAAATAAAAACCCCAAAATGGAGGCATTACAAACTGAGAACTAGGAAGAAAAGTTCATTGTTTGAAGTATTTTGGTCTGAATGCAGAGAACTACTCAAGAAGTTTTGTTTGTGTATTCACTGGGCTGTATTTCTTATTCAGTTACTTGGCACAGGACTGTAGTTTTATTACAAGCAATACCAGATTTTTTTAAAGCAAGTAAATCCACAAAATGAAAAAACTCAAGACTGCCCTGTGTTACAATAAAAGCAGCAGAAAAACCTCTTTGCTAATAAAATATATTAGATATGTAATTTGAGTTTGAAAAGGAGCTAGCTTAGCAGATTCAGTACTCATACCACAGCAACAGACTTTAACTATTTTTCCTGCTGATACACTTGCCATGCAAGTACCAGAGCTCCTTTTTACAGAGATAAATAGCTCAGATACCGTGTAAGTACTTCACATGGAAGTGCAGTTCTTGCAAACTCAAAGCTACAGGACCCAAACCATAGAAGAGAACAAAGGATTCAAAACACTGCCTCTAAACCTAGTACAGGTAGCTGGTGACTTCATTTCTTGGTGTACAAACTGCCATCCAAAAACTTAATGTTTTGGTAGACAGTCTCATTATCTTTGCTTTCTAAAAAGCATTTCCAAATTAAAAACTATATAATTCTGATATCTGTTGCTGCCAACTGCTGACTGTGCTTCAAAGCTCTTTGTTAGCTGTATGAATCTTGTTTCTATAAAACAACTGTGGTTTTCCATGATTTGCATGTTTTTGTACACGGTTTGTAGTTGTGAAGAAATACCCAGTATAAGGACCTGTACAATATGCAAACTACTATTTCAGTTTTGCAATTATTTAAATCCAGAGTCAGAATTCTGAGAATTTTCACTCTTGTAATCAGTTATTGTAAATGAAAAACTAAAAAAAGTGACAAAGTATCTAAGTTAGAAACCTACATGAGATGATTCTTGGATCTCAATATGGAGACAAGCAAAACTTCCTAACTGAAATACATACACAAGTATTTACTCTTCCCCATTTTCAATAAATTATTATTACATGCCAGTTGAATAACATTAATGAAATTTTGTCCTACCATATGATTTTTGTACTCAGGTAATTTCAAAATTCTCTTTACTTCCACTTTCCATTCTAATTTGTTCCTGGCAGTTTTGTAAATACTACATGACACGCTTGATTTTTTTTTTCTTTTTTACTGCCACATTGGTATATTTCATGTGATTAATTTCATTTCACTCATGGGGCTACCAATGCATTTTCTAGATACCTCATTAACAACTATTGTATGGAAACTCTCTTCTTAGGGTGCCATAGCTTGAACAATGCAATTTCAAAGCCTTTAAGAGGACAAGAAAAGAAGAAGTGTTACAGCTGGGTACAAAGATCAGCCTGCTTGTCAAAACTTCAGTGCAATCTTATTTTAGCACTAAAACAGAATCAATGAATGCAAGTTAACAATGCTGCTTTCTCAGGGGCGCCAAACTCTTTCAAATGCCTCTTCCAGTAAAGCTGTAGGTGCTAACCACTTCTGAAAAACAACCCCTAGGCTACTGATGGGTGGCAAGATTAACTGGAAAAACATAATATAAGTGTATAATGAAACAATGCAAGCTGGTGTGCTGTCCTCAACTCATCCGGCTGCACCGTGAAATGTCATGTATTGCAAAAGAACCCCAGATGCTGCATATTACAAATTTTAATTGGTACTAAAGTTAATCCTTCTTCTCCCATTTAAGCACCCTGCCTCACACACAACTTGGGCCTCTTGCTACGAATGATTCAAGTGGACTCTCACCAATGCAGCCAACATTATGCCTTATATGGCCAGAAAAAGTGCTATGGAATAACTCAAGGTACTTTTTCCGCTGCAGAGACTCAACTCTGTCATCAGAGTACTGGCAGTCCCAGCCTCAGGAAAGCAAACTAGAATTGAAATTAGATGCCCTGTAAAGCATCATCATCAGTCACAGGGACAATCAATACAAGCATATTTTTTCTAACAGTATCAGTATGCTGCTTCCTATCCCATCCTCTAAAACACAAATGGCACAAACATAGCTATTTAAAAATAGATGCTACAGGATTAATTTAAGCTTTATCTATGTGAAACAGAACAGTACTCCTCTGTTAAAATGCTGAACTTTCAGTGGGCTCAAAAGAAATTTAATGCTGAGGGATGATACTTAAATTACTCTTTTGTTATACACCTATATGGGCTTAGCACAGACTGTCAACAAAATGCTCTTTTTCAAAACCAGCCTCTAAGTGAACATAAGCCAACGGATTTAGTGGAAAATTTGGGATACGTGTATTAACATGCATGTAGGTTTCCACATCTGCTTGTGTACAGCTTTCTCCACTTGGCTGTCAGTCCTGGTATGTGGCATGCTTCCTCAGGGCCCACAAAAAGGCAAGAAGCATGATCTTGGAAAGGATATAAGAAACAGTTTAGGTGGGGAGAAAACCCAAAATGCTCTGCTTTCAGTTCTGGAGACTTTACCAAACATGTACTAACATCAGCATTGATCTCCAGTATTTAGGACCCTGCTTGGCTGCTATCCCTGAGCAATCATGGGGCTCTTGGTCTCTCTGCATTAGCTTGATCTATAGAGAAGTACTGTAACTTTATTGCCAAGGGATATTGTATTGTTAAATATCTTAAAAATAGGGATGAACTAAGAAAATACCTTTATACAAGTCTTCCCCCTCCAGCATCCAAAATAACATCATTTCACAATAAACTCATTTTTTCATTATAAAAAAAATGCTCTTAAGGTCGGTCACATGGATGCAAATGCAGCAAAACCAAAAGACAAATAAAGCAAATATGTCATCATACATTCTCCAAAAAAGTCCCAAAGCAATAAATCTTCTCTATTTTTAGGAGAACAATTTAGCTTATGAAGCACTCACCCTTGTTATAGACCTATCAGCAGAGCTTAAGGAAGGTGGGTTCAGAGTTAGAAGCTCTTTCTTAGCTTGAGTTGAACAACAAATCTGCCTAAACGTGACAAAATTAGAAGCCTATTCATTCATATACAGAATTTATACATACATAGTTCTCACCTATATGGAACAGGCGGAAAAGCAAACTTTGTTCTATGCATAGAACTGAATGACATTACATCATAGTCATCATGTAGATCTCTGACACAAAATTTGATATAACAGGAATTGTGAGAACATTTCCTAACAGTCTCTGTCAGAATAAAAAGAAATTTAAAACCCCAGGTATTCACACTCTCTCTCTATATATAAAGATCAGTCTAATTTTCAGAATCACAGTGCACTGCTGGTCAAGAAGGAGACAGAGAGGCAAAATGAAACTTTTTTCTCAGCAACTCAGAATAATTAAATACATATAGGTTTCAGATTTGAAAAAGTGATACATAAAGGAATATTTAACACATTTTGAAGTTGGCAATATCTAAAATATTTTAACTGAGATAAGCATGAAAGATTTTATAGGATTCACAATATTTACCTCAGTAATCTCTATCCTTCTTGTAAGTTCATCAAGAGAAGAAAAGCTGTCATCTAGTGATAAAGCTTCCAGAGAGTTATAAGACGCTCGTTCAGGTGAAATATCTGGAACAGTGTCAAAGTCCTCTTGGTTTGCAAAGTTTCCAGATTCTTCAGTGTCTATTACGTTACCATTCAAAAATCTGAGAAACAAATCTTCTTGTTCTTCATTACTGACCTTCTCCTCCTGTCCTGCTGCTCTCTGTATTCCCTTGCACACTCGTGAATGGGCAGTGCTCTCATGCTCAGACACTTTATTACACCCAGAGCAATCATCTGATGCAGTTCTGTCCCATGAATACTCTTCATCATCGTCATCAGGCTGTATCTGTTGCTGCTTTAAATCACTATTTCCAAGCTGGCCACTAGCAATTTCTGAAGACCCAGCAGCATGTTTTGATCTGAGCAGTTTTGTTTCAGCTGGCACATCTTTATCAGAAGGAACCAAATCAGTAGGCATATAATCAGCATCTGTTAAACCCAAAGCATCTACCATTGGCTCAAGAGGGAGTTTCACTCCAGGCTCCCCAGACCCTTCTATTTTTACTGCATCCTTGGAGAGCTGTCTTTCCCTCAGCTGCAAACTGTTATCTTTACCGGCATCCCCAGATGATAAACAGCCCGAAGAAGGCCTGCCCACTGTCCCTGTGGACTGGGTGTGTGGCTCCAATGTTGATTCAGCACTGCAGTGCTGCTCCTCCATGTGGTCCTTTCCTGCAGCTACCCGAAGACTTGCTGCCTCTCTCTGTCTCTCAGTTTTGTTTTCACCTGGGCAAACAGTGCTCAGCTGTTTATCTTCTTTCTTTGGTCCAACGCCAGGACAAGTTTCAGTACCTAAGTGCAATAGGAAAAACAGTTCCAGAGTTTTTAAATGATTCAAAGCATCAGCCCAGGGGGGAAAGAGTATACTGTGATTTGATAACATTGTAACCTAATGCTTCAAAATGCACTCCCATAAAGGGCAGGTATTTTATGCTCCAGTCAGAATAACTTTTGTTTGTAGTCTGTGACTCCTGATTCAGAAAAAAAAAAAGTATTTGCACACATTCTTGCAGGCAAAGCACATGATTTAGTGTCCTTCTGAAAAAAGTTACTCCCAGTATCTGTGCAAATATCTTTCTGAACAGTCGCTTTTCTTCTAATGGATATTTTACATGAGTCACCTCATGGAGGCTTGGAGTTCAGGCAAATGCACTTAATTACAGAAAACTGTATCTTGATGCCAGTGTATCTATCACATAGGGAGATACCTGCATTTCCTTTAAAGAACCTGAAACCATATTAATTAAATAAATTTTAAATTCACAGATCACTAGCTCCTCTCATTAACACCAAGTTAAATAGAAATTACATATTCCATAATAGACTGCATAAAAAGATGCACCTTTTTGGATCTTTGGTGCATCTTATTTCTGTATTCATATTTACAATACATATGAAAATTATTTTTTCTATCTGAAGTTTCAGAAAGGAGTTCTACACAGCTTGTGAATTCACCTACTATTGGCATGATCTGCTGATGAAGGAGTAGATGGTTGTCCCAGGTTGTCTATAAAATTATTTGATATTAACCACTACAAGAAACTCAAAGCCAAAACTCTATTTTTAGGCTTACGAAAAGAGAAGGGGGCTGTTAAGAATTAAAGTAACAAAGTGAGCTAGCTATGACAGAAACTACCTTTTAATCCATACTTTAATAAAAAGTATGTTAAGACTATGTTGTAATAGGACCACTGTTGCAGAAATAGTAGTAATCTCAAACAAACCAATACCCTTAGAAAACGCTTATTTGAATTTCTTGGTCATAGTAAAGAGCAGAAAGGTCTTACGAACAGATTAATCAAGATATCAAACAATGCCCTTATTAACTGAGTTCTCACAAGAATGACTGAAGATCTCTATGCCCATTTTATCCTTCCTCACCTGTTAAAATCTCACTAAAAATGTGAGCCATTTCCTGAACTCGTTACACAAAATAGTCACATTCATTAAAACAAGCGTTTGCATTAATTCATTGTACTGAACAATTTTATGAAATTCCAAACTATCCCCCTCTTAATGGATAATGAAATGCAAGGTAGTACAGACAAGACAGACTTGGAAATTGGAAAAGAGAATATCCAAGCAAATAAAAATGTAGAAAAAAAATCAGAATGGCATTAACAGAAAAAAAGAGTACAACAAACCTAACTTCTGTAAAACACTGAAAGAAGAAATAGGTGTGAGACAGGGACTTTTTAAAAATTAGACACAGATGAGTAGATAGCTCAAGGGATTTGTAACAGGATACTGAGCCCTTCACATACAGGTCATGAGTTCAAACACAGCCTGGATTATTGGTACAAGGTTTTGTTACCATCTGTCAATTTTTCCTAGTGGATACATCCACATTACAACAGGCATCTTTGTTGGCAGCCCCAACTGCAACAAAGATTAAATAGAATCGGAAATTAAATCAGATTCTTTACTGTGAAAGGTGTCCCTTGAGCTCAGGGCTCTATTCCTAAGAAAGTAATAAATGATCCTAGCACTGTTATCTAACCACAGATGTACAAGAACTAGGATGCAATGATCATTCACATCAAGTTTTCGGCAGTGTTCAATCTTTTCTTTACAACTATTTCAGAGAACCCATGACCACTATAGACTGAAGGCAAGTTAAGACAAATACTTGAAGACTTAATTAGAAAAGATGCCTTTGCCTACACTAAATTAACTGAAGACATATCCACCAGGGGCAATAATTTTTCCTGACTGACAGAGATACAAACTTTTTAGCAACAAAAGCACTTATGGTAATATAAAAAAATGGGTTTTTTCCCCCCTAAGAGTTGCTTTAGAATCGATACTTGGTTTGTTCATCACAGAAATCTGTAGGCACCACTTTGTCCTGTTAACCCATGACAGCCTAGCAGACAGAGTACTGATCTACAGTAATCTACCAATGGAGAATTCACACTTCTCCATCTTTGTCCTTCTTCCCAATTAAAAACAAATTCCATAGAACCTAAAAGAAAACAGGGTATAAGGAATTCCTCCCCATCCTGGTCTATAGGTACACACTACAACCTTATGCTAAGAAGTTGCTAAACACTGCTAAGGATTTTGCTAAATTCTATATTTCATTAGAAAAGTTTTCATGAAACACTTTAATTTATCTTTAGTTAACACTAAAGGCTCTTAAGGCTTTCAATTAGAAACTGAAGAAATTCATGAGTAAAGGATGTACCAAACCTCATCTGTTAATATACACAAACATAGTATTAAGGGCTAAATTCTCTCTGTTGGTAGATTCAGAGTGAAACTCTGCCAGAAAGTAAAATGTGATAGAACAGACCATTCACAACCCTTGCTCAGAAGGGCAGAAAACTAATTTAGGTACTGTCCCAGGACTCTTGACAAGATAACTTTTTATAAAGCTGTTTCTTGGTTGCTGTATCACCCAGGAGAGAAGAATTGTGAATTCTTAGGATCAACTGCCTACAGAGGCTCAAACTATGTTCCCACATACCTTCAGCAGATCGATGGAGGATTTTTTCATTTAGATTACCATGGAATTTTGATTTCACTTCAAAGATGCTACTATAGTGCAGTGCAACAACCTCTACAATGTAATATAGACATTGCTACAATGCATTTTACATATTCTTATTGATAATTGCTACATAAATTCTTATTGATTATGAATCCATATGGAGGCCAGTTCTCAACACACTTGAGAGTTTCCTTTTTTTGTCTTACTGTAAGACAGATCTCTGCTAAAAGCAGCTAAGTGAGTTAAGTAGTTCTTCCTGTGGTTTGGTGGATACCTTTATAAGAAAAGTAAAAGTTTACATGTTTACTTCTCATTTTTTCATTTCAATTTTCTTTTTTTTTTATAGAGAAGCACAAATAACCCAAAAAGCAGAAGTCAAGCATTTTAAGTTTTCAGTGAGAAGGCCCATGCATTTAGGCTACTGCTGAAAAGGTTAAATATTAGGAACTGTATGTTTATTACAATATAGCATTCTGCTGGGGTTCAGGCAAAATGAAGAACCAGCCCCAAATGGTCATATTGCTTCTAGCCCTGAGCTGGATCACTCAAGCACAGCTCATTATCTGAATGTTACTTCAGATTATGAAACACCTTTGTCAAATTTCTGTACTGGTTCCCACTGATGCCTTCCCTACCCCAGTCCTTCTAACTGCAGCAAAAGCCATTCATCCCCACGCTACTGATGCATTGACACTGAGGGGCAGCAGTAGCTAATGACCACATGCTGCCTGAACAGCTGCTCACACCTGTCAGGGAGAGAATTTATTGCTTTCTCAAGAACGTGCTAATCTTGTGAAAAGCATTTTTTGCAAATCTCAACCATTTAAACTTGAGTTAGGGTGGAAATATTCCTATCTTTGTACTGAAAGAACTTAGCACTGCTGAAAATTCTCAGCAGAACTGCTTTTTATTGGATGATGTAGCTTTATTAATTTACCAGCATTTCATAGGAACCCAAAGATTTGGTGATATTTTGACAAGGTTTACATTAAGAGAAAGGTATGAAAAAATCCATTTACACCATTAATTATTTCAACATTAAGTCAAGATGTTGTACTACAGTATTTCAGCATTGAAAAAAAATGCTCCTGAATTCAGAACTTTCACATGTTCAGACATTCTGCTCTCCAGAAAGCTTTTGTTCACACTTGGAATACAATCAGTGAAAAAAATTGTAACAGCCTAGTTTTTTTTCCATGGGAATTTCCAACCATCCAAAAATAAAAAGCACTGTCTTCTTTTGATCTGCCTTCTGAGCTGTAAAACATGTTGGTTTCATGTTTCCAGTGTTTTATGTTTAGTTAGGTTACAAGAATAAAGGTGGAAAAAAGGCAGTATAGGGATCATGGCAAAAGAGGATGGAGATAAGGAGGATCCACAAATGTAGAGAATTGTGACTCTGTATCTTCATTGATTTCTGATTCTCCTGAACATCCTGGCTGATACATACTTGTAGGATAGTTTAGGTTAAGAGGGACCTCCTAGAATCACTTAGGCCAGTCCTCATCTTATGAGAAATTCTAGCTGGTTTTGAGGAAAGATACTTAGTTTAGGCTAATTTTGGCAACAGGAATATAGCAAAAAAAAGAAACTTTTTGCTCAGAGAGAGGAGAAATAAAGTGCAGCCAGCCTGGTAGTCTACCAATATTCTTTCCCACTCTGTCCATTTTAACAATTCATTAGTTTGTAAATGCTTCATAAGAACCCAAAGATTCTAACAAATTACTCAAACAAAACAGCCATTGCCCCAAGGCAGAAAAAGAAAAATGAGGCTGACATAAAAATAGGTACTGAAAACAATTAACTGAAGTATGTTTTTCTCTTCAAGACCCCCCAAAAGCTTGATAATTTTGTGTTGTTTCAGAAAAATGCACCTCAAAATCAGTACACTGCATGTAACTTAAAATAGTTAGTAATACTGTTAACCATACTGAGTTGTCACATCTCAGAATGTTTGTAATCAGGTTGATTGCCTTGTATTTTATACATACAAATTATGCGTCTTAGCTCTGGTTTTATATAGTTTTGTAGCTTATGTAAACTGCTATAAATGCATGCACATCTAAGACTTTTTTTGATGGAGGCTAGAATTAGTTTACAATTCTGGGTATCAATGACTAACTAAAATCACATCGTACGCCCATTGTGCAGTTGTAAAAAAAAGAACTTTTCATCCATTTGTGCACAGGTAGAAATCCAACAAATGCTGCAGCTTCAAATGAAATAGCTTAGTTGTATTTATAGGAATATGTCATTACAGTATAATATTTTAAAAAATGTATGCACATGTACATACATACACACATACCTGATTTAAAAGCAGTAGCTTCTCTTTCCTTTAGATTTTTGGATTCCTTTAACTGAGGCAAATAACTGCTTTCCCATGTATTTTCTGCAGCTACTAGCTGTAAAATATGATAGTATTTCCTGTAATTTTTGGAATTAAACAGGAATGCTGTAACTTTTTGAGACATTCAAACTTCAAACAGCTTCTAAACTTGAAAGATTTTATCTAATATTGAAATTATATTTATTACCAATCTTTGACAAAGCAGAATTCAAGTAAACAGCTGCTTACCTTATTTTTGGATGCCTGTGGCCTGCAGCAATAAAAAAAAGTAGAATAAATTAAACAACCTAATAGCAACATTCTTCATAATAAATGTAATTGAAATCTTAGGAACCTTTGCTCTGCTCTAAAATTAGCACTGAACTTTTCTTCCATTGAAAGTGTGAGCCTGCTAGCATACTTTCAAGTATAGATCTGTTCTTGCATGAATATCATCAGAAGACCAATTAGCCCTAACATTGTTCCACCTAATTGAAAAAGCAATCAGAAGAAAATTTACTGCAACACATCAAGCAATGTAAACTCCTGTGAAAGATTATGCTCAGAAGAAACTCTACCAACTTTAAAAATCGTGTAAGGACTTAATATCCACTACTATTTAAAATACTGATCGCTGTAAGAGAGATTGAGGAATGAAACACCTCCCCTGGAAAACATATTTCCCTCTCCACAGACTGGGACACATTGTCTGGGCTCTGTAAGGTACAGCAGCTCGCAGTGACTCCATTCAGATTCACATGTGAATCAACACTGCTCACAGTCTGTGTAGACTTTGCCAACTGGACAGAGATTCATGCACAATGTGATTTATCACACATGATCTGTCTCACAGTGTTTCATATAACAGTGAAGATAAAATGCAGAGCATTTTATTTAAAGCTACTGAAGAAAGGAGAGATGAGGGAAGAGTGCTTATGTTCATATTCTCTAACAAAAACTTCAAAAGGTTACATTGACTTTTAAATTTAACCATTTAAATTTCAAATAAAAGACACTCAGAACGATCTTTAAAGAGCAAACATGTCCAGTATGTAGCTGTAAATCTTGAGTATCGAAAATGTTACATTTCTTTCAATTACAAAAGCAAAATGCCCACATTTTCCAAGACCTGCATGTTATTAATTAAAAATTAAAGTGTAATTTTAATAAAAAAGTATATTGAGTTTAAAGCTTAGGAACAAAACCCTATATAAAACAATAAAAGCAAATAATCTTTTGCCTGGAGAGCTCAAAAGAGTAATAATATTAAATACAGAGAACTAATCACAGCAAACGAACACAGGCCTTAATTTTTATCAAATTGCAGGGTTTCTCCGAACAGAGAATGATATTTCAAAACTGAAATGAAGGTGAAAGCAGTTATTCTCAACAAGCTGACAACAGGGAGGTGCTGCTCGTTGCAGCAGATAAATCACAACAGACTTGAGTCTCAGTCTTTCCGTGGGCTTGCAAGGTCATGTGCAGGGAAATGTAGGCTGAGGCAGCCCGCAGGCGCTCAGTGCCATCTCTCAGCAGCAGCACTCTGCGGGTGTAAACCTGCAGCTACCGTGCCAGACCTGCCCCCTCTTCCTGTGGGAATGCTGGAATGTCTTCCCAGGGCTTCCTCCCAAAGGCATTCAGAATACAAATAAACAATCCCTCCCTGGCTTCTGCAAATCAGCCGGCGTGTTTTCAAACTTCGGTGCCATCACCCAGGACAAAAAGATCTGATAGCCAAATCATACTCTTTACGAACGATAGCAGCATTTTGACTTTTGTTATATCCAGACTGACTAAGCCAATGCAAACATACTAGAAAAAGTTCTCTCTCTCCATCTGACTGAGAGCATCTCTCCTGTTACAGGCAGGCCTTTTCACTGCCTTTGAATTGCTTAGTTTCCTTATTGCTGTTGGCTGATCATTTTTCAGTGGCAACTCATATAATTTTTTCCATCTGTCCCTTCAAATCAATGTCTAGACAGTAGGACATTCACCCATGAAAGAACAGATCTCCTCCTTCCGGACAGGTACAATCCCAGATGTGTTACTACCCAGAAAAACACCCTTGGCACTGCTCACAAGTTTGTTATACTGTGGTTATACTGATTCAGGAGGGTGATGGATCAGGCAAAGCAGGTAAGAACTGATATTTCACTGTTCAGAATACTGTCATCCTATACAGAATACACAATCACCGCTTCATGTAAATGCAACCTATATGACATTAATAGAAGATAACAAGAACTATTTAAACCATTAAGGAATTGTCCTAAAATGTGGAAATTTGGGAATAAAATCCTTTAGGGTAGGTATGGGTGCTAAGTCTGAGATGCTGGGCAATTGCATTTCAAAACAATGATTAAAACACTAGGTATTAGAAATGAACACCAGCATCAGTTCTACAGTCTCTGTAAATTAACACTATTCAGTTTTTACTTTGGCTGAAATAATAAAACTCAAAACTCCATTTCTGGAAACCTGATGATGTGCTAAAACCAGTTCAGATCTAGTTTTCATACATCCCTCAAACAATGTGAAAACTGATGGTAACAAAAATATTTTAGTCACGTATCAGAAAAAAATACACTTTATAACCAAATTCAAGTCAGCAGAATGCAACTTTTATTTTGACATTATTTTAAAACACCCACACTGGCAAGGAGACAATAGCTTCAATAACATATTAGTTTGAAAAGTAATAATACTTTCTTATACTTACTGTTGATGCGAAGAGCAAACTCTAGTAAGCTTTTCCAGTTCTTGGCCACTCAGTTCTTTATCTGAATTCCTCAGTGTTGTAACTGGACTAGGAACTGCTGTTTTCCATTTTCTTTCTAAATTAAATAAAAATAATTTCTACTAAAAATATTATAAATATTATAAATAATAATATAAAACAAATAGGTGAAACTAAACAATGGAGAAATATTGACAACTTTTCTGTGTATGGTCTACAATCTTCTTTCAGACTATGTAGAGCAGCATCCTATTCTTTCAGAACACACTTTACTTTAATCATATCAGACTCATCAACCCTAACCCAAAATTAAGCTTGAAACAACTGTGGCTCAAAGTCTTGATTAACAGAATAAAGAATTACAAACTATTTGCACTTTTATAATTAAATGTGTGCAAACAAATCCAAAGCAGGCATACTTTCCTTGTAATAAGCTCAGAGAAATTCTGTTATAAATGCTGCTTTTCCTATGTAACTTTTCTCAGTGTGGCCTACGTATTACTCTATTATTTGGAAATACAAACTAAAGTAAGTCTTTATTCTACCGTATTAATTTAGCTGGTACTCACCCCACTGTTCCTGTATAGAAGAAAGATTTGCAAGCAGCTGCTCATGATATAGTCGTTCAAGCTGAATGAACTTCATCGCCTTCTCATCTGAATGGAAGGTTAAAGGCAAATGCTCACATATGTGGACATAGTATGACTTATTTATAATTGGCAGCATGTTTGAAAGGGAAGTAATTATACACTTGAAATTTGAAATAAGTGAATCAAAACGAGTAATGGCCAGTATTCATATTTCTTTGCACAAAGAAACAAAATAGCAGACATGAAAACAACAGGCATGAAGTAAAATAAGTTAAGAAACATTCAAAAAATGAAAATCCTGTTCTTTCAGCAGCTACCTCTTCCCACATGCCTTAAGCACAACAAACGATTTTTCTAGAAAAGAAACAAGTGAAATGTTACTATGCTGATTAAGTCTTAGCAAAAAATGAAATTACTGGGAAATGAAAAGTAAAACAATTACACAAATACCAGCACATATCTCTCAAGAAATACAAATACATGCCAAGAACCATGACTAACTGAAAATATGGCTCCTCTCTACTGACCTGCTGGAGACAGTATTAAAACAATTTATCCAACTTAAACTTTTGAAAAATACCTGCCCCCTTTTCAGCCATTGTATACAACACTGTTGGACTGCTGAGTTCACCTTTTGTCTTCCTGAAGATTTTGCTCACTTCTCTTCTATATGAAGAACTCTTTCCCCTCACTTATGGTTATCAATAAATTTACAAAGGTATACTGATAGTCACATATTTTACAATAGAATAATTCTAGTTCCACCAAGCATGAGTTGTGCTGTTTAAAGTTGTTTTACCAGCCGTTGGAAATGTAATTCTACAATTCAATGAGTATAGAAATACAGTGAATGAGGTTCTTAGTAATACAGAAAAACCACTTTCCATTATTTACGGTATTAAAACACTGGAGTAATTATTACAAATACCCAACCAGTGCTTGTTATTCTTGTTAGCCTCATGCAACACATAAATAGCATGGTTTATGAACAACAATATTAATGGAAAGAGTATTCCCTGTCTTCAGGAAATCTGTTATTAGAAACAGAATTACAGATCACAGAGAAAGCCTTAGAGGATGACTGCAACAAACCCTGAATTATTGTTAATATGAGGTTCCACACCAGATGAATTAAAATGTCTGTCATGGATAATTAATACAGTGCAACATGATCAACTAAGTTCTTTATTAACCTCAGGAAACTGATGGCTGGAGGTACAGTGCAGATATCCTTCATAAATATGTATTATATAGTGGTGTTGAATTCCACACATCAGGTGTACATTGCATTAAAAAATATTTCCTTTGATCAGCTTTAAATACAGTGCCTTTCAATTAAAGCAACTTCGATGAAAGAGGAACTGTTTGTACCATGCTGTTTAAATTTTAAATTTACTGTCTTTCCCCCTGCACCATAATTTCCTACAGAATTTTTCTATGCCTTTAATTTGTGCTGTGCATTTTGGATTTTCTGACAGATACTTTTGAATTAGGATGACCAAAACAAAAGTGCAGTCCTCTAAGACTGTGATGGATATTTTATTTTATATGTTGCTTTTATAATATTGCAACTGTTAGCTCTCTGGTTTTATCTACAGGGTAATATAATTTGTCTAGGTTTCTTACGCCTTGTTATTTAGCCTACTAAACAATTACAATTGCCTGTTTGCTGTATTTTGTTTGTAACAAATTACATAATAAAGAAATAATCTGTATGCACAAAGTCTGTAATATATGATGCATCTTAGTGAATCACATATACCTTGAAAGCTTACCACTGGCCTCTTCTTTTTATAATCTGATCATTTTCCCTTTAAAGCAAAGAGGAAATTCCAGTTCACCTTTTCTAAAATTATTTAACTTTAAGGTTTAAAATTATTATTCTCTCATAAAATTACTGAAATGTATCAGAGTTATTATCAGCAGTTCAGATATTACAACTTTTTTACCAAATTTACTTGCATTGTCTAGGAACAAATCAAAATAAACAGGACTATTAAACTGTTCCCAGAAGCAATTACCCATATTTTCCTACAACAATTTCTCAGACTACCTTGACATGATTTTGACTAATTAGCATTTGTCAAATACCATTTTGCTGTTGTTTGCAGATTGCTGATCTCAGCTCAGTGCGTTTGGTATTTTTTTTCCAATCTAGACATTTGCAGTACATATTCTAATCAACTGTTGTGACAATGTTATCATTATTGTAAGTATCCTATTTGACATAATACATATCCTATCTCTAAATTGGACATATTCCCAGTTACTAATATTTAGAATAGAAGTTACCCTATAAAAACGAAAGTTCTTTGAAAGTATTTTCTTACTTCTTTTTTTATGCTCAGCTACTAATGATTTCATGAGTACAGCTGTTGGAAGTGAATTTATCACTTAACTCGCATTCCAGTTGTTTGATTAAGGAGGATTTGCTAGCATATTGTGTATTCACTCACGGAAAATTATGGTTGTTTACTTCTTTCTAACCCTGACCTACAACAAGTGAGATAACGTCAAAGCATTTGCCTTCTATGTTTTATCATGCCACATTATTTTAATATTGTGCAAAAATTTCTGCAAGTAAAAGGATACATTCCTCCTCTTGAAAATAGGTCTCGGCTATCTGCAAAAGTGAAAAACAAATTAGGAATGTATCATTTTTATGACAGTGATAAAGATGTAATATAAACTTACCATATTTTTAAACATCTGGTTTGCAGTGTCCTATTTAGTTTGGGTAAAATATGAATGTTCAGACAAAATACATGTATTCCTATTCTAGGAAAAATGCTTTAAAAGAGTATCAAAGACCAAAGACATACTAAGTCCTCTCCAACAAAACAGATTTATCCCAATCTTAGTTAGGTTTTATGTTGCTACAACAATAAAAATTATTCCAGAAACATTTTTAGTTATCTTATTAAAAAGCTTTAAAATTATCTAGAAGTACTATTTTTACTGATACGAGTTCAAGAGTTTGAATTCTGTGCCTGAACCAATGTTTCCTTATGTTTGATCAAATTAAGATCATTGCTGTGCTTTCCTGAGCATTACTTACAACATGTTAAAACAGAGAAATGGAAGTTTCCTGACTGATGAGAAAAGAACAGTCTTTTGTCTCCCTGTAAACAAAAAATATTTGAGAATTGCAACAATAACTTATTTGTGCTTGTTAGAAAACTGTGCAGGCTTTCCTAGAAAGCTGAGGAATACTGACATCTTTGTTTGTAAATGCAATGAAATACAAAAAATATAAACCTCATAATTATTCCACAGAGCTTTACACTATCAGTGACCTTTATAAGCAGCAACTAATGAGTCCTCAGGGACAGCGAATTTTGGCAGTCCTCTTGCTTGCCATGCATGGTGAGGCAAGGGCAGAGCCTGCAAAATGTGTCCAGGAACTGCAGGTACCCTGATACCAGAACATTTGAGGCACCTCATAGATGATACTCCAATGACTTCTGTGGGAGCACACAAAAATTCAGTCTCAAAATCTTTGGGACATATCAATTTAAGTAGTCATAATATGGAGGGTTTAAATAAGCACTTTTTGTAAAAGTCTAAAGATGATTGCTCAAAATAGACAGCAACTTGATAAAGGAGTCTAGATTACAAATTTCATTTCCTGGCTCTCAGCCTTATTATTAACCACTAGACCATTTCGAGCCCAGTACCTTCAAAAGAGAATGGGTAAGTGACTTTTAAGGTTCTTTATCTGCACATATTGGCTGCTATTCACAGTAGCCTCCTAAGGATTTTTGGAACTGTAAAAGCTCTACCTATGTTTTATATATACTTCTTAGATTATATAACAAATCCTAAACAAATCAAATTCATCCCATTCAAGACAGGAAAAAAATTACATCCTATTTTAATTAAAAGTTGACTCTTAGAACAGCTCCCATTATCCCACAGCCTTTAAATATTCAATACAGGCTTCCCCCACAAACACCATGGATTGTTAATACTCCAGAACATCTGACACAGCTCTTGATTTTACATTGAATTTTGTCATAGAGAATAAAAAGAGAACGTGATAGAAGAGTATTTGCTAGAGTTGATTTAATGTTACTGTCAGGCTGTATTAGCAATCTGAAAAAGACCCCAAAACTGAAGATGACAGGTTAATTCACTGGCAAGGGAAAAAAATTCCTAATTGTCTCATTTTACGGCAATGCTAAAATTAAAATCCTT
Organism: Acanthiza pusilla; assembly: GCA_036630365.1. Taxonomy (NCBI): domain Eukaryota; kingdom Metazoa; phylum Chordata; class Aves; order Passeriformes; family Acanthizidae; genus Acanthiza; species Acanthiza pusilla. Next base: position 1,166,738 of record JAXCHO010000017.1, read on the forward strand.
CCCCCTCCTGTCCCCAATTAAAAACCATGTTATGATCCTTGTAAGTTCCATTAGCTTTCTTTCAAACACTTCATTCAAAATGCTTGATAATTTTTAAGAAAAAAGAGATAGTGTTTGAGTACATGTTTCAATCTGAACATGCAGATTCTGTTCTTGGATTCTGTTCCCATCACAGTTCCTGTATGACTTTCAAAAGTTTGTTCCCCTTATGGTTTGGCTTCCTCATTGAAAAAGCAACAGATTTCACCTCCATCATGTGCAATGGCTCTTCTTGAGGTTTGTAAAGTGTTTTAAGTTTTTGCCCTATCTTGTTTTCCAAATATGATCTTTGTACTGAATCATGAACGACCATCAAATTTTGTGTGGCTAAAAGTACAGATTGTTAACACTAAAGCTCAGCTTTTTGTAAGTTAAGGAACAGTATCAAATATCTTTGCTCAAGCACAGATCAGAAAAAAAAACTAAAATTTTACATCAAATGTAGATTATCTGTAATATTCAATACTAAAGAGAAACTTCTTTCTCCCATATAATTGCTCATATATATCAAAGACAATAAGAATGCAGGAGTGTAACTACAGTTTAGAAATTTAAAATAATAAAACGATCAAGTTTTCCAAAATAAAGACAATGCAACTAAGTTCAATCAGACAGGTATAGTATCCACGTACGGCACATATTAGACATCACAGCCAAGCAAAAGGTCTTCTAGTCTGCTGTTAGTCACAACTAAACTATAAATTAATATGGCATCAAGTTCTATCCACATATTCATTCTGCATTATAACCTCCAGGGAAAAAAGCAACATGCTGGACCATTTGTAAGAAAGATTGCTTTTCAAACCAGTTTTTCCTTTGGTCTTGCAGGTGTGGCTATTGTGCTTATACGAAGGTATACACTAAGAAACCTGGAACCCTAGCATTCATTATTAAAATTTATGCTAGAAAGATTTCTGCAACAGTAAAAACACTTCCAGATTTAAAATGTTATTTAGGTATCTGCTGTCTTGTAACTATACCAGTGCCTTACAAACCTTATTCAAGGTATATTAAAGAGTGATTTTCCTATATCTTCCTGCCAAACTATAATTTCATCATTTGGGGAATTAGAAACACATCCTTTAGAGTTTCCTTTAACTACAAAATATACTTACAAGGCAATTTATAATTTAAAAAAATATTATAAGATCTTAGAGGAGATATTTGCCTTGACCATCTGTTATGCATCAAAATATCCTGTCCAGATATGAGTATTGGCACAAATTGCATTTATGCATATTTTTCCTAATGAATAAAGGTCTCAAATAAAACCAAAATTGGGTGCAGCACCCCAGAATCACAGAAAGTACCTGATGGAGACACAGGGGCAGTATCTTTGAATCCATGTGCTCAACCTCTTCACGGAGCAAAGAGAAAAGAGACTGCAATGTTTGCCTTTGTTCTTTTGGGTGAAAGCTTTCCCTTGCTTCAACAGCACCTTCAGCCTGCACAAAATCTGCATCGGTAATAAGAGTATCTTCCTCCTGGATTGCTGTGGTTCCCATTGTAGAAACTCCTTGAAAAAGGACAAATACTTATGTTATTTGGATTCAGGAAAAAAATCAAATGGCTTTTTTTAGGAAATTTCAATATAAACATCATGAATAAAACCCTAGTATCTTAAATAACATCCCTGATAAACTAAATACTGGCCTTCTCAAAAGTAGTTGTGATAGGTCTGTCTCACTGTCAGCTCACATACCTGACAGAACAGTTACATACATCACAGGTACTTGTACACTTCTAACTGGGACCCTGCTTTAACTTATGGGGGGGGGGGGGATCAAAACACTTAGACTGAAAGTGTTCCAGAGTTATTAGTAAGAGACCAGGATGTTCAAAAAAGGCAAATAGCAGGTAGGTGAGGACAGTGTGAATGTGGTTCTCAGTCTCTCTCCTCGCTCCTGCCAAGGACCTTGTACAAGGAAGTGTCGTGGGGATGGACAGACACAAGGAAGGAAGGAATGGTGCGGAAGGAAGGAATGGTGCGGAAGGAAGGAATGGTGCGGAAGGAAGGAAGGAAGGAAGGAAGGAAGGAAGGAAGGAAGGACAATTCGACCAGTTGCTGTTCTTCAGATGACAACACAGTGGCTCCTCACAGTGATAACAGGATCTTAAAGGACAGAAATAAGATGATGATGGTGCGGGATTCTATTGTAGCAGAGAGATGTCTAAAGGGATTGTCCTGCTGAGTGAAAAAGAAAACCCCTCTAGATAGCTGGATAGTTTCTTTGCGAGTCCAGAGAATGAGCCAGTAGTGCTGAGAGAGGTTGGTAACAATACCACAAGGATGTGTAAACTGAATTTAGATTCCAGAACTTCTTGCTAGACAGAAAGCTAGGTTCTCCATGGTACATTTCCCGGCAATTCACTGTTGCCTGTCTCCAGTTTTATAGAAGTCAAAAAAAGTCAGGCATTCAGGTGGAGATACAAAGAATAATATAAAGCATAACAGTGTAAGAATATTACAGGAAAAAACTTTTTGGGTGCAAACCCCACATTTTATTGTTAGAAATGCAAAACTTGTTGTGTATTTCTGATCATGAATATGATAGCTATGAGAAAATGTTATATGAGATTAAGGAAGAAGTGTAGTGTAGTAGTAGTGAAAGCAGTAGTTGGAGAAATCAACTACCTATATACTGACTGGATCAGTTTCTTACAAAGATCAGAGAATAAAAGCAATAAATTACAGCTTCCTATAACGCACAGTCTTAGGAGCAACCAGAAAACTACAGTAGATTGCAGCAATTAAGGAACATTTGTTTTCCATTAAACAACACTGAATTTGACACACACAGGGCTGAACTTAAAAAAAAAAATCCCGTAATTATTTAAAACAATTTAGAGAATGTGGCCAGAGAAATGTGCACAATAAACTTTAATAAACTCAAGTTATGATGAGCACTGTTCCCCAGCTACACCCATTTTCTGCAAATCATGTTATCATTTAAAAGCAGGACAGGTGAGGGCACTGTTTCAAGTGACTTTCTGTCTTCAGCTTGGACACTCAGTTTCAGACCCCCTTCAGTTCACCGCCACTGAAACCCAACTGTGATGATTCAGGTTTAAGATTTAGGGTCTAAGAAAGGCGTTAGTTTGTCCACAGAAGGCTCTACCATTTCACTTTTGGTTATTTTAAACATTTATTAAGTAAACTATCCAGGTCGGGAGTACTCTGTGGGTGGCTATTTTCACAGGGCTACTGCCAGAGAAAATACGGGTGGAACTTAACATGACTTTTTCAATATTAACGCACATGTCTGATTTTCCGGTATTTATTTGGGCTTCCTCTGGGCCAAAAGCAACAAGAGACATAACTGGATGCAAGATACAAACCAGGAAATACTTCTAGAGATGGAATTAAGGCGGTCTTTAAAAATACAGCTTCCTGTTTAGCACATTATCATGAAACCAGAAAAGAGGGTACTCATGCTCTGGCAAAACTTTTCTCTCAGAAAAACAAACAAAGAAACCAAACGTCACTTAAAGCTGCACTTTTTAAAACACTTAATAACCACATGTTATATCAGAACATGAACATTGACCGCAACATGCTCAATATCAACTATCATGAAAAACTTAGATTTTAATGTTATCATGATACTGTTGCTAACACATAGTTTATAAACTGCATTATTACTCATAGGTACTGTCAAGCTGTCACTTGGAATCAGATTCTGCCCTCAAATTTCTTCCCTGATTCCTAAAGCAAGGCTTTACAGCTATTCGGGTGAATTCTACCTTGTTTGATTTTTGACACAAGACAGTATTTGCGCCACAGTAGCACTACAACAAAGAACATTTATTGTAACACTTAGTAATGCAATTTCCTCATAAAGATGTGATGGGCCAAGATCCCTATTTATTTTTCCCCCCCGTTCTTGAAAACAGTACACAATACTACTTTTTCTAGGAATCGCACAATCTTACTGTCCAAAGCAGATTTTTTTTTTTTTTTACTGGATACTGGTATCTTACATATATTTCTGATTTTTTAATAAGGAAGGATTACGTTTTTTCACTTTATAAAGCAGTGACATTTACCCCACCCTAGAATGGAACTGAAGCCTTTATGAAAACGTATGTGAAAACACTCAGAAGACAGAGTGCCAGAGCACTTCAGCAGTCCTGTGGCAGAGAGCTGCATTCAAGTTTTTGCTCTGCCAGGTTCACAAATGTTTCAACTGACCCCTTCTACGCCTAGTTGGGTGTGCCAGTGTTTCCTAAGACATGGGGAGAAGCAAACTTTCTCTGAATTTCTCCAACAGTTCACAGCAGCACCTCCATGTTTGCCTAAAAAGGATCAAATTTTGACACACTTCGTGAACAAAAATTAACAAATACATTTTTGAATATGTCTCAGGTTTTTTTCTTTGTCAGTACTGCAAGTATATGAAATTAAGATGCTCTTGCCACCTGCCTCAGAATGAATCAGAGGTGCAAGTATGAGGGATTTGCTATCAAAATAAAATTATGAACAAATCCTGTGTCTTTTAACTGAATTTAAATTTTCACATTCAGTAGCACTAGCTCCAGTCACCAGTAACAGAAGTTTCTAGTACAGAAAACATATGGCAATCTCTTTTTTTAAACATTCTTTGGTACTCAATACTGAAAGCTGGTTCAGACTGATTCATTGAAGAACTATTGAGGGAAAAAAAAAAGACCAGCAAGTATTTAAAAACCATTCATTTTTAAGAGAAGAGATGTTAAGACAAAAGTGTTGGTGGTAAAGACATAACTTTAACTGAGCAAGGCGTGGATCTTGTTTAATGTGGCACAGAGCCTTAAATAAAATATCATCGCTTGTATTTTCATATAATTTGACTGTCTTATATTCATGTATTTCAGTTGCTTCAACATCAAATCCATCCCAAACACTCCACTTCCTTCCCTCCTCCACCTCCAAGCTGCTTTAAGAAATAAGTGGAATAATTTACAGAAAAAGCATGTGTTCCAGAATTTAACTTGGGGAAAAAAGATTGAGTGCAGGTTACCATGCTATGCTTGGTTAAGGAATCATATACTGATTTTACAGCATTATGTTACCCGTTATGCCAGGACTGAACTTTTGAAAAAAGATGAACTTATTTTCAGAGAACATGAATAATTTGAAGTCCATATTTACAAAAATACATTGAAACATATTAAACTTAATGAATAACTATTTCTACGACACTAAAGTTAGTGCAATTCATTACACGGAATTACAGTGTGAAATTTTAAATTCTTTGGTCTCCAGTCCTCTATAACCAGCTATCATCATCATACATTCAAAACTATGATGAGTATACAAAAAGAATGTGAGAAACACATTGGGATCTAGAAGCTATAGACTCTAGTATAGCTATAGGTCTAGTAAATCTACAGCAGTATCAAGAGGGCTAAAAGGAGGTGCTTCTTCAAACAATAAATACACTAAATCCTGGAACTACTTATTCCAGGACAATGAAATGGATGCAGAAAGCAGCTATAAGTCAGGTGACAAATTCACTCTAAAGTATTACAGGCTATCAATTCCCACTTGCGAAAGCCCTGAGATTATTAAAGATGGCAAGCAGAACATGGAAGCAAATCACTACGTTTGCCTTGTCCTTATACTCTCACATTTATATTTCTGAATACGCTATTGGCCACTACCAGGAGAAGAATATTGAACCAGATCAATCTTCAACCAGACACAATGGTTCTTAATCTTCCATTCCAGTCTATTGATAGTAGAAGCTGGGATAATTTGAGCTTCAGCACATTCCAAGCATATACACAAAGATAACAATCAAACTTATAACTGTTTATTCTTTACAAACAACTATTTAGAGGGTTTCAAACACATTGAAAGTGCGAGTACTTGCTCTTTCTTCTAAAGTAAAGACATGTTGATAACGAAAGATTGGCTTCTCTAATGATGACCAATATTCTGCTGAGCAAGTCCCAAGTAAACAAAAATGACTAAAATGTAATTTTCCATATTCCACATAAATTGCTTTAGTCACTAGCAGGAGGAAGCATATGAACAACATGCTTTTTAAGTCAAACATCATCTTTTCTAGAATGGCAGCATTTAACAGCAATCCTAACGGGGTGCTTATAGGGAAAAAGACTCATAAACCTATTCTTTAGTTATGAGTCACTCATCCATGATTTCTCAATAGTTAAAACAATTTCTTTTTTTAAAAAATTGCAATAATACATGCCGTGCAAGTACTCAGTTTGATATTCCAGCTTGCTTGTGTGGTGCTCTGCTGTCACCCACTCAAGAATCTTCCACTCTAGTTTGATTATTCTCTCCTTTAACTCTGAGTTGGTATAAAGGCACGAAAGCTAGTTTTGTTCTACAATGTAGAAGGTGTAGTGAGATATTCAGGAATCATTTAAAATAGCTGGTGCTGGAATTTACATGGAAGATTGCCACAAAAAAAAATGACATTTACAACCTCAAGAAATTGTGACACAGTGAGCTGCATTTTGTGAAAAGAGAAGAATCATCACGTGAGAGTACCTAAAAAGCTAAATGTATATTAGCCCATAAACAATGGGAGATACAATGTAATTTTATATTGTGACCTTCCTCTCTAACTATCAAGGTTCTTTATTAATAAAGTAGCAAGAGTTTATTCATGAGAATTCAACAACACTCTATAAAGAGTTTTGCAGACAGGATGTTCTCTGGTGTGGTATTTTACATTGCCAGGTTTTTCCATGAAATTTTCTATTTTTTCAGGATTCTGCTTTTTGTCTTAAAACTTCAGTCTACCGTGGACAGCTCATTTTGTGGTACTTCTGCATCAGTTACCTCCATTTATCAACAAGAATACAAACCAATGTAAAAAGAATATGAGCCAAGTTTAACTTCCAGTGTTTAGGTGAGTTTTTTCATTTTCTTCCCCTCATTGTGCTTCAGATACCTCTGTCCACATGTATGTATAACTTTTCATCAACTTGTTTTTTGTTATTCCCATCATACAGATGACTGGTTCTCAATTACTTCTGCCAATCTCATTTTAAGTATTTTATTCTATTATTAAAAACTTTAATCTACAGATGAAACATATATACTTACTAAGTGCTGAAGAAAGTTATTGCAACATCATTCTCCCTATAATGGCAGATTTTAGAATGCTCTTGCCTCTACTAGAAAATATAATATTTCTTTTCTAGATTTTGCCTATATGTACAAGATACGCAATACAAAGCTTCCTTCCTTTCCAGCCTTTACCTATGTTATAATCCCTTAAGATCATAATCAGTTTTCAGAACAGGTCACAAAAGACTTGCCATTTATGAGGAAAACCACATTTTATAATTCTTTATTTTAAAATGCATGGGAAAAAAAAAGCAGGCAGAAGTCAGTTGTTTTTTCAAAGAAACCTATGCATGAAGCACACTGATTTTAATTAATATATATATACAGCACTATGACATACAAGCTTTAGGATGTAAAAAATTATCCTCGTATAACATATTATATTACAGTAAGTCCTACTCCTTCAAAAAGGAAAGAAGGATCTCAAATAAGAACATGTAATAAACATTACATTTTCCTTACCCAATTAATATCTGAAAGATCTAAAGAAAAAGTAACATCAAAAATTGGTAGGAATTTTTTTAATTAGTAGTAACATTTTTTAACAGTTTGTTACCCAAAACACACAACCTAGGACTATCTGGTAAGCTTTGAAAAATGCAAGTAAATTTTACAACAGCAGGCCAAGGTCAAACTATTTCGTACTCTTAACAGGATTTCAAATCTTGACATGGGATCAAGACACCAAAATCTTGCACGCGATCATGATGTTCAAATGAACAAAGCCATAATGCCAAAATTTGTCTATTTTGATTTGGAAGTCAGCCCAATTTCCATGCTGATACTGTGTACCTCCCTCTACTCATGTTTACTTGATGTGTTACATTTGCTAAATAGCCACTGTTTAGATACAGAAGGTGAAAACATTCAGAATCGAATCTGATTGAAGACTATTAGCAGTTCTGGGAAAAAAAAATGAAGCAAACATAAAACCACCAAACCTTCAGTGAAATGCTAAAAAAAATTAGTACAACAACTAAAATACATTTCTTGTTAACTCACAGATTTAATAGGCAGTGTTACTTCTGAAGTAAACAGAAAAATAAACTTTAAACGAAGTACCTTTAGATTTTCTACTGGAGCTTCTTTTGCTTCTTGGACTTCTTTTTCCACCTGGCTGTTTTTCTGTAACAGGCTTTTCCTCCAGCTGAGGGTCCATATGGACATTCACAGATCTTCTCTCAGTCTCACTTTCCTTACAGCTTGGGATCCAGTCTCCACTGTCCATATTCTCATTATTATTGATGTTATCCTGTTCACCTTTATCCTGTCGTCCCATAGCAATGCTACTACTGGTCAGAACTTCATTCCCATCACTGTCAAGTTGATTTTCATTTTCATCGGCTGAAGGAATCAAATGAGATGCCAAACTTTCTACCCTATAGTTAGAAGGAAGACTGTCCTTTGAGTCTATTTGCAGATCATTTGGTGGAAATTCTCTGTCATCCATTAGAGCGTTACTTTTTGAACCACTAAATCTCCCTCCAGATATTTTTAGACCTAAAATATAAAATGGAACGAAGCATTTATAATACATATATTATAACAGATAAATAACATCAGCCAATGCCAGCCAATAAACAACATTTGCCAAGTGATATAGCTTAAAAGCATAGGGAATTTCTTTCATTCATTGACTCATTTAAAGTCTTAAAGAGGGGGATATTTACATACAAAAAAAAAATCTATAAATGTATATTCTTACCCAATTATAATTGCTCCAGTTACCTGAGCAAAAGCACAGCTGATCTTTACAGCAGTGCTCCCAGTGTTACAGCTGAGGTAATGAGGAAAAACAAAAAGATAAACAGAAGCCACCCCATGTCCCCCCCTTCCTTTAAATCCATGGCTAAAACAAAAGCATTCTTGTCACATAAGATCATAGTTTGCCTGAAATAAAAATAAACCAGGGAGGAATAAAAGTAGAACAACTTTTAATTCTGTCAGTGATGGTATCAGATCAAACCTGCAGATAGATTAACTGTGTTACAAGAATTAGATGGAAGTAGAACCTGTTTATTGACTCAATTGTCACATTATTTTAAAGAAAACATTCAACATGTCTTCAGCACACACAGAAGCAGATGGTTTGAATATAAAAACCTAATCTCCCACCTAGTCTCAGCAGGAGTCAATTTTCCCTTTTTGTGAAGATGTAACTCTAATCAATGCTGCAATTAGACACATTCACAGGAACAAAAAAGAGTAACTTAGCAGAAGACCCACATGCTACTTGTACAGGTCTGTTATTATATCAATTCCTATATTTAGCCTTTAGAAGCACGGCAATAATGCTGTTTAATTTAGCAGCTAGATACCTGAAATACAGCTCCATTATGTACATCTCACTAGATTTAGCTCATGTTTCAAACAGTGAAGCCAAAAATCAGCAAGCACTCTTGTATTACAGAAGAGCTTAGGTAAGCCTCCTACAGCAGCTTCCTATACTTTCATTTAAATGAAAAAACATTTTAGGATATCTGCCTTCACCAGACTTTCTTAACTCTTGGTATACACATGTAAATGAAATACACACTTGCTAAATATGCAACATAATATTTCATTTTACTTGCTAGAAGAATTAAAACTGCAGAAAAATGGGGGAAAAATGTTCAAAGGAATAAGTAGGTTTTCCTTCATACATATTTCTGATAAAAGAGTGCTAAAGAGATTTTCCCCAAATTATTCCTTCATAAACTTCATAGTTGCTAAAAGGACTGAGGAAAAAAAAAAAAAAGAAAATAAAAAGAAAACATCCCTCCTGTCTTAGGGACAAGAAAGAGGATTTAGGGAGCTATAGGCTGCTCTGCCTCACCTCAATCCTTGGAAGGTAATACAGCAAGTTAGCCCAGAAAGCATTTTCAAACATACGAAGGATAAGAAGGTCATCAAGAGCAGTCAGCATGCATTTATGATGGGTGAGTGGTGCTTCCACAAAAAGCTGACTCGCTCAGCAGAGGAAGGGGGAATAATGGATGCGATTTACTGTGACTGTGCTAAGGCTTTTGACACTGTCTCCAATAACATGCTCACAGACAAGCATACAAAGTACAGGCCAGATTAAACAGACAGTGAGAAGTTCCAGAGAAGCACACAGAGGGCAACAAGCCACCACCAGCTGGGCAACACAAAAGCAAAAGCCGGCACCACCCAGGACAACTCCATCTCTGCTTCCTACCTGAAGAACTTGCTAGCCACTTCCAGCCATACCAGTCTAACAAAAATTACTGCCTACCCTAAAACATATAAGCAGCACCAGGGGAGGTTTAGACTGGACACTAGGAAGCACTTCTTTACTAAGGGTGTGGTCAAACACTGCAACAGGCTTCCAAGAGGGGTGGTCAGTGCCCCAAGCCTGTCTAAGAGGCATTTGGACAATGCTCTTTACAACATACTTCAACTTATGGTCAGCCCTGAGCTGCTCAGGCAGTTGGACTAGGTGATAACTGTAGGTCTCTTCCAATGGAAATATTCTATCCTAGTCTAGAAGAATAATGAATTGTACATTAGAGATGCAAGTTCCATTTTCCTTTGGCAGCCACACTACATGATAATTGGTTTTCCTTGAGCACCAGAAAGACGAAGGGAACTCTAGAGGAGATACTGAGGAGTTATCTGGAGAATGCATCTGCTCACTAGAAGGATGCTCCTTAATGAAGCCATTTTCTCGCAGAGTTAAACACAAAATGAAAGCTTACGAGGAAGAGAGAATTTTAATCAGACCAGAAAGAATGAGAACTAGAAGATATTGTTACAGACACCCATACCATAGTTATGCTGATTTACTGATAACTGTTCTAAAACATTAAAAAATAATCCCAAACACTATGTTGTATTTGAAATGTTCGCTTTTCACTCTTTCTGCCATATGAAATAATAACTCCTGCTGCTTTCCCCAGCTCATAGATCAAATGATTCATCAAAAGAGGCTGAAGTAAATTGCCCAAACCCAATGAGGAATTAGTTTTAACAACAATAATTAAAAATCAGGATGTCCTACCACCACCGTCTTGCTTCTATCTGTAGACAACAGTTTATTCTTTCAACAGCCAGACAGGGAAAGAGAAATATGAATGCATTTGAACAAGGTGTTTCCTACTTGATTGTGCAAAATGAGAAAAGATGCTTTTGACAAGTGACATTTTCTGTAGAGGAAGCTAACATTCTGATGGAAAATGTTAACTCATTTCCTTTGAACATTTGGCTAAAATGATAGTCCCTCTCTAGCTGAGAGGCTGGAGAGAACAACATTTCTTGGTTTATTGCTTGAAACTCAGTATTTCTTCAAATAAAAGTAGCCCTGAAAATCTATCCCTTTCTACCCTGAGGACTCCTTAGAGAATGAAAACCCAAAAAGAGCTAGTTCAAAGAATTTAGAACAGCCTTGCCCTTGATCTTTTAAAAGGATTTCCCCCCACCTCAGATGAAACTTTTTTCCTTCTTGATTTTCAATGCTGTTATTTGCAATTCCTTTTGAGTTCACCAAGGCACTAGGCAGGTATCAAAGTGAATCTAAATCCTGTGAGAATGAACTTTAGCTCTGTCTAAAAACACAAGTAGGAATGCTTATTTATAAACAAAAATGGAATTTAAATCCCTCATGATTTAAACTACATTTAAAAGACCATTAACATGCGGTTCCTGTACTTACTGTTTTGCCACTGGAATGAATTGTAAACACAAGTAACATCTTAATAAAAAATGTTTGTTTTTTTATAGCCCCACCTTTCCTCCTTTCACTAGTTGCCCAAAATTGAAATAAAAGCTAATTCTGAGTAGAACTGTGCTGACCATTTTTAAAAGGTACCAGTGAATTAAAGTGCTTCAGTTGCCACACAGATTCATACAATTGGCACATGCAATCATGGTGATTATAGCACAAATGAAAAACAAAATAGAAAATATTTGCCAAGTGGCTAAAAGATGAAGTCTGTATCGAAGAAATTAGTTGTATGTTTGTTCGCTCTAGGACCAACAGTGTGTGCATTAGAGAAATGGCCCTCACTTGTATTTTAGGTCAACTTCAGTTCTAAAAATGTGATGCTCATCAGTGTTCTCTTTCATGTACTCCATATGACTTAATATAATTTTGACAACTTTTGCAGTTGCTCACTTTTTTCCATCTATCCTTACTACAGAAATACAACCTTAAATACACCTGTTCGGATTGTGTTTTGAATTTTTTTTAAAAAAAGTTAGTAAGAACTGGGATTATTCATGACCTGGCACAGATGAAACTTGAAGAGGGCATTAAAAACAGAACAAAATCACAAACAAACACTGCCAGCCCCCCTAAACCTTCACATTAACACAGCTTCTCTATTCTGGACAGCTGGTGGGGTTTGAGAATGTTTACTGAACATATAGTGTAGTATCTCATTTACTGATCTCAGACATATCTTACAGAACAAATCAAGATCATAACACTGTATCTTCTAACATTCAAGAAGTTTACATCAAATTGTTTTTTTTATTCCATTTGATTGCCTCCATATAGCTCCTCTGCCAAAGACATTATTTTCCCTCTCTCATTCTCATGCAATTTAATTATTCTGTGTTAATTAAAGAGATTTAAGTCTTTTAATTCTTTGAAAGCCAGCTTCATCACTATATCAACCACACTGCACTATTCAAAATGAATGGGCATTTCAGATTGGTTCCCAGTGCTGCTTCTATGCAATCTTTTCATTAACTTTGATGATAAACCACAACAGCTGTATAAAGTCTGCAGTTTGAAGCAGTTACAAGCATTTTTGAGGATTTAATTCAAAATTAATTGTAGCAATAAGTGCTCCAAAAGGAATAATATAAAATTCACTAGGGCAAACAGAATATTCCCAGAATAACCCCAACCTTTTGGAATAAAGAAAGCACATCTATGTGAAATAGGAATTAACCAGTCATTTTGTTATGATGAAAAGCATCTCATAGAGATAACAAACAGAAAACTGACCATGAATCCAAGCCTTCTTTTTCGCCTGAGATATAATACAGCATGTGTTACATGCACAAGAGAATTCATTATGTCCTACCAGGCACTAATCAATTACAATAAAGTATTTTTCTTTTTTTTGTGCACAATATATGCAGAACAAGACGTACATAAGAGAACCTGGATCCCAGCAAGGTAAGAGTTTTAGAAAGGAAGGGACAGCCCTACATTTGGCAATAGCAATTCAGTCTAGAAAAGGCTGCTACATAAACAACCAAACAGGCTGTCTAAAGATGTTGTAGAACCCCCATTGTTTATAAGAAGAAATTTGGCAAGTCTCAGGTTTAAAAGGACAGGTAAAAAATAGACATTACCTAGGATTAAAGGAATTTAATTTTCTTTATTGCTGCAGGATTTTTTCACCATCCCCCCCCCCCTTTTTTTCTTTTTACTTAAATACAAGTAGCTGTAAAAGTCCTAGAGAAAAAAAAATCAAACTGATTCCATGGAAATGAAACAAGTATTTTTAAAAACAATTATGTTTACAGAGTTGGTGTTTCTACCATTAGAACAAAAAAAGGGAAAACTGTAGAAACAATTCAAAGAATCACTAAACCTAACGCACACATTTCTTAAGAAGGATAAATCTGTTGATCTTTCTGATAGTTGGTGTGAAGATACTAACATTTAAATACTGTCTTGTAATTTATCTTTTTTCATATTGATAAATAATCTTCTACAAATTAATAAAAACCAATGTGAAAACTATTATGGTCATACACAATCAAAACATACAGTGCAAATTCTTCTTACTGCCCATTAACATCCACGTAGAAGGAAAAAGGTTGATCTCATTTCACGAACATTTGTATTTACTACCAAAATGAAGATTCAGCGATAGAGGGGCAACTCTAAATGACACGGGATCTACATGACACTATGTGGAAACTACACGGAACCTAACATTATGAGTTCATTAGCTTGCAAGAGAAAGGACAGTGTCTACTATGCTGTTACAGGAGCTAAAAAACAAAAAGCCCATATGTTCTTTAGAGAAGTGCAAATGCAACTTCTCTACACAGTTTGCTTCTTCATCTGATGTGGATGCCAAGACATACCTAAAGATGCCTGGAATATTATCACCAGAGTGTCCTTGCCTCACCACAACCAAGAAAAGTACTAGTTGCTGAAGATGTACTTGACCATTACAGCATTTGCTATAGAAAGAGACAGCAGACAAAGGCGGTGGGCAATTTGTGTAGCTGAAATCATATCACAAAGCCAGACCAATTCCAGCCAGCAGAACTCTGCTCTGCGTCATGTGTTATGTGCAATACAATGGTTGGAATGCTGCTGTTTCTAAAGAAAGGGAAATAAAGGTACTTATATGTATGCTTCCATTAACCAACCTGACACCTCTGCAGGAAAAACCAAAAACCCATGCTGCTGCGCTATCTTATAGTATGGACTTGTCAGTAGTTTATCACTTCACAAGACAGTCTGATGTACAATCCCTTACTGGACAAGCTCACCACGAGGGAAGCTCATTAACATCCTCCTGACTGTTCAGTTTGCCCTGTTTGGCTTTGAAGAAAATGTACTAGGGGTAAAAATATCTTTCTACATGCTTTCTGCTTCTGTGTCAGATACACAGATTAAGAGGTCCATTTTTTCAAAAGTGTTAAGTCTGCTGTCCTTCAAGAAGTATTCAGACCCAAGAGTGGCTTATCTAATTTCATTGAATTTACAAAAAATGTCAGAGCATAAACGCTTTGGTGGTTGGGCACTTTCTGACATTGAAGTGACACTTCTCAAGTGACAGTGGCATTTAAAGGCACAATGATCTTCACATCTATAAACAGCAGGAATAGTGAGGTTTAAAGAGGAAGTTCCACATGCTATTTTCAACTTCTAAGCTTCCTAGTCATACTGCTTATTCACAGCTTAAGTAAACAATGATAAACATACTGCCAGGCATAATCTACTATCTTACATTTAACATTACTTTGAAAATATGTTTCAGTCAGCAGCCAAATACAGGAGGTTTGTCTGGGAAAAAACAGTAGCTTTTAGTAGAACATATGACAGTTCTGTCAAAAATTTCACACAAACAACCTCTTTGTCACCACTCAAAATACACAATGATCAGTCCCCCAAGTGTCTGAAAAGTTTTGGGTTTTGAGCTTCACTAGAACAAATTTTACTGAATGTTACAAGAACAAAAAGCAACCTCACCATTCAATGTGTTTATTCTTTTTTCTTGTCTGCAACCAAACACAAGAACATGTCTTGGGTAGAGGTATGGTAGAAAGGCAGTAGACCAGACTGCTTTAGGAGAATGGAGAACTCTCAGCATTTCAGCTCTTTTATAAACAGTCTAGACAAATGTTGGTCAGGAATAACCTATGAGTAACTGGTCTTGCCTTGGGATGCATGAACCTCCTTTTAAGTCTTATGACAAGTAGTAATTTGCCCTTTTTGATTTTTGTATTTTCCTTCTAATTGAAGAACTCCCAGGTTTTTTTTTACACTTTAGAACATGTGCACATTTGATTACAAAGCACAACAAAAATGAAAAGCTTCCTACTAGACAAATTTATGCATCTTTTCTAGGATAGGTACTTTCTTCTTACAGGAAAACACACAAACAGAAAACAGTCCTGCAAAGCCACACAGATTATATTTATGAGAACTAATCAGCTCAACTCACTCTTATCCAAATCTTTACTTTCCAAGGACCTGAGAAAGCTGTCAGATCCTACCATCTCATAAGAGGTTGCTAGAAAACATATGATATAAAAACTCTTGTGATCTCAGATAACAACTTTCAACATATATGAAAAAGCAGAGATGACAGAACAGATCCCTTGAAATGGAGATGCAAGAAGAATGAGGCAATTATCTAAAAGTTGCCCATCTGAAGAAACAAGAGTGTTCAAGATTTTCTGACAGTTGAATTTCATAGCGAGACTGAATTCCATAATTTTTATGTACTGTTAAGGGACAAGCAAGTTTTATAGCCCTCATCAACACACAGAAGATTAGTGTTGTCAAAATATTCAGTGAGGTCCTAAGGCCTATCAAGTCTATCAAGGCCAGAAGCAACCACAAATAGAATGGAAAGCTGTCCATAAAAGTTATGAAACAATTCTTGTCCGTAAGTATTACATACTTGCAGTCCCTCTGTTATCAAGCCTGCAGGTCCAACCAGAATGTTAATTAAGAATGGAGCTAATTGTTAGAGCATCAATAATTGTCATCATTAGAAAATCAGAATATCCAGGAGTTCTACCAAAATCTTGCATCAATTTGCTTTATATTTTCGAAAGGAATAATGGTCTAGTTTCTACATTATTCAGTGTCAGATACAAATGAATTAGATCAAATTCCTTTGCTCTGAACCTCCTCCACGAAATCAGTCACACTGTTACCTCATCTGTAATGCATTTCTTAACCACAAAGTGCTGAAATATTTCACAGGGATGTAGCAAAGATGAATACAACAAAAGATTGTGAAATAAGTATTTTGGTAAAGGGCAGCATACAAAGACAGTAAGGAAGTACAATACATTTAATTTGTTTTTTTTTCCTTGGCCCTTAAATGCATGAGCAAGAACTCAATCATGTATGAACTGTAAGAGACCTATGTTAAGCAATTCACAACCCCCAAAAATGAACCAGTGGTGTAACTTGACTGAAGTTAATGAAGTTGCAACCACTTAAACGCAGTGGTGAATTTAGCCTTGAGTGCTGTTTCAATTCTCCCCCTTCCAACAGGAAGTTATTAAGGTGAATTCATTTCAGCTCTAATTGTGTAAATAGATATTGCCTATATGAGCTGTCTCTAACAATTTACACATGCTTTTGACTAATAGATCTTGGTCAGGTTTTCTGAAGCACACAGTTACCAGTTTCTTCATATAGAATTTGAATCCTGAGCCTGTGAACAGAGATCTAATTTGTTTCAGATCAGCTTTAAAAAAACCTCCTAATATCAAGGCCACTTGAAAGTAGTTTCCATATAAAAAAGATCTTTCCATTACAAAATCCCAACTATCACAAACATTAACAAAAACTCAGTACTGTAAGGTGATAAAAAATAATTTCACTTAAAACCAAAGTGAGATTGTTTCAATGATACCAAGACAGAAGAAGTTTAACAGCCCATAGAGACACTGAATGACTATTATTTCTCCTCGCGTTAATTCTGTTATATTTCAGTACTAAAATAGTAGACTTGATTAGTCTTTCATGAGAAAAAGAGAAATCCAGGTAAGAAACTAAGCAGCTCCCAAACCAACTTTGGATAAAGAGTAATTTTATATGCCTACTCTTGCTAGGATCAAATTTTCCTAGGATCAAATATGTAAGCTCTGCACTGTCTGTGTCACTTTAGAAAACAAAGACATGAGTCAGTGAAAATGCCCAAATATTACTGAGCAACTGACAAACATGTAATTTCAGGACAAAATGCACCCCAATTTGTTTATTTTGCCAAACTGGGTCAACTGTAACACTGTAACAACAGAATGAACTACACCTGAACTGTGAGGCAGGTCCAGATGAAATGTTGGTCTAAAGTGATAAGATCATCATGCCCTCACTTAGAGGCTAGAAGCACACAAAATTCCAAGTTATAATAATTAAAAAAGAACCTCCAAAACATACATTGTGAATTTCCACATTATTTCAGTAACTTATTTATCAAGTGAACCTAAAAATCTTCCTAACGTGCTCATATTACCGAGATAAAATGAATACCAGGTTTATTTTTATGTTTTTTCCTTTTTTAAGCTAAAGTTATTCTGAACTAATCTAAATTTGCCCTGGCAGTGTGATATTAATGTTCCAAACAAAACAGACCAAGAAAATGAATTTAATCTCATGGACAGAGAAAAGCAGTGCTAAAGCTCACATTCTAAGGCTACATATTAGCAATTCACTTGGGACAGGTGGAGCAGTGTATTGGAACAACAGCAGAAAAAACTTCATGCTCCTAAGCAACTCTGTTCCTAAAAAGCAAGCATGCAACACAGCAAAATTTGTCTACAGAAATCTGACACTAACAACATTTCACCTCTACACTTTCCTTATCAGTTAGCCAGACAATTTAGACGACATCACAGTTACATTGTAAGCAGATTAATAAAAAAAAATCAGGTAAAAAAATATTTAGCACAACAGCCTCTTGACCAAGGCAACATTTCAAAAGCCTCCTGAATAAAGACTTATGATGAGATAGACACACAAACACATGCTGAGTGAATTTAAGTCAGCAGAACATGCTTACCAGAATTCAATGAAGAGAAATTCTGAGAGAAATAAACAGAAGAAGTGTCTATTTGAATGTTTTCACTCCTGCCCACAAAGGTTTAATAGCATTTTTTTTTGCATGCACACAAAAAATATTTGCAGTAAATTTAGTGCTGATGAAAGATACCAGATTGATAGCCCTAGGGACTGAGTTTCTCTGTATACACAGAGCAGATAAAGCACAGAGTGAGAAAGTTTGTACCCCTGCCAAAATGCCTTATAATACACAGCTTACGCAACCATCTTCACACTACAAAACCCTTCACCTCTCCGCTGAAAATGTCAAAAATATTGCTGCTTAGTGTTTATTAGAAGGGAAATAAAACA
Source organism: Acanthiza pusilla (assembly GCA_036630365.1). Taxonomy (NCBI): domain Eukaryota; kingdom Metazoa; phylum Chordata; class Aves; order Passeriformes; family Acanthizidae; genus Acanthiza; species Acanthiza pusilla. The sequence continues at coordinate 1,185,436 of JAXCHO010000017.1, forward strand.
TGGACACTGTTGCTAGCATCAGCAGGGACAGAATTCAAGGCATCAGCTCATGTAAAAAAATGTTTATTTTTGTTCTGAATGGCTCTTTTGTCAGCTGTGAACTTCACTGCAGTGTTTGTAAGCCTGCAAAGTCAATCTGCACCTGGTATGAAAAACCCTTCCTATGAAACAGCATGGTATTACATAAGAAAAATAGCAAAGGAGTGGTTTAACTTTTTTTTTCAAGTTTCTGAGCACTAGGTCTATGGTCAGGTATGCTAGTGTAAGTTATCTCAAAGGAGAACTGACTTGATCATTTCACTTAATTGATACCTAGGCAGTCCCTCTCCAGTGATCTGCACAATTGATCTAACAGACTTTTAATAGACAGTAACTTCCTATTAATCAGGTTTTCAGCGCTAGGCTGGAATCTACATTGTCACATGGAGCAGGCAGGCTTCCAAGGAACCTTGGACTCTAATTTCCCTTGCCACTAATAGCTTGGCCAAACAGCAAAACTCCCCCCACTCGCCAGTCCCCGTCCCCCATCCAAATGTCAAGCAATTTTTAATTGTCAACAGAGGACATGTAGGAATGCAGTAAGTTAAGGTTTATAGACCATAACAGCTCTAAATACAAAACTGCTGACCTCATTATAGAGACTGATTTTCACTTCAAAGGAAGATGTCCAACACAATCCACAGGTTTCAAACTTACTGGACCTCAAACTAGATTGTGGCATAGGATTAAATGCCACTTCAGTTCTTGGGATATTTCCTTTGTGCATGTATGGGCTTGGAATGGGGGACAGTGATGGCTAGAAAATATGACCAAAAATGAGGCTACTCTCTGAGTGATTTAAAAACAAAAATCTTCCTGAGGACTCTTTTCCTGAGTGTGCAGTGCTTAGAGAACTTTTGAAGAAATCTCTTACCACTCCTTCTACTATTTTTCTTGGTCACCAACCAAAGCATTAGAACAAAATTATTCAAGTATGCTGAATAAAATATGTGAAAACAGTAATTCTGTGGCATTCTGCATCTCAGCAAAGCAGAGACATTTCTGCCAACTCAAGCATGTAGCAGGCTATTTTATTTCCACATTACTGAAGCAAATAGACTTAAGTGATTCTTTCAGCTCTATTGTAAGAGCTTCTTTCATTTCTCTTGAAAGCTTTTCTGAAATTCTAAAATTCACATTACAGGTGGTATTTGGTAACATGTAAACCTTTCAAACTTAATCTGTATTCTGAGTCATTAGAGGAGACTCTAATGATTAGTATTCACTAGTAGGACAAGGAAAAAAAGCATGATCATGCAAATTTCCATTCACGTACTCATTGGGTTCTATTTAAGTGAGATGGAAATTCTGCCAAATTTGTACTTAAAACGAAGTATGGGCATAAGAGTTTGAAAAACAGAGATCAAGGTACTTCTGCACTTTTCACCCTTACTTACAAATGATTGTCAATATTTACTATGACTAAGTGGTTAATACATAGCAAAATAAGACCAAAAGACTAATGTTTTAATATTAACTTCAAAAATAAGCTTTAAATTGAGTTAAATAAAGATAAATGCAAAAGGTATTTAAAACCATTAAAAAAAACCTCTTTACTATCTTTTTGACACATACAACTAATGAGCTCTTTTGGTTCACGCACAGACTGGAATCCAATCAAACAGGTAACCCTTTTGATTCCCTCTGATTTATTTCAGGAAACAATAATTAGGAGGAAACAATTTCAGCGCACCCAACAATGCACGCAAATTACAAAGACATAAGGCTCTATGAGGTAAGACTGTAAATTCAAATATTTGCATGTGGTGATAGCTGGATTAAACTAAAAAATATATGCCATGATTAGCCATTAATGTAAAAATAACTGTTCAAATGTCCCTGTGATACACTTTAACATATTAAAAAATTTTCTACATTGTAATTTGTAAATTAGGAAAAAAAAAAAAAACCAAAACGTAAAAAACTTACCATTTTTCTAAAGTTTCAACACTTTGTCAAAGACAATGACCAGGTCATAAAGAGGTAGTCCTTTATGCATGCAAGATTCAGCACATATGTGGCAGTTCTAGTAGGGGTAAAAAAAACAAAGCATGAGTTTAACCCATAGAGACCTGTGATTCAACCCAGGCATGCACTAAGCCAAAATAAGTAAAAACATGGAGAAAAGTGTCTCATTTCTAGTGTATGAAGACTTGTCAGGGCATTTTGTCTTTTATTAGCAAACACTCCTTTGAATAATCTCAGCTGCTCTGAACAGCCCATTCAAAGATGACGCTAGCACTCCTGAGTCCTTCAACTGGCAATAAAAATTTCCAAAATTCATTAATAAGCTTAAAACTATACCTAACCTTTCTGTGGCCATAGCTGTCAATAAACTTTGATAAGGAATGCTGAATTAGGACATTACTAAACACTTGCTCCAAGAAAACCAAGTTCTGCTTGATGTTCTAAAGTCCTACAAATTACTGAATTATCAGACTAATTAGTTAGAGAATGAAAGAGCTATTAAAACATAATGTCCAGTTTAAAAATGGATTGAGGTCTATCCCATCATCCAGCAGAACAATCTGTCCATTTCCCTTAAGGCACAGGGAAAACTATTACAGCACTCAGTGCAAAAAAGCAGAGTATTTAAAAATACATTGCAGACATGAAGAACTGCTACATTTGACAAGGCATTTAGAATCTTTTCTAAATTCAGCCAAGCCCCTCTTCATGCCACGTGCATGTCCCTCAAAAAGAGAATAACAATTTTCTAACCCAATTTCTGTTTAAGAGAGATATATCAAACAAAATGAGTTTGTTTAGTAAGTAGGTACATGTTAATTTCTCACTTCAGAAGCAGAGAAACAAGATATAAGAAATCAAGCATTTTTCAGAAAATAATACAGAAAGTCTACTTCTGAACGATTAATTGGAAGACACAGTGTATGCTGTGATTGCCAGATCTCTCTTGCCTCCTGCTCAAATCAGTCAGGAAGCAAGGAAACACGCCTGGAAGGATTCTCCCACCATCACACTGCGGCCACTCACCGATTTTAGCACAGTACCCCTAAAAGATGACCTCCAGTTTGACAGAACTTGAAAACGTTTTGAAGATGGTCTTAAAGTTATTTCTCGTTCAGGCATTCGGGACGTTGCCGAAAGGACAACGTCGCCGCTATTGAAAATTCCAGGTTTAACCTACACGGTAATTGCAACAAGGTATGGAGCAGAGAGAAGCCGGCAAGGAGCGATGCCGGAGATCCGCCGGAGCAGGATCCTGCACCTGCTGAGGGCGGCAGGGCGATACAAACAACCGAGTCCCGAAGTGACTATTTAGCTGCAGACGCGGAGATCAAAGACTGCCGTGAAACACCCAGGCAAACTAAATACGTAGCTCCTGGGACTTCACCGACACACGGAGCACGCATCGCTCCCCGGGCGCCCGGCAGAGCGCTTCCCGCCGGCCCGAGCCCCCCTGCCTCCCGAGGCGCCGCTCGCATCAGCCTCGCCGCGCTCCGCTCCGGGGGCACGGCGCCGAGGGCAGCAGCCGCAGCGCCGGCACCTGCCCACCCCGGCCAAGGCGGGCAGCGCGCCCAGCCCGCCCGGGACCGGCACCTTCCCGCCGCCCGCCCGGCGGCCCTAACCCGCCCCTGGAGCGCCCGGTGGCGGCCGACACAAGCAGAAGGCGGCGGCGGTGCGCGGCACCGGGGGAAGCATCTCGCCTTCTCCTCCTCTTCCCCCGCTGCGGATAAGCCGCTGTCAGCTCACCTCAGCTCCGCGGTGGCTCGGGCGGCCGGGACCCGCCAGCCGGCATGGCGTGGAGGCGCGGGGGCCGGTGCTGCCGCAGGCTGCCGGCGGAGCGGGGCGGGCACCATAGAGAGGGCGGGCGGCGGGAGGAGAGCCCTCCGACGGCGGAGCGGAAGCGCGCTGAGAGGCCGGGCAGAGGAGGAAGTGACGCCCCGGTTGCCGCGGCGATCACGCCGGAGCTGGAAGCGCGGCGCGGGCGGCGCGGCGATGCTGGCGGGCCGGGCCCCGCTGGGCGCCGCGGGCTGCGGCCGCCTCCTGGCAGCGGGGCTGCGGCCGCTGCTCTGCGCGCTGTCGCCGTGCTGGGTGACGGCGGGGCGGCAGTACCCGGCCGTGCGGGTGGTGGAGCCGGCGAAGGCCAGGCGGCTGGTTCGTAAGGAGCCGCGGAACAGCCTCGTGGTCCGCCGCTTCATCGCCTGCCCGCAGCTGGCGCGCACCGTACAGCGCTGCCTGCAGCGCGGGCACGGCAGCGACCCCCAGCCCCTTCTGCTCGAGATCGCGCCCGGTGAGCTGCCCGAGGCTCCGGCGCGCCCCAGTGACCTTGGGGGGTCAGTGCGAGCTGCCGCCCGAGCCACCGCCGGTGCGGCCACCCCGGCCCGGCGCTGCCGGCCCCGCCGCGGGCTGGTGCTGCTGCTGCAGCGGGAAGGGCCCGGGGCCTGCCTCTCCGGGATTTCGGGCGGGGGTGGCAGCTGCGCTGCCTTCCGGGGCCGCCCCGGCCGGAATCCGGCTGGAATCCCGGCCAGGGGATGTCCCGGACCCGCGCCCCTGCACCTTCCCGGGAAATCTGGGTGTGGGCAGCGGGATGTGCCTGGGGGTCCGTTTATGCAGAGCTTGGGGAATGAATGAGGGTGCAGTCTGGAGGCTTGAGTCACTCGTGTTAAAACTTTGCTATAAGAGTGACCAGAGGTGTAATTTTCTTTCAGGTAGTACTGTGATTTTGTAGGCGACCTTTATCAGTAAAAGGACACCCAGGATTATGGGCTATGGCAAGTCCTCTGCAGTTACCTAATGATTTGGGGTTTTTTTGTTTACATTTCTGCAGAGTGTATTTCGGAGATAATATGGATAAGGTTTCACTGTATATTTCAGTTAGCAGAAGAAAAAGTAGTAGAAATATTTGAAACATTATGTCCTATGTTCCTCAGTGTCTGATTGTAACACTGTGCCTAGTGTAATTCTGTGAGCAATCTCGGGCAGGCTGCCTGTAAATCATTTCTCTAACTCTTGTTTTGAAGTGTGTTTAAACAAACACAGGCTATCGCCTGTTGCACGTGATATGTCCCAAGTGTTGTGTTGGGAAGATGAATAAAGGAAATAATTTAGAAACAAAAATGCACTTTAAAATGGTTTTTTATTTATTTTTTTATTTTCCTACTTCAGGTCCTGGAGTTTTGACTCGAACTCTGCTTGATGCAGGTTTTAGAGTGGTAGCTCTGGAAAGTAACTCAGATTTTCTTACAGACTTACAGGTACACTTTTGATTCAGTTGCACGTTTCTAAAACATAATTAAAGGGAAAATGAGAAATTAACTTAAGTTGTGTAATTGTTGGATCAAAAAGGAATTAGGCACTGATTGTTGCTTTCAACATCTGAAATATTGCCTAATAACAGCAAGTAGTTTAGTACTGTACATTGCAAATGCAGAATATCTTTTAATTGTTTTGGTATTTTGTGTATGTAGAAATTCAAGCTCATACATAGTCTTTCTATGCACAGTTTCATGCATAAATTCAGAACTAAACGGAGTCATTGTAGATGTCTGTGTGTAAGCAACAGTTCTGTATGAAGCTCGGAAATCTGTAAAAATACTTGTAGTTATTCTGATTATCTCACAGTGTTATTTAATCTGTTTTCCTGCAATTGACACTTACATGTGTTGTCCTCTCCTCCTTGCCTGGGCTTTGCGTGGATTTGAAGGGGGTCAGACACAGAGCTGCAGAAGTTGCTCTAGAAGGTTTGCGTTACAGTGCTGGTTTAAAACCAATGACTCTTACCTGACTTAAAATGTCTATAAGAGGCATTCTCTCCACAGATATGAAGAATTCGAGTTTTAAATTGTTAAAAGAAGTGGTTTGCTTAGTTGAGTATAGTTGTTTGTTTGTTTGTTTGTTTGTTTGTTAGTTAAAAAAATTTGCAGAATGTCTTACGAGTTGAAGAATGTGGTTTAAAGGCCAAGTTGAACAGCACAAAAAATGTCAAAATGCCCTGCACAGGGAAGGGGGCAATTGTTTTTATGAGCTGAAAGAAAGAAGCTATTCTTTTCATCAGCTGTAAGAAGCATCTCTGAGGTTTGACTCTTGTTGACTGGGTAACAATTTTAGGTAGTGCTTAAGTGTATTTTTTGTTTGGGTTGGGTGTTTAGCGAAAACAGTCACTGTATCCAGATTTCTTCAACTGAAGCAATTTTTATTCAGTCCCTAGAGAACAGCCTGGATGGACAGTTAAAGGTGATTTCTGGTGACTTCTTCAAACTGGATCCTTTGGCAAAAGGAGCATTGAAACCACCTGCTGTGTCTTCTGACAAACTTTTTGAAACCATGGGTGTAGCAGCAGTTCCTTGGAGGGCAGGTATATGTTTATGATTGCACATGTTACAAGTACATTTGAAGGGAGCATAGGCAGTTTGGCAGAATCTTTGGGATTTGCTTGAGGTATATATGTTATTTAATACACATGCTGGATTAATGAATACTATTTTCTACATTTCAGCTTTGCTTAGACTCATGACAGCTTTAAAAAAAAACAAACCATGTGGCAATTTGAGCTAATAAGTATTTTCGTCTGTAAAACGTTTAGTCTAATGCAAACTGGGCTTAGCTTTGACTGAGGCTTGAATTGTATTCATTCTTGAAGAACATGATCTCACAGACTTTCTTCTCTTAATTGTTTGTAGTTTAGACATTAGAATTAACGAGAATGTCTAATACATACTGCAAAATTTTAAAGATTCTTTTACACAATATTGAAACAGATGTTCCTGTGAAAATTTTTGGAATTGTACCACAACAATCAGAAAGAAAGCGACTTTGGAGACTTCTTTTCACCCTGTATGAATGCAGTTCCATATACAGATACGGAAGAGTAGAACTCAACCTCTTTATAAGTGAAAAAGAGTATACGGTATGTGCAAGGCATTTTACAAGTAATGAAGGTGTAGTGCTTCACAGGACGAAGAACCATTTACATTGTATACTTACTGTTTTTGCTAGGGAATTTCTTTTTCTACCAGAATTTTTAAGTATTGTCAGTTTCCTGCATGTTCTCTGTATGCAGTGATAGCACTGTCAAGAAACATTCTGTTGTCATGTAATCACAGGTCTTACAAAGGCGAAGACTGGTCCATAAGAAGCATATACAGCAGCAGACTAGCTGCTTTCCATTGTAAATTGTGAGGTGATTAAATTCTGTACCATGCTTTTGCAACAAGATTGTTTACTAGTTGCAGGTAATAGCCAATGAAGACTGAATTGAAAACACAAAAACACAAGTGAAAAGGATTCAGCATTACTAAACACCAATACAGTGAGATGTACTCATCCTCTTGAGTTGTTTTGTATGCAGTACCGAAAAGAACTGAGGCAAAATATAATGATTTACACTCCTTTTTATTAATGTTCTGTACACTAAGGTGGAGCAGCTTTCTGATTACACGTTCCTACCTTATGCTGTCCCAAAGCTCTAGAACTGTACTTATACTTAAAGGATATCTTTTTTTTTTTCCTCATGAAACTGGGAGGTTTGTACAGAGCCATAAACTTTTAATTAATTGAAATAGACAAAGACTTCCAGGTCCGCTTACACAACTTGTGTTGTGTCTAACACCCCACTGAAACAAGTTAAATTAAGTATATTTGTCTCTGAAATGACAGGTTGGGCACCACTGAAATACCCACTTGTATGGTATGTTTTTAATGGCCAGATTTTTTACTAAATACAGGGCAGCCTGTTCATTTAATGCAGTCCCTCTTTCGTGTTTGTTTTTTTATTAACTTTCTGGTTAAAATGTGAACCCTGTTAAATAAGAGTTCAGTAGTAAAAGTTATTGGAACCATCTTTTACTGGGCATTTTGGCTTTTTTTGGTTTGTTGTTTTGGCATTTAATTATATGACAAGGCTGTGTAAATCTATTACAAGAAGTTAAATCTTCCTGCTACAATTTACTTCTTTCCTTGCACTTTTTGAGAATAATCACAACTTTTTTTTTTTTCTTGCCCTAAGAGTTGTTTGATGTTGATATTGATCAGGAGGATGACTGTGCAAGTTGCTTAATGTTCAGCGAGGTCACCTGATGTTTTACTTACTCTGCTTATATATCTTCTTGGGAATATTATCTAATCAGTGCAAACTGATAACTCTGCCAAAGTTACGGTTTTAATATGAAATCTGATTCTTATTTCTCTTCTGAGTGAAACTTCTCTGCCTTAAAAGGGACCAGAATGTATATAAGTGTGTGCATGAGATTCATATGCAGTTCAGTTATCCAAATAACTGCTGTGAAGAAATATTAAAAATGTTATAATGTCTTCTGACAAAATGTACTAAAATAGGGTAAAGCGCATATTTGAGGCCTAAGGTAACTTTACCTTCAAATTTTAGACTTAACTGAATTTCTTACTGTTATATATATATATATGAAAATAAGATTTTGGTTAGATAAAGACACAGTCTTGGTTTTTGCAACAAAAATGCTTGCTCTTCACCATTTTTTTAGGTATTAACAGCAAAGCCTGGGGAGCCGAAGATTTATCAAGCATTTACTGTACTTGCGCAACTAGGGTATGAAATTAAACTACTGCATAAGGTAAGAGTTTTGTACCAGCTGATACGGCCTAATGCCATAGGCCTAATGCCTAATGGACATGCTTTTAGAAAAAGGTTTATAGTGGTTTATCATCATAAACTAATTGGAAGCTAATTTGGTGTTTAAATTAGTTAGAAAACTGTTGAAAACTTTTCTAAAAAGCCAAAACAGTCATGTTTTGCGTAAAACTCTTCCAATTGAGCAGCGTTGTTATTCACTGTGATGTCAGTGTTTTCATTGCAAGCCACTGTACTTGAAAACGTTTATTCTCAGAATCTGGTAGATAAGAAAGAAATGTTCACACACCAGATAAGTCTTTTCCATTTTGCTAACAGTTGTGTGAAACTAGAAGTCTGCTTTTCCAATCTGTCTTAGCTTGCTCTTTGTTATATCCTCTGAATTTTGCTATCATGTATGCTTTGGACTTCCTAAGCTATGTTGAGTAGAAATTTTTTTGAGTCTTGGTGATTTAATGTTCCAAGCATACCTGCTTCTCCTACTAGCCAGTACCTTCTTACCTTGTGAAACATGCTATGGTTTAGTTTTAAACTAGTTTAGTTTAAACTAGTTTAGTTTTAGTTTTGTGTGTTCCCCCACTTTCCGGTGAGCACATGGCCGTCAGTTTTCAGTTAGCTTATGGTTTTCAGATATATGTTTGTGCTGTGTTTTTCTAGGAACCTAACTGCATAGTTTAAATGTTCTGCTAATCTAAATTAGGTTTCACTGTCTGTTGTCTTCCAAATACCTTATACAACAAAGTATATATTAAGCTAAATATTAAGAAGTTGAAGAATGGTACTTTTTGAAGGTGGTCATCTGACGAAAAGGGATGAAGTAAAAGTGGAGGCATTCGATGTCTCTTTTGCCTCTGTCTTTAATAATACTGATAGACCTTGGGCTGCCTGGGCCCCTGAGCCAAAGGACGATGGGAACAGTGACTTTCCATTTATGGAGACTGAGACTGTAAGGGACCGGCTGTATCAGCTGAATGTTCTCAGGTCCATGGGACCTGATGGAATTCGTGCCACAGTACTGAGGAGCTAGTGGAAGTTATGGCAGGACGTCTCTCAATTGGCTACCAAAGGTTTTGGGAGTTTGGGGAGGTCCCTGCTGACTGAAGCTGGCCAATGTTATTCTACATCCTCCTACAAAGAAGGATGTGAGGGAAGACCCAGGGAAGTACAGACCTGTTAATCTAACCTCAGTACCTGCAAACATTATGGAGTACCAGATTCTACTGGGTACTATTGAAAGGCAGTTGAAAAATGCAATCATCAAGCACAGTCAACATGGGTTCACAAAGGAAAGCCTCATGTAACTCATTTGACATCTCCTATGATAAGGTCACCTGTCCAGTGGATGAAGGGAAGATGGTGAATGCAATTTTTTTTGGATTCTAGAGAGGCTTTGGTTACTGCCCCACACAGCATCTTTCTGGAAAAGCTGTCCAGCTGTGGGATGGGCAGGTTCAGGGTTTGCTGGGTGAAGAACTGGCTGAAGGACAGAGCTCAGAGGGCTGTACTGAATGGGGTTACTGGCTGGCCACTGGTCACCTGGGGCTGCTGGTTGGCAGCAGCTCAGTGTGAGTCAGCAGTATGTGCCCTGGCAGCCAGGAGGGCAAACTGCATCCTGGGGTGCCTCAAACAAATCCTGAGGGCATCATTAGCTGATGTCCCACTGAATTCAGCATTGGTGGAGCTTCACCTTGAATATTTGGGCAGTTCTGAGCGCCATAGTTTAAGAGGGATGTGAAGGTCCCTGAATGCATCCCAAGGAGTGCAACAAAGCCAATGAAAGGGCCAGCAGGAGTGTCCCATGAGAAGCAGCCAAGGGCTTTGGGCTTGTCTAGTTTGGAGCAAAGGAGGCTGAGGGGTGATGTCACTGCTCCCTACAGCTTTCTGAGGAGGGGAGGGGGAGAGGGAGGTGCTGAGCTCTTCTCCCTGGTTTCCAGTGATAGGAAAGGTGGGAATGGCTCAAAGCTGTGCCAGGGGAGGTTTAGACTGGGCATTAGGAAGCATTTCTTTACTGAGTGGTCAAACACTGGAACATGCTTCCTAGAGAGGTGGTCAACGCCCCAAGCCTGACAGTGTTTGAGGCATTTGGACAATGCCCTTTATAGTATGCTTTAACTTGGCCAGCCCTGAATTGCTCAGGCAGCTGGACTAGATGATCACTGTAGGTGCCTTCCGACTGAAATAGTTTTTTCTATTCTAATAAGAACTTTTAATTCCATAATCTCTTCGCTTCTTCCAACAGGAACCTTGGTCATCATTTGCAACTAATTTGAAAAATGGGGGACTGGCGATACCAAAAACTGTGGTAGGATTGTTGTTTACACTTCTCTTCTTCTGAAGATGCAGCTAAACTACTTTTAATTAAAGTAACTATAGCAGCATTTACAGATGTATTTTTGAAGAACTGCTCCTAATTAAAATTTAAGGCAGCATGTAGATTCATCAAAAATGGAGTGAAGAATTGCTATTAGCTTAGAAACTGAAATAAACTACTGTCTTTATTGTCTGTGATGAAATATAGTGAATAAACAGCATAAAGGAATATGAATAGGTAAAGTATTTTTCAGAGAAAGTTACTGATGGTCACATCTACCTGCTTGAACAAAACAAGTGTTACCACAGTTAATAACACAATCAGTATGCTGCTGGTTTTGATTAAAATGGTTATTCACATGTCCATTACAGATTTCTTGTGCTAGTTAATAGCTGAAAAGCATGAGTCTCAAAACTTAAATTTGAGAAGTGCAAAAATACCTTGTGTAAAGTTATTTACTTTTCTCTTATGGGATGATGTTCCTATGTGCAATAAAAGAATATCCCTATTTAATTCTGATAATATAAAAGCATGTTTATGTAATACTTGGTTTTACCCTCCCCAGAAAACTGCTATGGTACAGTACTTAGTGTTTGCAATGTTTCTGTATGATATAAGTGACTATAAGTAATGTAGGTAACTGGGTGTGCCTTGTATGCTTCGTTGTGTTGCTGAAAAGCCATGTAGAGAGGCAGATCGGGTGGGTTATGCAAGATGTATTATGTGAGCTTTAGAAGTACAAATATGAGATCTGTTGGACAATATATCATTGCTGCCAATACAGAAGTACATTTATTTCAGTTGAAGGCTCCACTCTGTCCCAGTTTATTAAAATCCTCATGTTGCAGTATTGTCTCAAGTGTTACATAATTCCATCTTTATATATAAAAGGCAGATAGTTTATCTGATACCTTGCATAGTAAAGGAAAACTATAGGCCATAGAGTATCTTGAAAACTCACATCAAGCCTGTATTGTCTATTTCAACTAATAAAGTCCAGTTTTAAAATATAGAAATAAACCCCAAGTGATAGTATGTTTCTTCTGTTTTCTGTTTCCTTACCTGTTTGAGGCATAGGGAGATGAAGCCTCATCTTCCAATGAGGTAATCTTAAGACTTTTAATAAGAAGTGTTACTGGTGGCAAAGGTGAAACTCTTAGCTTAAGATAGATACTGTCTTAAAAAGTGATTTTTTCAGTGACTTACTCTGTTTTTCTTGCAGCAGCTGCCAAATGACCATTTATGTTTGGTACGACTGACTCCTCAGCAAAATCTATTTACAGGAGGCTTGAAGCCCTCAAATGCATCTACCTTTATTTTCATGGTGAAACAGTCATTTGTTAAACCTAATTCTAAACTTAGAGATAGATTAAAGTAAGTAAGAATTACAGTTTTTATTGTTCAGTGAAATATATGAAAATATTAAAATATGTTCCCAACGCAGTATTTATTTTCAGATGAAATACAGCCTTTAAAAAAATTAATTAATTAATTTTAATTAATCAACATGTAGAACAGAAGATTTCATTTGTGCAACGCACAGTACAGTATTTTGGGGACTGTTCCTGGCCTGGATTCACAGCTAATAAAAACTTGAGGAAGGTCGACGAGTATTTAGAATGTATGTGTGCAGTAATTTGCTGTACCTCCAGTGGAGGTTCGGTGATGTATCTGCAAGAAGTTTTCACTTATTTTACAGATACAATAATAAAGCCACAAAGAGTTTTGCAGTTTTAGAAATTAAAAGCTGAAGGAGATTCAGCTTACAACAGACATCAAAGTCATGCTAATGAAAACAGCTGAAGGTTATAGAAGGTGGAATGGGGATGTCCTCAAATGGCTGTTATCTAATTAAAAAATTAGGCTTTAGACTTTACCAATTATGCAACTCACTTTAATTATTGGTTTTGATATTACATTGGAACTATTCACTTTGCTTCATAAGTATATTTTCGTTTCCCAGAATTGGAAGGTCTTCACAGTCTGGAAAGCATTGACTTCTTGCTGATGGAAATAATGACTATACTTCTCATTTGCTGAAAGTAGCTTACGAGAGTTAATTTCCAGAAATGGGGAAAAAATAAGCTCCTAAATTCCAGTAACTCTTAGCAAAGACAAGTGCAAAGAGCCTTAATGGAATTCTTTCTTAAAGTTCAGTAGTGTACCTCATCTGCACTTGATCCTTCAGCCAGGAAGTTGAAGGCTTCTAATATGCATGCATCTTCTGTGTATTTATACACTCTTTTCCTGTCTGGGAAATAGTTAATGTATGTGCACATTTATAAAAGTATAGCTTTCATAGCAAAGATGTAGATGGGGGAAGGGTGGATACATCTGTTTATGTATAGAAGAAAATACCTGGGAGGTCTAAGTCACTGGTTCCTGCTATATTGAGTCATCTTCTTGATGACTGCCTTGGCTTTAATTTCCCCAGCCCTGAGGAATATCCCCTTTTTAGGCTGTAATGCCTGTTACTGATGTATGCATTTGGAGTGGATGAGGGAGGGAGGGAGGGAGGGCACCCATCCTGTAATGAGTAGGTTTGTGTGGTTCGGTATGTCTATGTGTGCTGGGGGCTTTATTTACTAGTTATGTGTTTTATTAGCAGAGGTTTCTTCCTGTTTGCAGTATGGATTAAAAATAATTTATGTTGCAAGAAGAGGTTAGCTTCTTCTAGAAGCTGTGAACGAATGAAATAGACCTTTAGATAATGTTTATTGCTTTTTAATTTTTCACAGAAAGAAATGCTCCATTATGATTTTGTTTGTTTGTTTGTTTCAGTTCATGGAGCTTGGACAATAGTGACGGTTTACTGAAAGCCCTAGAAATTCCCAAAAATGCTGCCATGCGTAACTTGTATCCAGAAGACTATAAGCGTCTTTTCGAGGCTTTGCAAAACTCCGATATGTTTGCTGAAACCTTGTTCCATGATGAAGTCATAGCAAGTACAAGGGCCATGAATGTATACATCTAAAGCTTTTGGAAGATTACCTTTGCTTCTGGAAGATTACTTTGATAAAATATGATTTAAATAAAATCAGAGATACTGTTAGCTAGATGATTTCCTGTCCAAACAGGAAAAATTTAGCAAGTAACAAAAGCCCTTCTACACAGGATGAAAGTAATGAATTCACAGTCATTTGTTCACAATCCTATCTGAATGGATCAGCTTTGCAACTTTTGCAGGAGCTTATTAGTCACCTGCTGCTTTTGGATGTACCACTTAAATGCAACTTTTTGTTACACTGTTGCTGTATATTTATGACATTAAAAAAAATTAACAGACCAAATAATAATTATTTGTCTGGTTTGTATTTTAGTGCTTAGTGATTTGAATGCCCTTTTGACAGATTAACAAAATACAAAGGTCTTTACAACCACTGAGTCTGCTACATTGTCTACTTTTCTAAACTTGCAACCTAAATTTGACATAATGCTAATAAATTAATAGTGGTCTGTTAATGGAAGACAAGGTAATGACAGGGTGATAAAACATTAACCCAGAGTTGCTTAAAGTAAAGATTGGGATATCCCTGGGTAAAAGTTGTAACAGTTATTTCTTTTGAAAATAACAGGGCAACCTGTACTAGTTTATAATACAATACAGAAACACCTACGTGTGTATAGGGATTATTTTAGGTCTGAAAGTCACCAGAATATTCAGTACTGTATAAACAATTTGGAAGAAATAAAATCATCCTGAAACCTGTGCTAATACCTTTCTTTAATGTGTAATATATGTACAAAAAATCACTATTAAAATCCTTTTTTTAGCCATACTACACTGTAATGCAGCCCGTTCTTAATTTCTCTTCCTCTCCTACCATGTAACTGTTCTATTGTTCGACAATGCTGAGAGGTTGTACTGTTTCTGTGTTCTATATTGTACCCACTGGGAAGAGCCATGGCAAAAAATACACTTCTTTAAGAAAACACTAGTTTTTAAAACGCCATTTTGGTGGAGGCTGAGCTACTTTCAGGCTGTGGATAACAGTAGCGCCCAAAACAATGTGAACAGAGAATTGTATTTCTTAAAGCTTAGTGTGAGGTATAGATGTGATAAGCATTCATCTCTGTCGTCCTCCTGCAGTTCTGGCTGCAAATGAAAAATTGGCATTGAACAGCCTCAATCCACTCTGCTAGCTAGGCTGCAGCTTTCTCTTGAAGCTGCTGCTAAGTTTCTAATGTTATGATAAAACTGGAAAGGCTGAGGCTTAATTTGCAGTCTGTCTCAGATCCTTGCTGGTGTTTTGGTGTAGGTCAAGATTTGAGGCTTCCTTTCTGTTTACATCACTGTTTCAGAGATAGTCATTGCAAATGGGCAGTGAATGGCAAACTTGCATTAACAGAAGCAATTCTACCTTTTTCAGTCTCATTAGATGGTAACTGTCCTATCTACTGGTCTGCAAGACTGCTGTGTCTCTTGGGCTTGTCCCCCACACACACCTTAAATCAAAATACCTCACTCTTGCAGCAGCAAGATGTCTTATACCAACACACCAGAAGTATTCAATACACAAGATGTAAGACCACCACTGCCTAAATAAATTTCTTTAACTGTGTGCTGATGACATTTCAAACATGGACTGAAAAAAAATTGTTTTATTTTGATGCTGTTGGAAAGTAGCATTTAATGAGCCAATGCAGAAACTAACAGCAGGAGTCTGTAAGTGGAAGGAATATTGTGTAGCTGGGGAATTGAAATGAGATTTAATGTGCACCAGAAATGCACCATTAAGGCTAAGTGTAAGCAATGTTTAGCCCTGATCATAAACGTGAAATGGAGAAATGCCTGCCATTATAAAAATTATTTTGGTATTCATGGAGAAGATGGAAAAAGTGAAAATTACTGATGTATGTGAATAAATATGCAGGGAGTGAAAATTAAGTAGGTCTATGATTAATTGATGCTATCCACTCAGTAATTCCTACTGTTGCAGGATTACAGCTTTTGTAGGATAATGCTGAATGTAAACTTTCACTTCAAATTTTAAATTGTATATAAAGGCCTGTCAAAAATATCTGGTATGATTTTTAGCACTGCTGTACTGCTTGTGTTCCTTTCCTTTGCATAATTGCCTTTTTTACCCCCTTTTTTCTCTGAGATCAATTTAATACACAAACCTCTGAAACATGAACCATGTGATGCACTATCCAGTAGAACACTTAAAAATGTTGCTCTTGCTCTTCCCATTTCTTTGAGGAGCTGCCCAAAAATGGCTTTTGGCATTCCATATTAAAGCACCAGTGTATCATAGTCTGTACATTGATTGTAACTTTAGAGATGCTAAGTCTTTTCCAATGGCCCTCGTCATTTGTGCCATCTGCCTGGGAAAGATAATTACCACTGTGCTAGCAATTGCCTAAGTTTTTCCTACTTAACCTATATTAAAATCATAACAAACATAAATAGAAACAATATTGGTCCACTTAATGAGAAATTTTGCCACTTGGAATTTGAAGGTCAGTTAAGTTGAATACAGTCAGTTCACTTTTGACCTAGAAGAAGGGTTTGTGACCTTGTAGTAATTAACACAGTAGATGCTGTGGTAAGGGGTTGTTAAGGTGGAATGTGTATGTACTGGCTACTAAACCTGTTTAGCATTGGACATTTTAATAATTAGAGCTCAGCCTTCCAGGCTAATGATAATGTTGATAGAAATACCAGCATAAAACTTGAGAAACAGATTGTGTGGTATAGTTTAAGATGTGCAAATGTGATAGGAAGAAGCTGAGGCTTCCTGAGAAACACGTTGAATTAGTTGTTTTGTCAGTCTGACCACAATCTGTGGGGTTGCAGATGGAAAACTCCAAGCTGAGCTTTGTAAGACTTTAATTAGCAAATCCATACCTTTCTTCTGTAAACATTGAGAAGATGGAAACAACAAGGAACTTTTCCAGAAAGGACAAGGCAGTGGGAGATGTTTATTCGCTCACATTATATCTTTGTTTAAGAGCTACTGCATCTTTCCTTGTGTGGGCTGTTTAACTTGTCACTGCTAAAAACAGAACATAACATGCAGCAAGCACATGAAGCCCCAGGGAAATTAGGGGTAGTTAAGATACACCAAATGAAACAGTCGATTACTCATAATGTAAGTCTTTAACCATTGATGTAGTTCATCCTACTGATCAAACTCCAAATAGACAAACAACCCAGAACTTTGTAAGCTACTCGGTTGTTTGAAGGCAATTGATGTGTTTGAGGCCGGGAAGATACAAATAAAAGTAGAATAGGCTTGTAAATTTCCCAGTAAAAAATCAACAGATAAAGTCTGTTATTGTGTGTGAAATTTATTATGAATTTGTGCTTAAAATGCTTCTGCAGTAATTTTTAATTTAACATTCTAGAATCAATTTTTCTCTAGCACACCAACATTGAAAGTGAAGAGACCTCTTTAAGAGATACATGTTCATAAAAGATTTCTCTGTGCTTACAAGCTTTCAACTAATTATTTGATAGCTGTTCTATGCTGTTAGTGACAGATTTTTGTACAATCCAAAATTTAACATTTTGTGTTTTGAGCCATATTTTGCTCCCAGAAAATTTCCATTTTGTGCTGTGTTGTTTGGAATGGCTATTGCACATTTATGACTAAGGAGCAGAATGTGAATTATTTCATTACTGCAGTTTACTACTCTAAATTCATGTTGTAAAACATGAGATAGATAAAGCTTCACTACGGTGTCTCCCGGCAGAAAGGAAGTATGACTAATGCAGCAGCATCAGCCACAATTAAGTGATATTTCCTACAAAACTGCCCTCATTACACTCTTTGACAGCTGCTTCTGTCCAGAATGTGTCAGGCACTTCAAACAGCTGTTGAGAAGTCTGACCTGTTTAGGCCAGTGTATGACTTGGTCATATAAAAACACCATACTGATAACAGGGATTAAATTTACCTAAATATAGTCCTGGGCTAAATAAACACTTACTGGAATACACAGCCGTAGTATCATGCCTTTGAGAAAATCTAGACTGATGTTCCAAAAAACATCCAAGTTGGGCATTCCATTGATCACCATTGCTCCAAGACTGTTGAATGGCCCTCCTAAGCAGATCTGTCACTGTCCTGTAGGTGTAGATATCCAGCAGCAGCTCTCTAGGCCCTTTGTAGAGATGTCAAAATATCCAACACTGCAGCAATTAAAATGTTTAATGCTGTGTTTAAAAGCTTATCTATACAGAAAATCTCTGTAAGATAAGTGCTATGTTTCCGTATCACTTGAAGTGCAATGTCAGCTAGAAGTTGTTTTTGGGTTTCTGTGGCTTATTTTACTGTGCAACTTATGTCAAGCTGATGAAAGTCCCTTTCTTCAGGTATTCGTACTTCAAGTTCTCCTAGAGTAGCTGGGCTCTTCAAGGTTACGGTTTTTCTTTGTGTGTGCGTGAGACAGAAGACTCTTATTTCCTCAAACATATTTTTGGAGATCTTGTTTTGCAAGATTTTGTTGTTACCAGACATGTGAGTGAGAAAACCTAGGAAAACAGGAAAACTGACCAAAAAAAAAGAAAATTACATCTGGTAGTAATAGTAGTTCTTCCCTGAGTGCACTTTTTGCAGTTCATGGGTAGGCCTTTAGGTTCATGCTTTTTGTTTGACCATTCATTTCTTGAATTTATCCACTAACAGAGATAGATGTTGACTTCTGTTATTATTTGGCTTGTTTTTAGTACAGGTTTTGGGCAATGCCTGCCTAGAAACTGAATAAAACAGCATAGACAGGAAAATGCAGAGTATTTAATAGGCGAAGAAGTACAAGCCAAATACAAGTATACAAGCCAAATACAGAGGCAATTGCCTAATATTTTAATAACTGTTACGGTAAATTCTTGAGAATCTCACAATATCTCTGTAATTTAACACATTTTAAAAATTTGCTAGAAGAGCTAAAGATAAGCATATTAATGTGCATAATGATTTCACTAACAGCCAGATTGCTGTCAGTTCTTCTGGTCATTAATTACATCATTGAAGCATTTAAGCAAATGTCAAAATATATTTTTCTGTGAGAATCCTTTGGCTTGAGGTACCTTGTTTCTTCCTAATGGCGGTATTTTGGATATACATACTGCCATTCCTGATTACCTTGTTGCAACTTGGATGCAAACAATTGCAGACTTAAATAATCTTTACTGAGAACAAAACAGAGTGATTTTTAGCAATGCACAGCTGCTTAGCAGAACTGTTAGGTCTATGTCTCAGCGCTCTCTAACAGCACGAGTCAATGCTGCTTTCCAAAACACAAGCCCTACCTCCCTCTATAGGCGTGATAAGGAAAACCAGACAAAGTCGATCTGCAGTTTAGCACATTATTTAGCCTGCATCACATGTGGAATCTCATAAATGAACGACAGCTATACAGACCTGTACAGTAAGCACTTATTTCATGGGCTTTGAGCACCAACATGTCAGATCAATGCTCTTAGTTAATCCTGCAAGTGTTTTGCTTTTTCCCTTGTCATTTATCTGGTCCCTCTAACTCACAGCTCTGACAAAAAGTAATCTGCTGTATGGGGTACATTCTCAGTGAGAAACACCGCCACAGCTCAGGTGCCAGCAGCTACTGGCCCAGTCATATTTCTTTGTATTCAGATCACAGCAAGATCCAGAAATACGTCCAGATGCCAGTTCATAAATAAAATGTCCTGTTTGGGGATGTTTTTTGACAGAATAATTATAACATCTCTTCCTTTGTAAACCAAACTGTTTAATATTTCATGTATAAATATCTAAAGGGAGGGTGTCAAGAGGATGGAGCCAGGCTCTGCCCAGTGGTGCCAAGCAATTGGACAATGGGTGACAGGCACAAACTGATGCACGGAAACTTCCACCTGAACATGAGAAGAACTTTACTGTGCAGGTGACCGAGCGCTGGAGGACATTGTCCAGAGTGGCTGTGGGGCTTCTCTGACTGGAAACACTCAAGAACCCTCCGGATGCAACCCTGTGCCAAGGGCTCTAGGCTGACCCCGCCTCAGCAGGTAGGTTCCACCAGGTGACTCACTGCGGTCCCTTCCAACCTGACCCATTCTGGGATTCTGTGATATGTATTACTAACTGCCTCTCCAGGCAAAGGGCTGCCCTGTGCGGCGGTGCTGCGCTGCGCTGGCCCAGGACCCGCGTGTGCCGCACATCCCGGCCCCATCCCGGCAAGCCCGGCTCCTGCCCATCCCCGCCCTTGCCCTGCCTTAAGATGGCGGCGGCAGCGCCGGGTCACGTGTCGGCGGGCGGGGCGGCCGCGCTCCCCTCTCCCGGTGGCGGCGCGCGCGGCAGGATGGAGCCGGCGGCGCTGGAGCGCTTCCACAGCCCGGGCAAGGGCAACGGCCTCCGCTCCCGCCGGAGGGTGCGGCCCGGAGAGCTGCTCTACCGCGGCGTGCCCTTCGCCTACATCCCCACCAAGCAGCAGCTGGGCAGCGTGTGCGAGCACTGCCTGCGCAGGTACCGTCCGCACCATGGCCGCCTCCGCGCCGGCCCCGCCCGGGCAGCGCCGCCCCTTCCGCCGGGGCGGGGCCGCGCCGTGCTGCGGGGCGGGGGTCTGGCTTGCCGAGGAGGTGGCTGGGGGTTGGGGGTCCGTGATCCAGAGAGGAACCGTCTGTGTCTTGTAGGGCAGGGGTCCGTGCCCGGAGAGGAGTCGGCTGTGCCGGGTCTCCGCGGCTATGTGCGAGGCTTAGCGCTTCCTGCCGCTCTTTTTAACGGGGTTTGTTTTTAAACTGCCTTCTTGGCGCTGTCGCCTCTTGCCGGGCGCGGCGCGTTGCTGGGGCGGTTTCCCGCGCTGGCAGGAGGCGGCAGTGCCGCTGTGGCTCGGCTCGGCTCGGTGCGGTGCCGCTGCTCCGCCGCGTTCTGCCGCTGCTCCGGCCATGGCTGGCGGCTCCAGCCTCCGCTCGGCTATTCCTGAGTGCGGCGGGGGCAAAGGGGAGCCGTGCCCGGGGCTTTCGCAAAGCTGAGGAGGCACCAGCCCTCGTGAAACAGGCAGCGTGCGGTGTTTGACTTCCTGTCGCCTGCCCGGGTTTGTCCCGTGTAAGAGCACGTGGGTTTGAGACATGCCTTGAAGGAGTGCCTGCCTTCCTCCCGTAAATCCATACAAGGGGAAACCGACAAACACTTAGTAACTTTCTGTTTTTGTTTAAAAGGAAACAAACAAAACTGTTCTTTGACCTTCAGCAGTTTCCCAGCGAGCTGGATTAAGAGCTGTTTGAAGAAGATCTGTATATTCATACCTGAAACATACTGCTAGATAAGCCAAACACCTGTATAATTGCCAAGACGTGAAGCAGAGAGACAGAAGAAAATTCGATACTGTTAACTTTTCTTTTTTACGGTTTTGCTTTGGTTTGATTTTTCTTTGGTTTTTTTTTTGGGGGGGGGGGGAAGGGGAAGAGGGTTTTGAAATATTTTGAAAATATTTGAAGTTTCGTTTATTGAAACAATCCAGGTGGTTTGCTTCATGTCCTTTACAGGGCATCTCAGCCTATCTGTTTAAAGATATGAGAATGTGATCCTCATTTAATCAAAAATTTAACAATGTATTCCAGGCAATCCTTGCATCTTACTTCAGCAAATTGAAAAAACCCCAACCAAAGCAAAAACCGAACAAAAGCGCCTCAAAAGAACCCCCAAATAAACACCAAACTCAAAAAGATTTTTAGCTATTATGTCTGTGAAGTCTGACTTGTGACATCAGAGTCCTGTGGGGTGGTGGCTGAACATTTTCAGCTTGAAGTTGTGAGAGGCAACAGACTTCAGAAAACAGGCTGAGTGCAGCAACAGGTGGAATAAAAGTGAATCTGAGGTGTTTGGATGTAGATGTGTAACCAGGGCATGTTTTGCTGGGAGAAACAATGGTGTTAAGCAACCTGTTATATCATGAGAGGTTATTAATTTGTGGGGTTTTTTTTTCCTAAATAGTGATTGCCGCTACATTAAAAAAGTGAATAAGGAAGTAAAAAATACTTTTCCACCAATCTGTCTTCTTCTGCAAAATGCTCTGTGGCTAGACAGAGTTTATAGATCAAGACTGTCCAAGCTGACATTCATCTAATTAAAGGCGATATATACATCCATAGAAAGATCTGATTTTTTTCTTTCTGTAATGTATAGAAATCAGGCAAATGGTGAATCTGGTGTGGTCTTTGTTCAAAGTGAGGTTTCAGAAAAACATTACTGCTCATTTCCAGGACTACAGGTAAAAGCCACGTTGTCCTCTACTGTTCCTGTTTTTCACTCTGATCTTTAGGTGGCACTAGAGGAACACACACACACAAAAAAAAAGTCTAGTTCTTAACATTGATTTAGTGTTTTAGCAATCCTTTTATATATGGAATTAATGTTTGAGGCTTTACACTGTGGCATGTAATTCTATACTTGCTTTTGGTTCTCGGCTTGTAGTAATGAATGTTGTTTGATGCAGTTTTAGGCTGTATGAGAAGTGCTGAGTGAGCCAGAAGATGGGTAATGAAGTGCAGATTATCTTCCTTCTGGGCTGCCTGTTGAGAGGCAGCATGGTCTCGCCAGGATTTGGGGTCACAGACTTGTGGTGCTTCTGACTTACTCTATGTCCTTGGCCGAGTTCCTACAGCAGGGGTCTGACATACCAAAGCAGGGTGAGGTTGGCTTTTAGGGCAGTTTTAGAGAGGAAAGCACAGATAGTGCAGTAGTTCTGTTTAGTCTTACCTCAGTTAAAGTGAATGTTACTGTGGATTTAAAATGCTGAAGTATTTATATACAAGGGCATACATAATGTATGTAATGGCAGAAAGATTAACAACCCTTCCTTACCTTATTGGGCTGTTGGTACTATTCCTATAGAGAAAATAAAATTTTTGGTCAGTGTTGTTAGGTCTACATTGTATGTAGACCAAATGGCTACTTTTTCCAAATGTCTCCCCTTTTGTGACTTCTTACTTCAAATAGAACCCTGTATTTTCTAATGAAGAGGTCCATGCTGGTTTTTTTACAAGGCTGGGCTAAAATACTCTGCTCTAGATGGTTTAATATGATAGTGTAGCTGTTTGAACGGTATTCCATTAGCAATTATAAAATATGCTATCCTGAAATATGATACCTAGTAAAGATTTGCTCTGAAATATAGACTTTGATAAAGAAGAGCGTTGACAGTGTGTATGTCTATGGAAGCAGTGTCTTGAGAGAGCATGATGTGTTGCATGATGGTATGTTTTTTGCAAGAGTATCTGTAGTGTTAGGGTCAGTGCCTTTCTGGAAACAGGCTGGTTTTACTTTTACAGAAGTCTGACAAAATTTCAATGGCCAGCATCTTTTCCCAACAATTTCCAGGGGAAAGCAACAGAAAAGATGTTTTTCTTTTACTAATTAAAAGTTTTCTGTATGGCTTCTTCCATGCTTTAATACCTCTTTAATGTTGGTCTGACTTTCAGATTTTGAATTGAAAATATACCCAGCCTGGGTATATTTTGGGAATCAAAATGAAGTGAAAGTCAATTACACCTTTGGTATTTGCTTTTCACAAAACATTTCTGTGATGCCTTGTAGTAACAAGAATCCACTGCAAGAAAATTTAAGTTCTAGTTGATACTTAGGAGCAAGCAAACAAACTTTAGAATCTGAGTCTCAGAAAAAGTAGAAAAAAGAGGTAACACTATCCTATTTCAAAATCCTACACCACTTATGCCTTTAAAGGAAATGAATAGGTAATGAACAATGTTAAGTATAGAATATGAAATAAAAGGCATAAGTGTTTCTTGTTTGAGTACAGTCTGAGGTGCAGGCTCTGGAAGTGCATTAAGGGGAAGTATGACTATTTTTGAATGACTGCAAGTTTTCCAAACATACTTAGAGAAAAAGCATTAAAGCTAGGGTGGTAAGCTAGCTGCATCAGCAAATGTTATTGCGCTATGGGAAATATAACAAAGAATTGCCTGAATAGTTGGGTGATTACAGAGTACTAAACACAGGCCAGCAATTGTGCGCTCCTTGCTTGATTTCACCTGATTTAGAAACAGCCAAATGGAAACACTTTTACATTTAGGACTGTGCAGTCAGTTGTGTGTCTTCAGCATTGACACACTCTTATATTGGCTGCTTTGTTATTATTATTGCTACTGCTATGACTACTGCTACGAATACAACATTGTGTTATTGTTATCATCATCATCATCATCATGAAAGTTGGCATAGCATTGTTAAAGTATGGAGTGCCTAAGTTAGTGGCATCCTGAAGGTACAAAAATCCTGTTAAGTTTCAACCACGGTATGGTATTTTTTAAGTAGAGAGAAGCAGGGTTTGACTCAGAGAGTGACGGGGGGGT